>CM044431.1:145441120-145454971 GCA_024363595.1 Xenopus borealis
GGTTGCAACAGTTCATCAACATACTTGGCAATATATTCTGACATTGACCCCCTCGCCGATATAATAGGGCGTCCCGGTGGCCGTGCAAGATTTTTGTGAACCTTTGGCAAGGTATAAATAACAGGCCTTACCGGTTCAGATACATAAAGATAATCTCTGGTGTCCTCCGTTATCCAGCGATGCATGACTGCCAAGTCCAAGATTTTTTTGAGCTGTAATAAAAATTTGGGGGTGGGATCAAACATTAGAAGCTGATAACATGCAGTATCTGACAGCTGTTGTAAAATCTCTTGTCGATAATATTTATAATCCATCACAACCACAGCTCCCCCTTTATCAGCAGGTTTGATGATTATGTCCTGGTTGTTACACAGGCCCCTCAATGCTTGCCGTTCCTCTTTAGTGAGATTATCTCTATATTTCACATCCCATATCCCTTTCTGTATCTGCTCATTGGTTATACGGGTGAACGCTTTTAGTGATGTGTTATTAGTGCTAGGGTCAAAATTACTTTTGAGTTTAAAACTCTTGTGCTTAACGTCCCGGTCAGGTACTGCTTGTGTGTCATTAGAAAAATGTTCCTTCAAACGGAGCCCTCGTGTAAACTTGTAATTATCCACCAAAAAGTCAAACGCCCGGCCTTTCTTAACTGGGACATATGAAAGCCCCTTAGTCAACATGCTTACCTCCCCCTGGGAGAGCCGATGTCCTGATAGATTAATTACTGCTTGTTCCTGGCCAGCTTTCCACCGCGCCGCGGTGGCTTGTGCGACACCCTTGCTCCTATGCTCCTATAAAGTAGCGCACTCCTGGGAACATTTTCTAATTGGACCAGTGTTGTTAGTGGTGTACCGCAGGGCTCTGTACTGGGTCCCTTGCTTTTCAACTTGTTTATTAATGACCTGGATGTGGGCATTGAAAGTACGGTTTATATTTTTGCAGACAATGCTAAATTGTGCAGAACTATAGGTTCCATGCAGGATGCTGCCACTTTGCAGAGTGATTTGTCTAAGTTGGGAAACTGGGCAGCAAACTGGAAAATGAGGTTCATTGTTGATAAATGCAAGGTTATGCACTTTGGCAAAAATAATATAAATGCAAGTTATATACTAAATTGCAGTGTGTTGGGAGCTTCCTTAAATGAGAAGGATCTTGGGGTTTTCATAGATAACAAGTTATCTAATCTGGGCAGTGTCATTCTGTAGCTACTAAAGCAAATAAAGTTCTGTCATGCATAAAAAAGGGTATAAACATAATGAAAACATAATTATACCTCTTTATAGATCCCTAGTAAGGCCTCATCTGGAATATGCAGTGCAATTTTGTATTCCAGTCCTTAAGAGGGATATAAATGAGCTGGAGAGAGTGCAGAGACGTGCAACTAAACTGGTTAGAGGAATGGAAGATTTAAATTATGAGGGTAGACTGTCCAGGTTGGGGGTTGTTTTCTTTGGAAAAAAGGCTCTTGCAAGGGGATTACACTTTACATTAGAGGACATTATAGACAAATATCAGGGGACCTTTTTACCCATAAAGAGGATCACCGCACCAGAGGCCACCCCTTCAGACTAGAAGAAAAGGACTTTTATTTGAGGTTGTGGAATGCACTGCCGGGTGATGTTGTGATGGCTGATTCTGTTGATGCTTTTAAGAGGGGCTTGGATGATTTTTTGGACAGACATAATATCAAAGGCTATTGTGATACTAAACTCTACAGTTAGTATAGCTATGGGCATATATGGTGTGTGAAAGAGTGTAGGTGTGTGTGTGTGTGCTGGGTTTTTTCAACCCAATTTAATTATGTAACTATGAAACATCAAAGGTTATTTCTAAATTGTAAGTTTGCTGAATCCCATGATAGCTAAAGTTTAATTTTTACTCCATGTAGTAATCTCTTGCCCTGCTTCATTTTATTTGGGGTTCCAAAGGATGTAAAAGGGAGGAAATGGACACAACTAAACACCAATGATGATGCCAATACACAATTAGCCAAATTTTCACCCAGCCCCCAATGCCACCTGGCCTTCTGTGTCCCCACTACATGGTCAGCATACAGTAGGTCAACAGCATAGTCAACATAGGTCAACAGCAACTCTGGCCCAATGAAGAACTTTTTGCAACGGATCCCATCTGAATTCCCCTACTTGTTACCCTTCCTTTGTTGGCAATGGGTGCAGCTAAAATAGCCAAATCTATTAAAGAAAAGGCAATTAAGTGATCAGACTCTTACTTCTACAAGGCAATATTTATTGTTTTGTATATTTATTAACACTTCATAGTATAATTTCATAGTTTTAAGAAAACTGAATACAATCATAAATGTTTTACACTGGGGTGTAACATTGGGAACCCTGGCCCTTCTGCAAAAGAACATTTTTGGCCCCACGTAGCAGGTAATTGAGGTTGAACCATAATAAGTTCAACATCTTGGGTCACTCTTAGGTGGCCCCTGTTGTGGGACTGTGCCCGTGTCTTCCCCCTCTATAGTTAAACCACTGGTTTTACTGGAAGAAAGATATTGTGTGCATCAAACCATTTGTTTAAACTTAATGGAGAATGATTACACATGCTGAGATTGCCATCTAGTGATGATTTTCGTATTGAGCAAGCTGAGTCACTGAAATCCTGTTTCTCGTCGCGCTCCAGAGAGGCTTTCATATTTGTTTTAAACTCAAATATGAGTTTGAATATTTTGTATATTTTTTACTTTTACTGGTTTCAAAATGAAATGGCACAACCTGCCTAGAAATCCTAAATAAGTTGCTAAGAATATGGGCAATAATTAACTGATTAAGTTAAAGCCAGGTCTGACAAACGATATATATGAATTTATTTTCTTAACACAGCAAGAAACCCAAAGGGAATATAGAATGTGTAAATTATAGAAAACCACTGCACTATACATAAAGCAATAATACAGTATATAAGTTGGGAAGAAATGCTCCATTGTCAAAGTGTTTTTATTCACTGGGGTCCAGGTGCAATTAGATCTTTGGGAACCAATTTCCATGAGGCTGTAACTCACTGAGCCAGAATATTCCATCTATAGAAATATGTAAAATCAGCAGCATGGCATCCAAATAATAATGCAGACGTGAGAAAAGCCACAGAGCTTGCCATCAGAGTTTTCAGGCAGCAGGAAACAATTTCTACATATTTCAGATTAATTAATAGCAGGACCATGCTTTAATAACAACATAAATGTCTGGATTTGCCTGTTCTATCCACTTTGGATACAACTGCACTTTTGTTTGGTACAGAGCTGTCCAACTGAACACCTGTTTTGATGTTGGATTGATGTTGAACATTATGGCCCCTAGATTTTTAGAAGATTAATATTTAAATACAGTCTGGTCCTGGTATCAGTGCAGTCCCCCAATTCTTAGTGGAATGTGGGCAATTTTGAAGTCTCACCATGTTTCTGGGATGTGTAGAGAATGGCTTTGCTCTCTTTTAGTTCCTATTTACCTTGTTAGTGAGGCAGGATAGGGGCAAGTTGGAGGAAGAGGGGCTGGAAGAGAGCAGCAGCAGCAAGTGTTGTCTTATAAGATGTAATTTATAGTTGGGACTATAATGGATAACTTGTCACTGACAAGTTTGGTATAAAGGCAGAAGGGCAAAGGCCGTGTGCTTTAATGCAGGTCATGGATCTCCAAGGTGACTTAAATATCCTAAGATTTTACAATATACATATTACAAAATATATTTTATACTATACAAGTTTCAGTAAGTCACACAAATTACATCACTGAGCAATGATATAACAGATGACAAACAGCACCATTTAAAATGACATAATTAACAGTATATTAAGGGCTTGAGTTTTTATATATATATACTGTGTATTTATTTAATAATTATATACACAGATAGAGAGAGTGAGTAACAATCTGTACAATATTTCCTTGGGTGTTGAATCTGCAGAGACCAGGCATAAGCTACTGTACAATAATACAGCAAACCAATACATTTTTGCACGATGTACACATGGTGGAGCTGTGTACCTTTTAATTTGTAAAGACCAGCTCACTCGTTTTATATCCAAATTTTGCTGTTGTATTCAAGATGCATGCATAGGCATTAGAAAAGGCATAGAATCAAATGGGGTATGTAGAAAAAGTTGGCTTTATCACATTATGGCTTGTGGTTGAGTCTGGCAGAAAATATTGATAAAGCCATGATCTGACACACAAAATATTAATTATTTTTAGAGTGCATGTGTAAATGTGTGTAAACATGTGCATTTACTGTAAGCACTAACCAAGATCCAGCCTATTAAATGATGCTATTCCTTATAATAATTATTTAAAATCTTAAAAAATCTTAAAATCTTAAGACAGAAATCGATATCTACCATTGAATAAGTAGTAATGTTTGGTCATTTCTCATTATGTAAAAATCCATGTGCCTCTGAGCATGTTATTTGAAATGACTCATTAGGCAGCTGGCAATGGCTGCATTCCCTTCAGATCCCAATGCTGTATCCATCTACTGTGATCAATCACCACTGAGACACAGAGATATGGCGAGACCAGACAAACATTGCTGTACCCTCTGCACACAACTTTATCTTTTCTGCATGTTGGAATGTTTTTGTAATTATTATATTATTGAAATAAAAAAAATATATATTTTGTTATTTGAACACTGCAGACATTATAATTATGGCATTAACCTTAGTTCTAAAATAGTTAATGCTGGATATCACATTATATGTTTAGGCTTAAGCCTTTTGTCAAAGCATGTTCTGTGCTGTGTCTAGGAAACTCATATTTCTACAAAGGATCTTGCATATTTTTAAATAATTGGGTTTATATGTTTATAGATGGATTATGAAGGATTTTCAACCTCTTGCAAAGTGCACCCTGTATTGTGTGTATTTCCAAGTGCCAAAAGTGTAGGTCATTGCTACACAATGTGGGCTGAAGGAGTCTTTTAGAAACTCAAGGGTGCAAGGTGCATAAAAATAGTAGGCTAAAAATGCAGGGCTGCCTTGCCCTTGTCAGTAATGACCTCTGTACCTTGGTCTAGAGTTTTCAGTTTTGCCCAAAGTACAGAAATATGCTCTGGGCAAAACTGTTGTTGAAATGAGCACTAAGGGTATGATTTTGCACCCTTAAAGAGACTCTATCACCAACCTATTCAAAATGACAACCTTTTTCTCAACTTGGAGTGCCCTTTACTCCTGATCAGGGGCTTATTATGCTGTATAAAATGAAAATCGACGAAAAAACAGTGTAAAAAGCTGTGTAAGATAAATGGAAGCCATTCAGTGGTCTGGCTCCATTATTGTTACTATATTGTGTAAAACTTTTGTCTTTTTTGAACCCAATAACTATCTAATATTGCAACTGATGCCCTTCACATCAGTCTGTACTCAAATTGTATGAATGGTACTTTTTATTTTTTAACTATATTGAGCTGTTGTACTCTATACCTTGGGAAACTGCCATTGATGTAGATATAAACATAAATTATAGCAGATGTATTTTTCACCATATAAAAATATATTTTTTAATTGATATACGTTTTTAGCTGCAGTTGTATGGCAGTTTGGTGAAATTTGTTTGTGAATAGTGTGGACTGAAAACACAGAAAAAAACATAAGGTTGCTACAAAATGGCATACCCTGTAACTTGTAACTAATTTACTAATGCAGGTGTAAATTATTATCCGTTAGGAAATCCTAAACCTATAATAATGAGTTTATTTTATTCAAATGGAAGTGTTTGACTAGATTATAAAATGCAGTTTACCATATGCTGAATTATTAAATAGATTCTAATATTAGCCAGAAGTGCTTTAAGTGGTTTAAGTATCTTTGCAATCTTTCCACAGCCTGGGTTCCATTCTCAGCATCTGCACCTTTGCTTAAGTAGTGAATGGTTTCACAGCATTACCACTAATTCTGATCCGCCACTTTGGTTACATTGCAGCCATTGCAAAGCCCAAGAGGCTGAAAGGGGAGAATCATCACTTTAATTATCAGTTTTTTTCCTGACATATTTATCCCACAATTGGCAAGAGAAACCGTTAAGTGTTGGGAAATTGGAGAAGAAGGAAGTAGCCAAGGAAGGAAGAAATCAACAGTCTTTTTGTATTCCCAGATTACTTTTCAAAATGCAGAAATTAGTTTGTAATATGGAATTTAGATATGTTTTGTCAAATGTACAGATCTCTTTTGCATTAGAAATTTTTAATTAGAAGATTAAGTTTAAAGGGGACAGCCACCTTTTTCAAAATATAAATAAGTGATCCCTTATACAGAATAATGTCATCCAGAAAGCACAGAATTACAAAAAGGCCAACTACAATAGTCTATTTTAAGCAAATAAATCTCATTTTTAAAAATGATTTCCCTTTTCTCTGTAATAATAAAACAGTACCTTGTGCTTGGTCCTAACTATTATACATGAACCCATGTTGGTGGTAAAATAATCTTTTAGGCTTTATTTAAAGTGTAAATGATTATATTTTTTTAGCAGCCGTATGGGGAAATGTGAAATCGGTTGCTAACTGAAAAAAGTCTTTCTGCAAAAATGTTGCCTTTGTGCGAATGTAGTAAACATTTTATGAACCCTTTGCTCATTACTCAACAGTAGAATATTGATTGCTAAAGCTCAGTGAATGTAATAAAACATTATTTTTTAATTCTTATTTGTGTGCAAATTTGTTCTCTTTGCAAATTATATTACATTTCCCCTTTGAGTTATAGAGATCCCAATCATTCTGGATAATAGATCCTATACCTGTATCAACAAAGAGGCAGAACTTTGGGAAAAATGCAGTTTTATAAATCCATTCACATAGCAAAAATGGTTACTTTTGTTTTTATTAATAATGAAAATCAGCTCTAAAGCAATCTTTGGTGAAACACAGATACAGAGCTAAACATCAGTAAGGGTCTTCTGTATGGGTAGCACGGTGTGTGCTATGCACTAGTGCACATGCAGCTCCGCATTCATCCACTTGCACAGGATTGATCTGATTGGCTGCTGGTCAAATGACTGAGGGATCACCTTAAATTCAGATTTATTGGACACTCCATAAAGGGACAGGAGTAGAGGGAGAGCTAACATTAAAAGGTGAAAGCACGTTCATATAGTATATATTCACATTTTCCTTTTAATGGTAGCTTTCTCTCGTTTCTCCAGCCCCGTTAAGTAAAGAAACAATACTGCACATGCACCGATTGCCAAAGGAGGAGGGCTTCAGGTTAGGTACCAAAGAAGGGGGGCTCATCTTCGGTGAGGGGGGGTGGCTCAGGTCTGGTGCCAAAGGGGTGGGTCTTCATGCCCAGTGCTAAAGGAGGGGAGCGTCAGGTCTGATACCTAGGGTCACATGGACCCAAAATACATCCCTGAACAGCGTTATTATTATCATTAACATGTATTTCTATAGCGCTGAATTCTCACACATTTAATAGATATAGGGGCCTATTCTATTCAAATCATTATGTGCCAAACAATTAGCGGCAGAGAAACTGTGTAGAAAACCTGTGTAAAATACATGGGAAATGTAATAAAGTGTGCGTTTTAATTTACGCTGCCCGAACACTGGATTTGATGCTATTGTTTCACGCCACTTCAGACTTTGTGTAATCCATAAAAATTTAATTGGAAAAATTCAAGCACAAATTATGGTCTGGTAGAAATATATACAATGGATGAACGCCATATTTTCCTATAGCAGTTCCAAAGGGCTGTTTCCGTTTACATCGGATTTTTACACAGAGCTACACGATCTCTGAAAATCAATAAACAGCTTGATAAATGCAACATTTTTATACAGTGATGCTTGGTGGGGTGGCATGTATTTTTCATTTTTAAATATTTGGATTATTTGGATAGAATGGGGTCTATGGGAGATGGCCTTTCTGTAGTTCGGAGCTTTTTGGATAATGGATCACCCACCCTTGTCAAATTTGTTCTATGAAGCATTTTTGTCGAACTGTTATACTGAAGAGATGAGGAATTAAAACTGGCACAGGTTAATATTAGTACTGGAGCTTGTATTTTTGTTTAACAATTTAATCAAAATTGAATAAAAAAAATTGGCTCTGATTTGTGTTGAAAAGTTTATGAATAATTAACATTCAATACAAAAAGTGACTTTACTAACTTGATTTATTCTTCAGAAAGGTGCTCTTTGCCAAAGGTCTGCCATTCATTAGATAACCCTTGGATAAAATAACATGCACACAACTGTGCTTAAAAAATCCAAACGCTAATACAGTATACCAGCAAAATGATGGGTTCTATTTCTTTTGGTAGAGCTGCCTTCAACTGCATGCTGTCTATTGAGAGAAATATCTAGAGGGTCAGCAAGAATATGTCATTCTCATAAGAACAGGCAGCATACATGAGCTGAAATGATATATGATTTTTTCTGTCTGTGGCAGGTAATAACTAGAAGGGAAACTATAAACGATGGATTGATCTTTAGACATAGACTGCTGTAAGTGCAAATCCATCGGCACCCAACATATGATTTGAAGCCATTTGAGGCAAGGTTGCAGCAGACCAAGGTCACCTCTTCCGAGCTGCTTTTAGGATTCTGGGAGATCCATTTCCAAATGGTTTGCATCTTTTAGCAAACTGAGTTATTCCTACTGTAGGTCTCCTTGAAACATTGTAATAAGTGAATAATTTATGCCGAACAAAATAATTCTCCAAGGAGCAGAGAGGAGTGGTGATCGGATACAGCCTGCTGTGTTTGCTGAATTTATTACACAGCATTCAGCCCTGATTGCTTTCAGAAGATGCTCTGCACATGGGGGGATAGAGGAGAATGTTTTATCTTACAGTAACTGCATGTTTCTCGTTCCATTGTGAATATGAGTGAAGGCCACACATGTCTCCATGGCATACATTTTGTATAGACCATTTTGCTGGCTTCCAGCTTCTTATGCCTCTGAGTGTTCAACATTGATCGGTAATGTATTTTGGAAGCAGACTATTTAGCAAGCACAAATCATTAAAATTTAAACTTCTACAAAAAGGGAATGGAGGCAGACTCTGTACCCAAACAAATGGAACATATTTCAGAATCTGTGTGACACTGCTCAACAAACTTGGAAATAGTCATATTATATCCCCATAATATATTACTTTGTCCAACACAAGTATCACAATATCAAGTGCTCTAATTGTTGTTTACTCTTACATCCCTCTCCATTGACCTCACTTAAGTGTACACTTTAGCCAGTGTTTCCCAAACTGTGGGGCTGGGATTGTCTGTCCTGAAGACTAGTTAGGGCTGGAATTGGGGAGAATGGTCATTTGCTCTCCTATTAAAGCCTAAACGCCAATCACTAGGCCAGTTATGGTGAGATTTGGGGTGACTATTTATATTCCTTGCTAGATATTCTTGGAACTATATCAATATGACCGATACTGGTATGATCCTGTATTTCACAAGCTAAGGGGAGCCCTGAGCAAAGGTTGGGCATTTACAGGAGAAGGAAAGGTTAAAACTAATTAATGTTAAGGTCTATATACTGTAAATACACCAGTAAACACTCAAAGTAATGCTGCTCTGAGTCCCATGTCAAAAGAAACACCACATTTCTTTCCTTCTATTGTGTACACATGGGCTTCTGTAACAGACTTCCTGTTTTCAGCTTAAACATTCAGGGCTAGGGCTTGAGCATGCTCAGTTTGCTCCTCTCTCCCTCTCCCCCTCCCTTCCCTCCCTGCTGTAATCTGCTCACAGAACTATGTGTGAGCAGGGAGAGACTCAGGCAGGAAGTGACGTCACATCAAGCTAATATGGCAGCTGCTATCCTAAACAAACAGAGAGTGTTTCTAGAGCTGTTTACTCAAGTATGGTAAAGCATTCTGCAGAATAAATATAGTATTAGCTTGCACTATTGTGTCTAATCTATTGGCAATAAGCTGCATTGGTAGCTTTCCTTCTCCTTTAAAGGGGGACTCAAACTGAAAACCAGGCAACCACTGAGTTAAGGGGTAGAAGCCCTATGGTCCTGGTAAGGAATGAGCAATCTGTTTTGTATTTTTGTAAATGCATGCAGTAACCATTTCCATGGCCCTCTATAATATGTATGATTTTATCTCACAAACTCTCAAAGATCTTCCTAATAATGGTATGAAGCTTAGAGATGGATTGCTTTCAACCTAAGATAGTATTGCCATTTTAAAAGTACATCTGCTCTCCTCCGATCTGTCTGCTACCTGCCAAAGAAGAGAATGTGAAGAGATTATAAAAAAACGGATGGTTTGAAACTATATGTGCTATTTCCTAGGAAAGAAAAACAAAGCTATGCTCCTCTTTGTACTCATTTCCATCCCTGATCTCCGAAACAAAGAAATTGTAAAATACAACAGGAAATTAATTGGGCACATAGTAAAAATTCCAGCTCAGTTTTCTCACACCAACAAAACAGCATGTGAATGTAAATGTTATCATTCAATATAACCATCTTCTATGGAGAGGCACAACATTTGAAACAGGCTAGAATGTCGCACATGCTTTAGGCCACTTTTCTAGCCAAAAGCAAGCACAGCCCATTAACCATTTAGCATCTTCTGCTGATCCACAGCACATGCTCTGCGCTGTTGTCAATTAATACCCAAGTACCTGAGTTACGACTCAATAGATATAAATATGATGATAGGATATATTTATATATATATATATATATATATATATATATATGATAATGATATATACATGATAAAAGGTAATTAGTAATTTATTCATATTCACATTGCATGGAACCATTTTGCATCAGAAAATATTACGCAGCCTTGTAGCATCAACTTCTCTGACAGACTAACTTCATTTTGTTTTAGGTAATAGCTTCTCAAAAGCTGCCCAGAACAAACTAAGCCTATTCAGTCTCCCTGAATTTAAAGGTCTTGCTAATTACTGTTTTAGGGCTGCTAATCCTCTCTGCTGGTAATGTAAGTGATGGGTGAATTTCCCGTGAAATTAGCGAAATATCTAAAAATTCATGAAATGGGACTTTTGACGTCAAAACTGACGCGTGTGTATTTTGTCCTATTACATTGAAGCCAATGGACATGTGTTAAATTTTCGCCAGCAAATTTTTATGGCAGTGAAGCGCGGAAATTCACTGCAAATTTGCCCAACACTAAAGTGCAGCATTTAAAATCTAGAGTTTCTAGCTAAATTCATTTTATCTCTTTAGTTTTCTTTAAGTATAGGTACGGGACCTATTATACAGCATGCTTGGGACCTGGGGACTTACTTATGACCTGGGGTCATTCAGTAATTTGGATCTCTATACTTTAAAGAAAAAAAATGATTTTAACAATAAACAAAACCAACAGATTTTTTTTGCCTCCAATAAGGATTCATTATATCTCAGTTGGGATTAAGTATAAGGTACTGCTTTATTATTACAAATGAAAATAAAAATAATCTTATCATAATGGATTCTAAGGGAGATTACGTTCTCGTAATTTAGAGCTTTCTGGATAACAGGTTACCAGATAATAGATCCCATACCAATATATCTCCTGGAAGAATTGGCAAGTAGGAGGCTACATAGCGTCATCATGGAAAGTGCATTGTACAAAGTGATGATTTTCACAAACTTCGGGGAATGATTTGTACAACTTAATGACTAAACATGGACCGATAAAAGTTGCAGACCAAGTCTGCAGTTTATTGGCCTGTGTATGGGGCCCTCCGACGAGCTTTACCGATCGATATCTGGCTGAAAGTCGGCCAGATGTCGATCAGACGGGATGATATCACCCTGATATCGCCCACCTCAAAGTGGGCATATCGGGGAGAGATCCGCTTGTTTGGCAACGCCAAATGAGCAGATCTTTCAGTGTATGGCCATCCTTACACTTTGTTATTTAATCTTAACCTCAGGGCCAGGGGCACATGCAAAATGTTCTATAAAAATGCCATTGTGCTTTCCAGTTCAATTTCCCCTCTGCTTTTAACTTGATATTCAGATTTCTCAAACATTGTTCTACATTTTTATTCGACTTTACAATTTTAATCAGCATTCCAGTTTTAATCAGCTTTCAGATTTCCAAACAACAGATTCTTCTTCCGGTTTTACTATACTTCCAGATGCTTTTCTTTGGTGTGCAATGGCCCTTCCTACTGCTTACAAGCCGCTGTTAAACTTCAATTCCCAACATTCCCTTTCTATACAGACCTCTGGTCAGGTTTTATTAAAAATAATAAAAATTCAATCTCCAGCGTTCCCTCATAGCTATTGCTATAGATACTGGTCAGGCTTGTAACAGAGATTATACAATTTCAATTCTCAACATCCCCTTATAGCCATTTCAATAGACCTCTGGTCAAGTTTTATCAAAGATAATAAAACTTCAAATCCAGCATTCCCTTATAGCCATTTCTATAGATACTGTATTTGTCAGGTTTGTAACGGAGATAATACAACTTTGATTCCCAGCATTTAAGTAAGGAAATGTGGGCATTGAGAACTAGGCTGTAGGACAGCTTACTAATAAGACCTTGTTTCAATGGTGTATGTAGTCACAACCAGAAGTGCAAACAAAAACAAAAGACAGAAACTGCTTGCAAGAATGTAAGATTACATTTACAAATAATTAAACCATGCAAATGAAAACCATTGCTTTCATTATTAATGTTGATTGGCATTTTTCTTAAAGTTATATTTTATTTAATTTTGTTATGAAAAATGTTATGTACTGTATACAACCTTTTTGAACTCTGCAACCTACAACCTTTGAATGTTCCTAAACATGGATTCATCAAAAGGTTTCTTGGCTGGTGGTACTGCTGTTCCAGGTGCTCCTACAAAGCTATTTGTTATCCTCGAGCTCGAGTTCAGATGTTTTGGAGGGTTTGCTTTCAGCTGTATTTGTGTGGCCCTGATCTAACCCGTATGTCACTCACTCCTTAGTGTTTAGCTTTGACTGGATGAAATACATTCTTCTTCATTTTATTGCCTAAAAGTTGGCAGCATCATACATGTTTGGATTCTCATATACTTAGAGTGCAAGCGCAATTTGCTGGGTTTTTTTAACCTAAAAATGAGACATTTTAAGATCTTACAGTAAACAAAATGGCTGATGGAGGTCAGCAACCATCTTCAGAACATTTTGTCCGTGACAGAAAATGCAAATTTCCTGAGCTCATTGTACTGGCAAATGCTGCTAGCATGTGAGTAACAAACAATGTGGAATGTGCTTAAAAACTATGATGGCATCATTTACTTAAATTCTAAAACAGGATCTCAGTCTCTGATTTATAATGTGCAGTTGGTTTCATCCAGATTTAATAACCTTTCATGGAACAGTTAAGTATGTTCCATTTAGACAGTGAATAACATTTGGCTGAATACCTATACTTCATGTTAATGTACTGCAAGCCTCCCAGTACACACCAGCTCCCTGCCCTCTTCCCTGCTGACAGATTCAGACCAACATGAAATGAACAAAGAAATCAGTGCTTTAAAGACGTGCAAGAAAAAAAGTGAGTTTTGACACATTGAAGGGCAAGCCAACGTCAAAATAAAAATGTATATTTTTATTTGCAAAAACAACTGCTATTAAAAGCAGTGTTTGTTTTACTCCTGGTGGTTACTTTTTAAACAAAGATACAAAAGTGCAAAGACAGTTCTATTAATCAGTTGGTTTGCCTTACCAGGGCAAAGATTAGAAAGAGGTAGAGCCTTGCATATACAAATAACATAAAAACCACAGAAAATTTGTAATGAATGTTGTGGTAGAGTGACCAAGGAAATGGGTAAAAAGGTGTGTTTTTCCTTTGATTTACCCCCAATAGACTCCAGGAAAGGTGTTAATAAACCGAGAAAGCTTTCACTGTTTAAAGGGATACTGTCATGCTCCAGCA
>CM044431.1:145465986-145481102 GCA_024363595.1 Xenopus borealis
AAAAAACTTTTTTTCCCATGACAGAATCCCTTTAAAAAAAAATTGGTGCAGGGGCCTATAGAGTATTAAAATAAAACAGGGGATTAGAAAAAAAACCCACATTGGTGTCAGTAGAATTGATCTCGTGGCTTCAGGACTTTAGTTATAGCTGTTTTCGTGACATCGGGTATTTTCACACTTTATGACTTCAGTGTCGGCTCTTTTTGTGACTTCAGGTCTTTACGCCTTTTCAGGACTGTCCAGCACTTCCACATTAAGGACATCACATTTGGCAGCACAGCTTCGGCACTCATAAGGGGGGCCTGACTCTTCGAAAAATCAGCACTGCTGGGCCCCCCTTCAACCCCCGGGCCTGGGACACTTGTCCCCACTTGATGGCGGCCCTGCTCTTGATTGCTGGAGCCCTATATTTGCAATAATTGTATGTAAGCAGAGTTGTGTTCATATATAATATATTTATATATTAAATAACATTTGTCTTATATTATTGAACATTCCCTATATGACTTTATAGAAGCAATAGTTTAGACTCAATAACATTTTTACCTGCTTCTCCTTGCATGCCAGAAAGTGGTTTTTGCAACCTCAATGTTTAATTTAGATCTTGTGGTTCAAACTAAAACAGTATAGATTTGACCGTGGAATGTATAAAAATGGAATTCATGACCATTAAATTGCAGATGCTCTATACATTTCCTGTGGTTGAATTTCATGGCTATAAAAATAAACAAGTAGATACCATGCCCTTAAAGGGGTGGTTCACCTTCAAATTAACTTTTAGTATATTGTAGAAGGACCAATTCTAAGAGACTTTTCGATTGGTCTTCATTATTTATTTTTCATAGTTTTTTAATGATTTGCCATTTTCTTCTGTTTCTTTGCAGCTTTCAAATGGGGGTCACTGACACCATCTAAAAACAAATGCTCTGTAAGGCTACAAATGTATTGTTATTGTTACTTTTTATTACTTACCATTCTATTCAGTCCCTCTCCTATTCATATTCCAGTCTCTTATTCAAATCAATGCAGGGTTGCTAGGGTCATTTGTATCCTAGAAACCAAATTGCTGACACTGCAAATAGAGAGCTGCTAAATAAAAAGCTAAATAACTATAAAACCACAAACAATAAAAAATGAAAACCAATTGCAAATTGTCCCAGAATATCACTCTCTACATTATACTAAAAGTTAACTCAAACGTGAACAACCCCTTTAATGTACTTGCTATCAAAAGCACTTTTATCTGTGCCTACAACTACAAATTAAGCTTTAGCAGTCACTGGCCTCCCCTAAATCTTTAGTCTTCAGTCCTTCAGAAGAGTTAACTGCCTGCGCGTTTCTGTCACCAATGAAGAGCCCAAGGAAATAAATGTACAGTTACTGGATTTATGGTATAAGAGTTGGTCATAACAAGGTCAACCTCAAAAGTGTTAGAAGGAAAATATTTTCAGCCAAAAGTACTTTTAAGTATCATGAGAAAATATGAAGTGCAGAGTGGGAAAGAACAGCAGGCACAAAAATAGCATTGGATAAGTACCTGGGGAATGGAGGCTTGAGTTGAAAAATGCAGAACTCTCATTTAACATTTTAAGCCTTTGACTACTCCTCAATATTTTAAGTTTAAATATTATTTGCTTATACATCTCCTTAGTACTATTTAATAGATTTGTACTTAAATGATATTTCCATTTTGGTATATTTTCTATTTCTTTTTTTTTTTTTTTTTTTTTTTTTTTTTTTTTTTTTACCACTAACAAGCTAAAGTCTTTCATACAATTCACCTTTATTCATTGGCCTGCATAGGACTGTACCTTTCTTTGGTTGTCTTACTACACTGAAGTGGTTAAATATGTGCATTTAGCTTGAGATCAGATGACTAAAGTTTGTGCTAAGCATTAAAACCACTGATATCTGACCTGCAAAAATCAATGTGTCTCTCCATATTGTTTTCTCCTCTTGTTCAAATAATGTTCACTAGCTTAAAGGAGAAGTAACGCATTACTAAGAAGTATTCTAGGGTAAATTACATATTGCAGATGCAGTGTGCAAAGTGCCCTTTTGGATAGAATCTGCATTTTTTTACTCACAAAACAGCATTTTCCCCAAAATTCTAGTGTTGTTACAGTCTGATGCAGTCATGGCTGATGTTATAAAATTAGCATAATTGCACCACACTTCAAAATGAATTGGATGCATTTACACTGAAGGTTTACTTTTGTCTGTCATGTGTGTGCTGCTCTTATCGAAGCAGGCGTCTGTGGGAATGCTGGAGCTACCGCCTCTTAGGGTCCCCCTTTTTTAATAGGTGCAGCAGTGCTCTGGGCTGCTGTCATTTACCTGTGCTTAAAGGGGACATATTGTGCATATTATTGCAGTTCCTTTAAAAACAAGAATGTGCCATTGCATTATACTCCCTAAATATAGAAGCAATGGGAAAAGTTTGGGTTTTTATTTACAGCTTTATTGAAAATTTCCTCAAAAATTCAACTAGTCCTGTCCATCTGTTGTACTTACTGCTGTGTGCTTTGTAGAAAGCCAACCAATCAGCTAGACAGACCTAACATTCAAGGAATGGTAGCCTAGCTTTGCTAGAGCATATGCACGGCTGTGATTGGTTTTCCACCTCCTACTATGTTCTTTCCTTGCAGAGACCATTAGGACACACTCATTTCAGGGGAGCAGAGATAGGGTGTATGGGGAGCACCAAACAAAGAGACCATTTTTATTTTGGCAAGATTGTAACTGGCACCAATCATTACAGTCATAAAGATTAGGGGAATTTTGAGTTATGCAATTAAGTCCCCATTAAGGAAAGACGTACATTATACAATATATGTACAATATAAATTTTACTCTTAAATTCAGAATTACATCACACGACAACTCACAACCCAGTGCATTTAGAATGTAGCTCTAACTTTTATTAAGAACTAACTATTATAGAAGAACCTCATTTTCTGCTTGACTATTTTTGATGAAGTTGAGTGTTGAGTGTCACTGACACTCAAAAGACGATGAGTTTCAGTGTATAAGTTTGAAGTCTCTGCTTACAGTTTGCTCAGTATTTACAATAACACATTTTAACCATGTTTATATTTAGGCTTTAGTGAGATAGTATATTATTTGTCCCCTTTTCCTTTAATTGGAATGTACTGTTAGCTTCATTCTAATGACAGTTGTGTCACTGTTTCCACTTTTTCTCCTTTGACTAAGCTCAGTCGTTCTATGAGATTGTGCTTAAAGTGATACTGACACATATGAATGTAAATTAAGGGGCAGATTTACTAAATTCCTGTGAAGATTTAGAATTGAAAAAATTCAAATTTGGAAATTTTTTTGGGCTTCTTCGACCATCGAATTTGCAAATTCGACTATCGAATAGCCAAAAATTCGATTCGAATTGACCAAATTTGAAAATTATAATTTGAATTTGATAACGAAGTATTGGACCTTTAAAAAAAAAATTGGATATAACAATTCGGCAGATTAAACTTACCAAATTGCTAAATAACCCTATGGGAAGCTCCCATAGGAGTTTCCCAAGATTTTTTGATCGAATATTAAAAATTCGATGGAATGGTTAAAATTTTTCATATTTGATTGTTCCATGAATCGAATTGCGTTAAAACCTCTCAAATTCAAACTCAAATTCGAATTTGACCCTTAGTAAATCCGCCCCTTAATGTTACCTATAGGTCATGTTGCTGAGAGGTTTTTTTTTTGTATATAATAGTTAGTTAGTAGTTGCCAACCTCGCTGTCCCATCTCAGCCTGTTAGTTACAGTTTCTAATGCTAACGGACTCCTGCTGCACAAATATGGCAGCCCCCTCATACAGGAATATGGGTAATCAGAAAGGTAATGTAAAAGCATCGTGCAAATACTTTATGGCAAAGTTAGATGTAGCTTTCAAAGCCAATATTATAATAGATGTAAAAAAAAAAGAGTTTAATTTCAGGTGTCAATATTTCTTTAAGATCTATGCAACAGGAATCTGGTTGGCTGGATGAATAAGGCGATGTCAGGGATGTGTAAAATCTAGGGATGCACCAAAGCCAGAATTTGATTCGGGATTCCACCTTTTTCCAATGTGGCTGAATCCTTGTGCATTGCCGAACCAAATCAGAATCCTAATTTACATATGTAAATTAGGTGTGGGGAGGGAAATCATGTGACTTTTTGTCACAATGCAAGGAAGTAAAACATTTTTTTACCACCTTTTCCTTTTATCGCTTATAATTTGCATATGCAAATTGGGATTAGGTTTAGGCTTCGGCTGAATCTTTTATGAAGGATTTGCCTGAATCTCAAAAAGTGGATTCGGTGCATCCCTAGTAAAATCCCTCCTATTCATTCAATGATGAGCTTCAGCATCACTTACATATGTTTGCATTCTGTTCCAGCTCCTTAATACTATGGGGAAGATTTATCAAAATGTGAGATTAGAGCTAGCTCAGAAGAATTCCCTCTTTCTTTCTATTCATTCCTTCACGTCTATATATATTTATTTGAAGTGCATTTATCAGTGGGTGAGATTTTGCAGTTTGATAAATACAATTCTTCAAATCCCATAGGAATATATAGAAAGTGAGTGGTAAACTCTAATGTCACATTTTGATAAATCTGCCCATAAATGTTACTAGTGGCATAGGAAGTTATTCTTGGAAGTGCTAATTAACCACTTCAGAAACCACACTTTTAACACAATAGTAGTGTTTCTAATGCAACAAGATCAGTTTTACCATCAGTGCAGGGCAACAATACATTATGTTTTACTTACTTTTTTGGAGTTACTGTTCCTTTAATAGACTGAACGCATATAATATAGCCAGTTTAACCAACAATCAAATGTCTCAGATATTAAGGATATTTTTTTAAAGTTTCTAGATGACAAATGTCATCACCGCTATGAAATCAAGACAACTTGTAGATTGATATTACCCTTCATAAAAGATGATGATTTTCTTGTAAAATGATATACTGGGTCATATTTTTACCAGCATTATAAGGACTCATATTTCATTACCTATAACATGGGATAGTCCCTTAGCAAGGAACAAGACATTAAGGCTGGTTTTTCATATTCTTCAAAGGAAACTTTGGTTTCAGTGCAATGTATATTAAGCTAGACCTGTCATCAGTGTACAAGAAGTAAGATCATACTGTAGCTCAGGGTTTTCACTTCTGTGATTGTTTTGTTTTGTTTTGGCTTCATTTCTGAATCGTGTCCTTGCCAGAGTTACTGGATATAGGTTTATTAATGAATGTATTCATTTATGTTTACTAATTTCATTTGGTTCAATAATCATCATTCAGGTAAGTACGTTTGGAAACATTATTACTACGGCTTTGTATTTGGAGTAACAGCTGATTATGTGACTTCAACATAACCAACCCCTGTCCAAAAAATAGTTAGCCACTATTTGGAGCAGACAGAAAGTCTACGGAACAGAGGAATTCTATAAAATATATGCTTTACCAACTGACAACTTGTATATTTTTCAGAGGTTAAACAAGATGGATGGTACATGTTATAATGTCACTAACCATATAATTATGTTTTACTTACAGCAGTTGAAAAATTGCACATAAAAGAAGAATTCAAAACATATTTTGCTCCTCAGACAAAAATGAACATGATTAACAGCTTTTTCCCATACTCTGTACTTCAACAAATGTAGTAGGGCTAAATATATCAATAAAAATATCTAAATTTATTTCTATATGAATAAATAAAATATAAAAATAACTCACTTCTGTAGTTCTGCAGTTGCACAGAAGTGAGTTATTTTTGTATTTTATTTAGTCCTATAAGCCGCTTGTTGTTCTTTATGTCATGCTAAAGACTGCTTCATTGAGAGAAATTCCATACGTCTGTCAAGTTTTTTTTTACTCCGTAAATTGCTTGTGTCTGATGACACATATTAAGGGGAGCTACGTACGATAAGAAAACAATGAAAAAAAGAACAGTAACGTATTGTCAAAAATCATATATTGTCTATGAGATGGAAATGCATGTAAATAAAGATGAACTACTTGATTTTCTTTTTGATTTGGTTTGCATGGAAAAACAATAAACAATAAACTGGAGGTTGTGACTCACTAGATAGAGCTCATTATCTCCCTTTAAATGATCTATGTTAAAGCCATTGGGAGTAATGGTGAAAAAGAAAGGAGGAGACTAGCAGTATGTTTTTAATTAGTTTGTAAAGCAATAGGCAAACCTCCATTGTTAGCATAAAATCTTGCTTTTACATATTAGATTAGATCAGGAGCAGAGGAAATTTAAAAGACCTCATGTAACCAAACCACTTTATTCTTCAACTATTCTTCAACTGGAGTTGCAAATGAATTTCAAGGGAAAAATGAATTGTTTTAGTGGACTGCACACTTAAAATAACTTCGCAAACTCAGTAGTATTACATCAGTGCAAACCATGCAAAGTTCAAATAAATACCACCAAAGTTCACACTATTTGCATTTGAATTAATAGTAATACCACCAAGCTCACTAATTTTTTTTTTAAATGTGCAGCCAAATGTAAAAAAACAAATTGTGTGTTTTTGTTACCTCATGGGTGTATAGTTTGCATGCTTTTCTATGGTAAATGCATTAGTGTGCACTCCATCAATAAAAATTATTTAAAAAATTAACAGTTCTTCTTGTAGCCCCACAACTGGGTAGAAAGCTTAGCTTTATTAAGGGAATAGCATGTTTGCATTAAAGACTACTCACATCAAAGTACAGACAATTCACCTAACACAAGATCAGAAAAAGCTAAATTAATTGTGAAGTGAATAACATATGGCTTAATATATGTTTAAAAGAGTTATTAGTCATCCATCGACTGGTAGAAGTCTGAATAACTCCTGGCCCTATGTAAAAGTATTCATTTCATTCAGGAAACAATAGGAATTCAACTTACTTAATAGTGTATTTTAACATGACCAACTATTATGTGCTCATAACCCTTGTTAAGCATGAAGATGATTGTATGTATTTGTGTGAGTTTACTGGGGTTTGATTGCACAGCCCAATGAAATAATGTGTAGCTTCTTCTTCTTATTATTATTATGATGATTATTATTATTATTATTATTAATAAGAATAATAATACTATACCACCCTGTTACAGTAAATTTTTACATATTATATGTCTAATTTTCAATACAATTCTAGCCTTACAATTATGTGTGTTGGTATTCAAGGTATGAAGTAATTTCATTTCCAAATTTAAGATTGTGAATAAAAAAGACCTTATGAGATTGAATGTGAGAAATTGGGTTTTTGTCAAACCCCTAATTATAGCATATGCTACAGTTGCCCTGTATTAGCACTTCATACAGAACAAAGCTTAACTAACAGTAATCAGCAGATTCATGACTGCTGTATTACAGTGCTGAGGTCTTGAGTTTGAAACCAGGGTAGTTTCTGCATTGGGTTTGTACTCAGAATGTTCCCTTTTGGTATTTACTTTCAGTTGTAAGACCGTGTGTGTTTAAATGTGGACGGAATTTTGGATTGTAGCATGCTGATGCAGCAACAGATTTTTATGATGGATAATCATTTTAAATCTCTGTGTAGTATGTCTGTTCGTTATACAGCAAGTACAAAATAACTACACAGTTACAGAAGGTAAGAGAAAGTATTAGTTTGCTAATTTCTTTTTAAATAAACCCTGTTATCTTCTCCATTATTATGTTTCTTCTCTGATTCTTGCAGCTTTGATTTTCCAATCTGTTTTTCTCTTCTTCATGCTGGTTCTTGTTTTCTCTTCCAATATTTTTGTCCCACTCTTTTCCTCCTCTTGTTTTTGTCCTCCTTTTACTACATTTTTAAGCATGTCTGATGTATCTATTTGTTTTATTATTTGCCACTTATGCTCCACCCTTCTTCATCCCTATCTAGGTTACTCTCCATATTTATCCTTTCTCTTTTGCCCCCACTATCCTCTCTCCCTCACTGTTCCCCCCATCTCCTCTATGCTTTTCTTTTCTGCTCTCCCCTTCTTCCAAATGTTCCTCCTCTCTCATCTACTCTTCTTTACTATCCTTTTGTGTTCACTTTTCATTCTTTTCTCTCCAGACTTCAGAATCTTTCTCTATTTGTCTGTTGCTAATATTTAGTTCACTCTTTCAATGGGCAGATATGGGGATTCAGTAAATTCTTGGTTGTGCAAATTAACAAATCTGGGGTATACAAAGGAGAGAGGAGTTGTAAAACCTGAAGTTAAAACGTGAAGACCCTGCTCTTACATTCATTATATATAGTACACACTAATTAATTTAATATTGATATATTTTTTATTGTTTTTTGTTAGGAAAAAGAAAGTCAAACAGTCACAATAAACTATAAACCATCAATACAAGCTACACATTGTATATACAATAAATATATTGAGTGCAGAAACCCTTTGCAAGGACATGTAGGTTTAACATGGTGTAGCAACACAAAAAAACAAGTCTCCTGCCTTAACTGAGTGCAAGTTCTAGGCTACCGCCCCCAGCAGCTTTGTACCATTGGCAGTGCAAAGACAATGCAATGAAAATGCCGCTGATTCTGAGCCCGAGAGCTACCAAAGCCCGTTCTATGATGTTTTGTAAGTTCCATATTGAGCACATCCAAACCAATTGGGTTTAAGTGAACTACATCTTTTCATAGCATAATTGTGTTGTTACCTTCTAGCTCACTATGGTGTAAGGCCACTCTGCCAATCCTATGTATAAAAGCAGAGACTGAGACATTAAGCTTTTTTCAATACTTCTGAAATGGCTTTCAGTCTCTGAAAACATTACTACTAGGCCAGTGGAGAGGGCATTAAACTTTCAGACAAATTATGCTTTATGACAGAATTCAAGTATACATTTTTGGTATGTCATTACCACCTGCGTGTACAATTATGACCCCAGGTCTGAAGTCAATTCCTCACATTAGGAAGATTTTGGGCAGGATCTGGGACCTATTTTGAGTGCAGGCACATGTAAGTATGATATGGGGTGGGATCCCCAGCCAAACAGGATGTGGAACTGAGGTATATTGAAATGCATAGTGAAGTTGCGGTTGAACCATGCATTATCACTAAGCAGAAAAACAGAAACAGCAGCAATTTCTTCTCAGATTTATAGCAGAACACTGGATACTCTGCTCTAAATCTGTCAAAAGATGTCACTTCCTTGACAAAGTGTCCTCCAGTTGTTCCAGTGACAAGACCTGCAGTTTAGAAGAAGAAACTGATTGTGAATATTGTGAATATGCTGCCAAGCTCCACTGGGCACTGAAAGGCCATACAATTGCACAATCCCTTCAAAGATTGACAAAACCCATATGTTCTTACTGACACTTCTAAACTTATTTTATAAGGTCAGATTCAGTACATAAACCTGTTTTTAAGCAATATTTCTAATCCACTCGCACTTCAAAAATTGAAAATGTATTTACAGGATTATCTTGCCAAACCTAAGGAAGCCAAGAAGTTTAAGTTGCTGAAGCCATATTGTTTGTATGCAAAAAAGAAAAATTAAAACAGGGAAAAGCTGTACTGGGAATTTATTGAAGCTTTGATCAAACACAGCCTTTATTATAATACTTGTGCTAGATAATTTATATTGCAATTTAGACTAAAGAACATTATGCCAGTAACTGGAACTTCTGAGCTAGATTTGATCTTGATCCCACATTATATCATATTCAGATGTATTCACTACTTGCCAGCACTTTCTTTTTTTTCTCGAATATTTCCTGAAACACAAGTCATACAAGCAAGATGGGAGGAAAATGACGCAGTGTTTAACCTCATTTGTTTGTGTATCTTAAATCTAATTTCTGTCGTCATGCTGTGAAAATTTAATGTAAAAAAATAACAGCTGTTAAAATATGCAACAGGTGTCTGTATGCATCTCATGTATGCAATTTCTTTTTATTTAAATACGTGCCCCTGGTTACTCACTTTATTCTGTTTCTTTATCAGCAATGTTAAATGTATTCACAACCTATTATCAAGAAGACAAAGTTAATATGTAGATTTTTTTTGTTGTCTTAGAAATTGTTACATTATTTTGTGTCACAGATTTATTCTTCTCAATTTCTCTTTTAATTTCTCAGCATGTAGTTAGTATATTATAATTAGTATATCACAAATCAGCATGGGTATTGCTTAGTGGTCAAAAGGGGCATATTACTATAAAAGAAACTATTGAAACCTAATTTGCATATTTAAATTTGAGGTAAAACATTGAATACATTTTGAAGGAAAATGTTGCATTCAATTGTCCAGAGCTTAAAGGTTGGGTTAAGATTTGCTGTGGCAGAACACTTCTGAAATTTTATGAAATTCTGAACTGCATCCTGGATTCTGTCCATCTCTAAAAAGAACTGATGTAGCCTGTCCCTCACTTATTAACACTGGGCAAATTTGCCCATGGGCATTTACCCATGGCAACCAATCAAAAGGCTGCATTCATTGTTCTACTTGCAGCTGGCTTTAAAAAGCTAATCACTGATTGGTTGCTATAGGTAACTGCCCATGGGCAAATTTGCACAGTGTTGATAAATGAGCCCCCTTGTATCTTAAGACCCTTCTTCTTTTAGATTGTAAGCACTTTTGGGCAGGACCCTCTTTACTTCTTGTATTTGATATTAGGTGTTTTGAATATATCCTTGTATGTTTAATTAATATATCCATTTATTGTACAATGCTGTGGAATATGTTGGTGTTTTACAGTTGTGTGCTAATAATAAAAATAACAATATGTTTATGCTATGCAAAATGCTTTAGACATGGGGTTTTCCGGATGTGTGATCTTTCCATAATTTGGATCCCTGTACCTTAAGACTACTAAAAAAATCATTTAAACGTTAATTCAACCCAACAGGATTGTTGTGCCTCCAATAAGCATTAATTACATCTTAGTTGGGATCCAATAAAGATACAGTTTTCCAGAAAGCTCAGAATTACAGAAAGGCCATCTCCCTTTTTCTCTGTAATAATAAAACAGTAGCTTGTACTTGATCTAATGAATTCTCATCAGAAACAAAACCAGCCTATTGGGTTTATATAATGCTTACATAATTTTCTAGTAGACGTAAGGTATGAAGATCCAAATTACGGAAATATCTGTTATCTGGAAAACCCCAGGTCCTAAAATCAGACTTCTACTGTAATAATTATATAACTTGATTATTTTGCAGCTGAACTATGTTCCTTTGTTTAGAAATAAAAGAAGAGCTGACAATTATAATGAAGACCATAGGGGTTTGAGAAAACTCCAATACCACTCAAAAAGCCATGTTATCAAAATGAATTCTGTTTCTGTTTAATATTATAAAGTTTCTTGCCATGGAAATGCCATGGTTAATTTCATTGTTTTTCTGACACGCAGAATGATCTTGTTAGTAGAACTCATTGTACATCTAGGGTGTGGTTAAAACCCAGAATAGTTTGGTCAGGCTGAGATAGAAGTTGGCTTGTTTTATCTATACCATCTCTAGTGTGTCTGTTCTTTCTTTGTTTTAACAAGCTGTGTAAGGGGAAGCAGAGATCATACTGGTCTGTACTTCACTTGGCAAAATAACACAGACCACATGTTATATTGAGTGTAATATGCTTAGAGTCAAAGCAATCAATATGATCCATATACAAATTTGCTAAATAAATTCAACACAATAATTCTCAATTTCATAATGCTTTTTTAATGAAGCATCCTTTTTATCCATAAAACAATATTTATATGAAGATACATTTAAGATGAGCTTCCCTTTTAGTAGAAATTCGGGATATAAAGGCTCTGGTGCACTATTTATGAAACTTATGCCAGAATTTATTCCAAACACTGTACACATCTATAATTTATCTGTGCTCTCAAAACCATAACTCCAGTATTGTCATGTACAGTAGCATATTGCACCGCATGGGGACGCAGGTTAAACCACTTTTGTTCAAAGGGAGCCATAACACAGAAAAAACTGCTTGTTTGGAAACAATTGTATATTTGGGTGATATTAGGCTGATCTGATCCTTTATCCCTCAGAATACAAGTTGTCAGGGCAAGGACTTCAACAACAAGCCAATGTGGTCCTCACCCTGAACGGGTTTTCAAGCTTTCCCCCATTGACATGTGGCTGATATTGAACCAGATATGGATCGGTTGGTCCATTGGAGAGCGACATTTATGATTCAGTGTATGGCCATCTTTATAACCTTAATTTAGATGTAAGTAAATTGTAGTATGGACTGTTATACCCTGGTACACCCCTGGTTCACATCTGCAGTTGATCCAGGAGAGTTAATTTGATTGGATAAGGACTGAAATATTGAGTTCTTATACAGTATATCAAATCAAGGAGGTATTTGAGTAATATCCAATTCTCCATATCCATGTTATATCCCATAGTACAAAATTATGCATATTTCTTGTTTCTTTTACAGAAAAAACTCAAACTAAGCTTGTACAAAAATTTTTAAACATTTTTAACTCAAAAAAGGATTAAGCAATTGCTAAACAAATAGGCACAAACTTAAAGATGAACTGACATATGAATATGATTAAATGAATACCTCCTAGCCAAAACATAATTGCATCAGGTGATACAATTACAAAGCAAAACAGTTTTTTATCCATCTTTTTTGCATTTTGCCAAAAATGCATCAAAATATGTTTTGAACCTGTTTAAAAATTCCATCACAAATACCGAATTAGCTTCTCAGACAAACATGGCACAACATATTGTTTAATAACCTAGACAACATGCCAAGAAATCCCAGAATAACAGTATTTGTCTGTACAAACAGAAACTGATGTTTAGCATGAACTTCCCACTCTGAAGTCCATACTGATATAAATGTTTTGCATAGTTGTATTCATAAATATTTGTTGCTTGTTTTGAGTTATGGGAGTAACATGAGATTTAGGGTCTGTAAAATAAGAATATAGATGGCACACTAATGTTATACAGTATATTTTGTTTTAGCTGGGTTTGTGAAAATTGTCATTTCTGAAGACAAACAGATAAAAATCTCAGGGGAACGGTTCCTTTCACAAATAATTTTAAAGAAAGGAAACCTTTTAGCAATACAATGACTAAAAGCATGGGACTTTCCTGACATTTATTGTAAATAAGAAAATCAATGTTCTCCAGAGAATATAAAAGGCCTTGTTGGAATCCAAAAGAAAATATGTGGATACTTTTTTAATATTGTTATCTGTCAATAATATCCAATCAGCTTACAGTCCTTGAGACACAATAACAAATGGGCAAATCACCAGCCACTGATGTACCAGATGATTTCCCTGTGGATAGGTATTTATATAAAAATATGTGCTCACACCCGTCTTTAAAACATACATTTTGATACATACATTATTTTTTCAAATTTCTACATAAATAAATACATATATATAATACACAAAAGCTGTGAATGTCTTGTAAATTATATCCTTATGAACGGTGAGTTCTGATGTCATTTCTGTCACATGACTCCCCAGTTGCAAAAAAAAAAAAATATATATATATATATATATATATATATATATATATATTCCCTCAAACAAATTGTATGGTTGTAGTGTTCAATTTGGAGCATTATGTCATACCTAGCAATTGAAAGCTCAGTGGGTGGGCGACAAAATTCTTCAACTCTCCCCTCCATTTGCTTTGAATTGAAATTCTGACTGCTGCTTTTACAAGAGATAATCACCTGCACCTGGTGCTTTCAGTTCATCGTTAATTGTGGGGTACTTTCAAGCATTTTGTGCCCCATCCACGGAACTACAAAATACAGGGGTAACGAAAGTTACCAATTACCCTTTGAACAATCATATTAATTCATCTTAAAATAATTGCTGTTTTAATATTAATTGGGTAATGAAATAATCCTTTATATTCATATTTTGTCTAAATAATTGATTGGGGGGGAAAATAGCAACCACACAGATTTTGATGAGCACTGTATGTGATTAATGTTATTATCAGTTCTTTACATTTGGAGGCAGATTTATCAAGGGTTGAATTTCGAGATGGTAGACTGCTTACCAATATCACAACTAAAAAGGAATACATTTATTGGTTCAAGAGTAAATTTAAATGGGAGGGTGAATTATATGCAAGGTGCATGTGATTTAGAAATAAAGACTAGACAGTAAAATCATGACAGAATTACTTTAAGATCACAAGAATCTTGGATATTATGCTTGTTCAAGAAAATCATCAAAGCCACTCTTTAAGGCATTAATAGAATCAGCCATCACAACATCATCTAACAATCTCACTGCCCTCACTATTAAGAACCACCTACACTGTTTCAAATGAAAGTTTTGTATATTATTTTAACATGCATTTTTAAAAAGAGGGCACAATAAATTATGTACTCGCAGTATACCTTCCTTATATGATTTATAAAAATGAAGTGCAATCACACTTTGACCCATTGACCTCAAGGGTCTCAAAGGCTTTTTGCTTACTTAAAGTCTATAGTCTTCTCTGTGTGACAACATTATCAGTGTTACATAGACAGCCAGTGAGTTGTGAAGGGTAGAAGGAAATACATAGCCTTCACGTTTTTAAACAATCCAGGTACATATATCTAATACCAAAATTACAAATAA
Organism: Xenopus borealis; assembly: GCA_024363595.1. Lineage (NCBI taxonomy): Eukaryota > Metazoa > Chordata > Amphibia > Anura > Pipidae > Xenopus > Xenopus borealis. Next base: position 145,480,586 of record CM044431.1, read on the forward strand.
AAATAAAAATGATAGATCTAAATTCTTACAACATTCAACATTTGAAGCATTACCGTGGAAAGTCCTTATTGATGAGAAAAGTCTTATTTTTTACTTACAGATTTTAACCTGTCTTAAATTCTTAAATAGCAGATTCCCTTTCCTTCCTTTGCCTTAGGCTTTACTAAACAGAAATGTTTCTATAAACCTAAACTTTATATAGTCCAGTGCCAACTTTAATCAGGTACAGAGGGATGGAGGATGCTACTTTCCTGCTGGATATTAATGTATTTAATTGAATCAATATTCTGGCAACAAACCATGCTTTAAAAGGACCATTTCCTGTAATAAAATAATCATTACACTGAAGAGTAAGCTAATTTTATATAGTTTTGTGAGAGTCAAATCCATGTGGTCAGAAATTTGTGTGCTGTAAAATTCCGTTTTTTTTGCCTATCTTTCATAGATCTAGTTTGAGATATATACCCAAGAGGTTTAAACAGCTGATAAGCAAAATCCCTCCAGGCTCATATTATTA
>CM044431.1:145484095-145503489 GCA_024363595.1 Xenopus borealis
CAATGTCCCTGCAGATGGGATTTCTGGCGAAATGTCACTAACCTCGGCACTAATCTGTAATGAATGAAATTATGATTTGTAAACCAGATATCAAGAAACCTTTGATTTATGGGAAGGCCATCCCTTAAAGGGATAAAAATATAGTTTACATTTTCTGTTTAAATGAGAACTAAGCCCTTAAAATGACTAGAAATGCCATATTTTATATGCTGAGTTTATTGATCCAGCCTAAAGGTTCATCATCTCTATAGTAACAATCATCCAAGTCTTCAACGTTGTCACAGGAATTTTCCATTTTGGATTTTGCTGTTTTATTTAATGTTTAATATTTTTTAGCAGGTATGGTGATCCAAATTAGAGAGGGAAAAACCTTATCTGGCAATCCCCAGGTAATAATCTCTATATCTGTGCAAGAAGCACTATGATAGTAATTTAATCCTAGTGAGTTGCATCTCCAATGAAATTCTATTATATTTCTACTGCATTTTTATAATTTTTTAATGGTGGATAATGTTCACATTTTGATAGAGGTTTACATTCCCACAGATCATTTTTTCCGTTATATGCATGTAGAGTTCATTTGTAGAGCTAATCCCTCAGTAATTCAATCTCCCTGGATTGTAACTTTATTAAAACAATTCATATTCATTGGAGAACTTAACAGGAAAAAGCTACAACTAGTTTCACTTGTGGTACTGCTCTGTTTTACTTCTAAAATATATAATTTGTAATGGGACCTTGCTTCTGCCCTGTTTATTTCAGTGTCATTATATTCTGTGTGATATTGGTTTCATTGCATTAAAACACCCCCACCAATTGCCAATATACAATCACATGTTTCTGTTTAAAGTAAAGGCATATTTTATGACTTTGTATTAATAAAATACAGCGGTTACTACATGCTATTTAGTGTATTGTGCTTTCCTTTGACTTGAATGTAAACAAGACAATCCACATGTTTTTGATCTCTGTTATTCAGTAGTAATCAAAATACTTTGTCTGTCTGAGGCTTCTGCGCTCTCACAATTTTGTTTATGACACCTTTGAAGCACTTTACTGAAGACTTAAAAAGCCAACATTTTTCAGTCCACTAGTTGTTTTTACCAGTGTAAAGCCATTAAAATTTGTAGAAATGAAGAAATCTGCCAAATTATTTTGCTCAACTTTCTAGCCATATTGCCTTGCTCTTTAGATACAGAAACATTGAGGCTCTGTGCCAATTTTGTGTTTTCTATTCTGTGCACCCACACTCGTGTAACCAGATGGAAAAAATTTAGACATATCTGATATAGAGAAAAAGCTGATCCAATTTACAGTTTGATTTTGTCATTGCAATAGATATTTTTGCCAGATAAACTCCATGATCAAATTGTAATTGGGCTTGTTTGTTTCAGAGATACATAGGTTCTATGCACCACTATAATATATTTATCCATCCACATTAAATTTGCAATAAGGTTACCATGTGAAAAATCACAAACACTCCTAGAGAATCCAGCTGAAATGGCTGCAATGCTTGTTAACACAATCAGTGCAGCCCAGTAACTTGTATTTATTAGATATGTTTATAATGCAACTATAGCACAATGCTCAATAGGAAGACAACTTGTGCAGCACTCATAGTGGGTTGTAAGTTCAGATGAAACAGTTAAAGTGATAGCAGGCCAGGATATATTGTAAATATGCCAAAAAAAATGTCATATGGTGCAAAAGGGCTCAGCTTTTACCTTAGCTGCACCTGCAATATTATTTGTAATTTCTCTCATATGTGTAAAAAATGCAAGTAAAATGTTGCTGAATTGCTTATTTTGAATCTCAAGCCTTTATTGCATAACTGCATACTTTTCTACCAAGAACTACTGGAGGTTTACTAAACTTAGTCCAAAATGGAGTTTGGAAAACTTTGCGGTAGGCTTAAATGCATGGGGAGAGCCAACAACAGGATAATGATGTACTAGAATGGTTAGCTGTTCTTAAACTGGCCATAAATACAATAATAATTATTCATGCACTAAAATATTCAATTGGGTTACAGTGCAAGGTGCTGCATCAATTGCTTCAAGATTAAGGGGGTTATTTATCAAAAGTCGCATTTTAGAGTTTTTTATACCTCGAATGAACTGAATTGTTTCTTATTTTAGAAAAAATGATCCAATTTTCAGTGGGAAAGACTCAAATTGCTCAAATTTATCGAGTTATTGGGCAAAATCCTATGAAAAAAACTTGAACATAATGAAGGCTATTAACATCTTAAAATGATTTAAGGAACCTCTGCCATTGACTTCTACATGACCTCAACAGGTTTTAGATGGTGTATTTTCGAATTCAAGCCATTTCCAGTGGATCACAACTTGATCCTTAAAGGAGAAGGAAAGCTACATTAGCAGTTTATTGACAATAGATTAGCCACAACAGTGCAAGCTAGAATGCAATTCTGCAGAATGCTTTACCATACCTGAGTAAACAACTGTAGAAGCTTTCTGTTTGTTTGTTCATAATAGCAGCTGCCATATTAGCTTGGTGTGACATCACTTCCTGCCTCAGTCTCACCCTTATTACTCATAGCTCTGGGCTCAGATTACAGCAGGGAGTGGGAGAGAGAGAGAGAGGAGCAAACTGAGTATGCTCAAGCCCTAGACTGGAGGTTTATGCAGAAAGTCTGATACTGAAGCCCATGTGTACACAATAGAAGGAAAGAAATGCAGCATTTCTTTTCACAGAGGACTCAGTGCAACATTACTTTGAGGGTTACTGGTGTATTTATATAGACCTTTCTGATGAAGCTTACTTCATTTTAGCCTTTCCTTCTCCTTTAATAAATCTGCCCATAAATATACCATAACCATCACCCAGAAAAATCTGCATAGATTAAGGACTTTGCTGAATGTATACAGTAAGATTCTGTTCCTTGTATGTAGCCCACTGATCTGGGGTTCTATATCATACTCTCATATACTGCATTTCCGGATATCAAAATTGGCATTTATAATGAAATAATGATAAAATTCATAAATTAGCAATGTAATGAATATTTCTGCTGCACCTTACCCTTCCCAATTAATATTTTTAAGAAAAAGACCCGATCATCAAATAACGATGCTGTTTAAAAAAAAAAAAAAAATATATATATATATACTATCCTCTTTAAACTGTGACACACATAACTGAATGTTATTCCTGTAATCACAAAGAGGCTGCACTTGGGTCGTCATGGAAACAGCAGGAGAACAACACTTTGATAGTGGGACGTACTATTTTGCTTCTCACTGCAGCAAAGGATGATTCTTTAGACTGAACTCCCATGCAAATGCCAAGCCTCCCCCCATAATGACGTATCAACAAAAAATACATTTGCATAAATAATGTACAGCATACCGATGTATATAACTGAACTCCATGTTTAGCAGCAAGTTAAAGGAGAGGTTTAAGATCCACAGGAGATTCTCTACAATCAGTCACAAATTTGCTGTACAACTCCATTTATTTAATGTGCTTCGAAGATGTTGCCTTTAGCTGTCAGCTATGCTGATATTAATGCATGAGGTTCCTTCCATGATGGATCCAATGAGTCAGTGATTACACGCTGAGCACCTTGCCATATAAGCTTATCACTTCCAGTCACTGCTTGCTCTGCTGAGTCACCCAAATGCCTACTGTCTTTCCATTCCACCTCCTTGTCTAGCTTTCTGCCAATAGTGCTACACTTGCTTCTATCAAATCAGCTTCAAGGCAACTTTATTATATCCCCTCATTGAGCCTGGAATGTCTCATTGGACTCTGCAGGCGGTGGAATGAGATGTCAACCTTTCTGCCTTACTCTTGCTTGTGGAGAAAGAATAAAGAGCTGATTTACAACCATAGGCGCTTAGCTGCACAAGTGCAGTTGCCTATGGCAACCAAATAATTTTGAATAGTCTGCTACAAGCACAGAAATTAAGAAGGTTTGAGGTGTACTTGCGTAATTTCTCTGCCGCACACCTTTTCACAGTCCTGCAGTGGTGGTGCTGGTTTTCCGTCGACCCGGCCGGGTCCCTTAGCAACCGTGTAATGTAAGAACGGTCCGCACACACAGTTGTTTGCAGTTGGGGAATATGCCCCTTTTATTTATACTACCAACATATCAACGTTTCGGGGGGTACAACCTCCCTTCATCAGGTGAACTTGAGGTGTACTTGACCACATCCCCTCTGAGGCACCTCTATGTCAGCTTCAATGTAAGTCAGAACATCAGTTCCTCAAATTAATGAGATGATACAGTTTTTCATTTTAAAGGAACATGTAAAGATCCAGTTTGTGCAACTTGCCCTCAGGGCACAATACTAAATACTTCTAAAAGCATGTTCAGTTTTGTGACTGCTCAGTGTGGAGAAATGTGGCGATTTCAGCTTGGGGTTATATCTGCTAAAAGAGGTCTGACAAATATTGGGTTCAATGCATTTGAAAGGAATGGAGGTAGTCTGCACACTTATCCCCCTTTCTCTAGTGTGCCACATTCACTACAAGGATTGCATAGTAAATGGAAGAGGTTTTAGGTGATTCCTGTGGTTAGATACAATACCCAGTGTAGTGCAAAAGAACATATCGCTTTCTCAGCAATATACTCACAAGAAATATGCATTTATTCTGTGTGTATACCATTAGTTGACATTTTAGATACGCTAAGCCAGGGTTTTTATTAGCCACAATCAAATGTAAAATGAGTTGGGGAGCAACAAAAACATAAAAAGAGTTCCTGGTTCTGATTGGCTATTTGATAGTCCCTGTCCAAACTGTTCAAGCCTATAGGAGGCTTTGTTTGACAGTATTTTTATGCAACCAAAATCTGCCTCCCAAGCCTGGAATTCAAAAATAAGCACCTGCTTTTTGACCACTGAGAGTAACATCCAATGGGTTGGTAAGCAACATGTTGCTCAGGAGCAGCTGGTTGGGGATCACTGTGCTAAACCAAACACTGATCATTCTGCTAACTGAGGTGCAGTTAAAAAGCAGGTTTTTAAGAAGGCTTGGCACCCAGCCTCAAATCCAGGGCCGCTCCGGCCATGTGGCAAGGGGAGCATCTTGCCTCAGGCGGCACAGAGTGTCCAGTTACCAGGGGTGGCAAAAATCCGCCTCTGGTAACTTTAAGAGCCAAACTTCCTTTTTCTAAAATGGAAATTCGGCTCTTCTAGTGCAGCGAGCGCAATAGCACTCACTGCACTAGTGATACGGCCCCTCCTCCACCCGCTCAGATGATAAGAATTAGAAGCATGGAGTGGGAGAGGGGACAGCATCAGGGCTGGTGCCTCAGGCTGCAGCAGCCCGCGGAATGCCCCTGCTCAGATCTGCAACCCTCCAGCTGTTAGAAAACTCCAACTCCCAGCAATCTCTTTGTTGGCAGATTTAATTAAAAAACTATAACATTCCTGAGAGAAAGAAGTATTTATACACATGAACTCAGTGCTAGTTTAGCTACTTGGATCTAAGTGCATCAATTTGAATGGCATGAGTACATTTTCATGGGCAAAGTAGTTGGTTGATCTACTAATCATTGCATATACGCAGAACTGCCATTAGAAATGACAGGGCCCCGTACAACAAAATTTTACAACACCCCAAGCCCCACCCCAGATCCCGCCCACTCCACACCACAGTTAAAACACCACACAGGCATCAGTTCTAAAAAAGGTAACCGCCCCCAGACACACAAGTTATAAAAAGCTCTTGATGGTCACGGCCCTATTATAAGTTAAAAAAAAACTGTGGCACCAGGGCCCCCATAAAAGTTTTTTGTTTTTAAATTGGTGGTCAGGGCCCCCCTATAACTTAAACTTTTATGACCAGGACCCTCCATAAAAGTTTTTTTTTTAAATTGGGCCCCCCAAAGAATAATAAAAAAAAAAAAAAAAAAAACATTGGTGCCAGGCCCCCCAGGCAAGTTTAAAAAAAATAGTTCCTCAGAGAATATTTAAAAAAAAAACAATGGCACCAGCCCCCTCCCCTTATAAGTTAAAAAAATTTCGGGGCCACACGCCCAAGCCCCCTTACATGTTAAAAAAATTAGGGCCCCAGAGAAATTTAAAAAAAAAAACAGGGCCCCCCTTATAAGTTAAAAAAATTTGGGGCCCCATAGAATATTAAAAAAAAAAGCCAGGGCCCCCCTTACAAGTTAAAAAAAATTGGGGCCCCAGAGAATATTTTTTAAAAAAAACATTGGTGCTAGGGGATTAAAAAAAAAATCAGGACTTCAACTTCGATTAGTTTCCTGACTTTGGGTCTTTTTTGACGCTTCAGGACGCAGCTTCGGGACTTCAGGTCTTTTCGCTCCTTTGGGTCTTTTCGCTCCTTTGGGACTTCAGGTCTTTTCACTGCTTTGGGTCTTTTTGGTGCTTTGAGATTTCGGATCTTTTCGCGGCTTTGGGTGTTTTCATCTCTTCGGGACTTCACCTGTTTGGCACCTCAACTTTTCAGGACGGGAGAGGCGGCATGGCTCGGCACGATCAAGGGTATTTTAAAAAATGCAGCACATCTGGGCCGCCCTTCAGGCCCTGGTCTGGTACAGGATTACCCTCTGTGCCCCCCTGATGTCGGACCTGCATATACGACACACAGCAGGGTACAGCCATAAGTAACAAGCACAGAAAGTCTACCTGCAGCACTACAGTCATTGGTACAGAAAGCCTCATGGGGGAGTGCAGAATCGCCTTTCTGCTGACAGTTTTAATGAACAAATGTAATGACTGCTTGACCAAGTGAACGCAAGACAGTATGAAAAGAATAGTACACACAGCAAAAGTCATTTGTACGCTGTCTTGTATGAGATTTATCCAATGACAATGGAGAATATAATGTTGGCCAAGGACCTCAGTGGGTGTGAAGTTTTCAGCTGACCCTACACTGGGTGCTGGACAGTTAATATTGAGAGGAATAAGATGAATTCTCATTCACATGTTTGGACATACTGAATTCAAATTCTCCTGGCCCTTGTGCACAGAGCAAGATGTCTACTGTAACTGTAACACTATAGACAGCGTCTGCTCCACTTTAGCATTTCAACTGTCAGAGCCTGGACAAAATCTCATAGGTCTTGTTTTCATTTAAGTGCCGGTATTTCTTCCTTCTATTTGTACTGTATTATGTGAATAGCATATGTAGTTATATTAGTTTATCTATGAAAAATACTCCATACTGGAAACAAATCCACTAGTACATGATTGTGTGCTGGTAATTCAGGAGTCCGGTGCCTTTACCATCAAATTCTTAGCTTTATTCAGAAGCTTCTGGGGGTTACATGGAGGGGTGTGCAACTCTAATGTGTTTCATGCCCTAACACTGGGCACTTCATCTGTGTTAGGGCATGAAACGCGTTAGAGTTGCACACCCCTCCATGTAAGCCCCAGAGGCATCTGAATAAAGCTAAGAATTTGATGGTAAAAGCACTGGACTCCTGAATTACTGACCAGCGCACAATCATGTACTAGTGTATTTGTATATTAGCCGGCAGGAAGGAACCGGCGTTTCACAGGAGCTGAGCTCAGGTAGGAGGAACATTGTTTGCCGATTGAGCTCCGCCATTATCGCATCCTGATTAGAAGTTTGTTGAATACTGGAAACAATCATATGACCACCAAGATTGGAATGGCCACAAAGGCCTGGGACAGCAGAATTTTCAGGGCAGCATGCCACCCATTGAAATGGCTTCAAAGGCACTGGGGACATGAGGGAGATTTGCTAGCTCTTTAAATCTCCTGACCCGAAGAGATAAGGCTTGTGCATACTTGTGCTCAAATATGAAGGGGGGAGGTGGAAATGGGGGAGTCAAGTGGTCCTGGCCTAGAGGCATCCTGTGTATAAATCTGGCCTTGATGAACACACAATCTGGCAAGCAGAGGCAAAAATACGAAAAAAAAAACCAAAACATTTATAGGGGAATGTAAAAACTATTTGCAATGCGAAAAGTTAAGCCTTTGCGCAAACAAATTTTGCTTTGCGCGAATGCAATATACCTTTTGCAAACCCGGAAACTGTTTAGCGACCACTTCCGCAAGCGGAAGGCCGTTTGCGAATTTTATCATTTGAGCTAATGCGCTGTCAATGTAATAAAACTTCTTACTGAAAAAGTCGCAACGTTTGCTCCAAAAGATTACGACACCTTGGAGCACTTCTTAGGAGTGCGCAATTACAATCTGCAGTGCGCAATAATGATTCGCAATGCAATAACCGTTTAAGGAACAATATTACATTTTTTAAACTTATTTACTCTACTTATTTACTCTATTTTTTTACTCAGATTTTTACTCTTATTGGTGCACAATGTTTTTCTCTTTACGACTTTAATTACTTTCCCCCCTTAGTGTACATTTAAAGAGATATACTAATTATGGAATATTAAAATATGAAGATGACATTTAGTTCTTAGTTAAAGAAGAAAGACATAGAAAATGGGGGGGGGGGTTCAAGCAGTTACTTTGTGTTTTGGCTTCCCTGAACTACTGACAACTTACAGCACATGATGGGAATTACAGACAGGAATAAGGGACTTTGGGAAAGACCCACTGTCCCTGTCTGAGTTCTAATGAAATTACCTATGCATCTAAATAACACTTTCTTTCTTTTTTTTCCACTCAGCATTATGTCCCGCTTTAGGCACGTCGCTGCAGTAGAACATTTTCACCACGCGGGGGCAGAAGAGCTCTCTACAGGCGAGCATCTTATGCTGTCAATGCAGTAGATTTTCTAAGCTCCTTTTAAATTACTGCGGAAAAAAACCCCTCTGAAACCACAAATGAAAAGCCATTTCCCCATTCATACATGACTTAGTATGCATGTGTGCTTCAGCTGATATGGCACCAAGCAGACCCAGCTGCTGCTCCACTGACTGTCAGCAAGGCACTAGCACAACTAGCAGGATGATATAACTGGTGTGTGTGACAGAGCCAAATGACACAACAGCAGTAGCTGATTTCTTGTTACTAATTCCTCGTTAATCGCCAGATCTGCTATAGGATCACAATCATGTTCATGGAACTACAAGACCCAGAAGTCCCTGTTAGACTCCCATAGACTGCACGCCTGTGTAAATCAGCCACAAAAGGTATGCTTCCTTGCACTACCCCCCCTCCCCATTTTAGGAAATGTGTCTGACCAGTGATGGACTGTCTGACCAGTGATGGACTGGCCCACCGTGATACCAGGAAAACTCCTGGTGGGCCCAGGTGTCAGCTTCTAACATGTGGCCTATTTCATGGTCATTACCTATTTCTTTAAGGGAAAATAAAAGAGGCTTAATAATGGAAGAACAGAGAATAATAAGTAGATATAAAAGACTAGAAGAATAAAGAGGTTAAGGGAGAAGAGGAGGAATAATTGTAAAGTGGGCACAGTCTCAGGTTTTCTGGTGGGCCCCTGGCATCCCAGTCCAACACTCTCTGACAACTGCTCGCAGTGCTAGAAGCAGTCAGATCTCAGGCTGAGGCACGTAGAGTCATCTCTTATTCTGCTGGTATTCCGATAGTCACTAGTGTGCGGGAATAAACAGGAGCCAAGTTGGCATTACGGTCACGTTTGCCTTCCTTCATTCCCTGTCCAACGTCGGTGCAATTGTGTCCACCGCCGCTTTCGGCAAACGCTTTGTGTAGCTATTGCAGCAGATGATCGCAACGACAAGGGATGCTCAGTGTGTTAGTGTATGTGTGTGTTAGTGTGTGTATGTGCAGTAGGACAACAGCAAGTACACCGGCGACATCAAGCAGCCACCCACCCACCCAGCGCTCAGCGCCCCCCTGTCTCCCTCCTGAGTCCTGCTCCTTTGGGCTCTAGGAGAATTGGCTCGGAGTTTCTGCCCCTGCTCTGCGTCACTGCTCGCGTCACCGCTCCTTGGCCAGCTATTGGCATGGCGATGGGAGGGAGAAGCCTGCACTTATTATTAGCACAAGAGACAGTGTGTAAAAAAGCCAATATCGAAGACTGAATCCCTCCGGCGGTCAGTGCAGAGCCATCTCTCCATCTGTGTTTTGTCTCTGAGGCTGAAATCCCTGCAGCCCTCTCAGGTAGGAGCAGCCATAGTGATGTGCTCGGATCACTGACTCCACCACCGACTCACCTGCCCTCTCATGGCCGGTGCTGTAGCAGAGATCCCTGTCCATTTAGCCGCATTCTCATTATTTGGGATTTTGTTTGATGCCCGAGAGAATCGCTGCGAGGGAGGCTGAGCGATGTCTGCTGGTACATCTGCTGCTGCCAGAGCTGCTTTTTCATCTATTGATTCCAGGCTTATTAGGGGCAGATTTGTTCTATTTCTATAGGAACATGATAAGATCAGGACCCCCCCAAGGCTGCCAGTAGCCCCCTACCCAAAACCCACAGTCCCCTCCAGCATCATCTCCTCCCCATCCCCCCCAGCCCTGGTGTGTCATTTAGCAAGTGATGCTGCTAAGTTGTTGGGAAATGTGGGGAGTGCAGGAATATTGCAGCAGAGCTCTGATGTGAATAATAAGGCTACACGTGAAACGATGAGTCAGTGGGATATTTTCTACCTGATGAATATGGATGCGCGGAGCATCGACAGCTTCTGGGTCTGCCCCAGGGATGAGTTGCTGCTTGTTGGGCTGTAAATGACACCGATTTCTATTACCGTGTGTTTTGTTTCTCCCCTAACAGACGGAACAGCTGGAATTGGGTATCAGTATCCTTTTTGTGGAGGACCTCCTGGGATCCCATCATCAATAAACCTGCACTGATACTGAGAAGGGCGAGAGGGGAGACGCTTCCAGTGAATGAGTCCTGTCATCTACCTTGCTTTTGCTCGCTGGAGCTGAGTTATGGTGTGCATCACTTAGCGCATTTGGATTATGACTGTACCAACGCTTCGTCATTGACTTCCACCGACCCCCCACCTATTGCTTTTCTGGATCAAACGTCTGGTGTTGAGGAGGATCCCCTCTCCATTCTAGGGGGATCCAGTGGACCTGACAGCCATAATGCGCCTCTGGAAAGGTTCTCACGGACCTGATTATTTAGAGGTGTACAGCGCTCTATGGATCCTACTTGCCTTGTTTTGGAGGGGCCTGGCTTGCCCACAGCACTGCAGCTGTAACTCCACCAGGATTTGGTGCACTTTAATAGACAAGGGGATTGTGGCTTTCCCGGTGCTGGAGGACAGCTCACTGGCAGAGAACATCACTGACATGTAAGTAGTGACTGCACCAGATTTACACTGCTTTGTTTCTGTCACCTCTGCTGGGTGCTGATTACTAGTGTGGAGTGGAGAAGGAAAACCAATCTAGCAGCTGTCACACAGGCAGAAATATATCTATATAAATGGTCTATGGCCCTGATCCTTCCCAATCAAATGTTCCCATAATATGCTATTATAGCCAGTTCTAACTGCAGCTCTCCAGATGATCAGAGAGAGTAGCCAGCAGCTTAGATGCACTGAGATGCACAGGGAGAGAGAGTGGAGGTGTGAGCTGGAAGACTAAAAGCCTTGCTTTGATTTAATTTGCCTTGACTTCTCACTGATATGGGTTTAAGAGCATTTAGATAATAAATCTTAATTGACCGATAGTACAGTTCTCCAGGCAGGGATCAGGTTGCACTACAGCGAGGCAGAAAGCAGTGGTGTGTTAGTGCATATACAATACAGTAAAATCTTTCTTATATTCACTTGACGTATGCTACACACACAATGAATATCACACAAGAAATCACTGGAGAAGGCATGCAAATGAACTCTGTTATGTTCCTGTGGGCAACAATGCATCCAGAACAAGTTGGTTTAAAAGTACCAGCTGTACCTGTATAGTTTATAACTAGAAACCTAAACTTGTAGGCAGCCTGCTTCTGTTTTGTTAGATCATCCCATCAGTGCAAAATATTGGAACATGGCTATGGAGGGGTAGGAATTGGAGAGCAAACAAAAGGAATAGTTAAAGAAGTAAGAGTGAGGAGCCAGAAAGAATGGTGCATAATGATGAACTTCCTTGTCATTGACATTATAGCTTCATGAGTATTAAGATTTGCTTACACCTCTGGCTATTGGTTAACAAAAGTATCTGTTTCCCCATGATTAGCCAGATCAGCAGTACCTTCATACCACTCATCCCAGTCTTGGGATCTTCATATCCTAGTGCTGACAGAACGTGGGTAGGAGGAAAGGCTCTTATCTCCCAGACACATCCATCTGAAGTTATCTTATTACAGCTAGCAACATCCCATTGATAGACCAATTACTGGTAATTTTAATCTATCCCGCCTGGATGACACACGGAAAGATTTGTGGCCTGTGTAAAAAAATTGTAGTATTATTGTTTTTGACTGATTGTTGAATTCCTCTGGACTAGAGTGACAGTAATAAGGAAAAAGGCAAAGCCGAAGAGAAAAAAACACACACACACACACATATATATAGTTTCCATTTTAAAACCAGCACTCTCATCAATTATCATATAAATATGCCTGGGTGCAGTATCAAATACATATGTACACCAGCTTCTTTCAAAGAGATCCGGAAACCCGCCATCCAGAAAGTTTCAAATTACGGAATGATAAACTCTATTATAATCAAATAATCCAAATTTTTAAAAATGATTTCCTTTTTTCTGTAATAATAAAACGGTACCTTGTACTTGATCCAAACTAAGATATAATTAATCCTTATTGGAAGCAAAACCAGCCTGTTGGGTTTATTCAATGTTTACATTAGTTTCTAGTAGTCTGAAGGTGGGATGATCCAAATTACAGAAAGACCCATTATCCAGAAAGCCCCAGGTCCCGAGCATTCTGGATAATAGGCCCCATACCTATACACACATCTGTATGTGTATTTAAAAAGCAGCTGTTTCACTTTAGTGGCCAGTTAGAACCTGTTGGAATTAGAATAGCCAATCCCATTAGTAATAAAAGTGTAGAAAGGAAGTTGAGGTCCTAGAAAGCACCGGATTCAGTTAATGGTGACAATGTTGGAGTTTGAGTTGCGGCAGTTCTCTCCAATTTATTACATGTAGTAGGCCAGTTTATACCAGTTTGGATGGTCGGATTAATAAAAATGATGATTTCATACAATGCTTTTGAACATACGGAGAGCCATAAAAATCGTTTATAGGTCCACCTCCTGCCTACGGGCCTTCAGTTGGACAGCATTGCTTTAAATGGTTTGTAGCTGTGCAACCAGTAGGTCTTCAGATGATGTTGAACAACAGTGGTGGAAAAACACCAATACCACCAATGGCCATTGACTACAATGATTTCCTCTTGTCAGTAGGCACATACGTTGGATTTCATCCCACAAAGTGCTCATGTGCATTTTCATACCAAAATGCGTCCAGTGTGACAAGCAGATTACGCACCAGCTGTCATTATTATGTGTTAGCGATTCATGAACGTTTTAGACACCTATTATTATAGCATTAACTAAATCATCTTGATAAACTGTTCATAATCTAGCGCAGGGTCTTCCAAACTGTCAGTGCTGGTTGGAAGGGTGGAAGGTATATAGGCCATTTAGGTGTAGTTGGTTAGAGTACAATTTGGAGCAATTCATTAGTACACATATAAGTACTGCGTTTTTATAAATCTGTATTGATGTTATTAGGTGAGCAGTTTGGGGGATGGGGCTTTCACCAAATTTTATAAGACAAAAGGGAACCCTGTATTTAAAAGGAACAAAAAACCACAGTCTTAGGGATTTCATAGGGATTGCTATCTGCTTGTATTGTTGGCATATATTTGACATGAGAAAGTAAAAGTATTATGGGCAAAACAGATTGCTCTGTATTTATCAGTAAGATATATTTATATTGCAGGGCTGTGCTACCTTTTTCATTTGTCACAAATTTGCAGTTCTGGGACCCTGTGCAAAAATGATTGCTTGAGTTGGTGGCAGAGGATTATTTTGCTCACAGACAATGGAGGATACAGGGAAAATATAGCTTCCAGCATTTTAGGAAAATAAGGCGTACTTAACGGTAACTTGGTGTAAAGCAGGTGTAGTATCTGTGGAAGAGAAATCAGGTGATGCAAGTCTGCCTCTAATCAACCTGGAACAGGTACTTGCTCACACTGCACATGGTTAATGTTAAAAACAACATTTGTGACTACATCCTACCAGGTACCAAATAAATGTCATAACAACATGACCTGATGGACAAGTGGCTGCCGGTACATCCAAAATGTTCATATAGCAGAGGCTTACAATGTTTTTGTCTAGGTGGGTGTATAGTGCAGCTTTGTTCTTTGCCACCTTAGCAGTGGTGTCAGACACCCTTATAGATGCATGCTATAGTAATACATGCTCTGATGAGTGTTTGTTTACAAATAAAGGCTTATAGGTGTGTCTCTTCTCATCTAATGTACCTCTATGTTGGGGAAGTGTGCTACACGATGAACATATGAATGCACCCTAGCTTGCAGTAAGTGTTATACCATTCTGTGAACTGTATTTTTTATTAATCATTGAGCAACGAGAGCAAAGATGCCTCATATTTGCAAAGTAGTGCAATTCTGACATTCATTTGTTGGCTTTGTAATGTTAAAATGCTATTGTTTAGCAATTATTGGCGGAAGTTTCTAGTGCTCATCCTTAATCCATAAGGATATGTTAAGGTGGCCATATGCAGGCCAATTGTGTACGCTCTCCACTTTGTTGACCCACAGGTTGAATGGATGAACATATTGCCCATGAGCCAAATGTATGGAGACCATACAAGGGGCCACACACAGTATGGTTACCTTCTTATTGTTCTAATATTTGGTTCAAAGAACACAAACAATCCAAACAGCAGGAAGTGAAGGGAAACCTTGGCTCCGCTTCATTTTCTCATTTGCTGTTGCTCTCTCAGTAAAGTTGCTATTTTATCAGCCTGGCTGGTAAAAGTAATGCTTGATGGCAATATTATTAATACAGAAACAAATAAAATGATAGGGTGAAAAGTTGTATAACCTGTCCGACGTCCATGATCTAGCTGACGTTGCATTAGCAGACACGTTTTTAAGCCTACCCGAAACAGTAGGCGGCCAGTCATACATGAACCATAATCATACAAAACTTCATTTCTTATGATATGATTAGTATGTTTATGGCCAGCATTAGACTACCACATCCATGTAGCAACATGGGGAAAGGAATTTTCTGCTATTGGCTGAAGACATTTAGATACTGAAAATAAAACGTGTGCACCTGTTCACTCGCAATGTAAACACGCGCATACTGTATGGTCATTTCTCAACATTTTAACTTGGCCCTTATCTATTCAACTCTACAAACTACACAGGCAATGGACCCATTAATTAGGAAGCCGGGACTTGGGGGTTTCCGCATAAGCACTATTTTATTATTACAGAGAAAAAGAAAATCAAATAGAAAAATCGGAATTATTTGATAAAGATGAAGTCTATATGAAATGGCCTTCCTGCAATTCAGATCATTCTGGATAATGGGTTTCCTGATAACAGATCCCATAGTTAATCCTCACCCCCCGGTTGCATTTGATAAAACATTCCTCTCTTGATGCAAGTTTACTCCTCTCTCTAATGCACTAAAGATGTAAAATATATCTGTAAATGATCTTCCCATTATATATATATATATATATATATATATATATATGTTTGTACATGTGCTTTCTCCCTTATTGATATTGATGCTTTTGGCCTTACCACTCTATGTAACTCAATAGGATCCATTTGGTTTTTCGTGATACATTTATTGAGTTACTTTGATTTCCCCAAACTGGGTCCTGAATTTAGTTCTATAAAGAAAAGATTACCAGGCTCCATTGAAACAGCAAAAGACAATTGAAATGGCGATTTGTAAAGGGAGTTTGTTGGTTAGCATGTTTGTATGTTGTTGGTGTGTGAGGATTAAGAATGAGAGATGTGAAAAATGGATAGAGTTACATAGATTTCTTCCTGAGATCGGTGCTATATTTTGGGGCATATGGATATATGAATGAAAATTTTCATCTTTAAAGGGGAGCTAAGGGTCAACAAAAATAAGTCTAGACATGGTACAGCTTATGTCTTAAGGCAACCACATGCCTTTTGAATTGAAGATCTGTGCCTCTGAAGATGCCTCAAGTAGCTTCCCATCTTATGCTGATTCACAACATATTTTCGGTGCTGTTACCAGTTAGTTTACCTGAGCTTAGGGTCTCACAGTATATATATATATATATACTGTGAGACCCTAAACTCAGGTAAACTAACTGGCAACAGCACCGAAAATTTCCTTCGATTTCCATACCTAAAAAATAGTTTAATAATTAATTAAACCTGATAGGATTCTTTTGCCCCCCAATAAGGATTATTTATATCTTAGCTGGGTTCAAATGCACCTGATTGATTAAGTTTATGGGAGATGGCCTTCTCGAAATTCGTCAATGTCTGGATAATAGGTTTCCAGATAATGGATACCATACCTATATTTAATTCCGATTACATAACATCATCAAAAAAACTGTGCATTCTGTATCCATATAGATTAATAACCAGCCCTGTAGCATCATATTCTATCATACTTAACCTAGATCTTACATTTCTGATTTTCTGACACTCCTTCAATTGAACTTTTATACAGGAGCAGGTCCAAAGATATCTGCCGAGATCTGCTGAGGACAGCTTTGAAGGCATAGATATTTATTTATTGGTTACTGGACTGCTGAACCTCTTGTCTGCTAGTGCTCCAATAAATTCAGTATATAAAATACAGTGTTTCTAGGTATACTGTTTTTAAGTTTGTACGGACTCATTTCTTATAAATTCTGCACATTTTCTTGCACTAAAATTAAAGCCATTGAATTAGTAATGGGATACAAAAATTTTGTGATAACTGGTATTATTTACCCACTCTTATAAGCTACTTTTAGCATTATTTATTTCTAGGAGCATGTTCTTTTGCCACATTTAGGTCCAGCTGCATAATCTGCCTTAAATCTTGAAGATCATTTTGGCACCACAGCAAATGATTATATTAATTATCACTGAAATCTGTGTGGGTAGAGTATAATTTTTATGAGAAAAACAACTGATCTGGTGCCCATCTGTGACATATTGTTGGCATATTGAAAACAGTATCTCAGAGGTTATATTCCAGTTCAGTAATTTTTCTATTCATGTGGCCAGGAAGAACATAATATTGAAATCCATTATTAAACTACCTTTTACTAAATAATCTCTTTTTACAAGAGCAATAACAGTCATTTATTCCAAAGTGCATTAAAATTAGAGTGAGCCAATGGATAAATACCTCCTTAATAAATGTATGCATGTTTAGAGGAGACCTTGTAATGGTAAACTGTTCATACATTAGGCCACCATTACTAGGGTCACCATTACTACCCTGTCTACATATCTCTCTCCTTAGTACATTGATTGATGTTCCCTCTTTCCTTTTTCTACCTAATCTGGAAGGCAGAGGGAGTTATAAGAACGAAGGAGATTTCAAGCTGATGCATATACCGTGCAGGAGAGCTAAGGTGCATTGGCTTAGAAGCAGAGCTAAAAGGCAAACCCTATGCTCTAATGTAATAATAATAATAATACTTTTCTGTACTTATCCAGCATGCATTGCTTCTAGCATTTAGAACAATATTGCAAAAAATACAGAAGGCTTTTTTCTACCGCTTGATCGGTGGACTCTATATCACGTTACAAAGTATTGCTGCCTATCTTGACATACAAAGACTCATAAAGCTGAGATATCCATTGGGAGGCCCCTTTGTTATTACAGCTGATAAATGTTCTCTATAATGCATTAAGTATGTTTCTACACTTACTTTACTACTTTTTAAAGGGAGGTTTCTTATTTAAGAGCTCATATAAAATCCTCTCATTTCAGGAGGTACACTTGAACCCGTACGCCAGAGACTGTAAATATTTTGGTTTCATTTCTCTAGATGAGGCTTGAAGTGACCGTAAATCTTGTGATGTTTATACAAACCCACATTAGCTGCTTGAATGAAAGACCATCAGAGCTTTTCTGTCCATGTTCCATCAGATTAGATCATGAGCACAAGAAAATGCACTTAACATAGTAACATAGATGATAAAGCTTAATCGATTCTTTGTTTTTCTGGAGACTTCTAAAATATGGTTACTTAGAAGTCCCATGTTTCCCTACTGATGCTTACAAGTCTGCACTTGTGTTGTTTCTTCTTATTGGCCTCTATTCTATACCTACATCTTTTACTTTGAATCCGCAAGTAAAGCAAACCCCATAGTTTGGGAATTACTCTTTCCTTAGCCTCATATTTTTTGATCATTTAAAACCATGAGTCATTGGGGAGTGTTGCATGGTCAGAACTTAATTAATTTCAGATTTTGACAGCAGTTGACATCATTTGGGTCCACATTCACTGCCAGGCCTGGATTTGTGGACAGGCCACAAAGGCCCAGGCCTAGCCCTTCAAATATTGGGGTGCGGCAAAAATTGGATAATGGCATGCCGCCCACTAGCCACATCAAGAGATCTCAAAGAAGCAGAGCTGGCAGGGCAAACAGGTTGGTGTGAGGACTGAGAGTAGGGGGAGTTTGAGGTGCAAGTGCAGGTGGTTGGGATGTGAGCTGGTTGGAGGTCATTTGTGAGTGCTGGGGGGTCTAGGGGCACAGACATCTTGAAATCTGTTGCTGTTCACTGCAACGCTAGGTCAAAGAGCAACTACATTTTTTAACAATATCAACCAGTGTGTGATCATTTTTATACTATGCTATTAGTCCTGCTTTAAATAGACCCCAAATTATCCAACTTATCTGTCAAGATAAAGTGTCCTTTGCATTTCCTTTTGCAACTAGAGGTGGACATTTTTAGTAAAGATGTGAAGCGTTGTAATGATTTGTCTACAGTATTACCCTTTCTATGTCCACTCTCTATACAATTGGTATAGTGGGAAACTTTAAAGATTCATCTCTACCGTTTGGTTGAATTAATTTCATTTCCACTCTAATACAATCCAGTTACAAGCTGCTATCTTGTAATAATCATGTACACTAAGCACAACTCATATCCACAGTTGCCACTTTAGTTCCAATAGCTGACTAGTCAACCATGTTATCAAGTGTGTCCTAGTGCTACAACTCGTACTGTATGAGTACCATAATATACAGATTGTCCAGATGCTACATTACTTAACTCACAATCTATGAAATATTTTAATTGTACAGGTATATAACCTGTTATATATAGACCTGGGGCTTTCCATATAACTGATCATATCCATAGTTTGGATTGTCATACCTACTAGAAAGTCATTTAAAAATTAAATAAACCCAATAGGCTGATTTTGCCGCCAATAAGGATTAATTATATACTAGTTGGGATCAATTACAAGGTACGGTTTTATTATTGATAGAGAAGATCCGAAAAGTTGCTAATGTTAGCTTCGATGGCGTTAAGGGAAACTGTCATGGGAAAACATGTTTTTTTT
>CM044431.1:145508538-145520351 GCA_024363595.1 Xenopus borealis
CTCACCTTCTCTTTGGGTGAAGTTACACTATTTGTAGGGTTCTACCTCATATTGTGTCCATCTTTTTATTGATGCAGTCCCAGGCCACTGCATCACTGCTTTTAACCTTGTCCCTATACCTATTGCATTCATCTTTTCATTTACTCTTTGCTGCTCCCTAATTCTCCTACCTCTCCTCCTGTGTCACCCATGTATAAGATATATGCAATATAAGTTTATTATGTAAAAAGTTGCAAATTATATATATATATATATATATACACACCTGTATATTTGCTTCAGTTATATTTCACCTCTAATGCATTATACAGCTCCCACACAATTATCACTGCTTAGAACATGTTAACATTTGTTTTCATTTAATTTTCACACTATCCCAAGTGTGGTTAAGAAACTCTGAATTTTTAATTACAAATATTATGATCCAGTTCATGATGCAGAGTTTACATGGCAAAAAAAAGACATTTTAATCATTGTGAACACTGGTAAACAGAATGTTTCCTTTACAGAACTGTGGTGGACTCAGGTTTACAGATTGTATCACGGCAAGCATTCCGCAAGAACCTTAAACTTACATACATGTGAGTAAACTTGGGGGGGGGGGTATTTTTAGTTTACTCAAACACTTATTCAACATTATTCAATCTAGCAGTAGTCTGCAGAAATACTGCATTATTGCTTTAATAAAGTAGAATCTTCTAAATGATGAATGTCTTTTTAAGTGGCTCACTCTAAATTAACTACACATTGCAGAATGGCATAATGTCAAAATGTAATCAACATGGAAAATCCACTAGTAATTCCACATTCTGTCTTCCCAACGTTTCACTAATAAAGTATAATGTAATCTTTCGATTTTATTCCTGAAAGCCGGCCACACCAAGCTTATTCTCATGTGATCTGACAGGTTAGCCTTACATAAGGATATTTTTATGGATACAGTAAACTGTGCTTACTATTTAGTGCATGCCCTTCACACGACAGTAGAATAGGGGTTGCAAATTTTATAGTTCGCAATAGTGCACAATGTATGTAATAAAACTTTGAAATGAATAAGTTGTTACGTTTGCTCCAAAAGTTTACGCCACCTTCAAGCAAGTGTTACAGGCTTGCAATGCGCAATTAAGATTCCCAATGCAATAAAAGCCTAATGAAGAATATTACATTGTTATTATTATTACATGTTATTTTTATTTGAAAATGTGTTCTCTTCGTGAATTTTATTACCCCCTAAATGTCTTCAACTATAATAACATATATCTTTTTTGTGACATTGCAGAAACTTCTCCAGAAATAAGCTAACATCTTTAACCAAGAAGCTTTTTCGCCATCTGACCTTATCTCAACTGTAAGTTATGATTATTCCCTCCTTTTTTAATGTAACCGCATTTATTACACACCATCATCTTAATATATATCCATCTGAAATTGTGATTATGTGAAGTGTTTGCTGTACAACAACTATTCATCTTTAAAGAGAAGATATTTGGATTAAGCGATTCCCCACAGGAGGCTGATATCCAAAGAGAAACGCAACTGCAAAGCTTAAATTCCATCTGCATTCTTTTAAAGTTTTATAGACAAATTAATTTGGACATATTTCTCTTCTCTACTTGCCCAATCTTGGTTTTGTTCAATATTATTTTGTAGTTCATAAGAAATACAGCACACGATCAATTTCAGTGTAAGGGAAGTTTTAAGGTGTGGTAGCATTTATAACTGTTATGAACAAAACTGACACCCACTGGAGAGCAAGATAGCCAGATGTTAAGTATCTAATCCAGGGATCCCTAACCTTTTGTACCTGTGAGCAACATTCAGAGGTAAAAGGAGTTGAGGAGCAACACAAGCATGACAAATGTTCTTAGGGTGCCAAATAAGTGTTGTGATTGGCCATTTGGTAGCTCCTATGTGGACTGACAGCCTATAGGAGGTTCTGTTTGGCAGGAGACCTGGTTTTATACAACCAAAATGTGCCTTGAAACCTGTAATTCAAAAAGAAAAACTCTTGCCTTGAGGCCACTGGGAGAAACATCCAAGAGGTTGGAGAGCAACATGTTGCTCACGAACTACTGGTTGGGGATCACTGAATCCATTCTGATTCATCTTTTGCAGTTGAGGACTACAAATAGATCCTGTGCTAGCTAGTTAACATTTAAGTTAACATTTGAATTCCCTATGGCTCTCTTGAGGCTTTCTCGATTTTTCATTAACTTGTATTTTATTATATGTAGAAAATCATGTTTCTGTTTACCAGTTGACACTATGGGGCAGATTTATCAAAGGTCGAATTGATTCGAAGTGAAAATTCGAATCAAATTCGAAAATTCGAATTCAATTTTCGAAGTACTGTCGGTTTAAGAAAAATTTGATCTACAAATGCGGCAGATTAAACCTACCGAATTGCTATCATTTTTTTGATCGAATAAAAAAAATTTGTTTGATTTTATCGATCGAACAAATTTTTTTAATTCGACCATTTGATCAATAGAATTGCGTTAAAACCCCTCGAATTTGAAATTCGAATTCGAGGGGTTTTAACTCAACCTAAATTTGAGGGTCGAATTCAAGGGTTTTTAACCCTCGAAATTCGACCCTTAGTAAATGTGCCCCTAAATGATGGAAGTTATATTCACAGAGATTGAGACAAAACAAGTGAATACACTAGAAAGTTGCACAGCCCATAAATCAGACACCTATATATTATTGTAATTTAAAGGCAACTTAGCTGGCCACAAATTTAGTAGTAGAGAGACCTTCTGCAAATCTATTCATTTGGTGAGGTTGCCAAATGAAAGGATCTTTCCCTGATGTGGCCACCTTGAGCTAGACAACAGACAAATGACTGGATCATTGTAGGCCCCTATGCAGGCCCCTGGGAGAGGTTCCATCCTAAGGGATTCTTCAACCTGACAGATATCAGGACAATTTCCAGCCATATATCTATTAAGTAGGCCATCAGGGAAGATAATATCTACCTGTGTATAGACAACTCAGTTTTACTGTGGCCTAATTGTACAAATGTTCTATGGGGAGAGGTCCACATGGTACTCAAGGACATAGAGAGCAGAAACTGTTCAGATTGTTAGATGTTACAAATTGCTTAAAATCTTAGTTATGAAAGTGAAATAAATAGGATAACTGTACAGTAGTAAACTGGTATCTGTTTCGGGTTATTGCATATTTTTATTCAGACTAGCTTAAAGGTAGTCTAGGGTTAGCCATATAGGATCAAGAAGTTTGAGTTTCTCTTTGGATAAGTGCATTTAGAACTTTTCCTACATACAAGGCAGTTCTGTTTATTATCGTTCAACATTTTTCCTTTTAATACTCATCTTGTGGGTCCTGACTGTGGAGAATAGTTGGTCAAAATATTCAATGTCTTTGACAAAAAAAATCTGCAGAAAAGTATTTTGGTTAGTTAAGAGGAAGTGGTTGTTTTATATAAAAACACAACAGAGAATTTTATTGAACCATGGTGACTGTAGTTAACTGTAATAGAAGAAACAAAATGTGTTTTGTGAAAGATAGTGTTATATCAACTAAACACTTAAATATGTTGTGTCCTGGAGGAGTTTGCTATCTTAAAATTACAAATTGCTTTGGAAAAAGCCAAATAGCAATTGCCTTCAATGTAAAACAGGTGAAATAATTTTATGATCTCTGTAATGTTTTTTTTAGAAATAGAATAAATATGCACAACAACCCCCAGTATTTTTGAAGCTTAGCCTTGATAAAACATTGAAACATCTGCATGCTGGTTTTCCTGTTTTTAGCAATCCTCCGCACTGCTTGATATTCTTAAGCAATAATGTATTGCTTTAACTCAGCGCAATGGGTATTGGATGTCCCAAAGCAAAATAAACCATAAGATATGCCAATTTCCATTTAGTATTATATTTCTTTTCTGTGGCTGAACTTGCTGAACTGATTACAGTGTTTGGGACACATTAGGCAATATATTTCCTCAATTCCCATTTCGTCATTACAGAATCTGTGTATTGTACAGGATGCTAGAACTGGATAGAGTATGTTAGCAGAAAAATCTTATTAATAAAACTAAATATGCAAGTCACAAATAACAAATCATCCAAAACACGAAGCAATCCTTAATTACTTAATGCATAGCATTTCATTTCCATTAATTCTGTTCTGTATAATAGTAATATTCATCATTGCAGTGGTTAAAGAACATCTAGAGCAGGGATCCCCAACCTTTCGAAGACGTGAGCAACATTCTGAAGTAAAAGGAGTTAGGGAGCAACACAAGCATTAAAAATGTTCTTGGGGTTCCATATCAGGGCTGTGATTGGCTATTTGGTAGGCCCTATGTGGATTGTCAACCTACATTGAGGCTCTGTTTGGCAGAACACCTGGTTTTTATACAACCAAAACCTCCAAAGCCTCCAAGCCTGGAATTCAATGATAAGCACCTGCTTTGAGGCCACTGGGAGCAACATCTAAGGGGTTGGAGAGCAACATGTTGCTCGCGAGATACTGGTTGGGAATTTGATATCTAAGATTCATAGCGTTTTGATGTGTGTTTTTAAACCCATATTCATTGGCAGAACCAAGAACAACAAGTATTGCATGATGCAAAAATGCACCAGCGGCCAGTGGCCATGATATAGCAGTACATTTTGGGGGTTATTTAGTAAAACTTAAATTTATTTCATAATTTTAATAAACCAACCTAGACAAAACCCCCATGTGCATTTTAGTCTTATTTATCAATAAAATATCTTTAAAAAGTTGAAAAAAATCGAGCAAAAACTCAAATCAAACACATTTTTCAGATTTGAAGCTGAAAACCCCAAATTTTTCAGGTTATCGGACTAAACTGAGAGCAGATCATGATATCTTCAAATTGTAAAAAGGAAATCTGCCATTGATTTCTACATGACCTTGACAGGTTTGAGATTGCGGATTTTCAGATTCTGACTTTTTCCAGCTTCAGGGTATGATAAATCTCAAAATATTACATTTTTTCCCTGTAAAACTTCGAGTTTTTGCCCAAAAGACCTCAACTAAAAAGTAAATGACCCCCTTAGTTTTGTTTCTTTATCACCTCCCAATTTAAACCATCTCAAAAGCACAGTCTTCTTTACTGTTCTCAGTAATGTTGCTTACACAGTGCAGAAGTATATTTGTGGTACAGTACATGCTAGAGCTCCTTGACCTTTAATACAGCATAACCTTTGTGATATATACTTGGCTTGTAAGCATCATGGGCATGGTCAGGAAAAAAAATCAGCTCACTCATGTCCACCCTCCTCTTGTTTATGGCTAATCTGACTCTTTCTATCCTTCACGCAGGTTTCATTAACATATTTTTAATTACTAGTTTGATTCACAATCTCTTCAGATTTCTGGTGGAAAGTAGTTTGTGTTATATTTTGAAACATCATTGTCATCAGGTTATCAATGTATCGAACTCATGGAAATGTGAATTCAAACAAATGCTATTTCTTGATTTTTTTTTTATATGACTAAGCTGGGCACCTAGAGATAACTAAGTTTTCTTACAGAATTATAGGTGCTCACAGATAAGCTTTAATTATTTAAAACTATATTGATGACTTCATTTAAATTTGAATGTAAAAACTGGGCTATGGATCGACTGTTTGGCTGATGGTAGAAGATGTGGAATGGAGCTCAGCCACCATTTAACTACTGTTGCCTAATAATTTAGATTTACCTCTTATTCAACAGGGAAATTTGTTTATCAAACTAACTGATTTCAAAAACACTTTAATAATCAATATTATTGTCAGCAAACTGTTGATGTTTAGTGGTTTTGTACAGTTAGAAAAAATGTATTTATTATTTTAATGCGGCAGAGTATTTCAGCATTCAAAGTTGGCTGCTACAAGTCAGGCGAAGTTAAAGTAAATCTGAAACAAAACTGTTAAATAAATATTCAAACAGTGCTATAAAAATCTGTTACATCAAATAATATCTTGCACTGGAATAATAGTTTTCCTTCATTTATCACTTTCTATGATGCTGCCCTTTTTCCGCAAACTAAACTAAGTTATTTGCGGATTTATGTGTAGAAGTTAATTTGCTCAGAACTGGTTCATGCAGCTGAGAGCAGTTTACTGGCCAGAATTTTGGATTTTTTTCAAGCTGTTTTGTTTAAGGCCAGATATTGTTTTTAGGTGAATTAGAGTAACTATCAATTATTCAGTTGTGCTGAGGGACTCAAATGGTCCCTTAAGTGTATCCCATCTAGCTATTTGGCAAATGTAAAAAACTCTAATGTTATTATTTTCTATACTGAATTCATGAAGGAAGTTTCTAAACAATAGGCAGCATATTCAAATGATTTTTGACTTGTCCATGTCTTCTTATAGACTTCTTGGTGGCAATCCTTTCCAGTGCTCGTGTGATTTAATGTGGGTTAAAGTATTACTGGAGACTAATTCCCTGAACATGGAGAACCAAAACATACACTGCTTCAATGACAACAAAAAGAAGATTCCTCTTTTCAATATGCACATTCCCAACTGTGGTAAGCATTTGCCTGTGTTATAATGTCATATCATATATTTTTAATGTTTGGGGTTTATATGCTCTGTATCCATTTTATCTAGTCATTATTCTGGCACTTCTGGGTTGTGTATTTGTGGCATGTATAGGCATGGTCACCAAATAGTCATGGTAAAATCTTTTTGTCCCTCTCTCTCTTTTTCAAATCCAACGTTGGGAGGTATTTACCAATAAAACACTGCAAAAAGACAGTTGTTCAGCAGTTTTGCTTGTACATTAAACATATTTATTCTCTCCTCCCCAAAAAAGTTTTAAAAAACATTGTACCTTCTCAGATTAAAAATTGTGTGTATGTGTACATGTGTGAAAATGGCTGCCTTAATCTCAGAACCCTGCTGAACGAAAAGCTCATAGTCCCAGTTGTTTAAAGTAGAAGTCTGGCTGATGTCCAGTTCCTGGAAAAGGACACAGTGATATATTTTGGTCTTGCAGGTGAACAAATAAAAAAGACACTTTACGAAAGGGCCTAATGGGAAATGTATGGTTATCTCTTGTTGAAACACTGTACAAGTAATCCTTCTCTAAATGACTATGCTGCTCATCTTCTCCTGTCTGCACTGTTCTTTAATAAGGATTTGTAAAATGAATGTTAAACCTGTTTGGCGTGATAGGTTAAAGACATGCTAAAAATAAGAGTTTGAAAACTGAGTACTGTCTTGAGTACAGAGATTCAGCAATTATGTTTTTAAAGGAAAATGTAGTGTCCTGAGCTCCATTATTTAGGTATGGTTTTCACACTGTTAAAAATAGAAATGGGTTAAATGAATTTATTGATACAGGGATATATTTTTTTAGAGTATGTACAAAAAATAATGCGTTATCCACATGCCTTTTCAAAGGAACAATAGGTATTTTATAAATGGCACCTATTTTAGGATAATTTAAAAATAATGTATTTTATAGTAATAATGTGTGTGTTCAGTTGAATGCCTTTGCATGAAGAAGTAATGCTTATGTGGCTCTGCCACTGTTTTGAAAGAAAAGTTTTGCTTTCTGAACTGTGGAGGGAAGATGGGCTGTCCATTTGTTTTTTGACTGCTCTGTTTACATCTTGTTCTGCTACCTTTTTTTTAATGAACATCTTCTCTTATTGTTGGTTGAACAGAGTGTTTACTTTACATGCAAAGTGGAGGCCATTTTGATGAAGTGTTCCTGTGGTGGACTCAACCTTCTTAATTAAATTATTCTTCTACTCCCTAATCACTAATCTGTGTCTCTAAGCTCCTTTGATACACACTAGACCAAATATTTTCTCTAGGCTCTCCTACCACTAATCCCTTTCATTAATCTTGCCTATACTATGTATTGTTTTACTAGTCAGTGGGAAGGCAAGCCCAGCACATCTTTAATTATGTCCCAACAGAATTCATAATCTTTTGTCAAGGGGGGAAATTACTTGACATAATGACTGATTTTAGAAAATCTGTGATGGTGCATCAGAAAAGAAAGGTGATAACAATGGAAGCAAGTTGCAAATACAAAAAGCTATAAAATTAACCCATTCAAAAAAACAAGTATACATGGGAAATTGTTCCTTTATGGTTCATCTTTCTGAGCTAAAATATTCACTTTATTAATGCCCATACCTATGAATTGTCAAAGAAGCTCAAGTATAGAAGCACAGTATAGGAGCTCAGATCAGAGGCTCAGAGGAGCCATGGTTAGTTAAGGCTCTTAAGCTAAAATCCATATTTTTCAGTATTATTAATAATCAGTAATTTTAATAATATATATGCCTTAATGATACTATCCTTTAGATATCAATAAAATGAATGCCCGTGTACCTCAGTAATAGTGTACTGCACAATTATGCTAGTTTTAAAAATCATTATTGCACCATTCCCCAAAATAAAATAAAGTAAAACAATGGTTCTCAAAAATATTCCTTGAAGTGTACATGACCAAAATTTCCTTGCATTGCATTTGTTTCTCTTTGTTCTGTTTTCATGCAGGAGGTGGGAGTCTGACTTTGAAGGACCATTAAGGCTAATACAGCCTTTGGGGGGTGGCTCACTTTGCCTAGAGATGTCTTATAGCTCACTCGTTTAAAATCACCAGAAATGTTATTTCCCTACAAGCAGGGTTTGTGCCAAAGCCAGGTGTTTTATTATATTTTGTGCTGGAGTTGGGCATTTGAGTAAGCTCTAATTCGTCTGCTAGGAAAGGGAGCCCCCATGTAAGATATATTGGATCTAACTGCCAACTCCTACAAGAAAACAAAATGAAGAAAAACAGATGCAGATAAAGGGATGGTGAAGATAAACTAGATAAATAAATGATTATATTTAGAACTTTTTTTTTCAGTATAATGAAGCTTATATTAATTAGGGGGTTATTTATCAAAAGTCGAGTTTGTGAGATTTTTTCTACCTCGAATAAACTCACAACTCGAATGTTTGCTTATTTATGAAAAAACTTGAATAGAAAAAACTAAAATTAATGCAATTGTTGAAAACTAGATTGATTGAGTAATAGGTGAAAAAACTTGAGTGGCTAAGTTTACTTTGTCGTGCGTGCTACTTCTCCCCAACCATTTCTTCTTTTAAAACCCCTACTGAGTAGAACTCATGACACTATCTGTGAAGTCCAAGATGGTGCTTATAATGATATCAAACTAAAAATGACCTTCATTAAAAAAAATGAAAGAGAGCGTATATGCAAAAGGACTGAATTTGAAACATATGAAAAAAATATGAAAATATTATTTTTTTTTTTGTTTCAGCTAAATGTGTTGGTCCCTAAAATAGTACACCAGCCACAGCATTTGTCTCCTATTTTTAACTACATGCATCACTTTTCACATTTTGCAAGGTGAAAAGGTTTTATTCAAAAACTATTTACCATGGAAGGACACCCATGGTTAGCAGTAGGAGGCTTCGTAGAAGTCTTTCTTTCAAAAGATCTTTCTTTTGTTTAATCTGAAAAGAATTCATTTGCTCAGCAAATTCAATTAGTGTGTAGGACGTAGGCCGGCTGCATTGATTTTGAGGAAATTACAATTTAGTTTTTGCTGTCACCGGGGCAGTGGGCAAATATATATGTACAAGAGCAGTTACACATAGACATTTTAACTTTCATTATTTTTCCTTCAGATGGCTGAAAATGTTTCTTTTAGATGGCTGAAAAAAAAACTCAGCCAATGAGCTCCACTGGACAGGCAATTCCATTACCCATTGTTCTTAAATTATCATGTGCTTTGGCTGCAGCTGTGCATCTGTGTTTTTTAATGTATACTGTGTTGATGCCATGCTTGTTTCTCTCATTATGTAACAGAAAGGGATGTCAGTTGTCCCTATTTTCAGTATAAAGTGCTTGGATAGCTCTAGCATTTTAATATGCACTTTTCTAGTAGGTACTTTACCTTCCCTCTGGGGTAAATTAAGTCGTTATAATGCAGCTATGAAGCTGCTTTAAACTTTTCAACAATTTAGTAGCTCAAAAGACTGCTTTGTGCCTAACCCCAAATAATGTGCCTTTCCAAATCTCTGATAGAGAGTGCAGCAAGATAATAAATATTTTATGCTATGTGTAAATGGAGCATGGGACACATTCTTAAAAGAACATAAAGTAATTTCTGTAAAGCACAGGGTAAACCTGAGGTCAGAAGACATAGTTAGCTGCATTGCTGCTGAGAAAATTGCTCAGACTTTTATATATTTTAATGTGCAGCTTCTAATAAATAGTGCTGCATATTTCTTTTTAATGCTAGATACTAAAATACAGCTCCCAATATAGGTTTGTTTCTACTCTTTCATCTTTCTCATATTTTAACAGTTTTGCTTTTGTAGTATCACCAGACCTATGATGCATCTTATTGTCCCTCTTTATTGGGTTTTCTGATGGACCTGTCCAACCAATATCTCGCTGAAAACCAACCAGATACCAGTAGAAAAACCCATTGGATGAGGACCACTTTGGCACATGGAAACAAGAAGCTGCAAATTGTCACATGATTTTCTCGAGATTCAGATTTTATATTAAATAAAGCCAAATCATGGTTGGAGAGGAGGTAGAATTTTTATCTTTAAAATAATGAGATAAATTTGAGTTTTGATAAATACCCCCCTTATGTCTACTAAAATATAATTTAAACATTAATTAAACCCAACAGGACTGTTTTGCCTTCAGTAAGGCTTAATAATATCTTAGTTGGGATCATGTATGAGGTACTGTTTTAATTTTTTAGAACAAAAATGAAATCATCCTTAAAAATCTGGATAACGGGTTTCTGGATTCATAATAAAGTGCAGGTATGGGATCTGTTATCCAGAATGCTTGGGACCAGGGGTTTTCTGGATAATGGATCTGTCCGTAATTTGGATCTTCATACCTAAGTCTATGTTATAATGATATCTATGGGAGGCATCCTTTCCATAATTCGGAACTTTATGCATAATGGGTTTCTGGAGAATGGATCCAATACCTGTACATCCCATAAATGCAAATTAATTCATGGTATTTGTTGTGTTTTGATAGCTGAGGATGAGTAGAGTATAACAGGGCTTTATTAGCAGGTTCATGCAGCCATTACACAACAGCAGTAACTTGAACTGTATTGCTTTTAAACAGTGTAGACCAGGGATCCCCAACCTTTTTTTACCCGTGAGCCACATTCAAATGTAAAAAGAGTTGGGGAGCAACACAAGCATGACAGTGTCCCTTGGGGCACCAAATAAGGGCTGTGATTGGCTATTTGGTAGCTCCTATGGGGACTGGCAGCCTACAGGAGGCTCTGCTTGGTAGTATACTTAGTTTGTAAGCATTTAAACCTTGTTTCCAAGCCTGGAATTTAAAAATAAGCATCTGCTTTGAGGACACTGAGAGCAACATCTAAGGGGTTGAAGAGCAACATGTTGCTCACGAGCTACTGGTTGGAGATCACTGGTGTTCACGGTAAAGTGTATGCACAGTATAACTCATGTGCACAGTGACCTCTACCGGCCATTTGTATAAACACCACATATTCCCCCTGTAGTAGCAAATCATTTGGGCAAATGTAATAAACAACAAAAATTAAATGGTATGCAAAAAGACAACAATATTATACTCTTCACATCACATAGTCCTTGGTCTATGCAGGTAGTTTTCTGATTCTCTCAGTACGCCTTATAGGTTCACTTTCTTCAGGCCTACTGCAGTTGGCATCAGGAGTAGGATAATGTCCCTCATCCAATGGAGCTTCTCCAAATTCATACCTAACTGGAGCAAGATGACTTGCATTCCATATGCGTCCATCAGATAGTTCATATGTGTATGGTCCT
>CM044431.1:145536544-145556538 GCA_024363595.1 Xenopus borealis
ATATATATATATATATATATATATATATGTAGATATAATCCTAAAAAACAGGACTTTAAATATTGTCAAAATATCAAAAATGTATTATTGACATTTCAACCCTTTTACTAGAGCCGCCCTCATGAATAAAAAAACAATATCTGTAGAAAATATCTGTAGATAGATATAGTGGGTGACAGTGGGTCTCAGTAGCATTGCTGCCTTCTAGCATCTACAATGTTCTCCTTGTGTATGTATGGTCTTCCTCCTAAATTTCCTCCCACACTCAAAAGATTGCTTGTGAGTTTATTGATTCTCAAGTGACTCTTTAGGTTGTGGTATAGGGACTGCAGATAATTAGAAATATCTGTATAGTGTGTAACATGCTGGTGTTACATGCGGTTATATAATGTTTTATTATTAGAATCTTGCCATTTATTAATTGCAACAGGGCAGTTGCACATTAGCATTCTATGTGTAGCTGGTCATCATAGCATCCAGTCAGAACTTTGCTTTCATTTTCTGAAGCTACGCTAAAGATAAGCAATTGTTTATTGGTTGCTAATGACAACTTTTTTAAAAAAAATGACACAGCAAATGTTGTAATGGCAGACTAATTATGAAGTATTATTATTAACATGTATTTCTATAGCGCCAACTTGTTTTGTAGCGCTGTAGGGAAATCAAATAGCCTATGTTAAACAGAATTGTTTAGATTAGCAATAGGGACTGATTTGGTAACATCCATGCTAAATTGCACCTGTACAAAGCTCTGTTGTGTTTTCTGCAGGTTTACGTCGTAGTGGGCATTGCAGCATTAGTTTGTACTGGCCTGGTAATAATGCTGATCATCCTGAAATTCGGAAGACACTCCAAGTTTGGTCTGAAGGGTAAGTTTGGGTTGTCCCACTTTGCTTGCTCTTCAGGCTTTGTTTTTTGCCTTTCCTCTCTGATCCTTTACAAGGTTATAGTAAGAGAAAAATAACATTTACTGTAAGTTACTTCCGTTATACAAAAGCTGCATATTATCAGTCTGTGCTTTATCTATAGGAATGGGTTACTATAAAATGCATTCTACATTGTATTTTAAATATTTATCATCACCTTAACACTCAAGTTTAAATAATGCTGATGAAAATGTGTAAGACACTCTGAAAAGTCGTCTATACCGTGAGCTTTTCTCGACATCCATTGCTGAACTGTAGCTATCAACACTCTCCAGAGTGCTGACACATCAATCTGTCATCCAAGCTCCAAACCCTCCTGGTTGAGCTTTCAGGCGTGGGGCAGCCCCCCAGCCTCAGAGGCCTCCTGCCTCTACATCTTGGCAGCCTGAATCACTATCACTATCACTAGTATCCAGCAGTCCAGAGATGATGCAGATCAAGATGGCTCTTTGAGCACATGGCAATCTCCTTTTTTTATATTGGTGCACAGCAACACTGTGTGGCTGCCTTTGGGATCAGCCATGCTGCACCAATCCAAGAGCTCTTCCCCTGGAAACTCTAGGAAGAAACCCCACTTACAACACAGGAATTTCCCTTAGACCGTAGTATTAACCCTACTGGTCCCTACAGAAATTAAAATAATGCATGACTGAAATAGAAACTTAACAACTCTCTCAGAGGAAGCCTCAATCTTATTATAAAATTGCATTCTCATCGCTATGTCATTGTAAATGCTCTAGGAAATAGAGTGGGAGAATCCAGAATGGGTAGTTTTTAACTGTTTCAGTTTATCTCTCTTGTAGCACAGTGATCAGAGTTTGCACTTGCTCTGAAAGAGCACAGTTTTTAAATCAGTTTTCAACAGAAAGACTTTTAATACAAGCCTGCCCATTACGAAATATGAACCTAGAGACAAACGTATTTTCTTTCCTCTGTTCTTAGTCATCTCTTCTCTATGTACTTATTTTCTTTTTTTACGTTTCCAGCTTTCTCTTTATATCTGTTTTAAGCATCTCCTATTTGCATACAGTTTTTGGTAATTTGTGACATGGTTTATTTGTACCCAAGTTAATAAAGACAACATTCAGTCATGTACAGTTTTGTTTCTCCTGCAGGCTGCAGTATATAGAGCCATACAAAAGTATTCAGACCCTTGAACATATAGCATAGCCTACATTTTTTGCACCAGACAGTTTTCCATCTTTATAATTCAATGCCCAGAACCCTCAGGTGAAAAACAGTTTTCTGCATGTATCACTGTAAGTATGGATCAAATATGATAAAACCTCAGTTATTTGTATAAGATGATGGCATAAAAGTCATTACTCAAAGAGAATCTTGACTCATTAGGTAGTATTGCCTTCCAGAAATGAGATCCTGATTCAATTCCAGCATGGGCACTATCTGCAAGGAATTTGTCTCTGGGTACAACGGTTGCCTCCCACACTCCAATTAATTGGCTTCTGATTACTTGACCTTAGTCTAGGTCAGGGATCCCCAACCTTTTGAACCCATGAGCAACATTGAGAAGTAAAAGGAGTTGGGGAGCAACAGTAGTATGAAAATTGTTCTTGGGTGCCAAATAAGTGCTGTGATTGGCCATTTTGTAGCCCCATGTGGATTGTAAGCCTACATGGAGGCTCTGTATCGCAGTGCACCTGGCTTTTATACAACCAAAACTTGCCACTAAGCCTGGTATTCAAAAATAAGCACCTGCTTTGAGGCCACTGGGAGCAACATCAAAGGGGTTGGAGAGCAACATGTTGCTTGCGAGCTATTGGTTGGGGATCACTGGTCTAGGTGATAGGGACCTTAGACTGTAAGCCTCATTGGGGCAGGGCCTGGTGTGAATGATGAACAATCTGTATAAATAACAAATAATAACCATGTCAAAATGCATTTGGATGGGCCAACTCTAATATGGGAAAAGGTTTGTGATCAGATGAGGCCAAGAAAGATCTTTCTGGCCCAAAAGCAAAGTGATGTGTTACACATTAGAATGCACCATATTGCTAGTAAGTGGTAACATTATGCTGTGGTCTGCTTTTAAATGATTGGTACAATTACAGGGTATTACTACAAGAAAACCTGTTTTTCAACTGAAACTGAAGCTTGAGGGAGAAAATGTATCTTCAGCAGGATGATTATTCCAAAGCCTAATTAAAACTTAAGTGAAAAGGAAAAGCTCTAAATACAGCATCAAACCTTTCTTGTATGACTCATAGCGCATTTTGTTGTTGTTGTCACTGATACAAAACACCAGAAAATACCTAGGCACCTGGGAAGCTTAGAAAGCACTCATATCATGTAATTTATAAAAAATTTGCTATTTTAATATTTTTCTAGTTACTCAACTCATCTCTGCTAAAACTCTTATGGTTATATGGTTATAAATTTTAGCAAAGTCCTTTGAGAATGTTAGTGGCCATAATCCATCCTTTTTAACTGATTACAAACCTCAACGACTTCCTTGCAAAGTTTGCAACTAAATTAAACCTCGATTTTTTTCTGGTCAAGTTTTTAAAGGGGAAAACTCAAATTTTTAGATATTTACTATATCATAAAGCTGCTAAAATGCAAATCCAAAAAAACTCCAGCTAAAACCTGTCAAGTTCATGTGGAAGTCAATAGCAGATGTTCCTTTTACAATTAGAAGAGGTCATGATCTGAGCTGGGTCTTGTACGGTAATCCAAAAGTCATGGTTTTCAGGCAAATATTTGAAAAAATCAAGTGATTTGGTATTCAAATCAGAAAAAAAGTTGTATGATTCAAATTTTGGTTTGATTTTGTAAAGACTTTTTTCACACTGACTTTTTCAAGCTAATTATTTGATAAATGAGTTAAAGAAATAAATTTGACTTTTAGTAAATAACCACTATAAATTGCGTAATGACTTAAAAATTCAGAAAAAGGGGAGTGATTATGTGATTTGAGATTTTTTAGCTGAAGTGTTCCTGAGTACACCCTACAGCAAGGTATTTATGGCTTTTTGCAGATGCAACTAAATTTGGGTGAAAATTGCTGCTTTAATGTAACCCAAAGCACGCAACTGCACACATATAGAGCCACCACCAAGTATAATGCGACTCACAGCAAAACAAAAGCAGTTGATTTTATATTTATAGCATCCCAGAACTCATGGCTAAATGAATGTTGTGCCATGTCCAAAAATAATACCCATTTAACCTATATATGATATATAAAGTACATTTTTATGTAATACCCCCAGAATAAATGATAATGAACAAATAATAATAACAATGAGCAAATGATAAAAACGGTTCAGAATGTATGCATCATGTCCCCTATAATATTCGGTAAAATGAACTCACTGAAAATTCCATGTATAGCATCCCTGAAAAACACATGGCAGAAAAAGTCAGTGTATATATTAAGCGGCTGATTTAAATTGGCTCCCCTGTCTAACTTCATAACACTTATCAGAACTATATTTGGCACCAACTGGGGCCTTTATTTAAAGAAAAAATCTTGACAATATTAAATAAACAGAACAGTGTTCCTTGTGTAATAATAAACAGGATATACTGATGATTGGTCACGACAGGAAAGGGTCAGGTATAAGGTCAATGCAAAGTAATAAATGCAAAGCATGTTAAGAATAGAGCTGAAATTATCTTTAATGTTTATGTAGGCATCTGAATGAAAAGGGCTGGACTGTATTTCGATGTATGTATTTCTATGGAAGCCCCCTGCTATGACTTACTCCAACAACAGGGAATGTGATGGAAGCACAATGACATTAAGACATTTTTCAATTCTTTTATCTTTAGGGATAGGTTCTTGTTTA
The DNA here is from genome assembly GCA_024363595.1 of Xenopus borealis. Lineage (NCBI taxonomy): Eukaryota > Metazoa > Chordata > Amphibia > Anura > Pipidae > Xenopus > Xenopus borealis. Next base: position 145,541,280 of record CM044431.1, read on the forward strand.
TTTTGTTTAAAGCTTAGACATGCCAGCTTATCACTATTTTCACATTAATGAAAACAAGGCAGAACAGGAATTTTAAAAAACATTTTTAAAGAAAGTATTTTATCTCAGGTTTGAATAAATATCATATTCACATCACCAGATGTACAATGAAACATATTATAAATGAGGAAAGGAGAATGCTACTCGCTGTAGGAGGCATGCAGAGGAAGGTCAAGTGTGACTGTGTAACAGGAGAAAGCTTTGCAAAATATGGAGGGTTTGATGGCTGCCACTTTCTTAGTAGTAGTAGTGGGAAAGAGATCTGCAAGCTTTTGCCTCAAGTGAATAGGTCATGCAGGCATTTAGTTTTGATATACACACTCACACTTCTCAAATTTTCCCCCACATCAACGTGTTTCGGTTCCTCACGAACCATTCCTGAAGCACGTTGATGTGGGAGAACATGTGAGAAGTTTAAGTTTAGAGTTCCAAGCCATACCTTCAGAAAATCACAAGGGAAGACAAATAATAAATATCAGAAAATATCATGTTTGGGATTATCCCTTTATTATGATTGAGGTTGAAACAAATACAATATTTTGGGGCAGATTTACTAAGAGTCATTCGACCATGGGAATATTTGGGAATTGTTGGGGCAGTAAAATCATTCGAATATCAAATTCGAAGGATTTTACCACAATTCGACTGGTCGAACGATCGAATAGAAAATATTCGATCAATCGATAAATAATGAAACCCAATTCGGTAGCTTTGATATGGCGAACTAGGCAGTCGAATAAAAATGAAAAGGGGAAGTAATTAGACTGTCAAATAGTCGAATATTCAAATAGATTTTTATTTGAATTATTTGATTCGATCGAATTTTCTACATTCACTGAATTCGAAGTTGAAGTGGTCTTAAAAAACATTTGAAAATTCAAATCCTTTTGAAAATTCGATCGAATTTCGAATACTTCATGTGAATTTAGTAAATCTGCCCCCTTGTGTTGATATTTTAATGTATGGGCAAAAAATTTTACAAAACACATTATTGTTCTCATAGCATAAGGCCATATATACGGTCATATTCACCTATTCAGTAACAAAAATTGACAAGCTAAATTGATTAGTAACAGTTTGATGAAGGTACGTCACAGACACAAATTGTGATACACACTTGAGAAGGGCTGTTTATCAAATTTTGAGGCTAAAAAAAAAAACCCTGTTAAGAAAAAAAAATGCAACAATAGGCAATGTGTTATGTGATGGTATGGAGTGGTAAATATAATTAAAACATACAGGTATCATTATTATTATTATTATTATTATTAACATGTATTTCTATAGCGCCAACTTATTTCGTAGCGCTATATATCATAATCTGCATCATTCAATATACTTTATCAGTTCCACACAATGCTTTAGTTTCCTAGACCAAAACTCAGATGAAGGGATCTTCACCAATTAGCATGCTGTTCTGCAAGACAATGCCATTAATGTTTCTGTTTCTTACAAATGAACATTGTGGTGTTATTTTGGCTATTCAACATTGTAGTGGTGTATCCTGCTTTTATGCTTAATATGGTGCAAATTCACTAAATCACTCATTCAAATTCACTGGCGCTAATTCGCCAGCGTGAAGACAATTTGCAACTTCGCTGATTCATTAACAGTGTCCCTGGCAAAAATTCGCTAGCGAAGGAATTCGCCAGGCGAAGTTGCACACTGATGAAGGGACGTAACTCACTAAGATGAAAATTTTTGTGAACGTTACCTCTTACGCTAGACGTTACTTTGCCAGGTCAGACCTGGCGAAGTTCAATACAATAGATAGGAGTTTGAAAATTTTCTAAGTCCCAAAAAACGCTGGCATCTTTTACCTTTTGTTGGCTGATAAAGAGATAAAATTACCCCCCTACATTTCCTAACATATGGCGACTGAGCTATACAAGGGGCACATGTTTAAGGCAATACGACAACTTTATTTTATTTATTAAAGGTTTCCTGGGCTTGTGAAGTGTAATGTAGTGGCTGTAACATACACCTCTATTGTACGCTTAAGTTCGCACCATATGCAAATTAGGCATAAATGTGCTTTGTCCTGGTGAAGTAACAGTAGTGCTACTTCGCTAACGTTCGCCGCCCTGAGCGCAAATTTGCACCTTAGTGAATTTGCATAGCGCTGGCGAAAATTCGCCTGACGAAGTGCGGCGAATGTTGGCGAAAGTAACGCTAGTACATTTTCGCGCTTTAGTGAATTTGCCCCACTGTGTATAAGGATTACAGCTCTAGCTGCTAGAACAAAACCAGATTAAGACATATACGGTGGGAGTCTCACTTGAAGATTATTTTGCATTTTAATGGTATCACTAACCCTGGGGAGCTAAAAGTGTTGCTTTAAAGGAAAATTATATCCCCAAAATTAATAATTGAGCAACAGATATATCAAATTAAGTGACATATTAAAGAATCTTACCAAACTGGAATATATATTTAAGTAAATATTGCCCTTTTACATCTCTTGCCTTGAATCACCATTTCATGATGGTCTGTGTGCTGCCTCAGAGATCACCTGACCAGAAATATTTCAAGTTTCAACTAAAACTGTAACAGGAAGAAGTGTGGAAGCAAAAGACACAACTCTGTCTGTTAATTGGCTCATGTGACCTAACTTTATAGTTTGTTTGTGTGCACCGTTGAACCATACAATCCCAGGAGGCTGTCCTTTTTTTTTATTTTTTAAAGTGGCTATTTTCTATTTATGATTACCCAATGGCACATGCTACTAAGAAGTATATCATTATGAAAATGATTTATTTACATGAAGCAGGGTTTTACATATGAGTTGTTTTATGCAATATCTTTTTATAGAGACCTACATTGTCCACGGGGTATAGTTTTCCTTTAAAAAAAAAAAAAAACAACTCTGATATTGCTGACTTTCATCTCCCAACATATTTAAGCCCTTGATAATATGGTAAAATAAGTTGAGATTTGTAGTGCAACAACCGAGTAAAGTATGGTTAAGAAATCTGTAAATACTGTCAATAATTCTGTGCAAACTGCCATATTAAGCCATGCTGCTGGATAGAAATCTTTAGAAACTCTTGAAAACATACGTGTGAATAAAAGCATTCATGTTATATGCAGGCAGTGTCTTACACTCCAGGGCACTGGAATACTTTCTCAAAAATATTATTACTCCTAACCTTGTATACTTGGGGATTCTTGTACTTAATGCCTCTGGGGGGCACTAAACTCAATAGCCAATACGTGCTGGATCTTAAGGTTAGCCTCCAAGAGATCCTATGGATTCCCTGTTATTACTACAGTACATATTCAGCCTCAATCCTGAAAGGAATTATATAAATATACAATTTATATTCTTCTGTTCACTGTAGTGAAAGGTAAAAATTATAGTGATTAACACATGAGAAAATAAGTTATAACTACTTTGAAACTTTTTCTTTTTTATTCTGTTAACTTTATTCGATGCTGTATCAGAAATTTCTAGGCCCAGTGTTTTTTTTTGCCCCATTGAGATTGCCGTTTAACTTCTGGAGCCTAAGGCACAGCAGATTAAATAACAGGCCCAGGGTCACAAGGCACTGAACTCTTGTCTCCACCATCACAGTTCTATGACAAAGATAATCAGTCAGTCATTGTAACCGTTTTTTTCTCATGGACAAAGCAATTACTTTGATAGAATCCAAAGGTAAATTTTGTTAGTGAGTGTGCTTCTTAACTATCCATTTTAACTCTGGAACACTTGCACAGGAAGCATTAACGCTGCATTAAAAATCATGGCATTCACTATACTACAGGTCCATTTGGTACCACGTGTTTGCCTGTGTTATGTTTCAGGCAATTGATCACAGGGGAAGCAAAAAAAAAATGCTGTTAACTGCAGCTCATTTTCAGAATGTACCGTTAATTAAACATTAACCATCAATTGAGCCTGGGTGTATTACAAATTCAATTTAGTTTATTGTGGAGCAGCTTAAGTGGTTATAAAGCTGGAGATGCAACAGTGTAGCATTGCAAAAGCCAAGATGATATTTTTAGTAGTAAGAAATAGTCATGCTTAATTAAATAAGCTTCTCCTTACTCACAAAGGCTGTTTTTTACCCTTAAAATAGCAACATAAACCAATTTTCCTGCAGAGCCATGCATACCTGTATGTAATAATACATTTACTGCTAAGATAAGCTTTTCTAAATTTAACAATACAATAATTTGCTATATTATGTGTAATATATTTATATTCTTTAATAAATAGTATTAATGCATGTGCTCTTAATTATACTTCCTTGCATTAAAATAAATGTGTAACTGTTTAATATAACTTATTTCTTGTTGATGAAATTGCGTTAAGAACTGCTGGATTTGAAATTAACTCGTGTTCTGCGTAGGCTTATATCCTACAGTTGAATCCATATAGGTGCCAGGAGTCTGTATGTTACTTATACTCCTTAAAGTCCTTATAGTTTCTTAAAGTACCAAATTGCTGTAGTACACTGATCCATTATTGCTGTGACACAAAGTAGTTTATTGGCTCAAAAAAGTAGACATCAATGTATGGCTATATATGCTAATTATAATCTCTCCATAGTGAAGTATGAGCCAGCTCTCTGTTGAATTGAAGATCAGCTAAACAGGGAACCACATATTTTTGTATAATAATCCAGTGGTCATAGGCAAATATAGATGTTTCAAAATGTCCCTGTTTTAGTCTAAAAGGAAATGTGCATATGAATAACTTATAAGCAACTTTATAACGTGAAAGTGAAGGGTTCCCTTATGTTGACATTTTCAATAAAAATCAATTATCTGGTGTAAAATATACTTCCTATCCCCTTATTATACCTTATTCTCTGGTTGTCTAATTGTTATTTAATAATCATTTAGCTGGTTCAAAGAAATATGTAACCAACCATTTTACATTTGTTCTTGGTTGTACCCTGGGTGGAAATGGTCATTACAGTATTACCCTCAGGGAGGATCTCCTCTGCACTAGGTATCAAGTTTCTTCCTTTATTAAAATCAGATTCAATATCAATAAACAAAACTGGCTTGGTTTATTTGTTCTTAATTATCAACTAAAGCAAAGATACGTGTCTTGAGTCTTTGCAGCTGTTGTAGGGCACAGGATGGCATCCCTGGTATCAATCACTGGCATATCGGGTTGCATGTTATACATATGAAGCCCTGATATATTAATGCCAACCAAAATATAAGTTTATTAATGCAGTATTAATATTAAGCAGTATTAAGCAACCAAAGGGTAACTAACATGAAACAGACTTTAGGGTATAATCAGTAAGTAATAATACCCCCACATGGAAGACTGGAAACGGGCTTTGACTACAACCCTGGGAACGCAGGAGCTGTGGTTTTTAAAGCCAATTCCTTAGTAGTACCTCCGCCTTGGGTACGAAATCAATGTAGAATATATACTGAGGAATAACAGAATGGCTAATGGCAGATTAACTGCTCAAGGTGATTTATTCGCTAGCACAACATGTTTCGAGGCCCTTTTTTAGCCCCACATGGAAGAACAATCTTGCCAGTTTCACTTGCAAACAAAATGAGGTTACAGTAGAGGAAGTGGAGTAATCATGTCCATTTGGTCCATCAGATGCCTCAACATGTTGTGAGCAATGGAAGTTATCAGGAAGAAAAGAAACTTGCACCTGACTGATATAAGACCAATCTGTATCTTTGACTATCAGGGATTGTAAATTTGATCAAGCTGGGGAAACTATAACCTGCACTTTAGGGATTCCGCCTTATCTGTTCACAAGCCAATATCGATACATAGTTAATTTGGGTTGAAAAAGAGACAATAGTTCATCAAGTTCAGCCCCTCCAAATGACCCCCAGTACACACACATCACAACATTATTCTAGCAGGAAGACATACTCATAGCTCCCATGCCATGTCGTTTCTGGTTTAATAACTGTTTTGCAGCAAGTGAAACAGCTGAGATTATTTCCAAGTGGTGGTTATTGTAACCAATTATTGCAAATGATGCACTGTATATTCTGTTCTCTTAGTTCTGCAGTGTTATAAAGTTCGTGTTCTCCCTCACAGTCACACACACATATGTGCAATTTATGCATAAAGACTCACTTAATTAGTTGCAACCTGCCAACTAGTTTTCCTGTGTGTTTTAGAATTTCCAGATTAGAAAGCAATAATACAATATAAACTGTATTTGCTCTGTTGCTTAAGTCAATCTTTGACTTTTGGTTACACCACTAAAACACTGAAAACAGCTTACTGCTCATTCATGTGTACATGACATAAGCATTTGGTTGGACCAAATATATCAGCTATCTATCAATACATATAGGAATATATTTGCTTGGAGCTTACTGTACTTGCAAATGTCCAACAAACATTAAATGGGAAGTGTGGGTTATCGATGGACGTGTCCAAATCAACTTTGCAATTAAGTTAGTTATTAGCCTTCATATTCTGCTTAGTTTGAACTGACACCTAAAAATGTGATTGTTGTGGTCACTGACCCCAGCAACAAAAAACAGATCAACTGTGAGAGTTTAAATTGTAGAAAATAAAATGTAAAAGTAGAACATTAGTCTATTTGGTGTCTTACAATAATTATATTTATATATAACGTCAGTTCGTTTGCCAAAATAAAAGCACTTTATTTTTCATAAGACCTGTGAGTGCGACCTACTCTCTGCATGAAATATATATATATATATATATATATATATATATAAATCTTCAATAAATACTCCGCACTCCAGGGTCTTGTGCAAAAAGCAACAAAGCTTGTGATTTATTCTCTCAACGTTTCGGTCTCCCTACTGGAGCCGTCTTCAGGAGAAAAAAAAAATATATATATATATACTATATATTGTGGGCATGGTGAGCAATGTGATTGCTTTTATTGGGGGACAGTGTATTATAGGACAACTTTTCAACCATTATGGACAGTGTAACAGTGGACTATGCACTTTTGGGAGCTGTGGATGTGAGGCACATAAATCTACAGTATGTAAATCAAATAAAATGCTGTTGTGCTTTGGTAATATGCACTTTTGGGAGCTGTGGATGTGAGGCACATAAATCTACAGTATGTAAATCAAATAAAATGCTGTTGTGCTTTGGTAATATGTTTATACCCTCCACGGGTTTGTCTATTATCAGACTAAGCAGTAATTTTTAGGAAAGGATAATGAAGCTCTGAAACTTTTCTGTTTCATCTACAAATGCTTAATGTAATCATACAGTTTAATTCCAAATTTATATTAGTCTGTTCTCTTTTATTTGATTCCATGCCTAGAAAGAAAGGGTCTGCTATAGGGTCTAAACCTCTTATTAGTTGTGAACGTTCTTACAAAATAAACCCAAAATATATAGACATACATATATTAAAGCAAAAAATGATTGTGATATGAGAGCTATAAGAGGTTATGAAAGGTGCACATCATCACAAGGCTTGAGGCATGTCCTCATTAATGATTTAGAGAGGCTGGTGTCACTTACTAGTTTTTGGTCCTGCAGCATGCAGGTTGATCAATATTTCAATCTCAAGGTCACCGTAAATGGCTGCCATGCCAGCTTGTCGCATTTTCTTTTAAAGAACCTTGTTATTTTAGCTACTTTCTAGGCTGCAATTGGATCTCTATTGGTAAGAGAATGTCTGACAGAACAATATTTATTATTCATTTCCTATGGATGTCTGGGTATCCATTGTGACTGGTAAATTGAAGGTCACTATGCATCAGTCATTTATTTATCATTAAGCTAATTTGAATGATACACTAATCTATCCTCAAATATCTTCCGTTATTGCGATTCCCTTGGCATTGTACTAGTGTGTCATTTGATGCAACGTGTTATGGTATTGTGGGATTTATATTTAATTTGGCTAAATACCAATAATAAAGAAGATAACATTCCAATCCTTGAAAATATAGCATTAGTATAGGAAAATATCAGAACACTCTCACATTTCTGTATGATTTAATCCATAAACATCACCCATTAATACCAACAGCAAACAAATGTATATTGTATGGCATTTATGAATTCAGTTATAACCAAGATAATCCAATCATATAAGAATAACCTGTTTTAACTCCCTTAACCCCCATTCCTGTGGTCATATGATAATTTAAATAGAAGCCAGAAATGGAGAGTCTATGTCATCATAACTTTGCAGCCAGTTATGTAGATTTTAAGTGCTAATACTGAAATCAACTGTACGGGGCAATCTAACAGCATAGGGAAGTTTTGCAGAATTTGTAGCAGACTATAGCAGTGATTTCTTTGTACATGTAAGCAGCTATCACTTGCTTTAGAAACTTCTTGTAGATGGCGATATCCTGAATCCTGATGCCAAAGGTCCCATCACCTTAAAGGAGTTATTAACCTTTATATTAACTTTTAGTATGATGTAGAGAGTGATATTTTGAGACAGTTTGCAATTGGGTTGATTGTGTATTATTTATGGTTTTTGAGTTATTTAGCTTTTTATTCAGCAGCCTTGAATTTTTTTCAATTTTGCCAATCTGGTTGCTAGGGTAATTTAGACCCTAGTAACTAAATTACCCTAGCAAACAGGCATTGTTTTGAATTAGAGACTGGAATATGAATAGGAGAGGGCCTGGATATAAATCAAAGAAGTCTTACAGAGCATTTGTTTTTAGATGGGGTTAATGGAAGATGCTAAAAGTTAACTTAAAGGTAGAGCAGAATCTTCCTCAAACAAACAACAGTGTTTTTAGCTTCACCTTAGTATGTTATAGAATTGCTAATTCGAAGTAACTTTTCAAATGGTTTTCTATATTTTTTAAATTATTTGCCTCCTTCTTCTCACTGTTTCTGGCTTTCTATCTGTTGCTAACACCATCTAAAAACAAATGCTCTAAAACACAGAGTGTATTTTATATATATATATATATATATATATATATATATATATATATATATATAAAACACTCCATGGAGCAGGAGATGGACAGAACAATCCCATCACTGTTGCTACATCCCAGGGAAGCACAGGTTCTACCCAGTGTTATAATTACATAGAGAGCATTGATGTATGAAAATCTGCTTACATTACCAATCCCGTACAAAAACTGGGTTTTTCATATCATAAGCCATAGGTCTTTGCTATTGTGAAATCAGCAGACAGAGAGGAGCTGATGGAAACAGATTAAGGTTGCAGTGCAATGTGCATTGCATATTAATATGCTGTATCCATCATACATGTGCACCGAATGTTAATGTTGGAAGCGTTTTTTATTTGTTGGATTAACACTTCCTTTCTGGTTTTAGGAAATTATTTAGTCTGAGGGTTTTTCTTAGGATTGTTGTGGATAATACTTAATATGACTTTCCTTTTTCACTTTTTAATACCATAGTAATAAAGCATAATTTATAGCTAAACACAGCAAACAAAATTGTTTTGATAAATATCAGTGTTGTGTTCTCTTGACAATAGCAATGTGCTGCTGTCAGTGGGAGCTAAGAAAAACATAGTTGAAAATAACATGTCAGTGGGTGATAGCAGTGGTTTGCAAGTCAATTTGGATAAAAGTTTCTGCACATTGGTGGGGTTTGATCTTCTAGTGTGTCTTTTTGTGCTGCTCAACTCAAGTTAATGGCTAGCACTGATCCAAATGGCTAGGAAGAACTGAACAGTCCTGCTCTAACATACTGTGACCAGACCACCCTAGATAAAATGCAACCTAAGGAAACGTCTAATACAGGTATGGGACCTGTTATCTTGACTGCTCGGGACCTGGGGTTTTCCGTATAAGGAGTCTTTCTGTAATTTGGATCTTCATACCTTAAGTCTACTAAAAAAAGAATGTGAAACTGAATTAAATCCAATAGGTTTGGTTTGCCTCTAATAGAATGTATTATATCTTAATTGGGTTCAAGTGCAAGGTACTGTTTTATTATTACAGTGAAAAAGGACGTTTCTGGGCAATGGGCTTCTGGATAATGGATCACATACCTGTATAACTGCAAGATGGATCTACGCCTCCAACATAAGGAGGATGTCTAATTACAGTACTCCAATTTCTCTTTCTCTGGTTCTCAATCATTTATGGGGACAAAGTAAAAGGTACAAAAAATGGGTGCCATTTCTGGATTTCACACATTGCATTTTTTTCTGTTTTCCAGTGTCTGCTGCAGAAAGGTGCTGCATTTTGTGTGTTATGCTAGAAGCAGGCTATTTAACTAGCACGTGTTTACACACACATTTGTGTGCTTGTTGCTGCTGCGTTGTATGTATCCTTCTTGACAAAAGCCTGGTGTAGCTAAGGAACCAGCCCTTAGAATAATGCTGCAATGCTAGTTAATCACTGTATTTTTTTGTGTGATGTACCACTTATTTTCTGATGCATATTGAGCTGTTCCAAAGCAGCCAGCAACCCTGAGTCTGGAGAGTTGGATGCTGTTTCAGCTGCAATGTTTTCTGTGTCCTTGGTTTGTGCTGATCAATAGGGAATAGAACAAGAACATCATTGGAAGCACTAGCCTCAGTAGAAATGATAGGATTGCTAATACATTTTTAAAAGAACTGTAGGGATGTCACTTCTCGAAACCTTTTTCTAAGAAAATGTAATTTTAAATTCATTTTAAATTCTTGATTTTTGGTATCATAGTCACCCAAGATTCCACGCTTGGGTCAGTAGAGCTAAGCACATGATGTTACTACACGTTGTTACTACATGCTTCCAGTGGGTGATGTTCAAGTCCTCTTTTGTATAAAAAAATTTTCAATTCCTATTATCTTATAACAGTGTTAGGGACATACTTAACATTGTGGCATTGTAATAACAGCTACAATGTTTCAAGTCAGAAAATACCAATTCACCCCTGAGTCTGGGAGCCCCAGTTACTGATTTGGTAATTTAACGCTAGGCCCAGAAAACCTGGTATATGACCTTCTCCAAAAAACTTTGTTTTCTCTGACAATTTAATGGGTATGTTCACATTGTGCCATTACTGGAATTGTAGAACAAAAAGTTGCAGTAGGCAAGAGCAAGGGATGCCTAGGGTTAACAGTAGGGATGGACCAAATCCAGGACTCAGCTTTTTTCAGCAGGATTTGGATTTGGACAAATCTAACTGTCTGGCTGAACTGAATCTGAATCAAAAAAATCACTTGACTTTTTGTCAAACAGAAGGAAGATAGAATTTTCTCTTTCACCATTTCTTACCTTGCATGTTCAAATTATTAATTTTGGTGCTTCCCTAGTAATTAGTGCAAGAACTTGCATTCACATAATCAACTTACCATGTTAAGTATTATGTATTCCCTGTGACTGCATACTCATAGGCTTATATAAATAGAAGATGTTTAGTTTCACTCAGGTTCTCGTAAAAAGACTGACCCTGTCTGCAGATTTGGTAGAAATATCAGAAATTTCTAGAAAGAAGTATACAAGTTTATTGTTTCATGATTAATAATAGGGTTGTCTAACAATGGACTGAGGCACATCCTTTGTATAAAAACGGTATTCACTACATATATTGCTTCCTAATGCTTTCTGAGATAAAGCACTGGGAGAGTTAAATGCATTACAGTGTAAAGTGACAGCTCTGTTTAAGTTATATTCATTTCATCGTCTGCTTCATAAAATGCTGACTTGACAAGTTATGCTTTAATACACGATGCTGATTAATTGTATGCCACAATCTTTCTTTATAGGGTGTTTGGAACAAGGGATAAGTTATTTGCCTGACCTCTTCCTGTTTTTATGAACTTCCTTCTCAATTAGTGATCCCAGTGGCTAATTAGCTGAATAACCATTAGTGTTTTGTAGACCAGTGGTTGCAGTGCCCTGTATTGTATAGTCATAATTAAACTATGGGAAGGAATGCTATTTCTTCTAAACTTTTATGTTTTTCCTCCCTCCCAAAAATAACATGGCTACAGAATAGCCAGTTACTGATGTGTGTTGATGCCTTAGGGAGTTGGATGCTCATCCCACATAACTGGCATTTCATGTTGTATGTCACCACAGCATGTTGTAACAGCAAGGGTATATCCACATAATGAATGCCATAATGAATGTTGCACTGAATGCAGGGGTGCAATAGTACCTACTATTTCCAGTAAGTTCACTAGTGGTACCAATGTGGACTATGTTGTAAATTACCTGTCAAAAATGTGCAGTTAGAGGCAGTACTTTTTGGTATTCAGCTGTGATATGTGTACAAGTTGCCACAGTCTTTGTCTGTCCAGATTTCACCTCAATACTAACCCTTATTAAATATAGGAGTGTGTTTATACTTTTAACCTATATATATCTAGGCAGGGTCAGACTGGAGTGTGCATGGCCTACAGGGGCTGCTACTCCAGGACCCCCACACCCCCTCTGGAGCCCCCAATAACTTAACTTACTTATTTTTTCTGCAATTGGGAGAGGGAGGCAGCTGGAGTGACAGCAGAGGGCAGGTGAGGGAAGGCTGGAAGAGGGCAGGCAAGGGAACAACAGAAGAGCACAGGGGAGCGACAGAAGAGGAAAGGTTTGGGTAGTGACAGCAGATGGCAGGCAGGGATATCTGGCTGTGGTCAGCAGTGCGCACTGGGTTTTTTTCAGTCCAGCCTGACCATGCCTAAAAGTGCAGGAACAATGTAGACACCAGGACTCAGAAGGCCAATTCAAGCGGGCGAACCCCTGCAACTTCATTCGTCAGATGTAACGTTTCAGGGGCAACCCCCTTCATCAGACATCGGGGGGTTGCCCCCGAAACATTACATCTGACAAATAAAGTTGCAGGGATTCGCCCCACTTGAATTGACCTTCTGAGTCTTGGTGTCTACATTATTCCTGTATTTTGGAGAGTGGCCAATCTCTCTAGCCAATGACCAGGCCGACCTGTTGGAGAGGCAGTGTGAAAGTGGGTAATTGTGTGTTGCATGCCTAAAAGTGGCCATGCACAGTTCCATAACAGCTGCCAACTCAGCCCCTTCAAAAAGTCTTTCTGGACAGATGAGGACCACAACACATGCAGGTTTTTGCAGGCCACACATATGATTAATTTGGCAATCTCTCCAAACAAGAAGAGAAAAATGTATATACAGTAGCCATACACAGGCTGATATAAATTACAGACTGTGCCCCTTCAGATTTTGTCGGCAGCTTATAGTCCCTTGTATGTGTTATACCCAATGGCTCAAAAAATCATCCAGATATCTACTGGGCAAATCTCATTGGATGGCTGGCAATGTATGGACAGCTTTACTCCATATAAAGGAGCTTTCTTCCAAAATACAGTGATGCAAAGTAAATGCATGAAAGTTGTAAACAACCCTGGTGACTTTTCTTTTTTTAAAGTGAGATTGCCTTTAACGGTCTGAACTATTAAAGATTGATGTGTGAACAGTTTCTTTAAACTAATTTGAGGGGCATGCCACATTTGTTTAAGGATGAGCTCATGTTTAGGGCATTTCTTTTTATTGTGGCTCATTGGACATGTGTTTGAAAAAGTGGCCACTTCAAGCATTTGCACCAACATTATTATTAAAGATGTCCATATGACTTTTAGGTACCAGCCCTATTAAAATTAATTGAAGTACAAGAGTGCTATCAAGGTTTTGCTAAGCAGAAATGAACGCTAGCAAAAATTCACAATGAAATGCTTGCTCAGCCGAAGTAAAACTAGTGAAAATCTGCTGCTGAGCCACAACTTCACATTTTAGTGCATTAGCGTAGTGGTAACGGATTTGTGACCTGGTGATGTGGCACAGAGTGTGGTGAAGCAATCACTGGCAAAGAATTCACCCTTTAGTGAATTTGCCCCAAGGAATGCTATACCAGCCACAGCAGATATCTTCAAAATATTTAAACCTGATTTGTTTAACTTGTTACAAATGCATATTCAACCCTAAAATCCTTACCTATTGAAGTTTGAGATCCAGAGATAAGTAATGGGGGATGAGAGATGAACTTATAAAACAAAGGTGTGCTAAACAGAGATAACTTAAGATTTGCTTTCATCAGACAACAGAGGAAATTCTCTGATACCATGTAAGCTATAATTATTATTGACGGAAATCCAACACATTCTCTAAAGCCTTGCTAATGTATCTTAAGTGTTGCAATCAGCTTTAAATCTTCTCTATTTTCAGTGATTAAGTGCATGGGTGTGTGGCAATTCTGAACTTGCAACATAAACAGTTGGAGTGGAATGTGATTTCTCTTCATTTTGATTAGCTAAAACGTCTGTTATTTTTATTGGCTTACCATTGTAAGCTACAGTTATTGTTTAGGAGTGAAAGAATTTTCCTCCACCCATTAAAGATTTTGTATCTAATACACGTGTAAGATGTTTAAGCTTCATAGGTGCAACTTTGCCTCAGGGTGATAAGAAGAAGCAAGTTTTACAAGAACTGTCAAATAAACAACGAGTAATATTCTTATTCATTGATAGGGGCTAGACAAAATAGTTGGTGCGGTTTACCTGGCATTTTTTTATGTAAAGGAATATTATGTAGGAAATATTTTTATATATTCAGAATTTTTCTATTTGTTTATTATTATTATTATTATTATTATTCCTTTTCATGTGAGCTGAAATATTACTTACTCCATTAGACTCCATTAGAATTTCTCCCTCTGTTGGGGTAAAATGGTAATATGGTAAGAACCTGGAAACCCAAAAAAGGTAGCTGCCTGCCATTTTTTTTGCACTTTGCAAATGTTGTTTCAGAATGAGGAAGCTTGCCTTGGCCCCTTGAACATTGCACTGCATGTGGTGGACAAAGCTTTATTTGAGAGGGGTAGACAGAGAAAGAGAGGCACATAGGGTGGAATATAATCATAGATAGTCACATAGGATGTCATCTAGTCATACTAGAGCATAAGTTAGGGAGCCGCAAAAGTTATAGACAGGGCTTTTCTGCAGATACTGATACTGCTGTCTGAATTTTGATCCAGCATTTGGTGGCAAAAATACTTGGTAAATGAGCACTAGGGGTGCACTCTTGCATCCCTTAGCACTGGGACAGATTCAATTAAATGAGAAAAAGTTTTATTGTGTGAAAACTCATGAACAAGATTCAACTTGAGATGCAATTTAATTCAGAAAAACAAATCTCACTGTTTCTCATGTGAACTGAAAATGCTGTTGAAGTTTGTGGGAAAAAACTGGAACTGACCTTGGAGAAAGGTTTTTGCTCCTCAAATTGAAATTCAGAGTATGTTTTTACAGTGTGGATGAATAAATTGTATGTAATGAATATCACAATTTTACCAAATGAAAAAATACCTTTTTTTT
>CM044431.1:145557955-145577182 GCA_024363595.1 Xenopus borealis
ACCAAAGAGGGTTAGATGGTGTTCTACTGTCAAGGCCACATGATTTTAGACAAAGCTGGTAAAGGAATTGCTATTTAATATTTTGAATGCACACCTTCAATGCAATGCCCCATCACATTGTCTTCTTTAACCATCATCCACTACCTCTACAAATTTGCACAATTGCACGTCAACATTTCCATCTAAATATTGAGCATTATCAAATATGACTTAAGTACAGATGCAGAGATTTAAGGGTGAGCTAACACAATGCATTTTGGAGGCTCCGTTTTTTGGGGGAAGATTAGCACCTATTATTCAGCCTTTAGATCTTTATGCAGGTTCTTAACCACTGCCTTTTTGGTGTGTGCATGATTGTGCAGAAAATCAATCATAAAATGGAATTCACATTCGTATCAAAAGTACACCACTTTAATTTCATGCAAGTGTAGAAGATGAATGGCTGGTGTCCTGCCCCTCCCCAAAGCAGGTGTAAGTTTTGATAAAAGTTTTTTTTTACAAAATTTACTTACCATATGTTTGCACCTCCTATATCTTGCATACAATTCTGCACCTGATTGTGGTGGGCATGGTTACAATGGAAATCAGGGACGAGACATGGTATTATGAGAAAGAACATGACAAATTGGGTCAGTGTTTTGCACTTTGCATTCATTCCGTAACTGAGCCTTCAATTTTACAAAAGAAAGACCACACAAGTTTTATTCCACTAGTCTGTAAGCAGAGGAATGCTCTGCCAGTATATTGTGATTTCTGTAAACTGGCAACATCAGATCAAAGGCATGTAGATTTGCAACTGTGGTTTCACAGTTTAGATCTCTGATAGCATTTCATTGAACAGTATGTCTACACATGGGAAGCATTATAATATGACTTTATAATGTTCAATGCAACATAACGGGCGGTTTTGATAGACATAGACATGTGATAGTCTTGCTAATCATTAATTGGCTAGTTAAAAACTATAATTGGTTTAAGCACAAGAATGTCTTTCTTCAATATTAAATTTATGTTAAATAATGCTTTTTTAAGGCTTTTTTGTGGTGTTTATTTTGTACAAAATACATTAAAGTCAGTGAGTTTTTTTGCAGTGTTTTTATTCATGCAAAAACTCAGTGGGTATTTTTTTTGCAGCATTTTATGCACAACAGGGTTTTTTGTGGTGAAAATTTGTGGCACATCCTTGAAAAAATCCACCCATTGTATGTTGCACATCTGGCGAAAAATATTGCAAATCTCTATTGAATTAAGTATGAAACATTTTTGCAAACTTCTGTGAACGTCCATTTGTATAATAAGAGGTGTCGTTCATCAATTGTATAATCATCAAGAAACTTTTATCATGTCTGCAATGAAAAATGTAATGATTTTAACTTTATTTCAGTTTCAATGTGCAGCACTCTTTTTGAAAGATAAAGCTGAATATGCTATGAAAACAGGTTTCTGAGATGCACAAGCCAAGGCTGGCTTTTGATTTGCCTAAATAAGTGTCAGACAAATGACTGGTCCTAATATTTGGCTGCACTCAATTTGTCTAGTTCATTTTCATGTCCCACTTACCATTTTGTTTATTCCATGTGTTTTGATTTGTTTATAATATTTTGGAATGCTACAAGGTATCTGCAACCTGTGTTCCTCTGAGAGCTGGATAAATTACAGTTTCCAGTACCCCCTACACCTGTCCCACTCATTCAAAAGTACTTGAGAATTTAGGTTGGACATACCTTGTCTGTGTTCTAATCCATTCGGAAATATTGCATCATAAGTTTTTTTCCAAATGGCTCCTCAAATCACTTTATTTTTCTTTTCTTTCATTCTTATTTATTGAATTTATGCACCCTTTTTAATTTGTGTTGTTTTAAGCATGCATTCTCATCTGTTATTTTGTTTCTTTTAGGTTTTGTTTTGTTTCATTCGGTTCCTCTGAATGGGTAGGTGACATAAGCCCAGAGGCAAAAAGAGGCTCTAACATGGAG
Source organism: Xenopus borealis (assembly GCA_024363595.1). Classification (NCBI taxonomy): domain Eukaryota; kingdom Metazoa; phylum Chordata; class Amphibia; order Anura; family Pipidae; genus Xenopus; species Xenopus borealis. The sequence goes on from CM044431.1 coordinate 145,559,932, forward strand.
CAGTAGCTTTCTGAACTAGTGCATCCTGGGAGTGGAATACAGTATCTATGTCTATGACCTTATTTTTGTCGAATATAAGCTTCCTGGGACAACCTGTTATTGACCTGTATTTGGTACATATTAATGTACAGTTCATGGACATAACAGACTTACTTTAAAAACTAACTCCCATTTTGTGCCTTAATCCAATGCTGATGTGTCAAAAAATAAAATAAAACTTGAAAACATTTTGCAGGATGTTACATACTACCAAACTTAACAAAACTAAACCATGCAATATCATTTTATTTTAATGTGTTTTTCTGATCTGTGGTTCTAGTAAAGTTATTTATTGCTGTATTGTGCTTTAATAAATGATCTTTTACTTACAGTATTTTTATCTGGTATAATTAAGATACTGACTTACTCCACCCATACTCAGTGCTAACTGTACATTAATTTTCAGATTTTTCTACAATTCCTGAAAGCACTTCACATTCAACCATGGATTTGTTTTGAAGGATTATTTGCATGCAAACTATTGACAGGGTAATTCAGTGTTATTAACCAGACTGTAATGATATTTTTCCTTTTATAAAAGTAGGACAAAAATGATAATAGACCTTTCCCAAATGATCTTCAGTGTTCAAGTTTGTCAGAACTGGGATGATTCTAATATCTGTTTAGAGTAATGTAAAAGAATTGTGGAGACAATTTGAGAGAATTACATTACCACCTTAGGTTTCATTGAAGAAGATAACTTTACAAATAAGGTTTAGGTAACTTCTATGTGTAGAAACATGTAGATACATGAAGAAATGTACTTGGGGGGTATTTTAGACCATGTTAAAAATGTGCATAAACACAGATATTTAGAACAGTGCATACAAGGCTTGATCAGTTAGAACCATCTAGTAGACTGCTATGTCTATTTACACAACAACATACTAATGACTTTTACCTCAGGGTGAAGGAAAATCCTTTGAGAGATTCCTTCATTCTGGCATTAAGCTATGACCTGTGTGTCCTCTTTTTTAATACCTAGTCAAAAGTATGCTGGTGTATTATATCAAAGGTAGTAGTCAGAAAAAACAGCTGCATTAGACATAGGTACACGGAAACAACATTGCATACAAACATAACACAAAAACAAGGATTCCTCTGAATACTCAGGTGTAAACAGGGAGTGCAATTATATGAGTACATCACATATTACAGTGGCCATAAGCTTAACTTGCTATGATCGACTACAGGTGGGGTGGTGTTTGATTGGAAAATATAAACCCCACTAAAGACCAATAAATAGAAATAAAGAACAGCTCAGTTGTGATTTGGCTGTTTTCTTTTTCTGTTCACCTTTCTTTACTCAATACAAGGTGTAAAAGGTGTCCCTAGTTGTATTTATTTGATAAATGCACTAAAGGAATCCACAGTTATACATAGGGTTTTCTCTACAGAATGAGATGTGATGTATTAGCCTGACAAAGCTTCCCGCTATATAGTTAAAGGTTCCTATGACTAAGGTAAAATACAGATTTATAGGATAATTAGGCATCAGTGTGTGTGTGTGTGTGTAATGTCTAAACTATGAGTCGTCAGCCATTATGGAAAAATTGGAGAAGACAGTTAAACAAGAAATGTGAAAAGAGTGGGTGATGTGTACTGGACCACTTAATTATTCATTTCCTATTATATATATATACTGGCAACACATCTCTACAATTCTTAACAGAGATTATAAATCATTTCCTGCCCAAGTGGAGCCTACAATCTAAGGTCCCTATCACATTCAGACATAATAGGACCAATTTCATCATGAGTCTCTGAGGTTGTGGTATAAAAACTTTCACACCTGTTTATGTTCTAGCATGCTCTGTAATCTTTGCAGCGACTTATATTACAGTGTTAGTACCCTTTTAACACCTTGAGGTGTATATAGTCATCATAGTTCCAGCCGCTTCACAGATGCCTTCTAATTCATCTGAAGAAGTAGCTTAAAGGTGGCCCATTCCAGTCTTTAAAAGGAATGAACAAGTCTATTTGTAAGGATAGCTCTACTAATTACCAGTTGGATTAGTGACTCTTAAGCCAGGATATTATTAAAGACCTACATGCCAACAGCCCTTTAGGATAGATGCTGACCTCCCCTACATTGAAATCTACCCTAGGTCTATTTGCGTTAATTATTTACTCTCAGTGATACCTCATCACTGACTAGACCCCCCAAGGCTGCCATAAACAATCCTACAAAAACAATGGAACAGCAGTTAAATGTTAAATAAATTAGGCATTCCATGCAAAGCCAAAAATGTTAACTATATACAATGCCATTGTGCCCATTTCTTTATTTAATGATATACATATTTTTAATTAGGATTACAGAGCAAGCAATGCTTTGGGGTAGATTTATCAATGGTCGAATTTCGAGTTCATGGGAGTTATTTAAAACTCCCATAAATTCCCACAATCTTGAATTATTACAATAATTCATTTATTAAAAAAATCTAATTTTATAAACTCGTGAATACATTCAACCCGCAAATTTGAATCGAATTTTATTCAAGTTTTTTCTCGAACGTTTGCTGCATACAATTACAAATTGAACCCAGGACATCTTCCATAGGCTAAAACAGCAATTTGGAAGTTTTAAGGTGGGGAATAGTTGAATCTGAGTTCTTAAATGCCAGTGTACAATAAATTTTGAAAATCAAAGTTGAATTAAAAAAAAATTGGCCATAAAAAACGTGAGAATTTTAAATTCTAAATTTGAATTCAACCCATGATAAATCTGCCCATTCATGTCTCTAGGGATTTATTTTTATAAATAATGTCACATGCATGTCCACTGTAGGCTGAAATTGCTTCTAACCAGGGATCACATCATAAGTGTGCATTTGTATTAACAGGACCAAAGTCCAACCATCAACTGTTCACCCATGTTGGAAAGCTCTGTGGGATATTTTGTCCATGGTCATGGCCTTAAAGCATTCCATTGCTCTTATAAGTCTGCACTCTTGGTGATGTTCTAGGGTTAGACTTTGGATATACAACCAAACAAAGGATTTGTATGTGTGAGGCTTTTTTACACAAACTGAAACCTTTCTGGGACTGGAATGCCACAGGACATCATTCACTAACTGTAGCAGTAATATGTTAAATGCACAAAGCTTTGCACTTACCACATGGGAATACATGTGCTTCCGCTGCTGAATGACAGATGTAATTAGATCATATTTTGTAGACCTATTACAAAAGGATACATAATTTTGTGATGTGAAGAATGTTCCTAGTCACATAATTATTTGGTGGGATACATTTTAATACAGATTCAGAGTAGGAAATTAGGCCACGTCCAGTAAAAAAGGAGCTGAAGTTTAAAACAAAGCATGATTTTGTATTTACCTTAATACCGGTCATAAAAACATATTCCATGCCTTAATGCAATGAAATATAGCATTTCTTATTTTTTAAGTTACCCATGAGCATACCAGAATTTATTAGTCACATACTATTGAATATCAGTATTTAAGCTCTGCAGGCAAGTTAGTCACACTAACTTGTTGTTTTGCCTTTGCTCTATATTATTTTAACCTGGTATTGAGATGCCCCATACAATTTAAAGGTGGCCATAGATGGTACCATTATGATGTTTCCTAGAAAAGCTCTTTCCAAGAAAGATCATTCATTTCAACAAACACATGTAGAGCCAAAGCCTCAGATATACAGATAGAAACAATAGAATTCTACCTGTATCTGACGATTCAGCACTAACAATGGCCCATGATTGGGTGCCTTCAAAGAATCTCTATCAAAATTTTCCACGAACCAACTGATATCCAAGTCTTCTGTAGATATCACTAGTGATGGGCGAAACGGCCGCGTTTCGCTTCGCCTAAAAATTCGCGAATTTCCAGAGTCTCCCACCATACAAGCACCGAATTCATTTTAGTGCTAAATCATCAGACACAGGTAGAATTCTACTGTTGCTACCTGTATATTTGACGATTCAGCACTAACAATGGTCGATGTTCAGGTGCCCTTAAAGGATCCCCATCAAAATTTTTCGGTTGGCCCGATCGATATATGCATTGAATGTTAGAAGAAAATTAACTTCATACAATATTATCAGTGCGTCTATGGCCATTTTAGTGCTGAATCAGATAAAATTCTACTGTTTCTGCCTGTATATCTGATGATTCAGCTCTATATGTGTGTATTGAAATGAGCAATCTTTCTTTGAAATGTAACGTCTATGGGAACCTTAAGACCTTACACCATTTTCTCCTTAGAACTGTATGACAAATGTATGGGTAAAATAACACTACAAAACTTAAACTGGAACTCTTTGTGCTTAACATAAGGGAGGTCACATGACCTTTTAACCTTTAACCTGGAGGTCACATATCAATCACTGCACCATGTTGTAAAATGGATGTGTTTCTCTTTCTTTTTCCATTATGCACATTCCCACCAGGTGAGGGTTTAAAAATGATAGACAGGCCTTTAATTAGCTGGCTTAAAATCTGAACTTGTATGTCGAGGAGATCCTTAAAAATGGATATGGTGTGCCCACTTAAAAAAAGTATTCAAAATCATATTTTATCACATTAGTCAAGCAAAATGAACATTAATTACACTATATAAATTATTTTAATCTTGTTTTCTTCAGTCTGGGAATTCATAATTATAGCAAGCAGGCAGGAGCCATTTTGTGGACACTGTTATTAAAGCATGCCTTGTATCATCTCAGAATCTGGTTTGTGCACCAGAATGGGGGACCCGATGTCTATCCCCATGTCATGGCTACACAATTAAATGGTTAAGAGAACTGGGGGAATGTGTGGGGAGCAGTGGCATCTAGTGCTGAATGGAAAGTGAAAGTAATTATCTGCCCCGCAGGCATAGAGGAGTGGCAGACAATATTTGATTGACAGCTGAGATTTTTAAATGAGCTTAAAATAGCTATGAATGCTTCAATAAAAATTTTAAATTGGATTTCATGTTTAATTTGAAAAGGACTTTTATTATACAGATTGTGTGTCTGGGTGACGAGTCCACTTTAAGAGTGCACCTCTGAGATAACCTACATCTAATAGTTTAAATGCTTAAACATAATGAATCGCTAATCTTTACATACACCGGCAGCTAACTTACTGAAACATCAGAAATGCCTTATTAATAGCTTTGGAAAGAGGCAAAGATTCAATAGATTTTCAATTAATAATGTGTGAAAGCATATTCGCCACTATGCACAGAGCAGCAAAGTGAATGCTAGCAATTACCTTTTTGGCAGCGTATGGAAAAAGGAGAATTTAGATCCATTTACTTTCTGTCATTTACCTACAAAAGGGTCTCAGAATTAAGGGGCAAATTTACTATTATTCCCCAAAATTAGTTCGACCAAATTTGATATTCGATTAGCGTTCGATTGTCGAATGCTAAACGAATAGTTTTAGGCTACCTTTTATTCAATATTCGATCACTCAACGATCAAATACAAATTTATTCGATCAGTCGAATAATTAATTAGATCATTCCATTGATTCGTACAATTCGAATGATCGAATCCTATTCGATCAGGACTTAGCCTCAGAAGCCTATGGGAGTGCTCCCATAGGCTTCTATTGCAATTCGGTAGGTCCAATCTGCCGAAGTAGGCAATCGAATAAACTTAAAAAATGAAATCCTTCGCTGATCGAATGATCGTATGATCATGAAATTTGCATATTCGACCAAACGAATAAATCCTACGTTCGAAATTCGATCGAATTTGATCGAACTTCGATCTATTCACGTGAATTTAGTACATTGGCCCTAAGTGTGTTTTGAATTCATTTGTATTTATTTTGTCTATATAAAAATACACCTTAAAACCTTTTGTTTCAAATGGGTTCATTTAACAGTAAATGAACCCAGCAAAAAAATATAAGCAAAAATACAGAAATCGTTTCTTCTGGTTACTAGGGAGTAATTGTAGATTACATAATATTATAGGCAATCTCTCAGGTTAGTGCTTCAAGCACTATCATATTAATTCCTGGGTTCCCTAAATTCAAAGCATGCACTTTTACGTTGTTTGAAAGTGGAGGCTGGTCTAGCTTGGCCCTTGAAGCAATTGAAGTGGAGTGTAAAAAGCTTGTATGGATGCAAGTATAAATGGCATTAATGCACATGCAACTTTGGGACCATTTTAGAGTAAAAATGTGCACATAATGCCACACTTGCAGTTGTGTTTGTAAATGAGCCTTAGGTTACCTTAATGACCATGACACTGGGAAAATAATAATTATTTTTTTAAATGTTTAAATAGGAATTAAAGATAGTTCTTTACCTGCACCATAAGTACCAGTTACACATCAGCCTGTAAGTTGTTTTCAAATCCCAATGCTCCATCTGTAGTTGTGAAAATTAAAGAAGAGTTAAAAAATAATCAATGTTATAAAACCAATCTAAAATCTCATAGGATACTCTGGGTCATTAACAGTGTCAAAGTGGTATTGTTTTCGTTATCAATGTTTTAATCAGTTAAACCACAACGCATGACAATCACACTGAATGTCTTATCTCCCTTCATTACTCAAGTCTATTGATAATGTTTCCTGCAGTCTCTTTAATGCTTTTGTGAGTGAGCGCATTCCTGTTTATGGCCTTGAGCAGGGATGTAGAAGGCATTGTTTCTTCTGCCAAGTCACACTGCCTGCACTACTCTGGAGTATTGTGAAGAAGACAGGTACAGGGAAGAGCTATTGTAGAACTGTGACAGGTGAGAGGTTACATATGATGGCATCTTGATTAGATCTGTAAAGTGTAGAACAATAATAAATGAATAAAGGCAATGCAGTTTGCAATAACTATGATGGTCAAGGTTTACAGAGACCAAGCCTGTTTTAGACCCTGGGAGGTGATCAGAAATAACTGAGTCTTCCAAAAGAAGGAAATGCCAGTGCAACAAAAACACATTAGATCAAAATCTGTTCTGGGATTGAAGTAGCTCCCTAATGATAATGTTAACAATGGTGGTACTGGAGAAAATTGAATATTTTCATATATATATTAATGTATGCTTTTATTTATATATTGCTACTTGTATATGTAGAGTGTATTAGTTTTCATAGTATACTTCAGCTTCTGATACAGGTATTGGACCTGTTATCCCGAATGCTCCGAACCTGGGAGTTTTCAGATAAGGAATAATTCAGTAATTTGGATTTTCATACTTTATGGGTCTAATTTACTAAGTGAAAATTCGAATAAAATTTGAAATTTTAAAATTAATTTTGGGCAGCATACACAGTTACCAGAACTCAAAGCCAAAATAATAGAAATACACCTGCTAATGCAAATAATAATAATAATGAAGGGTATTGTGAATATTCAGTGTCATGGACAATTATGAATTGTGCCTTCACTCCATCAACAATAGAATGTGCCAGAGGCAAGTTGATTAATGCTTAATAAAAGTACAGTGAGATACTACCAAGTTAATAAAATACTGACACATTCACCAATAGATATTGGATATTAAATCATAATCATGTGTATGCTGCCATGTTATAGAATGTAGTTCTATGAGGAATATGTGCCTTACTAGAGTTTTGGAATTTTTGTTTTAAATTCCTACTTTAATGCCACCTATAAAATAGTTAATTGCTACCAAAGATACCATATGAGGACCAAAAAAAGTGTTGACTAACTTTATGAAAGGTTATGAAAACTTTATTATCTAGGTCATTCTACCCTCTTTTTCAAACTGAGTTCAATATATGGGCTTACACTAAACATACTTTTTGACTGTTATTTTAATTTTGAAATATTTATGTTTTTAATAATTCTTATGCTGAACAAGAAAATAAAAACACTATATCCTTCATACTGTTAAAAAAAATAAACCACCTTATTCTATAGAGTTACTGTTTGAAGAAGACACATTAATATAGCTAGCTATTCCTTATCTCAAAGCTTAACAAATTCTGCAGCTTTCTGCCGGTTAGAATCTAAATCGCTGGTTGGAAGGCACTCGGATAGCTTAATTTTCCGAAGTCTCCCGAAGTTTCCTAGTGAGGCAACTTAGAATGTGTCACCACCCTTAGTAAGTCTGGGTTTTGCTTATCACAAGATAAAACAAAAGATGATTAGTGTTTTATAATTGCAAAAAATTGGAAATTAAAAGAACAAACAGAATATATTTTTCAACACAAGTGCATATGTTAAGAAATTGTGTATATAGATGTATACCGCAAATGGTTTAAACACATGATGTTTATAGCTTATTACATTTATTCTAATAAAAAGTAATTAATTCATTCTTAGTTTAACATATGTTTGTAGTTATGTTTATGCACTTTAAATATATATCAGTGCCCCTATAATCCCCTGATGTACCTGAGCAGTTCCATAATTAGTCAAGCTACTGTTGCTGTGTATACTGTGCATTTTCAGCTTTGAATGGCTGCCCCCATGGCTACACAGCAGCATGTTTATATAAACTATAGTAGTGTTTCTGAAGCAGTTGCACCCGTTGTACCAGTGCAGCACAACAGTTCATTATGTTTTCGTTACTTTAAAATACTTTCATTTTTGTCCTGTAAATGCAGAGCCACGGCCATAATCCCCTTGTATATGTCATTTGTAGTTTACTGATGTTTACAGGGGTAAGGCAACCTCCAAAGTGGGATTGTTCAAAATACACAGCTATTTAACAAGTCTGCTTGTCTTTAACACTAGAATAATATTTGGCAAAAAAAATCTTTCTATGGACAGAGATCAAGTTCTGTCCATCAGGAAAAACAATCTTCAACTACTATTTGACAAAACGTGTTTTGACAAAAGGTTTCACTTTGCTTCTTTAGTACATGTAAGCAATTAACCTTTGTTTAGATGTGCGCTGACTGAATACATAAACATCTCTATATGGACTGTGCAAGTGAAGAAAGGTTTATGTATGAGCATTTCCTGTTGTTCTGTCATTAAACTTTCAACACCATTTAATAACAACACTTGGGAAATGTGAGGAATTCACTGTGCTCTGTCCAATGTGCTGAAAATTCAGTGCTGCTGAAATGCTGGTTCAAACTTTCTGCAAGACATTAGAATTCACTTATGTGCACCAGTATAGTGTGCAATTTTGGATGCAAGTTGACCTTTCCCACCACAATTCCAGCAGAATTGCAGTCCATGCACTAAAATGTACTCAATTGAGAATGCACTTTGATGTGAAGAGGAAACAACTGAGCTGAAAATCATTAGAATTATTCCTGGTGTTCAGCATCAAAATGGCCTTTTCACACAATTCTTAAGGCGTAAGTACACTGCATCAATCAACAAAGTCCATTAGGGGAACCCTGGAGCCGCCACCACTTATTGAGACAGCTGTAGCTCCAGAGTTACCCTGCAATGTATCCAGTCTGGCTGGGGGCCAAAATGTGCAAGTATCAGAATCTGATTTACTGTAGAATCAAATACCAGTAATGAATGGCACCAAGTTGCATGACTGCAGCTGCAGTTGAGCTTAATAGTACCTCAAGTAACTATAACTGGTTAAACATATATGCATTCATCTGTGGCATAGGATACATTTCACATAGGTTAGCTATGAAAAACTAGTAAATGTGCTTCCATGCATTTTAGTATGCCTCTATTCACTTCTATTACTTGTTAAAGACATATGTTATATAAATGAAATATATCCTAAATTTGGATTATCTGAATATACCTGTCTGTAGAAAAGTGCAATTATATGTCAATTTATGTGATAGTGATATTCAAAGCATCAGCAGTTGTACACTATAAGTCATAAATTATAATGTAACAGGACATTTCTTATAAAGGATTTACTGTTTTCTCACTAATGAATTTGGAACTTGGAAATTAGCTCCATAGTCTTTGTAAAAAATAGTTTATCTTCTTGCCCTGATTCAACATTTTGGAGTCAAGTGTAATATGCATTTGCCAAAATCTTTTTTTGCCAGCTCAGCAACTGAAAGAGGAGGTTAATGGTGCCATCATAATAGAGTCAACTTCACTAGTTGACTCTATGAAATATAATAAAAGTAAATATGATCAATTCACTATCCACATGCGACCATTGGTATTTGTCATGGTTGTACAGTGGAAATAAAGTGACATTGTTGGTTAAGGCATCACTTGATTAACCAGTCATAGCATCTCTGCACCAGAATTTGGGGCATGCATCGACACCAGAAAAACATAACCACAAACTGTGCCTAATTAAGCAAAGCGGCCTCTGGTTCTTTGCAAAAAACATTGTAAGTAGAAAACATTGCACAAAATGAGTCCTTATGTGATTAGCATGTAATAATTAAGACTCACCCGAATAATATCACATGTTTCAGTACAAAACCAACATAGCACTGTAAATGCCTGTGGCCCAAAAACATAGTATTTAATGCTAGCACTATAGATGGAGCATTGCTTACATGGTCCACATGGAATACTATTTATTTAAATAGGCAAACAGGGTTGATAGCATGAACAAAAGATATAATAAACTTTAATTTCCTCTGAATGTCTATTGAAAAGTATGCAAAGTGAAAAAAAAAACAGTTCAATTCACCATTTTTAAGCACAAAGCAGCAGTCCCAGAATTTCAGCAAATTAAGCACCAAATACCACAATATACAAAGGAAACCTGGTTCTTTCTGGCTCTTCATGCCACTTATTATGAACTAAACTCCTGGCTTGGGCTGTTCCATGCACCTAATGCACAAAGTAGGTAAAGTAGGTGCAACTGACAAATTGGAGTACGGTGCTAGCATAGATTTGTGAAGTATATGCAAGCATTGAGTCTTAGGTCTGCACTTATTTTTCGAGCTATCATAAGTATATGAGTTCTACGGTCCCTGTCCTAAGATTCAATATTGATTAGCAGGCCATAATTATTTATATCTTCAAACAAGGACATGTATAAGCACAAAGCCTTGTATTTAAAGTGAATTGACCTTTGGTGAAGGTAAAAAAACATAACTAAGCAAGCCAAAGTTTCACAGTAGCATAAATCCAACATATGAGTGACAAAGGTTGATCTTGTGGAAAACAAATATGGGAAAACAAACAATGGCAAAGAACATGATTAGTGATGGGCAAATTTATTCGCCAGGGGCAAATTCCCGCGATTCGCTGCTGGAGAATAAATTTGCGAAACGCCAGCGAAAATTAGTGTAAAAACGAGTCGCGCAGCGTTTTTGACGCGGCGCACGTTGAAAATGACGCGAATTGCCAGTTTCAGCAAAGCGAAACTGGGTAGATTCGCCCATCACTAAACATGATACATGGAAATACATTCCAGGTGTAAAGTACAACACAAATTGTGCTCTGTTACTGAGAATGGGAGGGAAGAAGGGGAGGACTCATGAGACAGAACTTAAAAGTGAAATGAGTTGAGGTCCACTGACATATCCATGTACAATAGCATGCAATTACGAATACTTGGCCTTGAGTTTCTTTGGATAAAGTCACTGAGAATGAATATATCCCCCACAGATGCAGATTCTAATAGTCTAAGCCAGGGATCCCCAACCTTTTCAACCTATGAGCAACACTGAGTTGGGGAGCAACACTAGCATGAAAAAGGTGTTAAATACGTGCTCTGAATGGCCATTTGGTAGCCCCTATGTGGATTGTCAACCTACATTAAGGCTCTGTTTGGCAGTGCACCTGGTTTTTATACAACCAAAGATTGCCTCCAAGCCTGGAATTCATAAATAACCACCTGCTTTGAGGCCACTGAGAGCAACATCCAAGGGGTTGAAGAGTAACATGTTGCTCACAAGCTACTGGTTGGGGATCACTGGTCTAAGCAATGCAGCCATCTCCTAAAATCACTGCCTATGTGATGATTAAATCCCTGTGCCTTATTTTACAAAATACCTTTTGTTCTTATTTAAAAGAACTCTTGTAAAATTATATATTTTCATTATAGGCATGAGATACAGGAATGAAATGTGATGCTGCCAATGTATTAAAACAATAAATCATTTCTTATTCCCTTCTACAATTTTTTCCCATTCCCAGGACAACTGTCTGAAATTCATTGATCTCTGAGGAATAATGATATCTGCTCTTGCACATTAATATCTAATCTGATTCTTCCATCTGCCAATACTGATAGCACATAAATGTATCACTTATCATCTGATGTCATGTTAGCCTTGCCGCTACCGGTATAAACAGTTCCATCAAGAACCAACTGCCTTCCTTTATGACTGTCATTTAATCTTTACCTAGATGACCATAATGGCTTTTGCTGACATAGTTATGAGTGAGTCTAATAACCCTAACATAAGTTCAGTAGCTGAAATCATTCAGTTTGTTAAGTTAAAAAGGATAAGAAATATCTTTCATGTCTTTTGTTTGGATTTTTAAGACCTAAAGTTTGGAAAAACTTAAATATGTCAGGCCACCAAAGTAATTCTACTAAAAATTATCTATGACACTTTTCTAAATTCAGTTGCACCACTGTACTTTGAGGTTCTTAAGCATCCCTTGGACTCTCTCCCCTTCCCACAAGCCCTATACCTTGTACTCAGTAATATTTCAATGTCTACAAGGTCATAATGAATTCTTTTTTTTGTATTGCCACACAAAAGATCGTGTCAAAAATACACCAGGAAACAGCTAAACCAAAGATCTTTCAGTTGTAAAATAGACATCTGCTTCTGTAAAATTGTGGCATGTTTTTACTGTAGTATTTTTGGATTGGGATTTTTGCAGTTTTGTCACACAATGGGGGTTATTTATCAACACTGGGCAAATTTGCCCACGGGCAGTTACCAATAGCAACCAATCAGATTGCTGCATTCATTGTTCTGCTTGCAGCTGGCTTCAAAAAGCTAATCACTGATTGGTTGCTATAGGTAACTGCCCATGGGCAAATTTGCCCAGTGTTGATAAATGAGCCCCATTAAGTCCCTCTTTTTGTCGACTTTTTGGATTTTTGACATCAAAAAGCCAGACCCAAAAGAGTTGCGGTTTAATAAATCTGCCCTTGGTGTATCGCATACAAATGCTTTTTATGAGCCTGTAAAACTGCATTCACTTGGAAGGCTTATAATATAGCCACACAGCATTTAGAAAAAATGATAAAGCTGTAATTGCCATAGGTCTTTGTATGGCAAAAAATGTGTTTGTGCTGAACCACACAAACATAGTCCATATAGCCGGCATCATGGTAACATATTTAATAATGGTGTAATACTTAAGTAAGTAGCTTCCTCCCACTTATGTTAGAAGTGCATTTCTAAAACGTCTGACATTAAAAGGCTTTCTACATATTCAAAAACAGCAGTGCAGTGCTCCGGGAAGCAAAGTCAATAATAGGTGTCAAAAATGGCTTCTCGGATCATTGTGACAAGTAATTAGGTGACCCCATTTAATCAGGATAAAGCAAGTCTAAGGCACTCTTTACAATATTAACCTGTGATTCATGTTCTGCCTAAATGATTCATGAGAGGGCAAGCCACTGTTTCTTGTCAGCAGAAAGCTGATTTTTTTTTAAATTGCATTTCAGAAGATTGTTTTTACATTTGTAATTCCTGTCTATTTTCCTCTGCAGCAAGTGTCAGCTGCATGTCTATGCCGGTAATGTGATTTAGTCAGTGCATTAAGGGAATAGAATTTAGGCAGTTTCATGTAAAACAAGTGGTTTGTCAAATATGAAAACATTTAGCAGTATGTGCCATGAAGTGCTACATTTATCAGTTTGTTGAAAGCTGATGTGGTTATGGCCGCTATTGAGCTGAGTGGTAGAGCCAGCCAGCTGGTAACAATGCAACATCTGCCCATCATTCTCTTAATCTTCCAATAGTATAGCAACATTGCAGAACAACTGATTACCAAATATATCTAGAGAAATATATAGAGAAATATTATATTAAACATTTTGAGTTTAAAGGGCAGATTTATCAAGGTTTGAATTTAGCGTTTATGGGTTTTCTTTTTTTAACCTCCCATAATCGAATGGTCAAAGTAGCCTATCTGATGGTCGAAGTTTTAAAAAATTTACTTCGAATATCGAATTTTTTGCATTCAAATATTCACTTCGACCCTTAGTAAATCTGCCCATAAATGGGAAGATACTTTGAAGTCTAAAATTGCCTGACCTGCAGCCTCATTCCATCACATTTTTATTGAACTCCTCAGAGACTAATATAAAATGTTCTCATATTTTATCATTTTTCTGATACAGCATATTAATATAAAAACTCCACTCTTTTTCTTTTTTTTTTAGGTCCATCTTCGGTGATAAGCAATGATGATGACTCAGCCAGTCCCCTCCATCATATTTCCAATGGGAGCAATACACCATCGTCATCCGAAGGTGGTCCTGATACAGTAATCATTGGCATGACCAAAATCCCTGTCATTGAAAACCCACAGTACTTTGGAATTACAAACAGTCATCTTAAGTCTGACACCTGTGAGTACACAATTTTACATTTTCTAAAATACAATAGTTTTACATTTCAAATATTTACTGTTGTCCAAGTATTTCATTATAATATACTGGGGGAGAAGGTGATTTATTATTAATGCTCAAGCCATCTGCCTTAGCTCAAAATTCTAGGACTGCAATTAACCACAGAGTTTATTTTAAGCTATTTTTTTTAATTTTTTATTTGGTTATTTTAATTTACCTAACTTATTTTATTAATTTTTTTCTCCAATACTTACTAAGTTAGAATAAATCCATAGTGTTAATCTTTAGGTACAGTGATCCAGATTAATTAAAAACCTTATTTGGAAAACCACAAGAATTCTTTATTTCCAAGGAAACTGTAGCACACTGGTTCAATTCTTATTGCAAAGAAAGTGCTTTTATTGGCTCAAAGTAGGCATCAAAAGTTTGGCAACGTTTCAGGCGACACTGGGCCCTTTATCAAGCCTTGATCTTTGCTCTAAGAATTGGACCAGTATGCTACAGTTTCCTTGGATTTCTATGATAATTTTGATCCTGTGCAGGGCGGTCTTATAGACTGTTTAGCACCTGGCACCTGAAAAGGTTTAACTGATACCATATAGCAGTAAGATCCTTTTACTGGTAAAATTTGATCTGTTTGCATGCAGATGGAGAGGACAACTAGAAATCAGTAAAAAATCTAACTTTTTCAAATAATTTTTAATATGGTAAAATTCTTGAATTCATGGAAAATCTATTTTATATGGACCACATTTTGCTGTGAATGTAGTTCCCTCCTGGCATGGAACAAAAGTTTATGTATGCAGGATTTGGACATGAAGTGAATACCCTTAATTTAAGGTACTGTATGCCCAGGGCATGCCCAGAATGTAGATTGGGATCTACAAGTAGACGGTGATGAGTAGATCTCAAGACACTGTCAACAAACAGCTTAACTTAATTTTTGTTCCTGTTTAATTATTTTCATTAAGATAATTATTACATTTTGTTTATTAAAGTTACATAATAAATCGTTGTTAGTTAAAACTAGCAATGTACATTTACTCAAAAATCAATACAATATTTAAGTAATGTTTTCATTGGAACAGAATGCTAACAATGTTTTTATGGATGTAGATCATAATGGGACAACATCACTAAAAGTAGACCTCTCTTTAGTATGGGTACTCATGTGCTAAGTACTGGACTTCTTGCATTTGTGAGAATTACATCTTCTTGAGCAGCTCTCCAGTTTTCACTTCAACTGGTTTGTTATGGTTGTTACCCTATTAAGCTGTTTAAATGGCAGACTGGAAGATGAGTAAGAGATAAAGTGAATGGAAAGATATGTCACAGGGTTACAGCTTTTTCTGGTTGTAAGTGTGAGTGAACCTAGTAACCACATATGATTCTACATTTGCAGTGGGAGAAATGTAGAGTAGCTTCACAAAGTAAAATAAATCAATTTATTTTATGGTTGACTGAGCCTTAAAACAAGGATGCATTTCAGAAGTAATATTTTATCAAGTTATAAAAACAAAATTAACAAAAACTACAAAGAAAAATAGAGTTGGCTTATACAGTATGTCCAGGTTATGAAGTTGTTTATTATAAAAAGGCATATTTAGTTTGTTTATTGTTAAAGGAAAACTATACCCGAAAATACATTTTTGTGCAACAGATGCTACTAAAAAAGTGTATTATTATGAAAATGGTTTATTTACATGAAGCAGGGTTTTACATATGAGTTGTTTTGTGCAAAATCTTTTTATAGAGACCTACATTGTTCGGGGGGTATAATTTTCCTTTAAGTAATTAAGTTTCTAACAGTTAATAATCTGCCATAATAAAGGTACAATTTGGGCTTTTTTGGATGCAATTTATTTTACTAATATTACCAAGAACTTTGGAATCCTCATGTTTCTAGTTACAGCAGAAGCTTATGATTAAAGATATTCTAAATTGCTTTTCACCAAGACAATTTGCTCTTTTCAGTCTCGCCTTCACTGGATTTAATCCTGACAGCCATATGATTGAGTGTTCTGGTTTGGATTCTGAATGGGGATTCTAACCACAATTCTACTGAGAAAGATTTCTGGCCACAATTAAGGGAGCTGCAGGTCAAAGACCCAGTGTACTGAGTGCACTTCTTTAGATTCCAGGCTGAAACCATTGCAGTGTGTTTAAAATCATGATTATTGTCTAGAGACCATAAAAGTGGAAATAGGAGGTCCTCTTGAACTTTTGACAGAACACAATTGCGGTGAAGACCATAAAATAGATGTGGGCCACGAAGACAGGTGCAATAAAACGATGAACAAAGGCAAAATACCACAACTCAGGAACTAGTAGGTCAATAAACATTTACTTCAACTCAAATAGGAACCATATACAGATGTGCACAGTATTTCATGTGCTCTGTATTTCATAAATGGCATGAAGGGCTCTACAGCTGAGTGCTATTTAGCTGAGAACTATGCAGTGCATATCATTGTTTTTTATTGTTACCCCATTCTGAATTTTTTTAATAGTCTCCATTTCACCATTATATAACATAATAATAATTAACAAAATAGTAGTTCATTATTATATAATTTATTATTATGCTCATTCATTTTAAAGCTATATGAAAACTGAAAAGAATTACATTGTAAAATAATGATTAGATGAGTTTTAAGAAATTAATTTTGAATTAAGAATTACTTTTTTGCAACATTTCCTTTCATATATAAAATGGAGATTTCTATGGTAAGTCATATTAGGCCTTAATGCTAAGTATTAATCTTTATGTTTGCCATTTATGTAGTAGTAAAAAATTCTTAGATTTCATAATTTCATATATATATATATATATATATA
>CM044431.1:145577440-145608485 GCA_024363595.1 Xenopus borealis
TTGAGGAGAGCGCCACCTCCCCCATAAAATATATAATATTACTTAAACAAGAAAATGCAGTTCAACCCTTTTTAATTGGGTGCACGTGGGTCAGGCTTGATATTTCCCCCTGGAAACCTACCCTTGTACAACTGAACTGTAACTAACAAAAAAGACACTTTTAGTTACGGTACAGTTCAGTAGTGCAAGTTTAGGTTTCCCAGGGGGCTGTATGTTGGCGTGCTGGGGTATTCTTGTTTTTAATTTGTATATCAAGCCTGACCCTTATACACCCAATTAAAAAGGATTGAGCTGCATTTTCTTGTTTAAGTTATATTATTTTATATATATATATATATATATATATATATATATATATATATATTTACAGATAATAAAGTCTGCACTCCACTCTCCAAGTTTCTTAAAGTGCTTTATTCTACAAAGTTCACCGTCTCCCAAGCAGGAGAAAAAAACATTGGTGAAATTTATGTAAAATACACTGCTTGTTCCCATCATTTGAATTCTGTGCAATTTGTGTAACCATTTGACACTTCTCTACTTAAGGATGCCCATTTATCAAAGTCCAAATTTATCTCATTATTTTCTGAAAATTACTCCGACCAAATCCTCATGGGTTTTTTCCCCTTATCTATCAATACAATTTCCCAGAAAATTTCCTTTGTGGAAAAACCCCAAAAATTTGTGAAAAATGCGGTTCATACTCATTTTTTGAATTTTGCGTACAAACACTTCAGATTTTTGCCAGAAAACCACAAAATCTTCGGATTATTGCATTAAACCCAGTGCAAATCAAGATATCTTCAGGACTTCTCCCACTGACTTATATGCAATCTCAGCAGTTCTGAGGTAACAGATTTTCGGATTCTGAATTTTTTTTCCATCCATGGCGTATAATAAATCCTAAAAAAATTTGGGTTTTTTTTTCCAAAAAACTTCAGATTTTGGATACTGGATGTTTCTGCAATTAACACATTGCAGTAATTGTTGATAAATGAACCAGTAATTGGCTTACATGATTAACTAATATGCAGTTTTTGAGATGGCCTGAAAGAGAAAATACAAATGAATAAGGAATACACAACTCTTTAACATAAACTTAATCACTTGGACATATGATAACAAGATGAAAAAGACCTATCTAAACTGCATAAATGATTTATTATTTTTTTGGTTTATAGACATAATTGATTCCTCTCTCTAAGAAGAGACAATACTTGGGTGGGAAGGGCTGCCCTTTGACTGGAGTGAATATTATGTATATCACTGTGTCTAGCAAACATGCAGAAATTTTTAACCCTTCCACAATCCATTTTCCGTAGCCTGTAATCAGTTATGTGACTTGTTCCTACTGTGGCATTCAGCACACTGCAGCCTGCAGTCATCTCCTCTAAGAGCAAAATCTGGGTGGTAAAATCATCTGCAAAACTTCATATCCTGCTACTGATCCTTCTACTAGTATTGGCAAGTAGGGAAGGACTATGACCAATCCAAAACAGTTGATAGCAGTCAGTTTTAGCGCTTAGAGGGTAGAAGTGACCAAAATCACAATAAACAGCAGAAAAACTTTTAAAACAGTTGCTGGAATTGAAAGCCAGTATATTTGTGCCTAATTGTAGTCATGGAGGGCTACCATAAGGATTAACACTTATCCCCAGACCCCAGTCCCTGTATTATCATTATTATGCTATTATTATTATTTGCAGTCCATCTGGAGCACAGGGACAAAACTAGCAAAAGACAGGGGAACCTGCTGTATTTGCAACTCCTAGTTCTGAAACAAACCCCAGCAAATCCAAATAACTATGGAAACCAGTACATCACTTAGCTCTGCTAAAGGAAGATCTGAGAAGCCCACCATGGTCATAGTCTATCTTGGTCATGGTGATTACTAGTGATGGGCGAATTCGCGGTTAATTCCCGCTGGCGAATAAATTTGCGAAACGCCAGCGAAAATTTGCCAAAAAAAAGAATTGCGCGTCTTTTTTTTGATGCGACGCAATGAAAACGACGTGACGCAACAAAAACGTGGAAATTCGCAAATTTTTCGGCGAAACTGGGTAGATTCGCCCATCACTAGTGATTACTTAATGCACCAGTTATTAAGCATGGTCAGGCTGCTGTTCCCTTCCTATACAAAGGTCACTAACTCCTAATCTCCCACAGGTTTTGTATATGCGCTTTTTGATTTTTTTTTTATCTCAACAGAGACATTATGCCCTGACTGACACTGCTGTTTCAAGCCCTTTCTTGGTGCTTATCTTACCTTCAGAGAGGGCTGACAGCAGAGTTATTATGCAGATGAATGATAACAATACAATCTTTGCAAGGACCAGATGGAAATATATGTGTTTGAAATGTTTCAGTGATGATTTACATGTGTTTATGTTCATCATATTTGAAAAATATTTAAATTATATTGTAAATCAAGACAAACCACAACAAATTGAAATTATTTATAGTTCTAACCTAAAAATGTGTCCACTCACAAATCATAAATATTTTGTATTGGTGATGTCAGTAGGGCTCATATACATCTGCAGACACAGAGGTCAACTTATGCTTTTCCCCACTGGAAGTTACATAAAGGAACCTGCACCCAAATGCTCTCTGCATAATTTAATATAGTTGCACTCAGTGGCGAGCAGTCCTTCTTGCTTCCATTTTGAAAATAGCAGTGCCATGCCTTTTGGCCAACAGTGCTATAAGAACCCTGGACTACCATCACCTCCTGACCAAATGGGAGCTTCAGGGTTCTCTCTGTACCCTGTGTCAGTCAGCACAGTGCAGTCACACCTAAAGAATTGGGTACAGATGTCACTTGCATGCCAAACAGTTGCTTCCAATTCAACATTGTATTACATGCACAAGAACATAAGGGGGGGAAATGGTGCATTGTGGGAAAAAATGTTGATTGCATCCAAAATTGCACTTTGCTTATATTTGTAATATATGAAATATAATTTCTACAGGAATTAAATCCTAAACTGTGTATTGATTGCTCCGCAGTTCTTTTCTTGAGTAAAAGTATATACTGTAAGTAACTAAGTTTAGTGTGATTTACTGTGACATCTATTATACTTTTATAGAACATAATATGTATGTTCGCCCCACTTGCCATAAAATTAATTGTTATCAATTAGTCAACTGTGCCAACTTCCAAGCTTCTATTCTCATAAGTAAGTATCTGTCAGCTGTGTTTGATCAAGCTGTGCTCTAAAAGGGATTTAGGAGTTATATTAATTGAAATAATTGCTTGGGCACTGAAAAAGGCCAAAGTAGTGGCTCTTAAGGGGAGCTAGGAATTAGAGTTGCTATATTATAAAAATGATTACCTTTACATACCATATGTAGTGCTTTGATTATAAAAGAGCATGGAATACAGTATTTTTTTCCAGCTGAAAAATTTATACCACTTCTATGGTAGGAGTGACAGGAGATGCAATGTGCAAGAACGACCTGTACTAAGTACCTGTTTAAAGTAAGTACAGAGCTTTTTTTTCTGTGAAGTGCAAGCAACAGAGCATGGTAACACTAACTATGGGAAGAGAGTATATGTGCTCTAAGGGTCTGAATTTTAGGATTCTAGCACTTGTGCCCATGCCCACAGTAAATATGTCCTCTAAAGTTTAATAATCAAAGAGCAGTCTAAATGTCTTGCAATACCTGCTGTACATACAGAATACTTTATTATAGCTGAGCAAAGAACAAACACAACAGGGGCAGATGTTTCAAAAATCCCAAAAATAATTTTTCATGTTTTCTTAAAAAGGAGAAAAAATTCACCTTTAGGGTATTTAATGTAATTAGATGCAAACCACCATGTTTTTTACCCTCAATATTTTTCTTTTAAACCAAATTCAAGCTTCATTGTGAGTGCTTGATGACTCGAGCCTCTTAGCAGAAGTCTTAAGATGGGTGATGCAAAGTATAGCCTACTGCTCTTCTTGATTTAAACTCCCGACTATTCACCACATTCACATCATGTAGATCTCAGCATAATTTGCATCTGTTTACTCTTCCTTTGCTCTTTGTAGCTGTGCCCAGTGTGATTTATGTGGAGGCTACTTATATTAACTTGCCAAAGCCCATTTTACCTGAGTAAAATAGTTCAGCTAAGAACCTTGTGGGTAAAGGTGAGGCTATTTAACATTTGTTTGCCAGATTACCACAATTCAAGGTATAATTTTATTTAAAAAAGTGGGATGTCTCTAACAAAGGGATGGGCTCTTTCCCTTACAGCATGTGAACTTGTGTGCTCAAGGGGTAAAGGCCCCATCATTTAAACTAGAGATGTCAGCCATCTCATTAAAGATAATGAGAGTTCACGTCATCTGGAGGAAGCAATGTGTTCTTCTTCAACTCTCCCTGTTTGATTCCAACACTTTAGGCCTTGTGTTAAGCCAACACAATCTGCTCCTTTGCACAATCCTCTGAACACTGGTTCAGTCATAAGGAAACAAACAGAGGCCAGACCTAGGACAGCAATAGATGTCATCAAGCCTCCATTCCTTGATATCTACAAATCTGAAGGAATATGGCTTAACATGCTCTGTAACACACAAAACTATTATTTCAGATTAACAGTTAATACATTTCCACTCTATATTTGTATATATGTGTACTCATAAAAGCTTAAATTCAGTCTACAGCTATTTTTTCTCTTTATAATTTGTTTCTACATTAGTTTGTATATTTTTGCATGCTTGCCAGAGTCTGAGCCCCATGATAACTGCCAAATAAGCAGTTCTGTAAAAATCTATGTTTCCTAAACATGATAAAGAATCCTGCTTGATTCAAACTTGGTATTGTTAGAAACAATTTGCTGTGATTGATGAGAATGCTTACTAAATTGCACTGCATTGTCAGAGATGTTTTTGGACTTCTTTTTAATAACACTAAACAATGATCCTTAATATACATTTGGTGTAATTCATCAGCTTACTTCTAAACTGGGCTCTCTGTAAATAGAACAGACATCTACAACTTTCCACTTCACTCAGATTAGTTTATTTATAAAGCAATCTGGTTAAGTTAAGAAGAGTGAAAGTTGGACCCTTGTTTTATAAAAAGTATGGGTACAAATCCTTGGCTGCATGTACTTGGCATACCAAACTATTATTAACTCTGTATTAGATAAATAGTAATGGACAATGAAAGCTCCCTGCATCCTCAGCCAAACACTGGTTACTTTTTAAACGTAGACAGATTTGTAGTTCAGAAACTAGATATGCCTAATTTTTTACTAAAATGGTCACTGTAAACTGTGTAATACACTTCTGACTTTGAGAATCACTTTGATGGTTCAATGTTAAATTTAATCTGAAAATAACAAGAGGATATTTAAGCAGCCTACTTTTTCCTCCATTAAATGACAAGCATATCCTGTGCCTTTGTAGATTCCACCCATTAGTGGTTTGCACTCTCACTGCTCATTGACAGCAATATTTTAAAATGAATATGCTTTTCTCTTAGCCCTGCTCTCTCGCTAAGAATTGGATACCTGTATAGCACTCAAAGTCAATACTAAGGGTCCTTTACTTCCACTTCTTTTTAAATAATAAGACACTAGGGTAGATGTTTCTCCTTTTGTGTCTGATACTGTATGTATGTTCAGTAGGTAAGAAAATATTTTAAACAGATCTCTCTTTATCAGCGCCTTGTTTTTGAAGGGCATTGCCTTTTCTATTCTGGTAAAAATAAAATACACTTGGTAGTGAGGTATTTAAATGAACCAGAGCAAACTTTTTACCCATGGAACTTGTTATTGGCATAAAGAGCCATATCTGATCAAGATCTGATCGATTCCAAATGGATTTGAATAACTTTTAGCCCAGGTATGGGCTAACAAAGTTTTAAAGAAATCAACATTTTACCAAAAAGCTTTGCCTCTTATGTCAACACTAAGCTCAAACTTATAGATTATCAACTTAGATTGATTATTGATGGAACTTTACCTTCTCATATTCCCTGGGTATGGATATGAAATTAGAAAACTGGTATATAGGTTTTTTTTTTTTGCTTTCTCTAATCATGTTTTTAAAGGTATACAGTATCTCAATCTAAAAATCATTCCCTTACAATAGTTTCCTGTGTTGATGTAATGACTTTCACTTGTAATTTTTCACAGTTGTCCAGCACATAAAGAGGCACAATATAGTGCTGAAGAGAGAGCTGGGAGAAGGAGCCTTTGGCAAAGTTTTTCTTGCAGAGTGCTACAACCTCTACCCTGAGCAAGACAAAATACTGGTTGCAGTAAAGGTAAAATCTCCACAATATTGAGGGGCTGTAGAAATGAAAGAATGCACTATGTATAAGTAGAATTTGAGGAACTCTATAAAATGTGCCCCAATAATCTATCTCCAACATAAGCCAACATCTTGAACATAATTTCAAGTTTGTGATTTTGTCACTTTTGATAGCTAAAGCATGAATGCGCAGTATTTATTACATATTTTGCATCTGTAAGCTCATGGGGAAACTTTGTTTAATTTTTCTCACATCAACGTTTGCCTTCTTTTAAAATCCATTACATTTACAGTATTACATTATCTTTGCAAATTCAGCATAAGTTGATGCCTTCAATTTTCCAGATTCCTTAATTGATCAGAAAGCTTTGAAATGCAGGTTTTTGTTATTATTTGCCTCTGATCTTCCATTAAAAAAAAGATTTTTAGATAGGTAAATAGTTACACATGAAACATATAAATATCACATTAGCCATCATTTTAATTAAAAGTAGCACAGTTAGAAAGCTGAGTGGGAGGTATCATGTTATTTTCTACATGTAATTATCCCCACAGCCTCGGTTCCCCCCACATTTCAGCCTTTCTGTCAATGTTACTTGCAGTTTCTGGTTGCCAAGCAACACAAGCAGCTTCTAGGGCCCACTTCATAGCCAGAAAACACTTCTTTTTTTCTTTTTTTTATTAAAAGACTGAAGGATGGATGGATGGATGGACAGATGGATAAATGATAGATAAATATTTATTTTTATTCATAAAAAATTCTCTAGTATTTCATTTTTATATACATTTTGTATATGTAAAGCTGTATTAATATTGAAATTTAGAGGTTCATTTTCACTTGAACCATCTGTAAGAGCTTTGCTTAAACAGCTTGACATGCTGTCTAACACAATGTTTACTTAATTCGATTTTTGCAGACATTAAAAGATGCCAGTGACAATGCCCGAAAAGACTTTCACCGGGAAGCAGAGTTACTGACAAATTTGCAACATGAGCATATTGTGAAGTTTTATGGTGTTTGTGTGGAAGGTGACCCACTCATCATGGTCTTTGAATATATGAAGCATGGCGATCTTAACAAATTCCTTAGGTAAGCTATTTATTACTCTTTATTCATATAGCACTGACAGGATTATTCTGCGCTTTACAGAGATTTTTCATCATTTACATCATCGACTTACCCCAGAGGAGTTTCCACTGGCAAAACTGCCAATTAAACTTCACAGGGATTGCTCCCTGGATCAATTACTACCAGTAACTGTTTAATAAATCATAATTGTATATGCCCTTTTCCACTAATCAGAACTCTTGCCTTGAATTGCATAGCAAATTATTTTTTCCAGTATACAACAAAATCTATACATTTGTGCAGGCTTTATTTAATGCCCCAATCTAGTGCCTGTGGTAAAGCTTGTGTAGTGACATGCTGGGAAGAGAATGGTGTAATATTTGTTCTTAGTTCAATCACCTTGTTGGAACTTGATTCACGGTTGGTTCACTTCTGTGTATATTAAGATCTTAATAGGTCAGTACTGTAGGGGTCCTTTGCTCCTAGTAAATAGAAAGTTTGTGTTCTTATGCCTTACCTTGAGTAGCCAAGCTATTATAGACCTGCTCAACTGCTAGGACATGAAGATCTGTGAAATATGGTTAGTTTCTTTTTGATTGCTGGGGGCCCTATATAGGTGATGCTGTGGGTAATGCCGGAGGGGAATGCCCACTCATGTTTGTCCAGGTGCAGTAACATATAATAACTAATCAGTAGGCAGCATTTAATGTTCACCTGTTTAAAAGCAAATATCCTATTTGTTGTCATGGCATGAGTCACTGCACCTGGGCAAGTAGTGCCCTTCATTACATATGGGATAAATGGTCAAACACTGATTGTGAGGCTAATGTTATGATTAATGTACATTTTGAACACATTAACCAGTGATTTCATGCACTGAAGGTTTAGCATATTATACAGTTTCATTCTTAACCAAAAATGTTGTCCTATTTATTAAGTATCAGAGTACATACCAGTAATTCATTGTCATTTCTACATCTATTCAGTGTGCATGCTGGAAAAAGAGCTGAAGAAAATCAACAGTAGTAAATCTTTCCTTATGTAACTTATTTTTATAAATAGAAAAAACACATATTAAGTTACATCATTTGCTACAGTTCAAATTATATAAAGAACACAGGTTTTATTAAAGCATATTGAAGTGAGATTATAATGCTAATTAATGTCCCTGTGGTTTTTTTGGGAACATATGAAGTAACAATCATAAATACAGTACATGTAAAGTATATGGTCTCTTGAAAATAGATGTGAAATTGTGTGGGCCCCTGATTAAACTTCAGTCTTCTCATATACTCCTGCAGACTGGCTAAGGAAAAACACAGTGGTTTACCATTAAGTACAGGGAACAAAGGTGGCAATAGCATCAGGCTATAGGTTTGCTTCTTGTCGACTTCTAGGGCTCAGAAACTGTTTTTGCGTTTTGAAATAAAAATACCGCAGAGCGCACAATTTTAGTGTAGCTTCTTAATGATTTGCAAGGATGCATTGCCTATGAAAACAGTCTGATTCTCTGTTGATGTAAGGCTGCCTGTCTTTTTTTTAATTAAACTGTGCTATATCCATGTACTAATTGCTGATCCCCACCTCTATTCTGTTCAGTGACAAAAACATTGCTGATCCCTAAAGTCTCTGGGCCCTTAACAATGGCTTAGACCTTGGGAGCTGTTCAACCCCTTATTTAAAATATTATCAGAAATACAGTTTATCGGTCACCCATTAATCTGTATCTGTTTGAAGCACCTGGCAATGCCTTTGGTCCACTTCTTTAATACACAGCTCCTCAAACCTGACATCAGATCTTAACAACACAGCATATTTTATAAAATAACCATACACCAGGAAAAGTGTATCAGTGAAAGGACAGGTTTGAGGTTAAAGAGAACTTTGTGAAAAGTGAAAAGTGATTGCCCTTTAGACCATCAGGTGGCTTTATTGTATTATTACTGTGATAGGCAGTGTGGCATTAATCTAAGAGAATATATAGGGAAGATAAGGAGAATTATATCTTGAAGCAGAGCTGTATTCAGTATGGAGTTCCATTCTGCAAGACGTTTGTGTTGTTGTTGTTTCAGCTGAAAAATGTCTCACTGATCAATTACACATATTTATTACCCAGTACAGTCATTCACTGTATTTTAGCAGTGAAAATAACTCTTTCAATTTTTACTTTGCAAAAAATTGTATATCACTGTATTATATTACATTTTATGACATGATGATATTAGTATAACAAATGTGGACAAATATGTGCATATTTATAATTAGGTTGTTTTTGGAAGCTAATCACTCTATTCTTAACAGGATTGTATTTTGTAACAGTAATACTATTACAAACTATTCCTTGCCCTACAGTGCCCCTACAGGCAAAATGTTCTGAAGACAGTTCCATTACTGTGCTAAAAAGAAAAATGAATGGGTTTACTGCAGCCCAGCTTCATGTTGCTCAAATCAGAGCACATAGATATAGACATAGTATAGAGGATTGAGTTCATCCTAGGCAGACTATTTTGGGGGGAGTTCACAGGCCAAATTGAAAATTGTTGTGGCTTACTTACAGCTGTAAGCTGTGGGAGACATGGATTTTGTGACTCCACATGAAAAGTGCTTGGGAAACAATTTGGATGGCACACTGGAAAGTGAAATGGGAGCTCCAGTAATCTCCTGCGGAATACAGTTATGGCATAAACAGCGGTCTATATAAGTGGAGATTATTAAACAATAGGGCTCTTTGAAAATAAATGTCATGATTGTAAGACCCATATAATTCTTCTTACCGTAACGCTTTTCTTTGTTCATTTGTATCATAAAAGGTAATTTCACTACTAAGCCTGTCTGGCACTCGAACAACTTTCATACACCCCCGAACAATAATAAGAAAGTTCTAAAATTCCAATGTACAGGCTATGCTATAAAATATAAAAAAAGTGTTGTTCAAATAATCACGCTAAAATTATAATCAGGCTATAATTAAGTGCCTTGAACAAGAAAAAGCATAAGGCTTTCTGCAAACACAATTATTTCAACAATAAAAATGTGTTCTTTTTATTCTTTTACGTGTTGAATGCTGGAGATTTTGGGAGTGTCAGGCTTAATTTATGTTTTCTGTTGACATTATTATTATTACATAGTAAAGGGTATGCATGTAATTGGAATTACTGGAGGTTACTGAGAAGTAGAGTGGAGAAAGAACTACTAGCATTGCATTTAGCAATTTCAGAGGACCACTAGAAATCTTTCTTCCCTGGACCCACACAAAATACCCACAAATAAAATGTATCAGCCACAAGAAGAGGCATGATGTGAGTACACAGATAATGGGTGCAATAGGTGGGTTTACAGTCACACATTACCATATAAAGGCAACTTCTGGCATATAATAGTGCAGCACACACAATTACCTATTTAAAGAGTACATGGCACATTTTTACTGCTCACAATATTTGCAATAAGGCTTTTATGTGTTGTTCACAGGGCCCATGGACCAGATGCAGTCCTCATGGCAGAAGGAAACCGTCCATCTGAACTAACTCAGTCCCAGATGCTTTATATAGCGCAACAGATTGCAGCGGGAATGGTGTACCTGGCTTCCCAACACTTTGTACATCGAGACCTTGCAACACGGAACTGTCTAGTTGGAGAAAACCTCTTGGTGAAGATCGGAGATTTTGGCATGTCGAGAGATGTGTACAGCACCGATTACTACAGGGTAAGTTAACTGCTATTAATATTGTTGCCCAATTAGTTTACATGAAGCAAAAGTTATTGCAATACGGATGCATCTGTGATATATCTGTGATCTTTACAGTATAACGTTGCTTGAACAGAAAGACACATAACAGAACAGAAAGCATCTTCACATAACAAAATCCTGGCAAAAGCAATGCTATGAAAAAAAACCATAATGCAGTTTGCAATAGTTAGTACTAACAATAAATAGTTTTTCTATACTGGAGAACCTTTGAGAATGAATAAATGGACCAAATTTGAAAAAGTCCTTGTAACTCCTAGTAAGCAATTGGATATTTGCCTGTAGACTGGTGACTGGTAAATGTTACTTGCTGAATGGTTGCTTTGTGTTACTAGACATTGTACAAGCTTTGTTATTTTTTTTTTTATATAATACAATAACTTGGATATTACCACTGTAGTTTCCCACAGGTCTGGACTGCGAGTCGAAATAGGCCCTGGTATTTCCACTGGACAGAGGTCCAAACAGCCCCCCCACCAGCTCAATAAATAGTGACTGTCTATGGCATCTTATAGCAGCCCATCTGGCATTTGCCAGATCGCCAGTCCAGGCCTGGTTTCCCATGGCTTGCAGGTGATTTGTAAGCTGCAGTTATGTTCAGTAAAACAATGGTTACTGGTATTTCTTCATTAGCTATCTATTTTCTGCTAAGGCCTGTTGTACTCAAGGAATTGATTTGGCTATTTTTCCAGTTATTGGTCATAAGATATTAAGCTTTTTGTGAATTCAATCACTGTGAGCTTTTGAACCCTTGGTGTTTTTAATATTTAGACACTGTATGGGGCATATTACCTTTTTTAGCAGTAACGTAACTAGGAGGCTGGAATTGGAGATTGTGATAGATCCACAATAGCACAAACCACTGGCAGGCCATGAGGGGTGCGGACCCTGGTGCAGTTGCACCCTTGCACCCCAGTAGTTCTGCCACTGTGAGCAGTGTATTAAATTATAGGTAGTGAAATATTACAGTACTGCGTATTTCAATAAATACAGGTCTCACTTTACAGAACTAGAATTTTCTTTATAAAGACTAATTTGAGTTGATCAGCATATAGGAAGATCATCATATCAGGTGGCAGACAAGATTCTGATAACCCAAAGTGTATATAGAAAGCAAAACCGGAAACTGCTTTATGCACATAATATGCCTCCAATTGCAGTGAATTCAGTTATAATTGAGCAGCAGGCACAACGGAGCTGAAAACAAGTTGTCCCTAAATTTGTGTAATTACCGCCATGTGTTAGATTGGTACTTGGCACAATGAAGTACCCAAGACTTGCCTGGCAGTAAAGGCGGGAACAGAACAGAAGCACAAATGAGCTACACGTGTGTGGGTGCTTGACACTGAATAATACATGGAAAATGTATAGTTCTTGGTGTAAGGGCAGAACTGTTCTGAGACAGATGCAAGGAAAAGTGTCAGTGTTAACCACAGAATGACATTTTGGGCTGGTTGCAAAAATAAATGCCCCTTAAAAAGCTTCCTACTGAGGCATTTAAAATGGTGCCACCTCCACTCCACCACAGCCATGATAATTACACGTTCACAATAAAAGCAGCATTTCTGGAGAGATCATTTGCATGCAGAGCAGCAGGAACCAGTGAGTGAAAATCACTGCAGCATTTCACTTGTTCCTTCTGTAATGACAAGCTCAGAGGAGCAATCTGTTATATAATTACTACTAACACATCTGTACATATGCAGTCCTTTGTGCAGTACAATAATTTAGGGAGAATGTGGATTTGTATGTGCATACATACATATATATATATATATATATATATATATATACACACACACATAGTACTGTATGTGCATTAAGCTAAGATTTCAGTTGAAAGCTTCATCAGTAGATCTATAGGGAAATTATATGTAGAAAACAGTTCTCAGAAGGCACATTGCATGGCATTCAAATACAGACATGGTGAACACAGTGGGGACACTGTAAGATTCCATAGACAGTCACTATTTATTGGGCTTTTGTACAAGGGGGTTATTTGGGGTTCTGCATATACCTGAAATATCAGGACCTATTAAGAATCATGCATTCTGTATAATACGTCCTGTACCCATAATAACATTGGCATTAAGCATAATTTTTACAAACCAGGCTGGAAAAATACTGGTCAGCTGTATCTAGTATAAGTAATTCTAAAACAATTGGACTTGC
Organism: Xenopus borealis; assembly: GCA_024363595.1. Taxonomy (NCBI): domain Eukaryota; kingdom Metazoa; phylum Chordata; class Amphibia; order Anura; family Pipidae; genus Xenopus; species Xenopus borealis. The sequence goes on from CM044431.1 coordinate 145,590,678, forward strand.
TAAGTAATCATTGAACTGGTCAGGTGGCAACCCTAATCACAGAGGGGATATATTAATGTTTCAAATCATAGACACAACAGCCCCATTGCCATTAACGAACACCTAAAATGCACAGAGACACAGAAAATGGACTAGTAGGCCCCAGATATCCAGCCATATGCATCAGGAAATATTTCTTCAATGACATCCCATTGTGCACTGCTGCTTGCAGATACAAAATGGTCTATTTTCTTACCTTCAGTTTCATTTTGATTTAACAAGTACATGCACAAATACACATGTGTACGTATCCTATCTTGTAGGATTACTAATATCTGCATATATAACAATAAACTTTACAAAAGAATTCAATTGATTAATAATTCTATTGAATCCAACTGCAGCAGAACCCTCACTTTATGTTTTCCAGGGGAAGAGAAGCAAAATGGTGTAAAATGGTAAACTGTGTTAAATCAGGGAATTGTATGTATTGGTGGGACAAAAAAACTGTGTAAAATGAGGGAAAAGTTAAAATAAGGGGATGTAAAATTTAAGTTTTGATATATATAAGGATTATCTTTTTAACAGACCCTGTCTTTGAGTTTCAAAAGGTAACAGTTATGTACATTGGCATTAATAGGTTTTGGTTGATGTTTGAACAGTAGGGATGGCGCGAACCGCCGAAAAAAAGTTCGCGAACATGTTCGCGAACTTCCGGAAATTTGCGAACGGTTCGCGAACGGTTCGCGAACCCCATAGACTTCAATGGGAAGGCGAACTTTAACAGCTAAAAAAGACATTTCTGGCCAGAAAAATTATTTTAAAGTTGTTTAAAGGGTGCAACGACCTGGACAGTGGCATGCCAGAGGGGGATCAAGGGCAAAAATGTATCTGAAAAATCCATTGTTGACACAGCGCTGCGTTTTGTGCTGTAAAGGGAAAAAAGTCACTCAGGTGGTGGTTGTGGACACTGTAATATTATTGATATTTAGACAGAATGTGAACAAGCTCACACAGCTAGATGGCAGTTGTTTGAAGAACACACTGGGCAAAAAATGCCCTTAGGGCAAATAATGGCTACAAGGTCAACGTATACACTATTACAGCGGTGGATACGGATTACGTAAAATATATTATGGCTGCTTGAAAAAAGTCACTCAGGTGCTTTTTCTGGAGAGGGTAATATTATGGATATTTAGACAGAATGTGAACAAGCTCACACAGCTAGATGGCAGTTGTTTGAAGTACAGTAGATTACTAGCCAGCAAACTTACTATCCACTGTCCCTGAAATCACTAACAGGCAGCTCTCTCCCTACACTATCTCTTCAGCACACACATGCAGGGCTTCGGTTTTTATAGGGAAGGGGAGTGGTCCAGGGGGTGTGGGGGTGGTCCAGGAGGGAGAGCTTACTGATTGGCTGCCATGTATCTGCTGGTCTGGGGGAGAAATGGCAAAATAAAAGCGCCAACTAAGGCGAACCCAAATTGGCGAACGTCGCGCGACGTTCGCGAACTTCCGGCGAGCTCGAACACCTGATGTTCGCGCGAACAAGTTCGCCGGCGAACAGTTCGCGCCATCCCTACTGAACAGAGCAACAGTTGCTGGGTCTTTACATTAATACTGTCTTTTTAATGATGCCTCATGATGGTATCTCTTTTAAAAGTGCATGCAGTTTACATGCATATTATAGTAGTAGCCATCTTGATAGTTTAAATAGTGACTAAACATGAAAATCAAGCTTTGTAATTCTAAGATAGTCCTTTTGTGAGTGAAAGATTTCTGCAAATGTGGAAGACTATCAGCCAAGGAATATAATTAATCAGGGCATGGTTTCAGGACAAGAATCTGCAATCCTGGTCAGTCTGTTCAGCAATATTAAATGATAACATTACAATGATAATTCACCTTTGAATGCATTGCTCTGATTTAGGGATGCACCGAATCCAGGATTCGGTTCGGGATTCGGCCAGGATTCGGCCTTTATCAGCAGGATTCGGATTCGGCCGAATCCTTCTGCCTGGCCGAACCGAATCCGAATCCTAATTTGCATATGCAAATTAGGGCCAGGGAGCTAAATCACGTGACTTTTTGACACAAAACAAGGAACTAAAAGATGTTTTCCCCTTCCCACCCATAATTTGCATATGCAAATTAGGGTTCGGATTCGGTTCGGTATTCGGCCAAATCTTTCGGGAAGTATTCGGGGGTTCGGCCGAATCCAAAATAGTGGATTCGGTGCATCCCTACTCTGATTGTCATCTGTTGCTCCGGTAAGTTTGGCCAACTGGCCGCATCTCTGGCATACAGTATAGTGATAAAGATAGAGGGTGGTGGAAAAGCAGTGATGAAAGGGACAAATATTTGAGGAAGGTGTATTGTGGAAAAAAGAGCATTGTGATAAAATATTTTTAAAGGAAGAAAATGAAGAGTAGGGGTTAACCCCTCTGTTGAGAATAAGAGCAGAAGCGAAAACACTTTTAGTGGGATGAGGAAAGTTTAATTTAAGATTAACTTGGGAAGGAGAACTGTATAAACAGTGGTCAAATTCAAATATTTAGGGTTAAATAATGTGTAATGAAGGAACTAAGTGGAGAGAAAACATTCAAAAGTGTTATATACTGCATTAACTCTCCCCCCTTAAGATCCCCCCCTTCAGCCTACAGTAGTATGTACTACCCGACTAATATATGGCATTATACATTTTTGTAAATACCATCTAGTCACCTATGAGGTGCATGTAATGTATAAGCAATAAAAAAAAGTGAAACCAAACCACTAAAAAGTATTCTGATCTAGCACAATTAGGAATTCTATCACAATGTGTGATCACATTTGTAGAGAGTGGTACTTTGCTTTTGTTAAAACTAAATTAACAAAAACATTTACAGATTAGGTACAGTATATCAACAGCATTTCAGGCAAACACACACACACATTTAGGGGGTTAGTTACTAAACCTTGATTTTTTTCTGGTCAAACTTTTTTGGCCAAAAAAGTAGGGAAAAAAGTAGAATTTTCAAGATTTTTTATACCCCAAAACTCCTAAAAGTCCGAATGTGAAAATGCGCCACCTCAAATTCTAGTTTCACATGATTTTATTGAGTCTTCACAACTTGAATTTTTAAAGTTATTTTATTGATAAATAAGATAAATCATGGATGGGAGTTTGCTTGGTTTAATAAAAAGATGAGATAAATGAGAGTTTTAGTAAGTAACCCCTTTTATGTTGTCCTTTTATAAATGGATTGACCACAGAAGGGTTCATGACATATGAAACGCAATACCCCAGAAAAAGCCCTGAATGATAGCATATAAAATAACTTAAGGGAAATGTAGTTGAGTATACTAAATGAAGAGATTGTGTGTGTATGTGTGGGGGATTTGAATGTGCTTGAAGTTCCATAGACTAAAAGGTTTCTATTGTGAATTTAGAATTACTTATATCAGATATTGTGAAAAGGAATCGTTATAGAATAGGCAAATGGTTCAGGAAACATAGAGCAAACAAAAAAGAAAGAATAGAACTTGCAACTGGAGAAATAACAACAGGAAATTGCATAAACCAGCCAAATGATCCATAGCCTAAATTTAATCATTCTCAATAATGGAACAGAATGTGGCATATCTCCAGGTCTAATACTGGTTCTTCTTGGCAAAAAGTCAGCTTCATTTTTAGTTACATTAGAAACGTTTTTAGCTGTCTTGAAGTCTGCAAAAATAATTTTAACAATACCATGTAGCAGAGTCCTGTTCTGGTGCACTCAAAAAAACATAATGGAAAAATGCCTGGGTGCAGATAAAAATATTGTTTCTAAAACTATATGTATATATATATATATATATATATATGTGTGTGTGTGTGTGTGTGTGTGTATATATATATATATATATATATATAATACACAAAAGCCATCAATATCTTGTAAATTATATCCTTATAAACGGTGAGTTCTCATGTCATCAGTTATAAACGGCGAGTTCTGATGTCATTTATGTCACATGACTCAGTGAAACTTGTGTATTATAATAAATAAAGTACCCCCAGTTGCAAAATATGAGGATATTAGAAGTTACCTCAGAGTTCCATGACCTGTATAAAAACACTCGGCCTTCGGCCTCGTGTTTTTATATGGTCATGAAACTCCTCAGTAACTTATAATATCTTTATATTTTACAAGAGGGGGTACTTTATTCACTATATATTTCATAAATACGAGAAACATCCCTTGTTATCCAGACAATTTAGCAAATATTTAAATTCTACACTATTATTTTATATAAATAGCATATATATCCAGCTATGTTTACTAAACTTAAGCATTCCTTTAGAAGTGTTTTGTTGTTACCTTAGCAACTTTTTCACGAAATTCCTGGATGTCATAGAAGTGGCTAAAAAAGCAGAGTAGTTTGCTTTAAAATAGTTGTCTTAAACCTGTGACTTTTGGCATTGCCACATAAATCAAGAGAGTGTGAGAAAGAATAAAATAGGAGTTCTCTTAATCCCAGAGGTAGGGAGTTCAGATAATTTGTGTTTGGTGTTGATGACATGTCCATCTGTGTTTTACAAGATATAATACAACTTTGCTTAAACAATAATTTGAATTCTTTTTTGTAATGATTGCAACAGACTTTATTTAATGTTAGTAGGAAAATGTTGTTGCAATACATGCATAGTTAGAATCATCATTATTAGTACTTTCAGGAGTGAATAAAGCAGTCTAGCAAGTTCAGCTTTTTAAAAATAAGTCTAGGTGGCCATACACGGGCAGATTAAAGCTATGCGGAGATTCCAACAGGTCCCCTGATCAGTTAGGTTTTTCCTGAGATCCAGGACGACATTGGCTAGTTGATCTGGTCCTAGGACCCATCGGTGCCCAGTCTCTTCATTGTAATCATTGTAATATGTTCGGATTAACCCAATTTAGCTCTGCTGTTACTGGGCAAATTGGGGAAAGATCACAGACTCTTTGGCAACCTCCCTAAATGAGTAGATCTTATCATGAATGGCTACCATTAGGCTAGTGTGACACCAGGCATCTTTCTCATATTAATAATGTATAGAAACCACAGCTACTGTCTTACATTTAGCATATATTAATGTAAAGGTTGAATTATCATCCTTTTTCTACAAATTTAGTTTCTGAATAAAACCTAAAGCTTGTGTCCTTCTATATTTCCCTCCAGATAATCTGTTTACTCACATGTGTGCAACAATAGAATTAATCAAATTCAATGTCATACATATTGAAATAAAAAATAGTATATCTCTCTCTAAAGATTGTCCAAAGAGTCCTTCACCAATAACTAATATAATAAAAAAAACAAGACCGTCATTAAAAAAATCATACTACTGCTGGTACTTTAGATACTGTATATAGCTCTAACTTTCCATTGAATCAGAGGATAATATACCTTAATGATTTTCAGCAGTCAAAAAAGTGTAGGTACTTGATAGCAGCACTGGAATCCACAAAGCTATTTTTATCAACCCCACTATAAACATGCCACATAATGGGGTTACTTAATGATTGTAAACAACTTGAAGAGAAGAAAATACATGGGATAGCGTTCATCATAACAACAAAGTAACAAATACTTAAGCATTTATATCTAAAGTTAATGCCAAGCATTTAATCTTTACTAACAGATTAGGAAGAGGTTGGATATAATGGAAGGCTTTAGCTCATCGTATAAAATATTTTGCGGGGAATTAGACAGCACCGTAGTAAAGGGGCAGACTATTTATTTTGCTACTTTCAATAATTTACTTTAGAATAATCCTATTTAACAGGGTCACCAACAATTTCTGTATCAGAATATTTCAAGAACATGTCCCGCTCCTGTATATTATACCATAATAAGACTTATGTGATTGGGCTGATAACCAAACCACATTATCGAAGGCTGCCAATATTTTGAGACTGAATAATCTATAAGGCATTTGACTGTGCTATATAATATAGGCTGGCTTCATTATTTCCATTCCCTTAATGTCCTCCTGAGATTCATTTGGTCTGTTTTTTCACTAGACTTAGAATCTATTATTCATTGCTTTGCTACAATTATATCATTGTTCAAACGATTGTTTTTGTCATTGGATTCTAAAAATTCAATATTGTGAAAAGTATCACCATATATATTACTTAAACAGATATATAGAGTATATTGTGCAGCAGCCATTTCAAATATGTAATAATGCCCCATGAGTGGTTTCTAGCTAATGAGTCAGGTGTTATGTTTTAATATAAAGAAATAAAAGCATGTTTCCCTGTATAGGCTAACCGATGAGCTGAACCAAAATGTTGGTCAATGTGTTCTGTGTATTATAGGGATTATATATAACTTTAATATAAAAATAAGGTAATGAAATATGAAGGTCATAAAAAGAATCTCTGGAATTTAGTGTGTGGTAAAATAATCCACACTGATTTGGCACATCACAAACATGGAGCATTGGGTCAGAATGACTATAGATGATAGATGGGGTGTGTCAGAAGAGATTCTTGCTGAACCATATTTTCCATGGATTATTACCAGAACAAAAAGCAAGATGTGGTGAGTGTAATGTTACTGTTATATCATGGAAAATTACCATATTAACTAGGGAGGGCAACATGGAGATTTTGACTGTTACTGCTTCTGTTTCTAAACAGAGTTGAAGAATTGCAGGAAAGTCTTCCAGACTATTTGACTGTACAATGAGATTTTACCCCTGTGCCTTAAATTGCAGTCACAGGGGTACTTAATAGTGATGGGCGAATTTGTTCACCAGGGGCAAATCCACTGCAAATTCCCGTGTTTCACCACCGGCGCTGGCGTTTTTGGACGCCAGTGAAAATTCATTGGTGGAAATACACCAGTGAAAATTTGTTGGTGGAAATGCGTAAAAAAAAAAGGAAATTGGACGATTTTTCAACTAAGCGAAACGAGACAAATTTGCCCATCACTAGTACTTAACCTGTAAGTTAACATTTAGTATTTTATAGAAAGGCTAATTGTAGATTTTTTTCTTTTTGAATTATTTGCCTTATTTTTCTAACTGTTTCCATTTTTCTAATTGTTTCCATCTGATACAGATGATCTCAACTTTCGGGTGGGAGTTTAGTAACACTAATTGTTATTTATAGGACTGCCTCACCTATATTATTTGTTGTACTGTGGGTTACTCTGGGAACCCTCTCTTAGGTATATGTTATTTATATTTTAAATTTTGTGAGAGATAAAATAAAGTGTAATATGTGTCTGTATCTCTGTGCCAATGTACATTTACTTTTCTTCATCAATGGTCTTAGGAAATACATTGCCATAACTGGATAGAAATGCACCTGGGCCCCCCAAGAGTGAATAATTGATGTAATAATTTAGTAGGTAAAGCGCTGCACAAGTTGCAGGCAGAACCCCACCATTTACCATTAATACTGATGCATTATTAAAGATGCTGTTTTTATTTTTGTTGGCATGGCTACCTCACTGCATCATCCATATATGATACTGTCGTATTTGGGAAAGAAAAATCCTCAGTTTGTCTCTAAATGCTTTTATAATTTAGAATAATGGCATATCATTGGAGTGAATCTATTTGCTGCCGAAAAAGGCTTAACTTCAACTTTGACATCTCTTAGCAGTTGTTGATATTACTGGTCTTGCGCATTCCGGGGCTTGGTTGCCATGGCAGCCAGCTTGTTCAGCAAGAAATAGGCAATTCAGAACAGGGAAGATGGAGGCTAGAAATAGTCATTAGTGTTTCAGTTAGTATGCATTGCCATTATTTCACTCAGCTTTAACCATTTAATATGAATTATTTATTTGTATACCAGGTGAAAGTCTGTAGATCATGTGCATATGTCTGAGCACACAAGCACAAGCATAACAACTTTTATATATATTGTTCAGCCAATATATATAGTTATACAGTTTGTGCGTGCTAATGCTAATTCTGTATATGGTTTAGCAATACAAATATAATACCCACTTAATTACTGTGGTACAGTGGCTGCTTGCTGCTGATTGATGACTTGTGCTTTAGGTACATGCCTTAGTTTTATCTGAAATCATTTCTGTCAAATTCCCCACCCTGTAAAAGTGAAATGTAACTAAGGTTTGGCAAAGCTAGTAAATGATGTGTGTGTGTGTGTGTGTGTGCATAATCACACTCAGAGGACTGACTCTTAATAATACAACATACTACTGTGAAAAAAATACCATTTTTTAGGATTCTTTAACAGACAAAATGCTTGCAACTGTGGTATATAAAGGCTGGGATTACTTTTATTATGGCTCTAGAATGGCAACACCCTCTGTCTCAAAAAATGTGGGTCCTAGCATTTTTGGTTTGCGTTCACAACACCAAAACAATGAAGACTGTACTTCATATGTTACGTGACCCTCTTTCACAGCTGTGCCCTTGCTAAATTTTAGGACAAAAGGATGATGCAATTCAACTATAACTGTCTATACAAAAGGTCATCATAATATTTCAACTAGTGGTCAGCATACAGAATTCATATAGCATTAATCAGATCAATAATCCCATCCGAAAAAACAGAAGTGTTAGATATTGGCTCACTGACTGTGAATTTAGTCTTTTAATTGTTGATTCCACGTTATTACCCAATCATATAATCATAAAAAATGGCACTTGCCTTAATCAAGGTCCAGTGAAATGATTGGCTAATATACATAATGAAAATATAATGGTGCTGTTTGTGTAAGGGTATAAAATCATAAGCTGTGATGTAAGTGGCAAGATAATTGTCTGTATCTGCTGAATATTCTAAGCTTCCTTCCTTCTTTGATGGGGCATTACAAGGGTCTCCGGGTGGGGTCATTTCCCAGGAATTCAATCAGACATCTCAATATAAAATTACATTTAAGATAAGAGAAATACCACCTAAATCCTTATAAACTAGTGGGCTTCAACATGTAAAAGTCTGCAAGTATTCCCTGAAGTAGAATCAGTAGGATATCAATATGTTAGCCCCCCCTTGTGGTCACATCTGAGAACTAGATGTCAACTTTCCATAACACAGTGTTGCATTCATAGGGGGAAATTCACTAAAGTGGGAAGTGGTGAACGCTGGCAAAGTCATTGTTAAGTCATTTCATTACTATCAACGGTTGCTGGCAAAAATTCACTAGCAAAGGAGCTAGACTCTTGTACAACTTCGCACTCTAACTCCAGACAAATTTTCGCCAGGGCTAAAATTCACTAAGATGTTGATTTTACTGAACCTCTTACCTCTTATGCAAGACTTGCCTTCACCAGCTCTGACCTGGAGAAGTGCAATACAGTAGATAGGACTTAAAAAAAGATTTTTTTGAAGTCCCAAAAAACGTTGGCATCTTTTCCATTTTTATGGGTGATAGTCTGCAAAAGGACCCCCTACTTTTCCTAACATATGGCACATACACTATACTCTGGGCACATGTGTAGAGCAATAAAACAACTATTTTACCATTTATTAAGGTTCCCTGAGCTTGTGTAGTGTTATGTATTTTCTGTTACATATACGTCCATTCAAACTTAAGTTCCCGCCGTATGCAAATTCCACTTGCCTGGTGAATTTTCACCAGCACAAATTCTCTACCATTCGCCTCCCTGTGCACAACTTCACATTTTAGCGCTGGCAAAACCATGTCTAGTGAAGTGCCGTGAAGGCTGCGCCAGCGAATTTTTGGACTTTGCCCCTTAGTAACAAACTGCGGTCTAAATATTATCAAATTTCTTTTTACTAATATGTACTACTACTCTTGTAAAAAATTACAATTTCTATTCCTCATTGGAACAATTCCATCCATCATGGACAGTGATAATACAATTTGTTAGTCATCATGTGATTTGTGTTCTGGTTTAAATTTGGATGGGCAATAGTGCTCAAACCTGCTTCTGAGCTGTGCTGAAGCTTATACCCCATAGGGAATTAACTCTGATAAATGCTACAATTCATTTAGAACTTTACTGACTATAAGAAAAGGTCCAATAAATCCTACAAATAACAGAAACTGCTAGGGATCGTTCTAGATTCCTTTTAGTTCAAAAACCATAGAAAATAATTATTTTGATTGTAATTAAGCATGTTCTTGACTGTGTTTTTTTCTACCAAACTTTGGATTGGTATTAGTACTCCGGGCTGCTTCTGAGCTGTGCTGTGTACTAACAGGTCTGGACTGGGATCAAAAATAGGCCCTGGCCTAAGCGCAAACAGTTTCTACAGGCCCACTAAATGGCAGCTTTTTATAGCATCTTACAGCAGTCTCTCTGGCATTTGTCAGAAAACACATATTGCCAGTCCATGCCTGGTACTACGTACTAATACCCCTATAGGAAATGACATGTGTCATGAATGTATTTGACAGCTGCTCTAAGCAATCCAACACATTCTGACACATTTATTAGCTTTGATACATACTGTAGGTCAATTGGTGAAAGAGTTCCCTGACTGGTAGGTTTAATTCCAGCCATGGCACTATTTGCAAGAAGTTTGTGTCTTCCCACCATCCTTGTCTGCCTTGGTTCCAGGTCCTCCAATTTTCTGCCACTCTCCAAAAACATACAGGCAAGTTCATTGGCCCCTGATAATTGACCATAGTGTGTGTGAATGTGAAATGGACTGATGACCATTGATCATGAACAATCTCTGTAAAGAACTGCAGAATATGTTGGTGGAATGCAAATAAAAAATAAATATAGTAAAAAGGATCCTTATGGATTCCCCTGTGTGAACTTTCATATACAGTATTTTATAAATGTTATCAAGTAAAGGCCTTTATAGTTCTGTAGTCCTTGAGTGTGTTTTTACCACAGTTTTCCCCATACCTATCCATTTTTAATGAACCAGTTCAAGTTTCTAAACCAATGTTAGGCACCAAGCTCATAGACTTTACAGACACTCAATGCAGGAAATGTTTCCCATCAAAATGTAACAAGATCCTTAGATTTCTCATAGAGACCATCATCAATGGCATGGGGCCTTGTCCAAGGCAATTCATTAATCCAAAGCACAAATAACTTATTTTGATACCAATGCCTGCAACAGCTTGTTGTTAGATCTACTATTAAATGTGGTTAAAAGTTAGCAAACATAGATTATTTTTAAATCTCACATTCAGGCATGTATAAAGGACTGTGGCCCCTGCACCATTGCCTTATTAGTCAGTTTTACTGTATACAAGTGTTTTCTCTCTCTGTTTTCTGACATGATTTTTGGTAGGTATACATGTGTGCTGGCCTTCTCCGTGACTTTTTCTCACAAAACAAGGAAGTAAAAAATGTTTTCCCCCGTCCCACCCCTTTTGATTCGTTTCTGAAAAGGGACCAGTGAATCAAGCCTATTTTGATCATGTCATCATCTCTTGAATATTGTATCTCCTTCTTCTGATAAGTCATATGTCCACTTTCCCTATTTTTAAACACAAAGAGATCGCACTGATTTTGTGTGTGTTTTATTTTCATTAATATATTACTTTGCTCTTATAATTTTGTGGGCATGGTGACAGGCAAAAGCCTTGGAATTTCTACAAAATCTATTTCATTTGACGCCAACATTGATTCAGGTGCATTAATTACAAAATAAAATATAAGTTAAGGTTCTGCTTCAAATGATGCTTGGAAAGTACTGAAAACAAAATATGATGATAATGATTTTTTAACTATTGATATATAAATCGCAATTCAGCACGTTTATATGGAACCAACATAATTTGTTGCTCAAAGATATCAGTATTGGAATAATGACCTAATTAGCACTGTTGAAGTAAGGCATAAGAACTCTACATTGAATATTGCAGTGTGCTTATGCTTCCAGGAACAGAGCATAAACGTTCCCTTTGTAAAGTATAAATCTAAAATATACACCAATATTATACATAAAAAAGCCTTTCCTCCTTTTTACAAATATCACCACATAAAACCACAAATATAGTATTAAAAGAAACACTTATTCATGGAATGATTTTCTCAGTTGTGGTTAGGTTGGTGGTGTAGAAGGGTCTTGTGCATGTGGTTTTCTGTAAATTGACTTGTCACCATAATGCATTAGAGTGAGTTAAGCTTTATTGAATAGAATATGTTAACATGTCAGGAAACAGTATTGATAAGCATAACTTATCTAGATAGACAAGGGGATATATATTGAGTGTGACAGGCTTTTAAGGCAAACTGTTAAGGTTTTTCTGCATGTCATCCTTAAACTTCCTTTTAAGTGGGTTACAGGAAAAAGGATTGCTTTTATGTGTCCTTAATAATGCATATGTAAAATGAAATAAAGACACGATCAGTAGCATAATACCTTTGCTACTCTTTTAAGGTCACCAAGCCTTCTCTTTTCATTTGTTTCACTGTGTACACTTTGGTCATATTGTATTTTACCCCAAAATTCAAGTTTTCAAGGGTATTTTTCAGTCAAAATTAGATTTCTTTTTTTTTTTTTTAAACTAGATTGTTTGGAGATTTATTATACCCTGAAGCTGGAAATAGCTTGAATCCGAAAATACTCCAGGCCATCTAGAACGACAGAGGTCCCTTGAACCATTTGAACATGTTTGTAGCCTTCATGATGTTTGAATTTTTTGGGTTTTGCTCAAAAACTCTATTAATTTGAGTGATTCAAGTTTTTTTTTAACTGAAAACTCGATCAACTTGAGCATTCGAGTTCTTCACCCCAACTACATTGACTAGAGTTCTTTTACATTCAAGTTCTTTCAGAAATTAGAAAACATTAGAGTTGTAAGTTCAATCGAGGTATAAAAAAAAAACCTTACAAACCTCTAAAGCTGGACCTTTGATAAATAACCCCCTTCGTGTATATTCCTATGCAAAGTCTGTTATTTCTTGGATCTAATGACAGGGCGGGGTTTATTTTTCTAAGCACTAATCAACAGGCAACGCTACATAACACTAATAACAAATTACACGCACCTAAAAAAGGACATGCTAACTCCGTTTCTTGGGCACTAAGTGACTAAGAAAAATGTGTCAGCCTCTTGACCATAATTTACTAACGCTAATACTATTAGGTTGAAAAATGATGATCTGCACATGTTTCTGCTTTAATAAATAAGACCTGAATATTAGGATTATTAGGTATATTATACATTCAGGGTTTTCTTATTATTAAGAATTGGCATGCTCCAATGGGGGTTGTGTTATTACCAAGCTTTTTTAGGGCAGTCAACTATGGTGTGATAACTGTTAATGTTTTATTCTTTCAAGGGATATAGCCAGCGTAAGTTAGATGGGTGGGGTTCGGGATTTGTACATTTTAAAATGTCCTGTGGCATGTTTATTACAGCTCTGTCTGAGTGGCCACACTACAGAAAAACTGCATCCAGTTAAACATTACTTAAATAATGAGAGGCCTGTCTCAACTGAGTAATAATGATAGACTCTATCACTTTATTTGGAATGTGTCTGCAATGTTGTAGGTGTATTTCTACTTTGATTTTCCAGGGATAAGTAAACCTAGCCCACACTGTGCTGATGATCCAGGTGTGATGACTAGCATGGCAACAGCAGTATCTGCCAGCACTTTTATCCTTGTTACAGTATGAGCAGATATAATTGGTGGTGGGCAGCTGGAAGACGGCAAAGGGATTTTATGATGCCAAAAAAATATATATATATTATTCAAATCACAGATTATAACTACAGATTACAACTATGAAATTGGTTATTAATGATATTTTTATTAGTTTTTTTTGTTCCATTTGTTTAGTTTTTTCCATCTTTTATGTCTTTTTATGCATGTTTGACAAATGGAAACCTGAACATAACATAGTTCAAATAGTTATGCCTTCAGAAACTCAATACCTATGTCTAAAATTCAATTCCAGATCTATATTAAATATATGAGTACCATTGTCAAATTTCATACCTCTCTTTGATGGCGCCCAAGCCCCTTTTCACCCCCTGACATCATTGTAACTTGACAATGACCTGATCCTGGGTTAATGTATTATGTTATTTATATATTTGTAATCCCCCCCAATGTACATTTCTTTCTTTCTAAATGAAATAGCAGTGAGCATTTTTCATCTAAAAATAAATTATGCAAAATAGACCAAGCAATTACACTTCTCAGATTAATAAGCATAACATCCCCTTTTCATATTTAATGAACTGTAAACAGAAAAATAATTAAGCATCACTTAATGGTCCCTGCTCTATTGCTTTGGTTATTTTAGCTGTGCGTTTGGCTGCTACTGAACTTACTGGCACTCATAACTTTTAATACGTAGAATAACAAAAAAATAAAAGAAGAGTATTTCACAAATGGTTTGTATTCCCGGTTGGCAGAAATTGAAACAATTTGTTTGTAATGTAATGTATCTAATATTACATGCTGTGGTCAGAGATCTCTAGAGTATAATATCACTTAAATGCATTTTTTTTCCTGAGCAAGATGATAGGTACTGTAGTGTGATTGGCTCAGCCTTGCTAATTTTATTGATCATATGGTTTATTGAGTTGCTGCTGTCATATGTGCCTATTTCAGCTTGTCACTTAAGCATATTGGTATTTGTTGAACATCTTTCATGCTGAACATACCCTCTACTCAACATTCAGAGATCTGTATAACATGTCCTGCATATGGCTTGTACTATTGTAAATTTTCCAATAGATATTTACTCCTTGTAACAGATGTCAGGGCTTTCAAAAAACAAAATACTATTTACTATTGACTTACTTCATATAATCAATGTCAGAAGTTTCAAGACCATTTTGACATTAAAGTCCGGGGTTTTACTTAATGGAGATGTCTTTATTCTAACATTCACAAAACATTAAGGGAATATTTATTATGCTGTGTATAAAAAAGCAGGATAATATACCACATATCACAAGTCTTCACCGTAAAAAAATTGGAGTAAAAGCAAGCACCATGGCTCGATCTTCTTCCTGCTTCTTCACTCTTCAAATTTCTCGGGGGAAATGCATGCACAGTAGAACAAAATAGCAGTCTTTTTCAATAAAGTTTGTCTTTTTGATCTACTGCGCATGTGCAGCAGCAAGAAGAGGATCATTTCATAGTTGAATATAAAAGCGTTCATAATTTTCAAAAAGCTATTTGGCCAGTATAAAAGCCTCCCGAGGCAAAATGTAAGTACAAGCCATATTACTCCATCTACCCTATTCCTGATATGATATGATGCAGTTCATTGTGGTCATATTTAGCATTAGAATAGCCCACATTTGTTTGTTGTTATAAGCTTTAGAATGTTATATTTAGGGGAGAAATGGATATTACTGCACCTTATTTACTAACAGTTGTTTTTAATCCTCTTAAAATGTAGATTATTTAAGTCAACTGTTTCCTCGTTTTAGGTTGGTGGCCACACAATGCTGCCAATCCGCTGGATGCCCCCTGAGAGTATCATGTACAGGAAATTTACAACAGAAAGTGATGTTTGGAGTTTGGGAGTTGTATTATGGGAGATATTCACTTATGGAAAACAGCCTTGGTATCAGCTTTCAAACAATGAGGTTTGTATATACAACACCCCCTTGTCTTAATATAAAACAAATGCTATTCCAAGTAGAGTGCAATGTTCTTTTTTTGCCTGCTTCTTTAATCAGATAAGAACAGTAAATGTATTGATATACATTTGTTGTATAAAGTAATCATCATCATCCTTTTAAGGGAGCTGTTTGTAGAGTCACAGATAATTGATTTAAAAATTGATATTTTGATTTTACCTTAAGGGCACCTGTTGGCTGAAAATATTTTACCCAACCAAAGGTGCAGGCTAAAAGAGTGGTTTTCTTAGTAGTTTTCTTTTTTCAAATTCTCCCCCTGCCAGCCCTAGGAAACCAGGTGGGAGATCCCGGTTCGAGCAGCCATATAGGGGCACACGCATGTGCATAATGATTGAATGCTGCAACTTGGTCATTATGTGCATGCGCATGACATCAGAAGCTCATTATGTGCATGTGCTCTGCACAACATGGCTGCTCACACCCCCAACCAGAGTGCAGGCTCTGTTAGCCCTCACCTTTGGTTGATGAAAATATTTTGGCCAATAAGTGCCCTTTAACTTTATTTTACTTTAATAAATATGTATATATATATATATATATATATATATATTTCACTATGACCCCAGAAAGAAGTGCAATACCACTGATTGTTATTGCAATGAAGGAATATATTTCTTTGTAACAAGGCATGGGAGTCTTCTGAATTGTTAGCATGAGGGAGAACGTTTTATTTAATTATTTTATTAACATGGTATTTTAATCCTGTTTTAGGTAATAGAGTGCATAACCCAAGGGAGAGTTCTTCAGCGTCCTCGCACGTGCCCGAAGGAAGTCTATGACCTCATGCTGGGTTGTTGGCAGAGGGAGCCTCATATGAGGCTGAATATCAAGGAAATACACAGCCTCCTTCAGAACTTGTCAAAAGCATCTCCTGTATACCTTGATATCCTTGGCTAAGAGATCAACGTGTTAGTTCTACATGCTTGATAAATGAATGTGGTGAACTACTGCAGAACTCCATGAAATGTGTTATAACCTCTGACAGTATTATTGACAACGATTCTGAGAAGCTTTCAAAGGGCAAGCTACATAAACTTCTCCATCTCTACAATGCACAGTATTGACTATTTGCCATGACTATGTTGTATCGTTTTTCTCCCAAGCTTCTGTCTTCTTTAGCATTGTTCCTACTCTGCTTCAGTTTTTCTTTGGTTTTTCTCTTCTATTACCTACCATTGTATGCTTCTGCCCTTAATTAATGCCGAATAATTAGACTAAGGCCTTAAAACCTTCTCTGTTAATTCGCAGGCAAGCATGTCTGTTTACCACATCTAACAATGCCTTGTATTTCCTGCCTTCGATGTGGATAAAAAAGGGAAAAAAAAAACATGACTCAAACTTTACCAGTGATGTACATATATTTAGAGTTTCTATTGACTCTTAGTAACCTTTGCGGTTGGTTTTTGTGCATTTATGGCAATTGATGGATTGAAGATGCGTACTTGATTGCAGGAAGAATAAAACCAGAACTTGTTCTCCTTTAGTGACAAGACATGTCCATGGAGTCACATTTAACAGTCTACCTACAATAACCTGAAGAAACATATTCAATGCATTTTACTCAGAAAATTAGAAGCCTTCCTTATTTGTGCTTGGCTATTCCTTTATCATTGCGTAGTACAGTACATGGTAAAAAGATATATGTTGCCTGTTTGCCATGCCTTGTCATATCTATGATCACCTTTTTCCTACATGCAGTAAAACTAGTACTATAATAATGCATTAAACAAAACAACTTATTTTAACTTATTTTAAAAGTCTAAGATCATCACAATGTGATGCTGTGTTTAAGTTACACTGCAGCCAAAAGACAATCTCTGTTGACCATTTCAGTCTCCTTATGTGTAGGAAGTTGTGGTCAGTTATTTCTGACCTGAAAGATGTTTTTGTTGATGAAAAGGATTGAAAAAAATATGTATTTTTACTGTTGAAAAAGTAATGGCCTGATTCAAAATTTGAGCTTGCTTTCTCTTCTGGTAAATAAACATATATGCATATTTCCAGGCAAGACAAGTCTGAAATACACAATTGGCTGGGTTTTGATCATTTATCTCTGTTGGCTCTGGCCTGAAGTTCATATAACTGTATGTAAGATTGTTAAAAAACAAAATGATACTTTCTAAACTGTGTGTGATGTTAATCTCAGAGGCAGCGCATGCATATATACGTTACTGGCATGATGTGTCCAAATCAAAGGTATTAAAAGATGCTCCCAATACGTATATACTTACAACATGAAAAAAAAGGATAACATGGTTCCTTTCTATATTGGTGAAAATGACCATAGTTTA
>CM044431.1:145610051-145627907 GCA_024363595.1 Xenopus borealis
GTATTTCTCTTCATAATTTCCAACACTTCATAATATGATTGCAAAGCTTTACTTGTGATTTATATCTTGTTTTTTTCACTAGTCAAAGGGACTATAATAAATGTCACAAATAGAACATTTGCAGAAATAAGAATACAATTTTCATTTTACAATGTTATGCGAATATTTTTCTGTTCATTGGTTTTATTACACTACCCCCATATGTAATAGAACATTAGTTAAGTGTGAGCTATGGCCCTTCCCATATTGTCCTGACACTACCACCCAGCCTTTGCCCTTTGAGTCTGCCCTCTGAACTCACCATCTGTACATATATATATAGTACCTGAACCCCATGTGCTGCTGTGTTCATATCAAGGAAATAAGCCGAATGAGATTCTGAAAAACAACAGCACAGTGAGTAACATTATAGGACGAATTATTCAATGGAAGTGGATTACAACAGTATAAGTGTTTGCTGCCCACCCTAATGTTCTAACTACAGTATTTGCAACAAGGTTCTAGATGTGCCCCATACCAATTACCTATATATGTAATATGGGCACAAGCTGTTTACTGGTTACTGGGTGTTAAATTCTGAATATATTATTCATTGCTGTGATGCAACATTTCATTACACTGGCATGCACTTGTTCATATTGTCTATGTCTCATCTTTCCCAACCTGTACTTTTACTGAAGAGCCTTCATAACCCAGTTTTTATTAAAACAAGAAGAAACATTTTATTGATTAAAGTTGCACTATAATATGATTTCATATTTATATTTTAGAAAGGATGTTTCCTTATTTGCTTTCTTTGTTTATGGGAATAATATTTACAGAAATGACCAGCACTATGTTTGCATTGGTTAAAGCAAAACAAATTAGCCCTGGTGTTCTTGTGTGGTGCTATAAACCACAACTAAACGGAGATAATGAAAAAAAGGCTATTAAAGAATGTATTTTTATTTTTAAACATTGACGCAGCCATTAAAATACAAAAATGAAAGTGAATGGATTCATTGAATATTTTCTTTATGTGTATTTCATATGTTTTAATATGTAGTAACAAAGTGGTGTTTAAAGGGTTTTAATGCCAAACAGGTCCTTTCATACATCTATTTTACAAATGTAAATCAAGAGGATAGCTACATTCAAATCTATAACATTTAATTTTCTGTTAATTTCATTGTATATCTGTATTTATTAGTTTGATTTTCACGTCATTTCACATCAAAATTATCCACAAGAATAAGTAGATAGTTGTAGATACAATAAAACAGTATTGGAAGATGAACGTTAATAGAGGGGGAGAAATAAGGTCCATATATGCTAAACAATTTGATAAGCTTACAATCTTTGTTTTGAAAGTAATGGCACTCAACAACAGAAGGGAAAAGCAGGAAAGATAGCTGGGAACAATGAAGTTTGGTGGATGAATTCAAGACAAGATGCAGTGAACTGCAGCATATTTGCTTGTGCTATTGCAAGGAACTCTTATGTTGGATCAACAAGTCTTATACAGGGACAGGGAGATGCTTTGCACAGTACATTTGAGACAGTTAGCGAGTTTCCTGTTTTAGTCTTAATGCAGAGGCAAAGAGATGAAATCAACCTTATATTGTTACTATGTTCCAGAAGTGACACTGAGTCCAATACTCAATGCATTTGTTTATAGGGGATAACTTATGACTTTCCAAATTTCCAACATATACTCAGAGATTAAATATAGTAGAAATTTAGTATTCTAGCCTGGGAGTCCCCAATGTTTTTTTATTACCTGTCAGCCACATTAAGATGTGGGGAGCAATCAATACAAGTATGAAAAATAAGTGCTGTGATTGGTCATTGGTAGTCTCTGTTTGGCACAACACCTAGTTTTTCTGCAACCAAAACTTGCCTTCAAGCCAGGAATTTAACAATAAGTACCTGCTTTGAGGCCACTGCAAGCAACATCCGAAAGGTTGGCTTGTTGCTCATGAGCCACTGGTTAGGAAATCACTGTTCCAGCCTATAAATAAGTTTTGACATAGCAAGACACAGAAAGAATAATTTGTATTACACACTGAAATCTGTTAATGAAAGGAACTACGCAAGATTAACTCATAAACATGGATTCCATAGTGGTCTTCGGCATAGTTAATCTTGGTTACTAACAGCATCTTTATCTAGAAATATCCAGGTGTGTCATCTAGAAGAAAAACTCAGCAACAACCAAAAAATGTTTACTACAAAGCTCTCTTCTTATAAACTGAAACCATTTGTTCTACTTCACGTTACTGTTTCTCAGACCATCCTTATTAAATTAACTAAATTGTTAAATTATTAAAAGTTTTAAAAAGTTTTTAAAAATCAGACCCAGACCACACCTTTGGAGAGATCAGAGACTGTGCAACTATATTTCAACTGATATAAGTTATCTAAAAAGGTTTAGGCAGATGCCCTGGACCAAAGGTAAGAACAGGTGGCTGGTATCTATCTCCAGAAACAGGCAAGAGAAGTTGAATGGGATGCAAAGGTATGCATGGTAAGACCAATTCACAACTACAATTAACTAAGGGGTAAGACTGGCACACAGGTCTTGCCACACTTATTGACTGGTACTTCTGACATTGGGATATGCTGAGAAACCACTTGCTAACAGTCCATCTGTAGTGATATATACCCCATATAAAATAAATTACACCCTGGTGGTAGGTCTATAGCAGATCTCATTCACCTAGGGACCCATAAGCAGAGAAACTAAATACCACTAGTTTTAAGTCGTAAAACATATACATATATCAATATGTAGTAAAGAATAGGAGTATCAGTAAGAGTCTGTATTAGATCAGCCAGGGTAATCGATGATGATAGGATTTCCAATCATTCACTATAATTTGTTGATTACATTCTAGTAATGGAAGCCTCACTTTGAAATACAGGTATGGGACCTGTTATCCAGAATGCTCAGGACCTGGGGATTTCCAGGTAATGGATCTTTCTGTGATTTGGATCTTCATATCTTAAATCTAATAGAAAAGCATGTAAACATGAAATAAACTCAATAGGCTGGTTTTGCTTCCAATAAGGATAAAATATATCTTAGTTTGGATCAAGTATAAGTTACTGCTTTGTTATTACAGAGAAAAGGGGAATCATTTTAAAAAATTTGGATTATTTGGATAAAATGGAGTCAATGGGAGATGGGCATTCTGAAATTCTGAACTTTCTGGATAGCGGGTTTTCTGATAGCGGATCCCATACCTGTACTAGTATTTGGCTCTGTAAGAGAGGCCTGGACTTAAAATGGCTATATGTTGCATAGTGTACACTGATTATTGAGGAAACCTTATATATTGGGTGTATAGCATACATATTCCATACTTCTTAGCACTATATGGAAAAAAACAATTGAGGCACCATAGTAGGATTTCAGAGGCAATTTGGGTTTTTTCAAAAGGGACAAATTTACTTGAGCCCAAATGCTGATAAAGACGTTGAAGAACATAAACCATTATATACACATAGAATCGTTAAATAACAGACAAATGCCCCATGCTCATTTCCGACAAGTGGTCTAAAACATTCTAAACTTGTCTATCTCATTCATGTGGCATATGGCTGGCTGTAATTAGCAAGTATGTATTGGTGCAGTTTCCTACTGTACACAAAGCATGTTATAGGTAGGTGTGCCATTAATTATCACAAAGAAAATTAACAAGATACAACAAGAAAGATCTGTTTTACTCTTTAAAAGTTAAAACTTTTGAGATTGAGATTTTTACTACACAGTGAGACAGATAAATAAGCAAAACAGGAATCCTATTTGGGTTTAACTTGATTCTAAATTGAAAAACACAAATGAAAACTGTTTATTTTGCTTACTAGCTTAAAGCAACAATTCAGTAAAGTATGCGAAAAGATAAACAACACTCGTTGCTTATTTTGGCTTTTTCATATTATATAAAATTTCAAATTCAACAAACAGCTGAACAGACTGCAAAAACATGACCCTGACATTCATTTGTCATTTTCAGAGACAGATATGCAGGCTCTGGCTTTTATATTGTTATTTTGTGAAAATGATTTCATGAATTAACAGGCATAGTCATGAATTACTATAACTAAGTACCTTATAGTACAAAATTACACTAAAATATATTGACCCCAATATGCAATAAAAGGGTATTTAATTTTATTTTTGTTTAAAAAATTAGTTCTCACACTCAGACAAAATGAGCTTTATTTATGGCAGAGGAATTATCTGCCATATACATTGTAGTGGACCATCTTACTAAACTGGGCCACTTTATTCCTCTCTGCATTAATGGATCTTATTCTATATTAGCTAAAACATTTACTAAGGAGATGTACGCTTACATGGTCTACTGGGAAATTTTATTTTAGTACTAAATTTAGATAGAAGGATACAATTCACTGTAAAATTCTGGCAATCTTTGTGGGAAGGATTACAAATTGATCGGCCCTATTCCTCTGGTTACCATCGACAGACTAACGGGCAGACAGAAAGAAAAAAAACAGACTTTGGAGATGTTTCTCATTGGGTGTCACTTCTTCCAGTGGCATAATTTGCTATTCATTCATCCACCAAACTTCCATTTATTATAATTTAGGATTTCATGCATGATCCCTGGAATTCCTCAGATGTGTCTGTTCCTAATGGTCAAAAGGGGTTTGCTTTTCTAACAACATATTGTTATTATTTGCCAAAACTTACTGAGGCTGATCTAATTTCAAGTACTTTGTAGATAAGAAGAGAAATCTATACCCAGAATCTAAGATAGGAGACAAAGTCTGTATTTCTACCATTAATCTGACCTTACCTGTACCACTATAAAAACTGGCCCATGTTTCACTGGTCCTTATGAGATCCTCCAGAAGTCCTCTTGCATATAAACTTTTGCTTCCAAAGAGATTACATATCCATTACATATCCACCCAAAGTTTCATGCTGCACTTCTTAAACCCTTAAAGAGATTGTTCGCCTTTGAGTTAACTGTTAGTATGATGTAGAAAAGGATATTCCGAGACAAATTGCAGTTGCTTTTTGTTTTTTATCATTTGTGTTTTGTGAGTTATATAGCTTTTTATTCAGCAGCTCTTCAGTTTGCAATTTCAGCAGTCTAGTTCTAAGATCATAACTACCCTAGCAGCCATGCACTGATTCGAATAAGAGAATGGAATATGAATAGGAGAGGCCTGGACAT
The DNA here is from genome assembly GCA_024363595.1 of Xenopus borealis. Taxonomy (NCBI): domain Eukaryota; kingdom Metazoa; phylum Chordata; class Amphibia; order Anura; family Pipidae; genus Xenopus; species Xenopus borealis. The sequence goes on from CM044431.1 coordinate 145,615,241, forward strand.
AAAGATGAGTAATAAAAATTAACAATAACAATCCATTTGTAGCCTTACAGAGCATTTGTTTTTTAGATGGGGTCAGTGACCCCCATTTGAAAGCTGGAAAGAGTCAAAAGGAGAAGGCGAATAATTAAAAAAAGTTAATGACAGCCAATTGAAAGGTTGCTTAGAATTACTTGTTCAATAACATACTGAATATTAACCACCCCTTTAATTCCTAGACAATACCCAGTTTGTAGACCTCTCTTTACTGACCTTGTAGACATCAGTGGGAGGTTTATTGTCTACATTCAAACTATTTTATTTATTTAGTGTTTGTAAAAATTAATGCAAAAACTTAAATGTTACTAATATTGAATTTTTCAGATTTAAGGTATTCCTACCAAGTAAGAAAAAAATATGTTATAAACCTTGATTTAGTATTACTCAAAGTACAAATTTGAATTAGAAAAGGTTAAATTAGCCTCCCCAACTACATTGTTAAGTATATCTGAAATACAGATTCTTCATAGAGGGTTTAAATCTGCATCAATGTCATAGACATGGCAAAAGATTTGTGACAACATAAGCAATGCTACATTCACTAAAATGCAAGAAAATGCTATTTGTTTTATAGTTTATAGTTGAAATATATAAGTTAATTATAGTTGAAATATGGAAGCAGGACTAATACTGAATTTGACATTCCTGACAATAATTTGCAACAATAAATATCAGAGGTGACACAATACCAACATTATAATGCAACTGACTGACAAATGGCAAAGAAAGAGAAAATAATGTCTGTGTTTGGTTTGTTCATCTTCTCTGTGCTTGGCCACTTGCCTTTGGCCAAATCTGGTGAACTGTTGCAGAGTAACAAATAATGCATAAAGCTATTGAATTATCAGCAAACATTTTTTAACTCTGCATTTCTCAGAAATGACAATGCCATTATTTTTATTAGCTAAAAACCTCTATGCATGTTTTGATGAAGCAATATATAAAACAGCAGACCTGCTAATGCCCTCCTTCCTTCAGCCTAGGCAAACCTTAATTGGATCAGTGCCACTCCTGCTAAACAGATATATTGAAATTAACTTTGTTAAATTGTTAAAACATTGCAGATGTAATTAATAGATTCCAGTCTGATGAGCATTACATTTTTTAATTATTGCTTTGGTGCCAGCACAAAAAAACCTTTAAAATTAAGATATGAACAACAGACAAAATTAGGTTTTCCTTATTCCATGTAACTGAAAATAAAGCCAGCAGCATAAAAAATACTTACAGTTGGAAAGGAATAAGAAGAGCCTCACACATACACACAATCAATGAACTCCAAATTGCAGAAAATCTGCTGTATTTAAGGTTCTGAAAATGAAAGTGTAAGAGACCCATTGAAGGTAAACATTTTATATGTGTTTTAATAAATCCAGTTAATTACTGTGAAAGCCCTGTATAAAGACAAAATTATAATGAATAAGATAATTTAGTCACTAAATATATCTTGCATGTTCTTGCTTGTATTGTTATTGGCAAATCAGTTTGCATTGTCATGCTATAATTTTCAACACGACATGGATAGTTAATAAGCCAAGCTTCAGTGCTGCATTTCTGGAGGGCTGGTACTGGTAGGCACAAATAATCATAATCTGGCTGTTACTTTTCTATTTCTGTTAAGCTCTAACATCGGAGCTTTGTCAAGTGGCTGGTTGCCATGGTACTGCCTCAAAAATAGCACAAATTCAATACACATCAATACCTGTACAATAAATAGAATAAATTGCTACTTATAGTACATCATTTTGCATACGTCGGATAGTAATTTGTGCAGAGAGCACCAGCTAAGTCATTCTTACTTAATTACAGTTAAGCCTTTTCTCAATTCAGAAATACAATTTGTACTAACTTTAATAGTGTCCAATCTTTAGTAAATCAGTGGCTGAATTGTTAAACTGGCAGTTAATCAAGGCAGAAAAGACAATAAGCATGACTGTTTGTATATGAAAGTGCTTTACTTGTGAAAACAGTAACTAAAAAACAATACCTGGTCAAAGATGCGGTACTTCACATACAGTAGTTGTGCATTAAATATGATGTGCATATAGAATGCACGAAGACACCCTGCATGGTGCCCCACACATGTTAAGTACACATTGCAGCAATTCCCCCTCAGTAGCAATTCTGTGCAATCCATACCATGGTCAACAATTGACTTTTTTTTGCACTTTGTACCTTTCCCATTTGTAAATGAGTTATATAGTTTTATAGACTAGCACAAGGAATATAAAGCAAATGTTATTATAATGAACAGTGAGATCAACAGGTGGTCACTCAAAGGAAAAATCACCCTATAAACAAACAACAGTAGAGTTGTGTATTAGGCCATTGGACCAGGGTAGCAAAAGCAGTAATCCCAATGGCACAATGAAATTAGAGATATACACTGTGTAAGCACATATTTTCTACAGCATGATATGTATAAACCACCCAGAAATTAGTTGTAGCCGAATATGTAATTTATTGGACAATCTAGTCAGCTATAGGTGTTGATTCTAATCCAAAATGCTTGGGGCCTGACGTTTTCCAGATAAGGGATCTTTATATAATTTGGATTACCTCAGGTCTGCCCAGGGCAGTTGGTGGGACATCCAGAAAAAAACAGACCTGTACCCTGGCTTGGGTGCTGCACCTTTACCTCTACTCTGGCCTAGATCATGATCATAAAATGAAGGTGCATGGGGTACAGGGGTAGAAGGGGGTTGTGGCTGGGATGGGGGCCCCAGACCCCCAAGTTGGATGCTAAATCTCCTAAAAACATTTCATTACATAAACCCTACAAGATTTTTTTGCCACCAATATAGTTTAATGCAACTTAGTTACAATCAAATACAAGGTACTGCTTTATTATTACAGGAAAAATAAAATTATTCAAATCATTTAAAATGAGATTTATTTGGTTAAAATGGAGATTACTTCCAATAATTAGGAACTCTCTGGATAATGGGTTTTCAGATAATGGATCCCATACCTGTACTAAAAAAAATCTGTTAAATAATGAGCCTGGTTATTACAGCTCATCCAAAATGTAATAGTGGGATCAATTCATGGCGGTACCATTGATGTCAGTAATGATACTACAAGGAGAAAGAGAGGGCAACAATGACCCATGTTGGGTTATGGGAATTCTATTTTATATAAAAAATATATTTTACCCAAAATATCAGTGCATGCCAATAATTATTACAATAAAATCAACTGATTTCCAATATGGATATGCTGGAATATTTGAATATATAATTCAGTAACAGCTGGTACATAAGCATTTCAGTGGTTTGCTGCAATGCTGCTTTCAAACAGTCTGAACAAGGATTTTAGGCACTATTCTATTTTGATTCATTACTAAATGAGCACCCTTACAGACTTCTTTGCTTTTTTATACATTTATTTATTCACAGTGTCACACTGAAACTTGAACTGTAAATTCAGCCCTTTCTAAATCACATTTAATGCAGTAAAGATCATGTTTTCTGTATAAATCAAAATGCATTAGATGGCCAGCAGTGTCCCAAGATTCCTTGAAAAGCTACTGCTCCAAGATACTCTAATGCAAAAGTATTTCAAATGTTACCAAGGGAACCATTATTCTGCTGTCTGATGATGCCCTTCGGCTCCAGTCCCAAAATCATTAGGTATTTTTTGTCTATAAATTTATCTGTGAATGCCTCATGTCTAACAAAGGCAAGTTAAACTTCACTGGGTGATTACATTTAAAAGACAGGAGAAGGCTAATTCCTGACAAACTTGATGAGTGCCCGTATTTGTTGCAGTGCAGAGTATAACTGAATACCTTTTTGTCAGTGCCAGCTCCTTTTATGGACAGCTTAGTAGAACAAACATGACAATAAACTATTTAACTTCCTGAAGTAATTGAGTGCATTTCAATACCAATGCATGGAAATTTGGCGTGAATAACATAAGAACAAGGATAGAAAAAATACAAAAGGAAACATTCCAGAAACCTACAGAAAAGACAACTGACCATAGTACGTGGGTGTGAATGTAAGAGGGACCTTAGACTATGGTCTCCACTCAGACGGGGGCTGGTGTGAATGTTGTAGAGTTTTTGTCAGTGCTATCTAAATGATGGAGAATGATTTGCATGGGCTATCAATTATGTGTAACCATACAGTGAAGCTCAAAAGAAGTCATCTAGTCTCAAAACTTAAACTGCTAGCCAGTTACACAACCAAAAAAAGAAGAATAAAAAATCTCCTGTTGGGAAAAAAAGACAATACTTATGACCTCTTTCCATAAAGGGACCTTATTTGCTATGTTAAGCATTTCATTTTGCATTACTACAGCAAAGGCTTTATTTGACAAAAAAGTCACAGACCCTTGGGTCATTAATGGTACTATAAAGCTTTGTGCATATGAGGAAGGTTTTCTTAATAAATAATGGCAGTTAAGACTTGATTTAAAGGCTTTTAAAATGTAATTTGTCTGTTTGCTCTTAATTGTAATGCACCAAACTCCTATGTTGGCATTTAATATTGGATGTAACACAAAAATGTATGCAATTTGTTTACAATGCAAATAAATGTGAACAATTTTGCCTCTGCGAACACTTTGCCGACAGTAGGATAGCGATTGCAAATTTTATGGTTTGTGATATTGTGCAGGATATGTAATAAACTTCTTAATGAAAAAGTTGTTACATTTGCTCCAAATGTTTATACCACTTTCAAGTAGGTCTTAAAGGTTCTCAATGCGCAATTAAGATTTTAAGATTTGCAATGCAATAAAAGCCTAATGAAGAATATTACATTGTGACATGCTAATTTTTATTTGCAAATTTGCTCTCTTTGCAAATTTTATTACGTTTTCCCCTTAATTTTCAGATTTGGGGCAAATACCAAATGTTCTTCACTTCAAACACTTGTCTAAATACAATAACAACTCGATTTAAGGGACTCATTTATTAAACCTCAAATTTTTCTGGTTTAGTTTTTAAAAGGGAAAATATTTTATGAGGAAGAATAAACTAGAATGGAAGGTGCTAAAAATTCCGAACATCAGAAACCTGTTGAGGTCATGTAGAAGTCAGTGGCAGATGATCCTGAAGTTGTTCCTTGACACCATGATCTGCACTGTATAATGCAATAAAGTCTGGGTTTTTGTCTTATACATTCGAGCTTTTGTGATGATATTTAGATAAAGTTGAGTTTTCAGAGCATTAATCATAGGATTCGAATTGAAACACAACTTTACTGTGCCTTTTTTTGCTCAGATGTTTTTGAGAAGAATTATTGATTAATGAGTTCATTTTATGGATGGTAGTTTGGTCAACTTTGTTTTAATTAAAAAATTAGATTCATTCAAGTTTTTATAAATAGCCCCTAAATTAAGGGAAAATTGTAAACTTTTCAACTGTGAAAAAGTCATCAGTTGCCCAATTAAAAAAATTACATTTAGGGTACGTTTAGGCTGCATATTAAGGCCTTGACTGGGTTCAAATACTGTAAAAATGACTAATTCCTTTAACATACAAAGGAGTGGGGATTATTCAATGCACATCCCTTATCCCCAGTTTATTAGTAATTTAGTATCTATGCAAGTGTATATACTTTCAAAAACAGGGTTTTTTTCATATTACAAAATAATATTTATATATTTTTATATTTATATTTATATTTCACCACTGACCATATTTTACATAGAGTGGTACCTCCCTGAATTGTTGCATTTCTTAGGTAAAATGTGTCTTGATCAGGGCAGTGATACCAATCAAAGGGCTTAATCCTCCCTGTCATTATCTTTCTTGGAGAGAAATTGCAAAAACTGAAGCATTGTTTTCACAGGCTTACTCTTGCCCTATGCTCCATGTGTGTGCCATACTCTACCTGCTCTATGATCCCTGTGCATGCCATATGCTTCCTGCCCTATGCTCCCTATGTGTGCCATACTCAGGCTACCCTATGCTCCCGTGTGCACCATACTTTGCCTTCCCTATGCTCCTTGTATGTGCCTTAATCTGCCTGCCCTATGCTCACTGTGTATGCCATACTCTGCCTGCTCCATACTCCCTGTGTGTGCCAAACTCTAACTGCCCTATGCTCCCTGTGTGTGCAATGCTTTGCCTTCCCTATACTCCTTGTGTGTGCCATACACTGCTCTGCCTGTGAAATATAAGCATGGTAGGGGTTTGTTAGCATTTCAAAATTGTTGTTAGGGGCCCCTAAGGTGTTCAATCATGTGCTGTGGGGTGCTGTGTTATCAACAGGGGGGAGGCATTTGGATTTAAGGATATATTTTAACATATAAGTGAGATCCCTGCAGTGAGAACCAACCATTTGGTTTGGTTGCTACCACCATTAATGTGGACATCGTCTAATGGTAACATGAGTGTGATTTGGTTTAAAAACAGGGAGTGGTCAACACTGGCTTCCATTATCGATCCTCCACCATGTAGGCTGGAAAAATTCTGTTCCTTGGTACCACAGAAGTTGGACAGCACTGCCTTAAGGCAATAAGGGTACAAAATTTGGCCCACAACAGGTGATTTGAGTACAGTTTGATCGTTGAACCCTGTGTTGTATTCACATTGTGCTTTGAACCTTACATTGAATATTGAATCTGACAAGGTGTGGAGTGCAGGGGCAGCCCATAATGGCTGAGGACATAAGCGCACAGCATGGGTCTTTAATTTTTTACACATCCTGCATTGATTTTACCACATAGGTTTATAGAATGATTTGGTGTAAACACAAGATCAAATCAAATCTAGTGTAGGGATGTGAAAATTAGACACCCTCACATATTTCTAACAGGCACATTCCTAATAGTATGGACGGCTAATGGGTCCTAACGGGGACCTTTGTGCTTATGTAACCCCTATAGTTCTCACAGTGTACACTAGATGGCACTGTGTAAAAGTATAAAGGCCTTGGGAACCATGCGGTCAGTGTTCATTGCTTTAGCCCAACCTTGCAGGCTGGAAGGGAATGGGCATGATCCCTAGGCGCAAAGGCCCTAGTAAAGTACAGCTATACTCTGTCATCGATCACTCTCGGAGTGATAGAAAGGTAGCTAGTTGAGCAGCTCATGCTCCGACAGGAGAAATAGAGAGATTAAGATCCCGGGTACTAATAACCCAGAAGTAGGGACTAAGTGTACAGACCTAGGGATAGGGTTTCCCCTCAGGTTCCACTTAGGGCAAAGGCTGAAACCTGGTGCGTACCTTTCCACATTCAAAGCTCAACTACTGCTGACATGACCCCTTGCCTGAAGGGATCCAGCCCAGGTGTGGTGCTGTTAGTATAAGCTCCTTTATGCTGTGTGCTCTGTACTTATGCTGTGTAACTGTATAAGATGCTCTTTACTCCAATGTGGTGATTGTTCTACTGTTCAATAAATGCTGTTTTGGTTAAGCATAAAGAATCACTGGCGCCCAACTTATTGTGCTTATAGCACCTTGTTACAGTTCAACTAAATCCTTCCTCCACACCGCTGCGAGGGCTCATCCCTGAGAAAGAGAGTTTCATTTGTGGTGTAATACCATTTGAAAGTAGCTATAACTGACTCCTGTCACACCAGTTTACTATAGCGCTACACTAGAGACACATCTACATCAACAAATCAAAGTAAGGGTATTTAGGGTTAATTCATATTACATTCCCAGACAGACAGCAGCTCACAGAATGCTTTCATCTACTTTTTTACCAATATAATTGACTTAAAACAAAGAATAATGGTGCATTAGTTTAATGGGTACTTCTTAATGTATTGTATACTTTGTAGTTAGCATATTTTCTACTTTTCTATACAATACAGTAACTTGATGATTATACATATAATAGTGTCAGGAGCCGCTACTCTTCGGTACCGCGTCCAAGACACGTGGACAGCGGCACCAGAGCTGTGACGCTGGCGCACAGATGTGTGACATCATCATGTTATCAAAATAAATAGACGCAGAGGTCACAGGTTCAATGCCCGATTATAGCATTTTGTATCTCAATTCCTGGGTGTTCTATAATTCTTCCTGGACTGATTCTTGAACTTTGACTCTGAACATCGATCTTGAGTCTAATCTGCCTGCCTATTAAACGTTTATTCCTGATCCCTTTTGGTACCAACAACTTGGACTTTCAACCCTAAAGCTTCCTCCTTGGTCCTCATTCCTCTCTCTGGGAGCCGATAGGCCCCTGACATTATAATCAGGCCATAGACCCCATTGAGGAAGTACTGGAAGTACTGGATACCCTTCTCTCTCATATGTAATCAGTAATCCTCCTGTGGAAGTTACTCCTCCTTCTGCACTGCCATTGGCTGGTGAGCCCTGCATTCCTCTACCCCCTTGCTACAGTGGGGATCTGCAGGCCTGCAGAGGTTTTGCTACTCAGAGTATGATCCAGTTCGAGTTTCAGCCATCCCAGTACAATGAGCGAGCCAAGGTGGGGTATGTGATGTCCTGTTTAGAGGAGAAACCGTGGAGTGGGCAACACCACTTGACCTTTGATGCTAAGGCTTTTCTTCAGATTTTCTGTCCTGTCTTTGACGCCCCCGGTTGGGTCGCTAATGCCTCTTCCTGACTCCTACAGATTCGGCAAGGTAACTGCAGCGCCAGCAAATCCACCATTGACTTCAAAACCTTGATGGCTGAAACTGCCTGGAACAATGAGGAGTATGCAGCAGTGTTTTATCAAGGGTTGTCCTCCAGAGTTAAAGATGGCTTGGTCTCCAGGGATCATCCAGAGTTATTGGAAGACCTAATTGCCCTCAACATCACCTGGGGTGACACATGTGGGTGGCGATACTACAAAATCCCAAGAGAACTCTCACAGGTTTCTTCTGCCTTTACAGGTTTGCCTGGCTGCTAAGACGATAGTCGGTTCTGCCTTCATTGATTCCGGGGCAGCAGGGAATTTCATGGATGGATTATTGATGACAGACCATTAACATCTGAGATAATATCCACGACAAAGGGGGAGTTACCTGTGCAGGTTGGGACTTTACATGAAGAGAAATTATTGCTCCTGATTATTAACTGCCCCTCCATTACTATGGTGTTGGGATTACCCTGGCTTTGTTTACACAAACCCTCTTTTGATTGGGCTTCCAGTCAGATCTCTCATTGGAGTCCTTATTGCCCAGAAAATTGTTTGCCTACTATTCCTCTCCACTGTGTTACCATCACATCGACAGAACTTCAATCCCTGCCAACAGTTTACAGGGATTTCACCAATATCTTTTGTAAAAATCGTCTTTATGATTTCCCCATCTACCTTTTCTCTGGAAAAGAGGTTGCACGTATCCCCTATCTCCTGTGGAAACCTCTGCCATGAAGGATTACATCCAGGAGAATCTCCAGCTGGGGTGTATTTGTCCCTCTACCTCTCCGGCAGGGGATGGCTTCTTCTTTGTTGAGAAGAAGGATGGTGGTCTGCATCGACTACCGAGGACTCAATAAAATTATGGTTAAAAAACGATACTCCTTCCTTGGGTATGTCATTTCCCCCAAGGGTTTTGAGATGGATCCCACCAAGATCTCGGCAATACACAAGTGACATCTTCCCTTAAGTACCAAAGCCATATAAAGGTTCATAGGATTTGCTTATAACTACCACCAATTCATCAGAGGTTTCTCCTCTCATTTTGCTCCCATCCTTGCTCTTATCCGTAAGGGAGGTAAACCCAATTCCTGGCCTCCTCAAGCTTTGGAAGCTTTCCAATAATTAAAAGAAGCTTTTACATCCGCCTCGGTTCTCTAACATCTTGATCCTCAGTTACCCTTCTTCATTGAAGTTGATGCTCTGCGGAAACACCCTTCATCAGTAGAACTGTCCCAGCTGTTCATCGAATTCATTTTTTGACTGCATGGCTTCCCGGTGGAAATTGTCTCCAACAGATGATCTCAGTTCACAGCTAGGATCTGGCGCTCATTATGTAAATCTCTGGGTGTTTTCTTCTACCTACCATCCCCAAACCAATGGGGCAGCAGAACAGGTGAACCAAGCTTTAGAACAGTTCTTAAGGAATCGTATATCCCTCTGTCAGGACGATTAGTCTGATCTCCTCCCGTGGGTAGAATTCGCTCATAACAATGCATGCCATACTTCCACTGGAAGGCCTCCTTTCATGACAGTGTACATACAGCATCCTTAAGCCTTCCCACAAGACTTGTCAGATGTTCCTGCCGCAGATGATCATGCAGCCCATATGTCTGCTATTTGGGGTCAGGGGGTCTCTACAGTTCCTCATTAAATGGAAGGATTTTGGCCCTGAAGAATGCTCTTGGGAGGCGTGGACAGCTGCGCCATCAATGTGACGCCAGTGCTCAGACACGTGATTCAAAATAAATAGAAGCTGAAATCACAAGTTCGATGACGATTATAGGATTTTGTATCTTAATTCCTGGGTGTTCTATAATACTTCCTGGACTGATTCTTGAACTTTGACCTTGTCTGAACGTCGATCTTGCTTCTAATCTGCCTGCCTATTGAAAATTTCCCTGAATATTGACTACATTTATTCCTGATCCCTTTTGGTACTGTGAATTTGGACTTTTAACCCTAAAGCTTCCTCCCAAACCGCACTCCTTCGGTTACATGAAGGATACATGAGCAGATAAAGAAAAATACCTAAAGACTGATCCTTGTGAAACTTTGTGCAGCCTGTCATTTTGTGGGTTAATTAAAAGATTTGGATCATGCATATAAGGCTTTCTTCTCATTCTATTAACATTTGAATAATACAGGTAAACAGCTACACCCAAAGGATAGTGTCATCTATTTTTTTTAAACACTTGAAGAAAACCATACTACATCTTTTTATAGGAAATATAATTCATTTTACCTCCTTTCAGTTATATTATTTAGCTGCTGTATCTGCATAGCAGAATACAATCAATAAATTGTTCTGGGAGATGTTCTGGTGTGCTGTGTTATGAAACAAGGGAACAAAAGACCACTGACTCATAACTGTTTGTTTTTTTAAATAATACTAACAAGATGAACATCATTTTAGACAATAATAGTAGATTATATCCTACAAAACTTGTACAGTACATATCTGAAATACTTGCATTGACTAGTACCAATACAGTCTTTAGCTTTACACTGAATAAATACATTTTGGATATTGGACATAAGTTTCTGTACTGTTAACTGAACTGTTTAATTAACACACTATAAAGAAAAAATGGTATTGCATCCCAGAAGTACTGCCCCTTTTTTTAATCATTTATAACACTATGAAGTCTTTCTATTATTGCCTTTATTTTCCAAGAATGTTGGGAGTTTGCCCTTTTTACTTCAGACTTTATTCTGTTCACCTACACGAAAAAAAAATATTCCAAGATGACTCAGTGTCCTTTTCTGCCATGCCACAAGCTGTTGCTTAGCTGCAAGTCTGAGTCCAAGCATTTAACAATCAGTCACGCTTATGTAGTTAGAAAAAATCCTGGACTCTGTTCAGAAGATTTCTAGTGTAATTTAAGAGCGATATTTCCTTGGGAATCAATGACAGATGGGAATTCAAGTAATGGACCTACCAAATTGCTTATCAGAGATGAGCCATTAATATTTCTATAATCTAGTATATAGCATTAGTAAACAAAGTAATTTGGAAATAAAATATTGATGTCTTGTTCATAACGGCTCTTATAACTTAGTTTGCAGACTATTTTTGTATGCAGCAGTTCTCCTGACAATCTAGATGTATTTATTTACAGGAATTGGGTATTCAGTACATAGCTTTCCAACTTAAACTTTTAAAAATGCAATGTTTAAATTTGAATGTAGGTGTAGCTGGCAGGTTTTAATTTCTTACTCAAGAAACTAAGAGGCCTATTTATCAAAACATCAGATTTTATTAGTTTCAGAGGCATTTGAAACTACAACTAAACTCGCAAACTCTAAAGAGATTACTAAAACTCATGTTTATCTCAGTTTTTTATCAAGACAAAGTTGACCAAACTCCCATCCATGAATTGAACTAATTTATCAATAATCAAAAATAATCAAAAATCTGAGCAACAAATTTGAGCATCAATTTGAATCATACAATTAATGCTGCGAAAACACAACTTTAACAAACTGTCACTGCCAAAACTCGACTTTATCGGATTATCTGACAAAAACCCAGCCTTTATTGGATTATCCAGCGCATATCACAATGTCCAGCAACAACTTCTACATGACCTCAACAGGTGTGAGATGGAGTATTTTTGGATTTTTAGCAGCTTTGGGGTACAATAAATCTCTAAAAATCTAAGGGCTTTTTTTCTTGAAAAATAAAAATTTTCCCCTCGAACAGATGAATTTGATGTTTAATAAATGGGCCCCTTAAACTATGAATGTCATGACATTTATTAAAAGTTCAGAATACAAATGAACTCAAAACACGAATGGTTTCTAATATAAGAAAAAACTTAAATTGAAAAAATTTAAGCAAGTTTGGGGTTAACATATTGAAAACCTGAATTAGTCGAGTTTTCCATGAGAAAAGCAAAACCCTTGGGAAAAAAATCAAACATCATGAAGGCAATTAACATCTTCAAATGGTTCAGGGGTACTCTGCGAACTCAGACTTAATTTCTCTAAAGCATACACCATATTTCCTTGTAATAAACATAAATTTGTATTGAGCAAACTCTCTTTGATGATCATTGACAGCCCATGCAGTAGAT
>CM044431.1:145641331-145658629 GCA_024363595.1 Xenopus borealis
GAGGGTATTTAAGTTCCCATAATGCTTTGTTTTTGTAACACTTGATAAAGGGCTAAGCCCAAAACATGTAGTGTGCAAACACTGCTAATAAAAAACACATTTGCAGTTAAGAAACACTGCTTGGAGCTGATTTGATTCATCAACTTTTCCTGAATACTGTACAAAAGGGTGTAGCACAGACACCTGAATCAACAGCCATAAAACTTTCGGAAGTTGGAGCGGAAACCAGGAACCTTACTAATACCCCATGACTTAGGTCATTAATTTGGTCTGGTCTCACCAGACTGGCATGCACCACTGCCACTAAGCTCCTGGAATCCAACAGAGCTTCCATCCACCTTTACCACCACCATAAAGTATGCAACTCAGTGGTCTGTGGTGCACACAGGGTGAGCAAACAATGATACCTGCTGAGCCAACCAACTGGTATTGTGCACCTGGCAGCAACATGTCCCCACTCATTAAACCACCAGCATTGCACTCAACCCTTTGTTGGAGGAGACAGCTGGGGTTTGTCAGCTCCTTTAGGCCATTCTACAGCTTTTAGGTAAGCCCCTGTGTCTTTAAGCAACAACTCGCTGGCTTTTCCTGGGGACCTTGCAGAGGGATGTTTTGTGGCTGGCTTGCAATGTGGTGGAGGTGACACTTGTTGTAAAGTTGAAAAGTTGTCCTCAGCAGCAACATAGCATTCCACTATTTCACTAGGTGATTGGCTGACTGTGGATTTGCATGTCCTCAAGGTTGGTGGAAGAGCTCTCAGAAATTGATCCACAGTGACCCTTTCCACGATTTGAGGAGCTGACAAGGATTCTGTCTGCAGCCACTTTTTAACAAGATCAATTAAGTCATACATCAGGGCATATGGGGATCTCTCTGGCTGGTAGGACCACTTGTGCACCCGTTGAGTTCACACTGCTGACGTTACAACCAGTCATTGGAGTATCTCCATTTTTAGCCAATGGTAGTCCTTGGCATCGACTAGGGCCAAATCAAAGTATGCCTTTTGGGAGTCTTCAGTCCATAAATGGTGCTACCAGAAATGTATGTAGAAATGCCTCAACATCATCACATGGAGTCATCTTTTGCAGAAAATGACTGGCCCTAATGGGAATATCCCAACTGGGGGCCACACTTGATACACTGGTGCCCCATACAGCCAGCTGTACCTTCTTAGTTTGTCGATCAGCCTCAACTGCCTCTGCTACTGCTGCCAGTTGAGCTGCAAGCAAATGATTAATCTCTTGCTGGGTGGCCATACTCTGCCTTTGGATGGAATTGGTCTCTTGCTGGGCAGCATTTGCGTCCTGCTGACTAGCATTGTCTCTGGCCAGCTGCAACACAAGGTCCTCTGTGTTGTTGAACTACAGCTCCCACAGTCTGCAGCAAATAGCACTGCCCTTTAAACAACTGCTGTTCTTTTATGTCTCTCAGTTGCCCGCATTCAAAACACCATTTGTAAGTAATTGCTCATAACAGAAGGTAGGGCTCAGACAAAACTGTTCTTACAGATGACACAGTAGGCTCAGGTCTGCAACAAAATAAACAGGCTCCTGCCTGGGGTTTAGTGTTCAAACCAGATAAACTTAAACAGGCACATGTTCTGTGCTATAATAGTCAACAATATTTGAAAACCTCACTGGGTTGCAGTTTTACAGAATGCAGGAAAACTCCATACTGCTATCACAAGGCAGTCCCTCTATGGAGTTGCAGTAGCATACACAGTTTGTTTAAAGTCAACCCAGGGGCGCTCCGCTAATGAGGCAAGTTGAGGCACACTCGCCTCAGGCAGCAGCGCCCCCCTGGTTACCAGTAACTAAGCTGAATTCCCGGTTTTCAACGGGGAAATTCGGCTCTTCTAGTGCAGAGCGTGCACTTGCACGCTCTGCACTAGCACGGTTGACCCCCCTTACCCCTCTATGGAGCTGAAGAATTGAGCGCCGTGGGGAAGGCGGGGGCAGCACCGATTCTGGGGCTGTGCTGCCTGAGGCAGCAGCCCCGATGCCGCCCCCCCCCTTCCCGCTCCGCGCTTAAAAATCAGCGTTGGAGCGGGTGAAAAGGGGGCGGTATCACTAGTGCATTGAGTGCAATTGTGCTCTCTGCACCAGCAGAGCCGAATTTCCGGGTTACAACCCGGAAATTTGGCTCTTAAAGTTACAAGAGGCGGCTTTTTGCCATCCCTTGTAACTGGCCGCTCCATGCCGCCTGAGGCAAGGTTTTCACCTTGCCTCATGGCTGGAGTGGCCCTGGGCAGGGGCAGCATCTTGAAGGCCGCCTCAGGCAGCAATATCTTCAAGATCGCCCCTGAGTCAACCACAGTGTTTGTTCAGAGCTCCTCTGTCTCCCAGTTCACCCCCACACTGCACAGCCAGGATCACTTAAACAGCCCCACCTGTGAACTAATTGGGCAGTGTACTGGTTTAGCCCTGCTCCAGGGTCCTAGCCTGTCTTACCCTGGAGATTTAAAGGAGCCAATACCCCAGGCACTACCATCATTTACAGCCACCCTACCGGGACAGAGTTCTTTGTTACAATATATACAGCAAATATATATATAATATAAGGTTGTTTTTAATACTATTATTTAGCGCTCTATATTGATCAGACAGCTAAAAATCAACTAAACTGTGTATTTATTTTAATGTAATGTCAACAAGGAGGAGACAACTATTTAGACATTTAGGTTTAAAGATATTGCCCATTACTCAGGTTTGGCAATATCAAAACCCCCTTCAACCCAGGAGACACAAACTTTTGACTATTAAGGGTGGTCATCAGTCTTCCATGCATCTCTCCTCTATGACACACACAAGATTTATAGAAAAGCAGTACTTTTAGCTAAATAGCAAAATGAATTTCAGTTATGATTCTCTCAAATATAAATCTCCGTCCTTTGCATTTATTATTGTGGTCGGTTAATTATGAGCTTTGATTTAAGAACTGGCAGCACTTGAATGTTTACCTCTTAACTGATGAATGCTTACTGGACTTTTGTCTAAATGTAGCATACTGATTTCATGCTCAGATTAAAATCCCTCCCTTTTTGCCTTGCCAATCTGTTTGTTTTGCCTGCAAGATATGTAAAAAGAACTTGAAACATAGAATGTTGATGGCAGATAGCTAGTCAATTTTACATTTTTATTCTGTGCTTTGGCACACATTTTACTTTTGATTCTTCTGCTGAATGAGCTGTTATACCCCCAACATGTGGTTTATTTTTTAGTAATTATACTTTTCTTTCTAATCCCCTTTAGCATTAGTCGCATATTACTGCACTCCTTTATGTAATGTATTTTTGCATTAAAAGAGACCACCGTGAGTTGCCACAGTATTTGGTATCATTTATGTTTGGAATACAAACAGCCAGAACACTTTATAAAGCAGCCTCTAATTACAGAGTATCCTGAGGCATTTTGTGGGTAAGTTATAACATGTGCCCAGTTAGGTGTAATTTTTGGTAATTTGTCTACAAATATTTTAGGAAAGTACAGTTACTTAAGGAGGCCAAAAGCAGTTTGTATGGCTGCAAGAAGGCAGGCTTCAAACCCCTTAATTCCCAAAAGTTATTCTTTACCACCCCTTTTGGTATTATAACTTTCTTTGGCGATAAAAAGGCATCCTGATTGGGATGTAAATGCTACAGCTTTATTAACAGACAAATATAGCATTATAAATAAATAAAAACATATTTTAAGGCAGAATTAATAGCATGCCAGCCACCTTCCTCAGCAGCGTGGCTGGTGATGTTGTAGCAGGCAGCTGTGAACTCCTTTTCCAAAGAGCTAAAACCCACCACTGGCAAGAATGTGTTGAAACACTGGGTCCTAGCTCTCACCCAATGCAAGGATTTCTCCACAAGCTGTGATCAGCTCACTCCTAGCAACCCTATACTCAGGGACGATGGGTGGGATGCTGCTCCTTCCACCACTGGTCAAAAAAAGGTGGGTTTTACTTATGTCTATCCTACACTTATACCTACCTATCCCTGCCTACCTATCACCCTACGTTGCATCCTGTTATGATCTATTTACCCTTTTGTTCACTCCACCTGACTTACACCCTTGATTTCTCTTCATATTCTGCTGACCCCTTCATAGCTTCACCAAGGCTTCTTTCCATATACTGTATAGAGATGGTGCCTAAATCTACATATGAAGCCACTTTGGATTGTGCATTTGACACAGAATAACTTAACTCATTTATCCCACTTAGCACAGAATATTGTGTCACAGCATCCCATCCAATTAAAGAGTTCACAATTGAAAACAATGGTGCTTTGGTATGGTAATGAAAAGGTTAAATGCATTAAATGAGTTAAGATAACACAGTTTCTTCAATTAACCCTGAGTCGCATTTAACTCACAAATCCAAGTGGCTGCATCTGTAAGTATATTACATGGTCGTGTATTTTGACTTAGTTAGAATTTGTTGCCAGAGATGCTGGATTCAGCCATTTTTATCCGTACAAACCCCAGATAAAGTACAGACAAAACACATTCCTGTACTATCAGGTGTTAAAGGGCACCCGTCACACCAAAAAAATATTCAAAACCATATTTTATCACATTAGTCAAGTAAAATGAACATTAATTACACTATATAAATTATTTGAATCTTGTTTTCATCAGTCTGGGAATTCATAATTATAGCAAGCAGGCAGGAGCCATTTTGTGGACACTGTTATTAAGACAAGCCTTGCATCATCTCAGAATCTTGTTTGTGCACCAGAATGGGGGACCTGGTGTCTATCCCCATGTCCTGGCTATGCAATTAAATGGTTAACAGAACTGGGGGAATGTGTGGGGAGCAGTGGCATCTAGGAAGTGCTGAATGGAAAGTGAAAGTAATTATCTGCCCCGCCTCTATGCCTAAGGCATAGAGGAGTGGCAGACAATATTTGATTGACAGCTGTGATTTTTAAATGAGCTTAAAACAGCTATGAATGCTTTAATAAAATTTGAAAAGGACTTTTATTATACAGATTTTTATGTCTGGGTCCACTTTAAATTGCATGTTACATAGTACAAATCTATCTATGAGTGGAGAGAAAAACTACCCACACTACATAAAACAACAAGCAGTCCAAGCCTCATTTAACATTTTCTTATAGTCAATTAGTTACCTAGAAGTATCTGGGCCCACAGAAAATTTGGGAAAATCTAGGAAACATTATATGCATTTGTACCCTGCTAGCAACACTTAGGCAGGGGAATTCAATGCTTCAGTTAATTATTTTAAAGGAAAATAAAAGGTTAAACCATGAGTTTGCTATATATATATATATATATATATATATATCAAAAAAATTACTGCCTCTCAGATTGCAGGATAGGTATGTATTTTTACAGAGGACATTTTATGCTGATTCACACAAGGGATTAAGCTATAAATATTTCAGCATAACTTTATGCCATAAAAGCCTCTTCATTTATAAGCAGTTAATAAAAAAGCATAACATCATTGTGCTTCATCAATATATATAATAGCTAGAGCCATTATTGGATATTATGCTGTTTTATTTGCTTTTAAGGTAAGGTTTCACTGCTACAAATGGCCAGTTGTTTATTTCAGATTTGCTCTTGAATCAGAAGGTGACTCTTTTCATAGGAGCCACATTGAATATTTAAAAGTGCCATTTAAAGAAGGGAAACACTCCATGGAAAACTAAGGTATGCTAAGTAGAACATATACATATGAGTGCTCACGCAAGCAGACAAAGTGCATCCCATTGGTTGTCAGTTGTGTACACACGAGAGGTGATAAATGTTCAGAACAAATAAAATCCAGTTCGGTGGTCTTTTATGTTAGTGAACTTTTTGTTTCCTAATTAATGGAAAGGTGTAATCTCTGGGACTGCAACTTCGGGGGATCTGTCTTATTGTCTTATTGGTTACACTCCAGGGAGATTTCAGTAAACAATTTAATTTGTTTAAGATCTTGAGGGTCCTCCATCAAACTGCATTTCATCTCCTTCGCTGTAATAAATAATGTAATTTCCAGCAATGAAAAATTAGGCCAAAGAGCTCTACATATTGCTGCATGGCAGCTTCCATGGTTGTACAGTAAGCTAGCTTTGTCAAATGTTCTATCATTGGAGGAGTATTTGCATGAAACTTTTGCCCACATTGATTATGTAATGTGCATGTTAAAGACTGTATGCTTTTATGCTGTAGCATACATTAATGGGGCCATGTAAGGACCCACTGCTGACTTTTACAGAACTGCTAGGGAGAGCACAAAGAAAGACTATTATTGAGAGTTAGTGCAGTACAAATTAACTCATGGCAGAATGTGCACCATCATAGCAGGCAGAACATATTTTAGATGGGGGTACAGAGAAAGAGAGTTTATGCTGTGCAAACATCATTGAATATATAATTAGAAATAGGGACTACTGGAATCCCAATCATATTGCACAATAACAGCAATGTGGAATGGTACCCTCAACGCATTATACAGATTATACATTGAAATGTAGTGGGTATTTCACCACATTATACACTGTGAGCAGTGGATCCTGGCAGTGCATAGTTACATAGTTACATATTTAAATTGGGTTGAAAAAAGACAAAGTCCATCAAGTTCAACCCCTCCAAATTAAAACACAGCATACACACACCCATCCCTCCACTCTTTCACACAAACTGCATTTGCCCATAGCTATACTAACTGTAATCGCATTATACAATGACAGACAGTGGATACTGGAGAATGGATGACATTCTGAGCACATTATAAACATATTAATTGAGCTGTGGCATTCCAAGTGTAATGCATACAGTGAAAGATTGTGTGTCACTAGCACCCTAACAATATTATGTGTTATACATGTTGCATAGTACAGGAAATAGTATAGGAACAGTACAGGGGAAATCTCAACCAATTACATTGTGCAAGCTTAAGGAGTTTTCATAAAGTTGTTATAGGAGAAGGAAAGTCTTTTTAACTTGGGGGTGCAAAATGTTAGGCAACTCCAATTGTATTTACTTACCTAATACCCTGGCCTGGTGCTCCTATCAGCAGAAAACTGTCAAACCCCAGATCTTACAGTGAAAACCACTGAACAATCCTCTTGTTTTTTCTTCAAAGTTTTGTTACCATTTGTCACTCAACTGTGCATGTGCAATATGTGAAGAAGGAAGAAGAGCATAATGCATATTACAGTACACTCTGGGAAAAACCTAGACTGGTGCAGTTTTCTGCTGATAGGAGAACTGGCCCTTGGTATCACGTAAGTAAATCAATCATTTTGGGGTGCCTAACATTTTGTACCCCCAAATTAAAAATACTTTCCTTCTCCTAACTTGCTAACAACCATTATCCATTAAAACTAACATAGCATAAATATGGGTAGACAAAGCTGCATTTGTAATGGTGGCTTAAGGAAGATAATTATATTGACTATATAAAGAAGTAAAACTCTTTTGTTTTCTGTTCACTCAGCTTTATCCTAAGGGGTCTGTGTTACCAGTTTTCCCTTATTGTAGAAACAGTATAAAGTTAACACACTGTTGCTGCGGTGTAGTCACTTCCAGGAATAACAACAGGGATATGAGCTGAAGGTCTGCAAGTGTGGCAGGTCAAGTAATTCTATATCCTGGCTTTTTTTAAAACTCACCGTTCTAATGCTGAATAATGATATCTGCAATGAATCACATTGTGAACTTTAGAAAACCAGTTAGAATGATGTGTATTTTGTGTATAAACTTAGGTCAAAAAGGTTTCATGCAGAAGTAGAATAAATTTTTTCTACCCAATTCACTTCCCACCCAAGTCAATGTTGAGCTAGATATCCGGTGATACAACAATTTCAAGTATAACACAGAAATTATGAGAGCGTTATGCAGTGCAGTTTTTTGTATTTCATTTATAAATCAAAGCACCATTATTTAAAATTTCATAATCAGACATCTCCAGTGCTTTTAACAAGCCATTATATTTTGACAGTTCCTCATTTTCATTTCGATTAAAAAAAAAAGGTCAGCAAATTTCTCCCTTGATAATAATTGAGTAGTGAAAAATCCATTCTGATGACAGAGATTCAGTTAGCAGCACCATGTTCTAGTTTCAGAGAATAATGGGGTCTATTGAGATGATAGATTTGTCTTGTGTGGCCGGGAATGTTAATCTTCATGTGACACTTACTGATAATGCTGGAAAGTGATTCAAACAAAAACAAAGAACTTCCAAACTCTTTCAATCCCTGTAACCCCTTTCTTTTCTATAAATAAAGAACCCAAGTATAGCTAGCAACTTCTCAAGGACAGATGTGGGTACAGTAGCCATGCACTGGAAACTAAGAGACCTTGATGGGTACAAATAATTTGGCATATTCAACAGAGCAAATATGAGACATTTTCCCATATTCAACAGAGCAAACATGGACATTTTCCCAAGAAATGCAACCAAGATTGTAGGTGCCAGCCTATAAAGGTGGCCATAGATGCACCAATAATATCATACAAAACAAATATTCAGTGTGTGTATGGTGGGAGAGGAGTTGACTGATGTCAGCAGAAGACTGATTTTGATCCTGCGCCTTTGAAGGCACCCCTAACATTGGCCATTGTTAGTGCTGAATCATCAGATAGAGGTAGAATTCTATTGTTTCTACCGGTAGATCTGACGATTTATCTCTACACGTGTGTATTGAAATTAACGATCTTTCTTGGAAAGATCGTAATTGTGACATCTATGGTCACCTTTAAAGAATGAACAAAAGTAAGTAAGTAGGACCATCATATGGAGTTTACTTTGATGCGGTGTATCATAAAATTTTAACCAAAAAACACTTGTTTTTTTTTTTTTAAATGCACTCATTTGTAAGGAATGACTACTTCTCTAACATATGGCTAGAGAATGTCCATTGATTGATCTCCTTTTTTATGTGTTTCATATATTTTTTAGCTGAGGTGGGAATACAAAATTGATGGTCAGATGGGATATTGGTGGGGATAACAGGGAGACCTACCTATGCCTTTGCATTTCATGTTTTTCAAAACATTTTTGGTTTTATTTAGGATTTCACTGGAGAGTGCTAGGAGTCAAGTGTGTTTGGGCAATAAAACAGAAAATATTTCCAGTGCAAAACAAGCATCTGCTGCCCAGGTGTCTGTAAAGTTAACTCAGACCCTGCTAGCCTAGACTTAGCTAGTTCTAAGTCTGTGCTTCTTACCTTGGATTCATTCTGTATCTAGACTACAGATCCCATCTGATTTCCAAAACACAGGTTCTGGATAATGGGTTTCCTATACCTGCATAATCAAGCACTAAAGCATATTGCACACCACAGTAGCATGAGGGAACCCAGGTAGGACAAGTTTGTGGAGCCACATAATTAATTATCTGTTTCTTCAGCTTGCACCTGGCAATTTTATTCAGACTCCAGCAGCAGTGTTGGAGTGTCCACGATGTAATCATATTATATCAAAAGGGTTCTGAAAAGTGTGCCCTTGGAAATAATTACAGGGCTCTGTCCTTTGAGCATTGCTATAGCCCTATATACTGTATCTCACACACCAATTACTCTATAAGACACCAATTGAAAATCAATGGAATTGAGTAAAAAATTGACTCAATAGCAATATTAATAAATGGATATTGCAAGTATAAAATACGGCCACATTTAATATACTGAACTATGCATTGGTTTCCAGGGCCCCAGTGTGTCAATGAAATATAATATAAATTATAATAAAATGAACTAAATGAATTTACCATTTTTACAGAACTATACAGGGCTTATGAAACCCAAATTTTATTAAATTCTTTTCTTTAAACTTTTATCCTGTGCTACGTTGAATTCCTGGTCAATGAATCAATTTTGCCTTTTCTCCTGGGTTTTTGTTATATGAAGCTGATTCCAGTAATTGATTGTTATGGTCTCTTCTGGAACAGAAGTATGCACTCATTGTCCTGTAACTTGCAGTGGTCCATCATGAGCACTTAATAGCCGATGTCTGATGAGACTTCATAAATTGCATTGTAAAATGTCATGCTTATTATTGTCATGTGATATTTTAGCATTAACTTGTCTAGACCTAAGATATCCAACGATTCTTCCAGGCCTTTAATAGAGCTACAATATCCAGAATTCTCACTGTGATGCTGCTAGGATCTTTAGAATGAATTTTTCCTGAGTTTCTGGGTGATTGAAGGCATTAAACATTATTCAGCAGATACACTTGTTGCCTTTCTCATTAAGTTATAAAAGTGAACACTATGCAATGCTAATTATCTGAGATGCTTAATATAAAACCAATTCATCCCTCAGATTTGCTTATAATGAATGTTCTAGGAATACAGGATAATATGTATAAGTGGTACTGCCACACTAAAAAACAAGACAACAGCACCGTTAAAGGGATGGTTCACCTTCAAGTTAACTTTTAGTATGTTCTAGACAGTCACCCATTCTAAGCAACTTTTCAACTGGTCTTCATTTATTTTTATATTGTTTTTTTTAATTATTTGCCCCTTTCCTTCTAAATCTTCCAGCTTTCATATGGGGGATCACTGACCCTTTCTAAAAATAAATGGGCTGAAAGACTACAAAATGTATTGCTATTGCTACTGTAATGCTAATCTGGGCTATCCAGACCAACACACAGGCTACTGTACATAAAATATAGGAAATGGGTGCCAGGAGGTTCTTTGATGCAAACAAAAGAAGGATTTATTATGTCGAAGACAAATGGCCCCAGGTCTACTTACACGAGAAATGAGGCAAATAGCAGATGATAATCACAGAGGACAGATCACCAAAATACAGCAGGGATAATTGTAACTCACAGAGGTATCAGTAGTCAAGTGTACATCAATTTCCAGAATACAGATATACCTTTGTGGGGATCGGGATCACCAGTGAAGTAGTTAGGGAGACAAAGTCTAAAGCATAACACCCTTTCCACTGAGTCCCTGCACTAAAGGCATACAAGGAAGCTTTTTGGGAAGCTACTCCCTGCTACCAATCCTCGATGGAGTGACAACTGCTCTTGCTATATAAATGCTCTCTGTCTCACTCTCCTAGAAAGTCTATTGCAAAACTACCCTAGGCTAGCTATTCCTCGTTCACGGGTTTTCCTGGTCCCCGACTCAATCACCAAAGGTACAGGTCCCTTTGGGGCAGTGGCTTTACTGGGCCTTGGTGATCCCAGGCTCATTGGAACAACCAGCTTCAAGGACACCAGCAGCCACAGAGGAAGAGACCACTCCTTTCCACACACTATATGGCAGTGTGGCAGGAAGTGGTCATTACACCCTTTGGCCAATAACTAGTGGTGTAAATACTTTAATTGGAAACAAAGGCTTTTGCCTAGTAACAAAGGGTAGGGATTTAACTCTATAGGGGCATAGCAATCCTATAGGTCCCTACACTACTTTCTATTACTCATCTTTCTATTCAGGCCCTCTCCTATTCATACCTCAGTCTCTTATGTAAAGTATTGCATGGTGGCTAGGGTAATTTGTACCATAGTAACTAGATTGCTGAAATTGTAAACTGGAAAACTGCTGAATAAAAAGCTAAATAACTCAAAAACCCCAAATAATTTAAATTGCAAATTGTCTCAGAAAATCGATCTATACACCATACTAAAATGTTGACTCAAAGGTGAACAACCCCCTCAACATAAGGTAAACATAAAACATTAATTGTTTCTGAATTTTATTACTTTAAAGCAGAACTAAAACCCCACATTTAAAAAGTGTGATATTAGCAAAGAAAAACAGCTAATATGAAACAAAGAGTGCTCTCCATTTTACATGAATTATGGAAGAGTTAGAATCCCTTTAACTTCACTACAAATTTCATAATATTTTACTGTTTTTAAATATAATCTCCAGTGTCAGGAGACACTGCATAACTCTCTGTAAGCTTTCAGATAATTTAGCTTTTCCTAGTTGTACTGTAGGTATGTTTGTGATTTTATTTTCAATTACTATTTTATTTGGGTAGAAAAGTATAATATATGAATATATTATTTAATGAGCTATAGTGGACTGTATAGAGGTTGGTAACCATTATTGGTATAAACCCCCATAAGTAATAAAGTTTGCCCAGGAGCAGTAACCCAAAGTAACCAATATATTGTTTGCTTTGCACCTGGGCACCCTCTGGGCCTTTTATTACATAATCCCAAATTATGTATCTTAATATTCAAAAATAAGTCTTATACTGTATCAGTAATGGTGCTTAGATGGCAAGTAATCCAATTGCTGTACAAACCACAGTAAAATACAACAATTCAAACAAAAATGCTGGTGGTGGAATATTTGCAAGTGGTAGCTTGTGCTCAGGCAGAATTTCTAACAAAAATTTGGCATTTCTGGTTCAATTTATTGTTAATCATTTAGTCCTTCAAACCATTTACATACACTTCCATTCATGCAGAGTCTAAAGGTTGCAAGTCCATGCATAATTTGCTTAGCACCACATATAGTGGAAATTCTGACGTTCAGGGCCAGAAATTTTGCCTTGACATGAAGATAAAAGGAAATAGAGAAATCCCTTAGCACATTCATTAAACTGAGGTAATTTAGCTGCAATTAAACATAGCAGGAAGACACCAAAAATCAATAGGTGGTCAGCACAAGGCCAAGGATAGTTAATTAGTGGTCTTTTCTAAGGCTAAGTTACCCTTTGAGATTGGCTAAAGTTATCCACATTCTTTCTTATCCTACTGGCATCTATTTCAGTGATTTGAAAAGCTACTGTAATTAAGGAAGGGGTTCCAATGAATGGCACTCCATTGATACTTTAGTGTCAGTGCAGACAGTTGCAGAATCTGTTACATAACTGCCAGAGTCGGATTGAACTTTCTTGTCCTACCAGAAGTTACCATTGATTTGGAATTAATTGTGATAAAATACAAACGACAAATTTTATATAAACCCTTTTACCCTCTGCTGTTCCATTTGAAATGAAATATGAACGTAACTAACTAACCAGTTTCATAAAGGTAATGAATACCCTATTTGTGTTTGGTAAAACAGAACACACCATGGGGCTAAATGTACTGCATACCTGAATTTCCATCTCCCCCGAGTTCACTTTTTTGTTTGGAATGTGATCACTTTTAAAACTTTAGTGTAGGAGATGGTGTCATGGCGACTAGGTGTGATAGCTGTAGTCCACAACGGATGCACCACAGAACAACAGCCCTGATCAATATGACAGAAATAGAACTTCATTTCATTGCTAGAGTTACAAAAAAATGCTGATGTCACTTTTTTGCTTTGCTACAAAATATCCATCAACTATTACAATTGTACTTGATTCCATATTACCAAATGTATTTTTTATGTCTTATATTTCAGACAAAATTTAGCTGTCTATCTTTAGGGCTCCCTCTTTTTATACTGTAGCTCAGTGTCCACGCACTTTTCTGTTTTGCTTCCCCGTTTTGCTTCTGCAGTTTATTACAGTTTAAATTTACACCTTCTTCTTTAGTTATTAATTTTTTGTTTTCATGTTTTAAAAAGTAGCTGTAGCTTAATAAGATTCACATACATGTTAAACTCACATACAGTTTTACATATAAAGGTGCTCAAACACATGAAGGGAAATTGCACAATTTATTGCAGTTGTATAATCAAAAAATTGAGAAGAAGCTGTTTTTATTAAGATTACAAATAAATATATGTGGTCACAATTCCCCTTTTCCATTTCCCTCTAACAAAGTGGTGATGAAGTTAAGTAAGTTTGATGAGATGAACACACATTACATTACAATAAGAAATTTCATACTGAAAGCTGTGAACATTTAATCCTATAATGCGTTATAAAAACATTAGATAGTAACTGATGATGAAAAGCCCGTAATAACCAGATAAGGTAATTTGGAATTGTGCTTGATATTTATTGTACTGGCACATGCATACATTTTAAAAGCAGAACAATATATTTTTTATATGCATTATGTGCAATTTATACAACTGCATCTTTGTGTACCTGAAAAGAGTTTGATACAATAGTCTTTTTCTTAGGTCAAACTAGGACCAGATAAAATACTTTTGTGAACTAATTTTGCAGAATGGTGCCTGCAGTCACGCTATTGAATGTCACATGTAATGATACCTGTTTAGGCTTGGCTAACATCTTCCTAGCCGGAACTAGGTGCAATGCTGGCCATAGCTGGCTGTAGACAAAAACTGGGCAAATGTTGCCTAAAGGGTTCACCAGCAAGTGCTTCCATTGCCTGTAGTTAGGGGGCTTTAGGGATGCAAGCTTCCAGGTGACCAACTAGATACAATTTAGATGCTTTACTGTGTTAAACACAATAGGAAAGTGACTAATCTGGCCCCAGCCCTACATACAGCCCAAAATAAAATCTATCCCGTACACTGTTTTGGTTAAATTGACAATGTAGATGGGGACACAGTTTAATTACAGAAATGATTTTATGGATTTTCCATGTGTCTAGACTATTCAGCTCATTATTTACTCTGTCACTTTTCAAATAGCTTTTACAGTGATTGATTCCAGCTACGTCTTCAAACAAAAGAATCATGGTCAGAGATGGATTAGGTACAGACTATTTATTTTTCTATAGCCATTTATTAAGCCCATGATTATCCTATAGAATGCAAGCATGTGTGTATCCTTTTGGAAATCAGAACTCTTTACCTTTTGCAGACCACTAAAATGCTTGATAGTACACTAAATAGTGCAGATATCAGATCTGAGATCGTATTTTCAAGGTACTTGTGTGGGTATGAGGGCTTATAAATTTGGGAGATTTGCCATAAAGCAAATCTACCCCTACACGTATGCCCTGACTGATGCATAATTGAATCATCAAGGGTAGTGAGGACAGCATATGAGAGTTTGTTATAAAACCACAGTGATTAAAGGAGAAAAGGCCTTAGGGACATAGAGTTAGATATACAGATAACTTGAAATTAAGCTACATGATCTTGAATTTAACCTGCAATTAATCTCAGGACTCAGAAACAGGCTTCAGGTAATGAAGAACCTACTCATAAAATGAAAAGGGTTTACATTCTTAAGCTGTTCAAAGCTACTACTGACTGAGCAATAGAGAGAGAAAGATTATATGAGGTTTGTAAACAACTGGAGACCACCATGTGAATGCACCTGATTAAATGCTGACCCCTACATAGATATTCCACCAAAATTAACTTCATTAATCGTTTCTACTAGAAACTTGTGCAATGCATAATCAAGAAACTGCCATTCACTTGCAAACACAATATTCTTGCTGTTGATAAATGAAGAACAGCTGGAATCGTATTTTTAAGATTCAGGATCCTATAGAAGAAGTCTGTCTGAATGTAATGAGTTTAAGTGCATGTTGTGTCTGATTTGTCTAGTAAGAATCTTCAAACTATTTTTATGACATAAAAGTTGTCATTGGATAAGAAATATTTGAATGTTTTTGGAAGAAAGTGAATTGAGTAAAACAAGTCTGTAATGCCACAAAAGAAATATATTATGTAAAATTACTGGGACATATGTCACTCTTTTTTACTGTATATTCCTTACAGGTGGTATAAGTTGTGTTGTCCAGATATATACAGTAGAACCTCATTTTACAATGTTGTTTTGTGGCCCAACCTATATCTTATACATAATAAATTTCCTGATTTTACATTTTCCTGGATTTTACACAATTTTTTTCTGGTCCCATGAAAAACTTAAAATGGGGGTTCTACTGCATGTCTAAGGATAGATAGATAGATAGATGATAGATAGATAGATAGATAGATGATAGATAATTAGATAGAAAGACACCTTCATTGCACATAATAATCTAAATAACCAGATCGGTGTAATAAATAAGACAGGATTGTTAATTAGGCAGTTGGCTAATTTAGACTTTAGTTTTAGACCAAATAATGTTTTTGCCATTAAATGCCACAATAATTTTATGAATAGTATTATATATTTTAAATGGTTTTGTTCTTCTTAATCTTCTTAATCACTAGAAGAAGTATCAGGAATATTATCTTAAATGACTATTATATTTGTATCAACATGAAAGCCACAGCATTTGTTTGTCCCTGTCTGTAGTTCAGCATGTCAAAAATAATTTGTGCTGTGCATGTATCTATGAAAGTTGGCATATTTGCATTGCCTCATTGTGCTGATAAAATGCTAATTACTGATTCATTGTAACTGAGACCACATATAAGAGGATGCAGCACATATTGTCCCCATCCTCTTTTTTTCCCTCTGAACTTGAAATCCTAACATTAACATTTTGCCAACAATTCCAGAAGCTGTAGTACAGGAAGGAAACTGATAGTAGCCTTCAAGAGCTATGTTATCTGATCTGCATTTGCTCTTACCAAGGGCAACATAACCTCCAGTTAGGCTGAAAAGCCTCAGAGATCCACCTCCAAGTTTTTTTTTTGTTCACTGCAGCTCTTTTCAGATTTCCACATAAATATATTTCTCATCTCACCTTCAAAGAGACCTTTCTGCTATAACCATTCACTGGGAGGCATTTTACCTTGTGATCCATTTTTTCTAAACCTTTTATATCTTGATTATGTGTATGTTTAACTTTATTTTGTAAATTATAACCAGTTCAGGAACAGAGCATATGGTAATATAAAAGCATGCTTTCTTGGTGTTTATTTCCCCCAAGGAACGCAAGAATACATAGGGATATACCTGATTTTCCACTAAATGGAATTCTTGAGATCAAATTGATAACCACATCCTTCCTTCATTGGAAACTGTAATAGCTGTGAATAACCTACCTTATATTACAACACATAGTAAACTATGGACAACAGGGAACTACTAGTAAAAGTCTTTGTGGTAATATACAAAAGTTAGTTGCCCTTCACACAAGCCCAGAGTTCTATAAATGAGTACACAATGTTTATGAGCCCTACATGGTGTATAAAAAAACCTGAAACATAATCCAGGGGCATGTTTACTAACATGGGAGATAATTATCTGGAGAGATGTCTGGAGATGTTGCCCATGGCAGCCAATCAGCAGTTACAGAAAAGCCACCTAAATGTTTGAAAACAAAAGAAAGATCTGATTGGTTGCTCTGGGCAATATCTCCACAAATCTCTCTCCATATTTATCTCCAAAGTTAATAAACATGCCCCGAATGCCTAAATACAATTTCATCTTATCTGGAGCAGACACTAGATCTGAGCACATGAATCTGTGCAAAAGGTCATTCCCATCTTATAAGTACCAAGGTGCCAGGGTGACTTCAGCAGACATAGTTGGGACTAGATTTTCACAACAGTAATAATTAAATAGACAAATACAAGAGGTCCTCTGCACTCAACCCATTATCAATATATTTAAGA
>CM044431.1:145671717-145694285 GCA_024363595.1 Xenopus borealis
GAGCGGCGGAATTTCACTCTAGTGGCGGAACTTCACTCTTTGATAAATTTACCCCTATAACTTTGCCTTTAGAGTGCTTCCACATACCCCCAATTTTTAACTTTAGAACTATAGAACTATGTGAGCTTTTTTAGAACTCGAATGAACTCACAATGCTATTTCTGTTTTTTATCAGTGAAGTCCAAGTCAACAACCCGAAAACTCAAACTGAGTTTTTGGTGGATAAAAACTTGATTCACTAGAATTGATTGAGTTTTCATGAAGACCATTAATATCTTCAACTGGTTCAAGGGACCTCTGTCACTCAGGGCCGGAACTAAGGGTAGGCAAAGTAGGTACGTGCCTACTGCCTAGGGTGCAAAGCAGGGGGGGGCCATGCATGTACCTTCTCTCCTGCCTAACCCTAGTCCAGTCCCCTCTCTCAACATCCATTCGTGCTTGCTGCAATTCAAGCATGCATACATTTTCATGCATGCGTGCCAGCGTCAATTTTCAGCCGGCGCCACGACCACCCAGGTTGTCTAGGGTGCCTGGCTGGACTGGC
The DNA here is from genome assembly GCA_024363595.1 of Xenopus borealis. Lineage (NCBI taxonomy): Eukaryota > Metazoa > Chordata > Amphibia > Anura > Pipidae > Xenopus > Xenopus borealis. Next base: position 145,672,262 of record CM044431.1, read on the forward strand.
CCAGCTTTGCTCTCATTGATTTCTACATGACCTTAACAGGTTTTAGATGGTGTATTTTCAGATTCAAGCTGTTGCCAGTGTCAGGGTATAATAAATCTCGAAAACTCTAATTTATTGTGGAAAACTCAACCTGACCATTAATAAATCTGCCCCATAATATGAATAAAACTCAGAATGTGTGGACTGCCAGTTTAGGACTATTGTAATACAGAGCTTATTTTTGAACATGTGCAATCTGCAATATTTGCAGAATACACATACAAACAACATGAACATAACCATGGTTTTTACACGCAATGCAATGTTTTCCACAGAATTGCAGCACAATTGCAGGTACATACAGCATGCCCAGTGTTGGTTTCCTAAGGCACCCAGCCGGCCACATTTCCCCCTGAAATGTGCAAATGATGCACATGTGCAATGATAATGCAGGGGTGTGTGAATGCATGCCAGGGGAACAAGGGCCTGAAGAAAGGGGTAGGCAGGCAGAAGAGGCATATGCCTCTTTTGGCTACCCATATTTCTGGCCCTGAGCACTCTGCTCCAGAATACGTGCATATTAGCTAGCATTCAGTTTGGTAAACCACATCCATACTGTGGCACATGTTGTTCCCCCCAGCATTTAGGTAGGTTTTTCCAACATTACGAAAAGATGCAATTTGTTGCAAACGTGGAACAAACCATAATTCTGTACATGGGGAAACTGTATTCGTCAATGAGAGAACCTTCCAGCTGCAGGGACTCCAGAGAAAGTGGTGACATTTACTAAAAAAAAAACTGTATTCATAACCCTTGAGAAGGAGTCTATGACTGACAGGCACTTTACCTTGTTCAAGGGGTCGTCAGTCTCTCCCTAAATACCATAAACTTAGCAAGTAGCAGTTGCTGCTGAAAGCAAAGTGGATTATGTGGACTTTGTTTCATGTAGAGGAGCTTCCATAAAACTTTGTTGATTTTTATAAACTTAACCTTTCAGGAAGAAAGTTTAATGTAAACTAAGCCAAACAATAAAATGCAGTTGTTTTATGCTTGTGGTTAATTTTTTAAGGTACACAATACTATAGCAAAATCTGAATGGACCAATGTGTCTGTGTAAGAAACCTCAGCCAGATATTTTTTCTGTTGCAAATACAATGTGCCACCACAGAGTTGTTTAAACCCTTTAGGAGTAATACGGGTATGGACCTTATTATCCAGAATGATCGGAACCTGGAGTTTTCCAGATAAGGGGGTCTTTCCATAATTTGGATCCATACCTGAAGTTTACTTTAAAAACACAGAAACATTAACTTCACCCAACATGATTGGTTTGCTTCCAATAAGGATTGATTATATCTTTAAATAGGATAAAGTATTGTTTTATTCATCCATGGGGAAAAAAATAATTTTAAAAATGTTGAATTATTTGATTAAAATAGAGTTTATGGGAGATGGCCTTCCAGTAAGTTTGTTCCTTCTGCATAATGATCACAAAGGCCTCATAAGGCCTTGTATTATATAATAACCAACTGAATGTTTGCTTTCATAGAGGTGACCAGTACAATGCCACCCACCGATCGGTTGATTTTCTTTTTCTATTACTATATTTTACTGTATGGTCTGTTATTATGCCTGTTACCTGAATCATATCAGTTCAGTGTCAGTGCTTATTATTATACTAATTAACAGAGCTATAAACATAAGTACTATAAAGGTGTTCAACAGCCCTACACTGATATAACTCACTACTGTGGCAAAAAGGGCTTCCGGAAATTGACTTTCTTTATCTGCAAGGAGCCTGACAAAGTTGCCTTTCTAAACCTGTGTAACACCTAGGGAGCTGGTGTGGTAAATGTGTAAAGTTATAGCTAACAAGCTTACAAATGCTTTTTATTATGCCTGAACAAAAAAGGATTTTTTAGCTTAGCTATTTCTACATAGACCTCAGCCATATCAAATATGTGGAGGAAATAATGAACCTATTGATCAATTAAAGGATCAATAGCAGTGTTTTGACATTCTGCATTAAGCAGAAACTAATTGCTCAAACCTAAATGCTTTTTAAAACATATCTGTGAAATCAATAATACAGTAACTGCATCTTAAACAGAAGGACTCACTGTACAATGGCGGAAATGGACAATAAAATTAAACTGCGCTAACAGTCCTTTCCTCTTTACCTAACATAATCCCTTTACACAGCTAGAGTGTATCTATTTCTTATTTGTTTTTGCTTCTGTCTGATAAATTAGTTAGATGTTCCTGTTGCTCAATAAATGGAGAAGAAAAAATAGAAACAAGTGGAAAAAAACCTACTGTGGTGCATACAGGTACTTATTACTAAAGTAAACTAGTCATGTTCTAAAGATGTGCCTAATCCTCTATTTTGACTCTGGTTGCTTCAAGTCCAGAGTTTTTGTTTTTTAATGCAATATTTAATTTCTGCTAAAATCATAACTTCTACTAAAACTAAGACCACAGGACTGATTCACTAACATTCTGATTTCTAATTTTTTCACAAATCATTTTCTTCTCTAAAAATTCTTTTTTTTTTTTTAATTTCTCTACAGCGCTAAAAATTCGAGATTAATTAAGTGCAAAACATTACAAACAAACATTTGCCAAGTAAAAGCAGTTGAGGTCCTAGATAAATCAATGGAAGCTATGCTGCTTCATTTCTAATGGAATAATGTGATATCTCTTGTTAGAGCTAAAAACCTTTGCAAACACCTTTGTGAACGTTAGCGTCCAAGAGTTTCATTCTTCTCAAAGTATGCAGACAAATGACTTTTGCCATAAAAAAAAATTTTTTGTCACAATATTTAACTAAACTGCAGAGCAAACCTTTACTTAGCCATACTGATCAATGTAATATTCATCAGCCAATGATTTTACCTTGCGAGCAGCGCTAAACATTCACAAAAACGCATTTTTAAACAACACTTGCTGTTTTAATGGTATTCCCCCTTAATACTTTAAAAGGGGAATGTATTATAAGTCAGTAACGCAAAAACTATTCGCAATGCGAAAAGTTAAGCCTTTGCAAGAACAAATGTAATATACCTTCTGCGAAACCTGAAACTGTTTAGAGACCACTTCCACCAACGGAAGGCCATTTGCGAATTTTATAGTTGGCATTCCCCCTTACATTTCCCCTTGGTTTTTTTTTTCTTTTTGCTAGTAATTGTCAGAAGAGCAATTCATATTTCTCTTATTTTTTAGCAAATTGTTCTGAGTGTTTTTCAATACATTACATGGCATTCCTGGTTTTAGAGTCATTTTTTAATTTTGGTTTCAGAAACCTCTAAATTCACTAAAATGAGAATATTTATAATAATAATGGGCCCCTACATGTTTGTTAAATATCTAGTGACTTCACTTTTCTGAACAACTAAAAAAAACCTTTGATTCACAGAAGTTGGAATTTTTATGATTACATTGCATATACATTTGGATTTTGGGGCATACAACTAAGCCATTGTTTGAATATAAAGATGATGGATTTGGTGCACCCCTGGTATTCATTTAATTTCATGGTATTGGTATGGTGGATTGTGGACACTAATAATGAAACATGGAGACAAATCCCCATTGAACATATGATCCTTATTTGCTTAGTTATTCAGAATGGTTAGCATGCATGCTCCCTGATAATAATCTATATCACTATTGAATCAGATCGGTATATTGAAAAAAATACATAATAATGTATTACTGCATTATTATGATCAAAAAAAGACACAAGGTTGTTTTGACTTTTTTTGGTATAGGCATGTGTTGTGTGAAGGTGTGGAGGGGATAGACTAATGGTGTTTGAAGTCAAAAGGCTTCTCATTATGCACAATGATTTACAGTCCATAAAAGGCATGCATGAAGTTTGTACACATCACACACAGTTATTGACTGAACTGAAGTGGACATATTTTCAGCAGATGTAGAATTACTCTATCTCTCTCTAGGGAAACCTTGTCATATGTGATATATATTTTTATATTTGTTACACTTGTGTGCCCTGTATTATACTGCAATAATTGCCCCTGTCTCTGACATCAGCGAGAGACTGCTATAATAATAATCATTATTGTCTGCAAATAAAAAAAGATCTGTTGCTCTGAATGCCAATCTAGAAACCTTGATTCAAATCTTTATGACAGCTGCTTGTGACCCTGACTTTTGGGGTTATTCTTGACCTGTGGGGTGTAAGTGCAAGAGCTGTGTTCTGCACTAATTACAGAGAGCAGTGTCTGGAAGCACAGCATTTACCTGTCCTTACCACCTACCTTAGGGTGCACGGCTAGAACAGGATTATAATGTGGGCTGCATGTCCTGCCACTCTGAATGATGGGCTCGGGAGGGAAGGTATGATGTGGGAGAGAGGATGGATGACTCTATTCATCCCCCCAACGGCCTCTCTGGGATACTGCGCTGACTAATCCAGCCAGTTGGAGAGCAGAGGCCTGTGACAATTTGCAGATAGCTGAACACATCATGGAAAGATCAAAAGAATGGCATAGTGCAGGGCCGGACTGGGAATAAAAAGCAACCCAGGCAAAAAAATCAAAGCAGACCACATGTAAACACACAATGGTTTTGTACTCATTCACACATATATTAGGGTAAAACTGCAAAAATATTCTCATTGACTAAGAGCTTCTGTTCTGTCACATAGGAGAAGCCCATTGAGCTGACTGCTGAACTATAAATCCCATTATTTTAAAGCTGTTAGCATGGCCAGACTGGGAGTAAAAAGCAGCACGGGCAAAAAAATCAAAGCAGCCCACATGGAAATGCAATGATCTTGTCATGGCAACAGGCCGCCAAGAGAGGCTTGAGACTATTGGTGAGACAGTGACATAAGCACTTGCTGTCACACAGTCTGTAGCTCATACGCAGGTATGTATGTGCATGGGGCTCTCTATTATTTTATGTGCCTTCACTGCACGAATGTGCCTTAAACAGAGAAATTTAAACTTGTGGCAGTCTGGAGCTTAATTGGCCTATTTTAACTGTGAGATGAACGGCCCACCAGGTATTTGCCGGAATGCACAGATTGCACAGATTGCCAGTCCAGGCCTGCTGACAGGTACAGTGGGACTGCCTCCTCAGTGATTAAAGAAATCCCTTGTAGATGCATGACCACCCTCTGACCCACCACAGTCATGTCCCATTATGCTAAACCACACCCAGTACCATGACTGCAGTTCTCTCTTGTTCTTGGCCTTGGAAATACTAAACATAAGGGCCTTTTATAATGACTTTTCCACTGTGGGTCTAGTAACCCATAGCAACCAAGCTAGCAAGATTTAAAAGAGGCTTTCCCTGGGCCTGCAATGCCAACACCGGGGTCCTACCTTCTGTGGATAATGCTCATAATCATTAAAAGAATCAAGACGAATGACCAGCAGCACACTGTGGGAGTTCCATTATACAAGATGAGTGAATCAAGAGGCATGCAAATGGCAGAATACCTGCTTCAAATATTTATTGTGCAGCCACATAACATTTTTCGGGCGGCAAGGGCCCTTTTTCACACTTGACATGTTGTGTGGTTGCACAATAAATATTTGAAGCAGACATTCTGCCATTTGCATGCCTCTTGATTCACTCATCTTGTACAATGGAATAATTCACTTTGGTTGCCAGTGACGGAGAATCAGTGTGAATCAAGGCTATCTTCACAGCACCTGGTGCTTGTGTGTTACTCCGTATGTACACTGTGGGAGTTGTAGTTGTGCAAAAAAAAATTTTTATTTAGCCCAAAAAAACATACAAAAGGGCAATGTTTCGGGTCCTCACGACCCTTTATCAAACCAAGTCGTTAGGACCTGAAAAGTTGCCCTTTTGTATGTTTTTGTTTTGTTTTTTTTGGGCTAAATAAAACTCAGTGTGCTGCTGGTCATTCACCTTGATACAAATGTATGGCCCTGAAGCAGGCATTGGCTGGTCAGTACAGCAATTGATACCACATTTTGGCTTGTTTTGGGAGTTTGAGCTATCCATTTTCGTTTACATGATTATTAAAAGAGACTGGGGCTGGGTACCTCAGGAAGTTGCCACCCTATTTTCAATTTATGAAAATTTGCATTTTCTCTTGCCCTTTGTGATTAATACAAATATGCAATAAAACAATGTGATATGCACAGAATACTACACCTACAATATATTGTAATACGTGCTGACAGAATGAAAATAACATTAAAATGAAACTTTGCTTTGAATACAGCATGTTTGCCACATTCCCACCCACTGGCCTATGCCACTAGTCTGGAGACTTTGCACCCAGGCAACCACTGCAAAACATACGTCCTTTGTAATGAAAGATGCAGATTGGTCAAATGGCAGTCAGCTCTTTCACATGATTGGCTGCTAGTGCTGCTTCTCACAATCTCCTTGTGAACTAGGGCGTTCCATTCTTGCACCAGCGCCTTGCAGTTTCTTATCACTTCCTGTCAGACAGCACTGAGTCAAAGCTGTGGGAGTAAACTGGAGTCGGTGCTCCAGCTCTGCAGTGCATGATCTCATCTCCACTAGTGATGGGCGAATTTATTCGCCAGGGGCGAATTCGCGGTGAATTCCCGCGATTCGCCGCTGGCGAATAAATTCGCGAATCGCCAGCGAAATTTTACTTAGTGAAAATTCGCTGTAAAAATGAGTCGTGCGTCGTTTTTGATGTGACACGACGACTCGCCGCGCGCCGGAAACGACGCTACGCGCGTCGGAAACGACGTGACGCGCCAAAGTTGACGCAACGCACGTCAAAAGCGTCCCGTGACTCGTTTCGCAAATTTTTCGCCAATTCTCAAATTTGTCTGGAAATTCGCTAATTTTTCGGCAAAGCGAATCTCGGGAGATTCGCCCATCACTAATCTCCACCTCTTCGATAGTTGGTATGCGCTGGTGTTTACTTTTATACCACATGCGTTTGTCTTATGTTGCTTCCACTGTAGCGCACAAGCCAGCCCATTTTAACCTTGAGATGAACGGCCCACCGGTCATTTGCCCAAATGCACAGATTGCCAGTCCAGGCCTGACAGAATGTGGCCTTTTTGCCGCTTTATTACAAATGAAGTCTTTTATCTCTTTGAGTCCCATCATACACCTCATGCATCTACTGTGTCTGCCTTGATTTCCATAAAAAATAAAAGTTTTGACACCCATGGGAGTATAGTGCTAAATAAAAAATGTCCTATCCCATTATATCAAAGATCTTACTCACATCTCCTTTCAATGAGCCACACAAGGGAGCTTGGCATCAAGTTTTAATAAATACTAGTTTAGAACATGGCTTGCAATACAATGTTTGAACATAGTTCAAATATCTTACTATAGTAACTACATACCTTCCAACAGTCCCTTTTTGACAGGTCAACCAGCAGTCCCTCATTTATACTGGAAAGTCACTGTTTTTCTGAACTGCCAAAAAAAGATACAATGTTTCTAACTTAATTGGATCTTGGCAAAGAGCCCAGAATAGATACTTAAAGGGGTTGTTCACCTTTGAGATAACTTTTAGTATGATGTAGATAGCGATATTCTGATACAATTTGCAATTGGTTTTTATTTTTTATTATTCTCGGTTTTTTAGTTATTTAGCTTTTTATTCAGCAGCTCTTCAATTTGAATTTCAAGCAATCTGGTAACTAGGGCCCAAATTACCCTAGCAACCATGCATTAATTTGAATAAGAGACTAGAATATAAATAGGAGAGAGTCTGAATAGAAGGATCAGCAATAAAAAGTAGCAATAACAATACATATGTAGCCTTACAGAGCATTTGTTTTTTTACAAGGGGACGGCGACGCCCATTTGAAAGCTGCAAAAGACCAGAAGAAAAAGACAAATAACTATAAAACTATAAATAATAAATAATGAAAACCAATTGAAAAGTTGCTTAGAATTGGCTGTAATAAAAGTTACCTTAAAGGTGAACCACCCCTTTAAGATACATTTGAAACAGTTTTGGATAAGATTAGACGTTAGGCCCACAACTTGAAGGGCAATTCACCTCCATTAGTAAAACTGTAATAAAACAAATTTTGTAAAATGGGCATGGTAATTAGGTAGTGTGGTCCCAAAAGGGACGTGGTCAAAAATGTCGCCGAGTTACACAAACCAAATCATTTTGTCCCTATTTTTGTTTGAAGAATGTTGGGAGGTATGTAACTAGACTGTTGTAACTACCTGGAGCACTCACTAGAATGGTTTGTACTTATTAACTGAACATCCTGCTGTATTATTTATCAAGTGCTTAGCATTTTACTGATTTAAAATGCATGGACCCTTCAGTTTTATAACCAGTGAGACAGCATTTTGGCTGTGTAGCATGGTGCATTGTTGTGTGATAGCACATACACCAACAGATAATTGACTGTTTTTCCTTGGCCAGCTGCAAGGCAAGATGTAAATTCTGCTATGTTCTGCCCAAATGCAGGAGATAGTATATTATACAGAGTTATTTATTACGACCTTGGATACAATTGCAGGTGCACAAGAATTCTAAAAGCACTGTGCCTTGTGGTTGGAAATATGGTGCTTAGCAGTAGTATATGGAGAGTACAGGGTTCTGTTCTGGCTTGCACCCAGTGGTGCTCCTTATCTTTCCTCGTCATATGAATGACATTGGATGAAGTAAATTTCTATAAAAGCAAAAGTTTGGTCATACTTTCACCTTAGACATGTAAGGTACATCTTCCTGTAATTTTCCATTATGTTCATGTAGTTATTATCCACACCACTGCTCTTAAAATTACAATAACCAAGAGACCATGCCCATGGGGAAGTCAATATCCCATTGGTTACCCACCTTAGGGGTTGCCATAACGATGCTTACTGTACAACCACACCACCACGCCCAGCAGACGGACAAGGAGCCCACCATACAAAACTGTGTTTGAAAGGATAAGCTAGCTACGTAAGTCAGCCTAACTCACCACCTAGTTTAATGTGCTTGCTGTAAGTAGCAGATCCTGGACCACTTGACAACTAATATTAACCACAAATGCTAAATAAGCCAGACATCTATCCCCAAACTAGGGAGGGTGGACAGAGAAAATGGAAGACTATTTCCTGCTCTGCCTAATCTTAGAGCCACCTCTCCAACTTTATTTATCCAGCCCACAATAATTAATTAGGCCCATCCCCACTCAGAGGGCAGCCCCGTCAGGCAGGCCCTCCTCATAAGCTACTGTGAAATGCTGGCCTTACTATATCATTTTAACTGAGAATGATGAAAGGCATATCTGGATTTTATTCTGCATTAAAACATTTTAGTTACTTAAGAATATGTGGAAACTACACATCATCAAAACATTTTTTTTCTGCAATCCAGCCAGCTCCACAGCTTCCAAATGATACGAGTAAATCACTTTCATTACTAAATCAAGCCAACAGAGGGATCGACGCCAGACAGAAACACACACATGCTTTAACCTGAGCCAGATTACTGAAATACAACCCAACCTATCCAAATCATAAGTGGGAGAATATAAAACATTATCATGTTATTTTTAATTCACTTGATGACTATAGCATACTGGATGTACATAATAGTAAACTAACATTTGCTTTTAATAAATATGCAGCATAACATATCACTCAGATACTGTTATGTGCTTTTTGGGCTGATATGGGGTCCTTTTGGGCTTATTGTACCTATAAGTAAATTAACAGTAACATTTCTGAGTGAACTATTGGAGTGCCCTCCACTGATTTATTTTTGTATATGAACAAGTGTTGCACTCTGCAAGTAACTCTAGACCTAAATGGGAATAGGACATTGGGGCCAAAACTGTTAAAAGAAACTATTTTGTATCACATCATAATAAGTATTTTTTGTTAATATTTTTAGATACATTTTTTATGTAACTGAAAAATTAAAGAGAAGAAGACCCACAAGTTAGAAAATTATCCGTATAGAATTAAAGCAAAGAACTGCTGTAGGCTGAAAAATCTGATATTAGAAATATTTGACATTTTTACTCTTTTAATGGTGCTGTTAAAACGTAATCATTAAAAGGGTCCAAGATTAATAATGCATGGAAAGTGAAAACAAGGGTTGTAATGGATTCTATGTTCATGAGAAAATCACTGCATTAAAGAATCAATTTGTATCAAAAAGTAAAGCAAAACAGTTTTTTTTTTTGTTGACAGAAGTAATTTATTTTTTCAATATCGATAAAGAAAAGGAAACTCTTGTTGCATTAGAACAAAATCCATTGAAGGGACAATATCACAAAAAGCCATGACTGCTCTCATAATAGCACATCCTGCCAAATAGAAACTTCTCCATAACTATAGTTTGAATATACAGTATATATAACAAGCATGGATTCCTTAATTTGTGTGTTCATTCAGTATTTAAAGACAAGCATGCTGCAACTTTTTTTTTTCTGATTCTGATTACTTATTTCTTTAGGGTCAAGAAGGGTAGTCAAGCAGCTAAAGTTTCAAATGAGGACTAAATGGTAATCATTAGGATGGCTGTCTTAGGGGTATCTAATATATTTTATGATGCTGGTGATTGAATTGGTTCTTTACCTATATACATATATATAGCAGGTGTCATTCTCCTATGTATTATTGATTTTATCCATCTGGTTCCTATCTATTGTATATGACGCAATGGCAATTTGAGCATCACATACTCCATAATCATAATTATTCTTGTAAAAATACATGGCTTGCATTATGCCTTTGAGAGGAGTATTGTGTTGCCATAGTAATATATTTTTGATGCAGTTCTGTTGTAGGCATTTCTGCATTTATAAACACTCCCTAGAAATATTCTTCCTTCAGTCTGTCCATAATTGTGAGCTCTGTATATCTTAGCAACAGGCAATTAAGACATGCATTCATTTACTGTAAGAGAATACTCTAAATGTGGGTGCATGTGTGTGGACCAACAGCTATGGAAATAGACTGTCTGTGAATATTGACCAGAGCAGTTGGGCATTCCTATGAATTTCAAGCAAAGGAGTAAGCAATATACCATTAGAATGTATAAAATGGTTGTGTTATTGCTCGTTTTGTATTTTCTTTTTCAATGCCCCACTGAAGATGTTACTTCTGTTCAACTTACACTGCATTGTAATAGATATATATATTGTACTATATGCTTCTCTTCAGAAATCATCTTTTAATTATTCAGTGTATTTTTTATACATACTTTTTATATTCAGATTTTTTAATAAATTACCTGGCATCTGTGTTTTAGGGAAAATTAATTTATTCATGGTTTCAGAGACCATCGAAAATCAATAAAATGAGAACATTGATAAATTGGCCTCTATGACTTGCCCTTGATGTTTTTTCTAAATATTTCTCTATTTGTGGTCCAACTTTGGAAGAGGCCCCATTAAAGTAACCTCATACAAGTTTTAAATATATAATAAAACACTGTGCCATTTGTTATCCTGCTATATTCTGCTATAATAATATCCTAATATCCTGCTATAATATAAAAAAGTGTACAGGACTTCTTGTATTTGCCTGCTATATGTCAGAAATATTTTGGCCCAAATATAATGGCCAGGAATCGTACACTAATTGACAGTTAGGTTGGCTTTCTAGAAGATAATTCTTCTTTGAACATTTTTAGGGATACACAGGGAATTTCTGCCATAACAAAACATCAATGCAGAAACCATATAACTCTTAACAAAGGTATCATTTTTGTAAAAGATGTTTTCAGTAACCCAGGGCTAATAGTAAATGATGGTGTCATGCAAATATTCTCTGGTATGAATCACCTGATAATTATTACACATTTCCAAAATAAAATAACTATACCACTCAAATGACAACAACTCATGCCAAAAAGATCTAAACAGAGCTATTATCCCAAATTATATGTCTAAATATTCAGAACATATAGAGCATCTGCCAACAAGTAGATTGACAGCTGCAGCAGATCTTGATGGTGACTGGTGACTAACAGATCACTACATTGTCCACACACAGCAACAGTATACAACTTTCTGAGTTTCTGTACAGGTCTTTAAAACAATGGTTTAATAAACAGGTGGAACAGTAACACCAAAAAATGAAAGTGTTTTAAAGTAATGAAAATATCATGTAGCCCTGCCCTGTTAAAACTGATCTGTTTGCTTCAGAAACACTACTATAGTTCATATAAACAAGCTGCTGAGTAGCAATGGCAGAAACTGAAAGACGGCTTTATGGCACAGGATAAGTAATGGATAACAGATAAGATTATGTTCTACAGAGCTTATCTGCTGTCTGCTGTGTAACTTGAGCCTTTTCTCCTTTGACTAGTTGCCCCCATGGCTACACAACAGCTTATTTATATAAACAATATTTATAAACAAAACAGTTTTACCAGTGCAGGGCAACACTGTATTATATTTTTATTACTTTAAAACAATTAAATTTTTTGATGTTACTGGTCCTTTACGTGTTACTTTTTTTCTCTCTCATTGAATGCCAATTGAATCCATTTTGGGCTAGGACCATAATCATCCATTGATGTGGTTTCCTCCTGAACAGCAATCAGACCTATGCTGACCCATCAGGAGTCCTGATGGGTCAGCATAGGCCTGATTGCTATAATTACAGCCAATGAATCAGTCTGATTTGGTCCAGCATGTGAGAGGGTACCTCTAATCTAGCATCTAAACATATAAAGCCAGTTCTGTATAGCCTTTGGATTGTTATTAGTGATGGGCGAATTTATCCCGTTTCCAGCGAAATTCGTGAATTGGTGAAAAATTAGTGAAACAAGTCGTATCTCGTTTTCGGCGCGTCATTTTTTTTTTACACGTGTCTCTTTTTTTTTGACACAGGCGAATTTTCGCGAATTTATTCGCCGGTGGCGAATCGCAGAAATTCGCAGCAAATTCACGCTGGGGAATAAATTCTCCCATCACTAATTGTTATATAAGCCTGAGATAAAACAGAATTTTGGGATGCTCTATTCCTTATAAAGAAGGTGATTGTCTTCTGAATTCACATAGCTCCCCTCTCCACTCTTATCACCAGCAGAACCCTATATAGTCTGAAAAATTTTGCTGCCCATTTTAACTCTCATTGGGATGTATATAAATTATTATTGCCTGTGGAAATAAAACCATAAAGTCTAGTGCAAAAGAGTGTAAAAAAAAACCAATATATTTTGGCAAAAAAGTATTTCTACTCATGAGTTGGAATTTCCATATTGCATGTTTCTACAGAAAAACTTTTTTCTAAATCATCTGTATGTCATCATCTGTTGTCAAAATTAGCCATGCTGTTCTATTGGTACTAAAAATCCAGAAGTTTCCCCAATTTGTATAAAGACACTATGCTAAGAAGTAATTTTTTTGCTTAAAAAATTCACATTATTTTATGTTCCAGTAAAAAGAACAAAATACAGTTATGTACCCCAGCATGCTCCAGACCTGGGGTTTACGGTACTAGTTAATGGGTCTTTCTGTCTACTAGAAAATCATGTTGATAAACGCAATAGGCTGTTTTGCTTCCAATAAGGATTCATTGTATCTTAGCTGGGATCAAACACAAAGTACTGGTTTATAATTACAAATAAAAAGGAATCTTTTTTTAAAAATTGGATTATTTGGGTAAAATGGAGTCTATGGTACATGGCCTTCCCGTAATTTTGAGCTTTCTGGTGAATTATCCAATACCAGTACTATTAAAAGTGTTATTACAGGAATGCAGCTCCAGTGTACATTCCCCCATATCTCAAAAAAACAAAATATACATTCCTAATAACAATTTTAATGCATATTGCACAAAAGAGAAGGATGACATATGGGAAAACATACGAAAAAAAAGGACCATAAAAATATTTTGCAACTTTCTCATGCTTAAATGATATAGAATCTCATCTATGACAAACAGTTCCAGTTGGCAGGTGTACGCAATGTATGCAGACTTTTCACATCAACAGCTGATGTAAAATTGTAAGCAGAAAGTATGAATATATATGTATATAAATATACATATGCTGTATTTGTTCAAATAGCTTTTGATGAGCCATTATGAGGAACGTTGAAGTTATTGGTAACCCACATGTCTACATTGTCATTAATCAACAGCTGTATGTTGTTAAAAATTTGCATAACATTGCACCGCCCCCCCCTTCCCCCATAATGTACTGTAAATAATTCTTTGCAAAAAGAGCTTGCTTGAAGTATGTTAATGATAGGTCGGAAAGCATTCAGAAATCAAGGGAAGGAAGGATGACGTTCTTATAGTAATTAGAATGAATGCTGAAATCAGAAGCATTTGAGCAATAGGCTTCTTTATGTGGTTTGAAGCCTGAAGTGTTCTGAGCATTTCCACAGTGTAATTCTGTGGTCAGCTTTATCATATTAATGGGACAGCTAAGTAAACCCTGGGTGCAAAACAAAGATAATCTTAAATAAGTAGAACAGACCACAAAGTGGATCCCTAAGGGTAGTGCAAGTATTGTTTTTTTCCAGGATGAGAATTAATATTGCATTATTCCCCCTAGTACACTGTGCCTTATCGGTCTTGACTAGATTTGGAGAAGTCTGAGGCATTCTGGGATTTAACACTGAAATTCAAGAGCAATGAAACTAGGTCATCTTTGTGCACTTTGATGTCAGGGGTTCTAATTTCCTCGACAATTTATTATAACTGTGTATTTCTCTCTATATATGCAAATATGTATAGAAGCAGAATAAAATTTGCCTTTGTTTAAATTATATATATATTTATTTCATCTTCATACTTCTTAACTCCCACTTCCACATAAACCATATTTTAAAAACTTTACTGAGACTTTACTACAGCTTAAGTTTATAGAGAACTGAGATATTTTGGACAAGTTTAATCCATTTAGATACAACCATGGTATTGTTGTCCCCTCTTATAGCAACCAGGTAATACAATAATAATAAATTAAAGGGGTTGTTCGCCTTAAATGTACTTTTATTATGATGTAGAGAGTGATATTCTAAGGCAATTTGCAATTGGGTTTTTTTTTGTGTGTTTTTTTTTACTTATTTTGCTTTTTATTCAGCAGCTCTCCAGTTTGCAATTTCCTTGCATAATTCTTAAGAAATGAGTAGGGCGCCTATGCACTGTAAAATTTGAATACCTTAAATTAATACTGACACTAACAAGCTTCTTTCTGCTGAAACCTGCCTAACACATAGTTGATCAAGAGGAAGACAAAAATTCATCAATCCAAATTTGTCTCGGGGTGGGGCTTCCTGACTCCAATAGCCCAATCAGACCATCCTATGCATTAGCTTTGTAATTTCAGTAATTTTGTATTTTATGCCATGATTCTAGGTTAGGACGATGACATAACGTTTATATGGTGGTGTGCCAATTTAATGATCAAAATTGTTTAACAATAAAAACCCTGTTTTTGAAAATATCTGCACTTGTGCAGATACTAATGAACTAGGGGACTATGGAATGTGTATTGATCACTCTGCTCTCTTTTTTTGGGTTTGTAAAGCTGGGAAATCAGTGAGTTGTCCTTTGTAGTCAGTATGTAGCATATCATTTATTTTATGGACAAAAAATATGTGTGGCTTTCTGTGCGAGATACTTCAGTTCAGGTTGATCCATCAGTATATGTTTCTGGAGACCATCAAGATGCAAGATCTATCCCGTTTCAGTTTGCCAAAAAAATTAGCGAATTTCCAGCCTGCGCATCTGGTTTTTTTTTTTACGCCAGCGAATTTTTCGGCAGGCGAAGTTTTGCTGGCGTTTCGCGTATTTATTTGCCGGCGCCGAATTGCGGAAATTTGCTGCAAATTTGCGCCATCACTAGTATCAGCAGCCAGCTGTCCTTAGCTTGCATCCTCCAAACCCCACAATTCCCTGCACATGTGATTTTAATAAGAATAGAAACATCACAGTGCAATGCATTGTGGGTTATGTAGTTCCTGCATGCTGTCTGTAAGCTGTGAAGAAGTTGTTGCAATTTGTAACATCATTGTTTTTGTCCCTCCTTCCCTGCCAGTATTTCAGTGATGCAAAAAGAGAACTGTTGGCTGGAACAGATGGATGTCAGCATAGAAAATTGCATGTATTCATACTTTTTGAAGAAACAGGTAACTAATGGGTATATTAGGAGTTTCTGTGTTATGTGGGCCTCTTTATCATGTTTTGTCTTAGAAGCCGGAGTTCCCCTTAAAAAAAAAAAAAGAATAATTTAAAAGTTTAATGTCAGTACATGAACATTCCTGGTTTAACAATAATTACTCAGATAAAAGGACATTATACATATTTTATTCTTTTTTTTTCTGTTTTTCAAAAAGAGAAGATAAAGTTTTATGGCGGGGCTGTTACTGGCAAACATTGTGCAAATGAACTTTCCAGGCTTGTTCTGGTCAAGGAGATGAGATTATATTTCTCTTATTTTGTCTGTGTATTCAAAAAAGAAGATTTCCCAGCAAAAACATCTGGATTTAACCCAGTACTGTACTTTAGCCCTGAGACCTCTTTTGAGCAGTAACTTCTGGCTGACTTTCTCTCTTCCTTTGAGAAAATGTATTTTTTATAGAGAGAAAACATTCTAGGGTTTACCAGGATATACTGAATGTTTCTGATTTTATCATGCTCAATTTATTCTGCTCAAACCTAACAGTCTAACTAGACAGTGACACACTAGAAAACAGAAGGGAAAAAACTAATTAGCTAGAGCTAATGAGAGTGGCATGGTTTGTTGCTTTTCATTTGAATATAGATTATATTTATATATATTATAGATGTTTTGTTTTTTTAGGCCACCTTTATCAACCTATATCCCAACCGAGGGGGATTCATTATTATACGTAAAGGTTATGACTTACTTATTGTGTTATCATCTTGACATTGTCTTTACACAGTAGTTTTTTCCTTATATCTAATGGCCTGAAAAGTAATTATTTCAGAGTGGTAATTGATTATCACAATCACCACCACAAACTAAATGTGGATCTGTAACTTTTAACCTCAAAGCCCCTGTTTGAGATTTTTAAATGCCCCATTTCTAATCAAGTGATATGGGCTTTTGTTCTAGCCAAGATAGAAACCATTAATGTGCATAGCCCCAATGATTACAGTAAGGCCATTTTAACTGGGAGCTATTAAGAGGTTATGCAAAGCAAGAAACAAAGCTTTCTCAGTGTATTCATTCAAGGTTTGCAATGATAGTTCAGTTAATTTCCCTGTGTACACATTGCTTTCTGTTGGTAAATAATTTATATTATACTGATATCCTATCAATGTTTTGCTCTTTTGATGGTTAAGCATGTTAATAATGCAAACATCTATGGGAGACCTACATGCACTCCTGTGATTTTTGAAAGCCCCAGTGCTCTTTAAAGGAAGTCTATCATTTTCATGTGCAAGTTAAAAGCCCACCATTCTCTTAATTTTTTTTCTTTTAATGTTATGTGTATTGTTTTTCTAGGAAGTGTTTCACTGCCTTGCATTGTAAATGACTGGTAATGTGCCATCGTCTGGAATATACAAAGCAATTTCAAGAAGCATGTTAAGTTCAATACACTGTATATCATAAACTAGATACACTTAGGAGCAAATTTACAAAATTTCCCCAAAAATCCCTCGAATTCCCTCAATATTCGATAAGCATTCGACTATTCGTCATCTTTTTGCTCGATATTCGATTTCTCGATGAAATCGTACGATCGGATACCGATCGTTCAATTTCACAAAAAATCATGCTTTTTCCTTCGAGCCTCCGGAAAATTTGTACGATTCGAACGATCGAGGCGTTCGATCGTACGAATGGTATTCTAGCAGGTTTCCCATAGGCTTCTATTGGTATTCGGTAGGTTCAATCTGGCGAAGTAGGCATTCGAAGGATTTTAAAATTTTAAATCCTTCGATCATCGAAAGATCAAATTATCAAATATCCGATCATTTGATCTATTCGATAATTCGGTATTCGATGATCGAAGAGGCCAAATTTGCATATTCATATATCCGAAAAAAATGTACGATCAGTATTCGATCACATTCGATCGAACTTCGAATCCTTCACATGAATTTTGTAAATTTGCCCCTTAGTTTCAGAGTAATTTATGATTATACAATATCTTCGCTTTCATTTTTTAAAAATTCAGCAAAATTTTAAAAAACACTTGCATTGGGGAATCTGTCCATATTAATGACTCAAGGGGCACTATAGTCACATTTGTGCTTGCATAGGGATCTACAATCAAAGTGATACAGGGATACTGGCTGTTGAACAGCTATCCCATTTCCAGGACCGAGTATCCATAAGTGAGCTATTTTTGGAACTACACCCCACAAAATTATAGGTTGATAACCCCATTTATCCATGGGTGCCATAGTATCCCATAGTATCTTTAGTGAATATAGTTGAAGGAAAATGCCTACAAATAGATATGGCTGGAATTTTTGTACTTTATATACTGAACTCACTGTACCGCCAGTGATGTTTATCAGCCAATAACAGTAACGATGCAGGCCTTGTTAGCAGGAACTCGCCATCTTAGATGTTATTACAACTTTTGAGTGTCAGTGACACTGCACATGCTCAGTGTGTTGAGAAGCTAAGCTTAGTGCTCAAAAGAAAGAACAAAGCAGAAAATTAGGTTTATCCATCAATGAAGCCACTTAATGTGTATCTGAATGAATGTTACATAGTTACATAGTTAAATTGGGTTGAAAAAAGACAAAGTCCATCAATTCAACCCCTGCAAATTAAAACCCAGCATATACACACCCACTCACACTTCGATATTCGAAGTCGAAGTATTTCGCTTTGATGGCCGAATTTCGAAGAAGATTTTAGTATCACAGTAGCCTTTGATATTCTGTCTGTCCAAAAAATTATCCAAGCCCGGCAGTGCATTCCACAACCACACTGTCCTCAATGTGAAAAACCACCTACGCTGCTTCATATCAAAGTCCTTTTCTTCTAGTGTGAAGGGGTGGCGTCTGGTGCAGTGATCCTCTTTATGTTGTGACTTTTATATTATATACAGTATACTGTACATCCTGTAGATATAAGCTGGTACATAAGCTCAGTAACTGACAGCAGCACAGAGCATGTGCTGTGAATCAGCAGCAAATCTGATGGGGAGTTACTAGGGCACCTTTAAAGGCTCAGATCTTCAATGCTAAAGGGTTGTGCACATCTGAAACTAGTAAATTACAAACCATAACATATAGTATTTCAAAGACTTATTGTTTGTTAAGCTTCAAATCTCCTTAGAGAGGCTGTAGCTCCAAAAACAGTGAGATTTGGAAAAGAAATGACATACCCAGTCCTTAAGATGGCACAGCCCCAGTTTTAATATTCATTATTATTCTCTTTGTGTCTGATTCCTTTCTTTTCCCAAAACATCAGTTCTATTTTGCTTTTTGGTTGATATTCTAGCTATCTAGTCACTGTGGCCATAGTGGTCAGAGATCCTACCTGACACATTTACATCAAGGATTTGAGCATAAATCAGAAACATGATTAAAGTAATAACTGTAAGTAGTGGTGTAACTACTAAGGAAGCAGACCCTGTGGAGGTAGGGGTGGGGGTACAGGGGGACTAGCAGGGATCTGCTTCCTGGGTAGTAATTTTTTGTGTGTGGAGGGTAGCAAGTCACCTACAGGGTTCTGAAATTTGTTTCACGGAGGGGCCGTGCTGACTGACTGTAATTAGGGTTGCCACCTGGCCATTTTTTTTACTGACCTGACCGGCATTTTTGATAGCTGATCCCAATGTTATTAATAGGAAAATAAGATGAATATACAGGAAGGCATGTTTTTTTTTTTTAAAGAAAAAGTGGCAACCCTAACTGTAATTAATCCAAAGTAGAAGTTAGATGCTGGCACAGATGGTGTTAACATATAGGTTAATGCCTGGAATCCAAGGCAAAGCAATCAGTCTCAGAGTCCAAATACAGGAAACTGGTCAGGACAGGCACCATACAAGCACAGTCAGATAGGCAACATGTCAATGTCATCTGGAAACCCTGGTGTTTAGTGTGTGTGTGTGTGTGTAATGGTCCTCAATTAGATTGCAAGGGTGTAACAAAGCTACAGCATCCTATTCTCGTTATCACCCTATGTTGGACAGGTGTACAATCCTCACAAGATGAAATCAGATGCACATTTGTTTTGTTTGATTTAAAAGATATGGTGGGATACCTAGAATTGTGGTTCAGTAGCAGCTGTAGGACCATGGCTATGTCAGGCACAGGGGCATAGCTGACTGTACTGAATCCTAGTTCTCTCACTCCACCCCAAGTCATAGAATATAGCACAAGTAAAATGCTGTTTACTCATTGTATTCATTCCATGTGTGTTACATCACTAGGGTTTCATTAAATAATGCCATTTTAGCAAGGGTATTTCCTAACAATGCAACACCTCTGAGCCAAGGACACAGACCAAATGCTCTATTTTTACCATAAAGCTGGCATGCAGTTAACCATCAATACTGTCATTTCACCATATTTAAATTGAACTATGTGCTATGGCCAGGCATTTTTTGTTTTTACAAACATTGATAAAATGCCCTTCTTATAGGGATTATAATTATAGGGATAAATTACCTGTGATTTAGATGAAAGATAATTAAAGATGACAAAAGCTACTTTATTCCTTTTAACCATACAGTGCAGGCCAGGTAGATTTTCTATACTAGGAAATATAGCATTATATTGTAGTTGGCGCTATAGAAATACATGTTAATAATAGTTGTTAACTGTGACAGACACTTCTGGGATATTCTGCGTGTTGGAAAGGGAAAGATAACTATTTCTGTCAAAAAGAGGCTTAATTTAAAGGGATTAGCATCTGGGGGTTTTGAACAACTTTTAAACATATGTGAGGTCTTTTGTTTGTATAGAGATAACATAATAAGAGGCCCTGAACAGAGACTTCTGTGTCACTTTATGTATTATGTCTTCTAAGGGCTGCAATACCACTAATGTGTTGCTGGTAAGAAAGGCTGTGGGATATTTGCCCTGGGCCCATGAGTGCCTTAAAGCAAAACTGTACAAACAAAAATATAGCAGGCATCTTGTGCCTCTTACTAAGGTACTTATAGTACAGCATGATTTTGTCAGAAGTTCTATTTATAATACAAGTAAGGAGACAGCAGATTGCAGAAGCAGGTATGCCTTGGAACCACCTTTTGCCAGTCATTGCATGTTTCAAGCAAGGTGTAGAAAGCCCTGTTCCTAGTATAGAAGAAGTCTAAAGGTGGTCATACAGATTTAAGATATCTATTTGGGCCCTTTAGACATTTTAGGCACCTTATCTGCACATGTATGGGGCCTTCAGAAAACCTCCCCAACTGATTTCTGGCCAAATATCAGCCAGATATCGATTGGGCAGGTTTGATTTTCCTCTCTGATCAAGGACTGCATGGTATAGTTGATGTGGTCCTTGTCCAATGGCACCTATTCCCATTGTTTAACCCAAGTTGAGTAGTGCTAGTCTGCCTCTGTTTGCTGGGACTTGTAAATTTGAGAAGGCAAGTCTTGGTCTTTCACAATGCCATAGAAAACCCCTTGCCATTGAATCCAGGGTGTTAGAGTGCAATGGCAATAGTGAACCAAACACCCAATCAAATTGTTACACCCCAGAAAGTAGAATAACAGTGGGTTAATTTTAAGAAAGGGCAAGTCTAGAATTCTGTACCTTAAAGTACTGAGCAAAACATTGCATTTAAATAATGCAATAAGAATTCAAATTCTGATTTAGTGTTCAGTCAAAGGTTTTTCAAAGGATTTAAAAACAGCCTTGAATAAAGTTCATATCTATAGCTCTTATTCATTTAGGCATTTTAAAACAATTATGTAAAAAAACTTTTTTTTTGCATAAAATTCCTTTCCTACCACAGATATAACAGAGTGAATATGCATTTTTATTTTCACAGCTGAGTGCAGGGACCTCAAAGCACTTTAGGAGGCTGTGAGCAGACACTGAACATGCAGAACAGATCTACTCCCCAGAGCAAGGAACTCATTAATCAAGTAAATGTGCTGACACTTCTTTCAGGAAACATACAACAGGTAAAGAAGTTAAAACACAAATGCTATACATTATGGATAAAAGGTATTTTAA
>CM044431.1:145697227-145717376 GCA_024363595.1 Xenopus borealis
ATACTTCTATTATAACTTAAAGTTCCCGCCGTATGCAAATTAGGTTTCGCTAGCGTAACATCGCTCTGCCTAGTGAAGTAACACTAGCACAACTATGCTACCATTCGCCGACCTGAGCGTGGTCTCCAGCAATCAAATAGGATATTATTGAATTAGAAACAGTGCATAGAAGGAAAACTAGGTTGGTTAAGGGCCTGGAAATGCTTTATTATGAAGCATTATCTTATTATGAAAGACTGGCCTATTTGGAAATGTTTACACTAGAGGTTGCACCCAACCTTATGTATTATAAATGTATTAATAAAAATACAAAAAATAATGTCATGTTAGTTTCCATCACACTAGTACTGCAACTTCTGACTGATACAAGCAACTTCACACAACAATCAATATTCACTACCATCACATCACAAAAATACAGTTTACAAATATAGAAAGGTAACTCCCAGCAATTCTTTGGAGAAACAGAAGGCAGTTCTAATCTTCAATAAATCTTAATATCAATATACTGTATGTGGGGGGGAAGCAGTGATAAGTGATGAATGAAAATAAGTGACAATGCATGCCTTTTCCACAACTCCCATTGTAAATTTGCCAGAGATCTGCAATTATTTATGCAGCATGACATTTTTTTATGCACAGCAATCTGTTAGCAGCATGCAAAGTATTTGTGCAAAGGAGCCAATAGGTAAATGTATGTTAAAGGTGCTGTTCTATTGGTAGAATTTGTTTTAAATTATATTGATTTGTAATAGCCCTAAGGAGGGAGCTGAATGTGTGTAGGTTAAATAGCTTAACTCAGTATAATTGTTATTGTTAATTTATGTTACATGGCCCTTGACAGGTATTTTCATCATTAACATCAGTCCCTGCTCCAGTGGAGCTTGCAATCTAAGGTCCCTATCACATTCTCATACGCACACACACTAGGGTCAATTTTAACATGAACAAATGAACTTGTTTATTTTTTATTAGTTATTATGGAAGCAGTTGGCAGCTACCAAAATGGCTTTCACATCACATAAAATTGTGTCATGTTTATGCAGTAAATGCAATGAATTCTACCGGAGTTTACATAACATTTGCACACACTGGTGAAACAAGAGTAAACAAATGTCACGTAGCCTTTTCAGCTATATGCATAGAAAAAATATAAATTTGCTCACTAGGCAATAGTTGATGGAGTGAAGGGTATTTAATTAGCTAGTCAAATTCACATCCATTTATGGCCATTTACAGAAAAAAGGCAATATAAT
Source organism: Xenopus borealis (assembly GCA_024363595.1). Lineage (NCBI taxonomy): Eukaryota > Metazoa > Chordata > Amphibia > Anura > Pipidae > Xenopus > Xenopus borealis. The sequence continues at coordinate 145,698,484 of CM044431.1, forward strand.
GCATTTTTTCTGTTTCTTTTGAAGCTTTCAGACCTTAGCATTTGCAGCATTTTGCATTATTAAAAACCCTAAGCAAACAAGTAGCTGTCAGCACAGATATTCAGGAAGTTTTTTTCGTGAAAGAAAACAGAGAACAATTGGATTTAATTCTAAAAACTACTCAGCTCTAAAGCAAAGCGCACAGCACTTTGGGTACAACACTATGGTTGCCACTACTGAAGAGTGCTGTATGTGTGGTGCTTTGCTGCAGGGATATGGGCAAGCCTTATGTAATTCCGGTAACTTATCAAAATGTGAAAATTCAAATTCGTTACCATTTTCACTGAAATCTATTTTGACAGGTTCTGACTGATGAATTCATACAATAAGGCTATATCCTCAACATTATTATTTAGCATAGTAACATAGTAAGTTAGGTTAAAAAAAGTCACAGGACCATCAGGTTAAACCTTTTGACTCTATTTTAACCTGCCTAACTGCTAGTTGATCCAGAGGAAAGCAAAAAACCCATTGGAAGCCTCTCCAATTTGCCTCAAAGGGAAAAAATCCTTCCTGATTCCAACATAACACTCAGACTAGTCCCTGAATCAACTTGCACTGTGAGCTATCTCCCATAACCTCTGTATTTCTAGAAAGCCATCCAACCCCTTCTTAAAAAGTTCTAATGTATCGCCTGAACAACTGATTCAGGGAGAGAATTACACAGTTTTGTCATAGTAGTTACACAGTTAAATTGGGTTGAAAAAAGACAAAGTCCATCAAGTTCAACCCCTCCAAATTAAAACCCAGCATACACCCCCCCCCACTCTTTCACACAAACCATATATGCCCATAGCTATACTAAAAATGTAGAGTATCAAAATAGCCTTTGATATTATGTTTGTCCAAAAAATCATCCAAGCCCATTTTAAAAGCATCAACAGAATGAGCCATCACAACATCACCCGGCAGTGCATTCCACAACCTCCCTGTCCTCACTGTGAAGAACCACCTACGCTGCTTCAAATGAAAGTCCTTTTCTTCTAGTCTGAAGGGGTGGCCTCTGGTGCAGTGATCCTCTTTATGGGTAAAAAGGTCCCCTGATATTTGTCTATAATGTCCTCTAATGTATTTGTAAAGTGTAATCATGTCCCCTCGCAAGCGCCTTTTTTCCAGAGAAAACAACCCCAACCTGGACAGTCTCCCCTCATAATTCAAGTCTTCTTTGTCAGTGACATCAAATCTTGTACTCCGCAAAAATCAAATTTAAAAGTGAGATTATGTTTACAATTTGTAACTGTTAAAAATATCTTACTTTCTAACATTTGAAGCTCCTGCCACATTTGTTCTTGAGGGGTTTATGGCCTAGGACAATATAGGATCTCTATCTTCATTGTGTTTCCTTGGACATTTTTAATAAAAAGCAATTTCACCAACATCACTAATAAATAAATTCATATGATCTTTATATACCCACTGAATTTAAATTGACGTAAGCAGAAGTTAACGAAGTTTCGCTAGGAAGAAAGTAACTCTAGAGAAAATTTGTTATGTAATTATGATTCATCGCTGACAAAAATACGCCAGCGTTTTTTACTAAGCCTTGCATTTGCTGCATACCATTACCTCAGAGACCCAATCGGCAATTGAATACCAGTTCATATATGACAGTACACATCAGTTAGTAATTATATTCCTAAAAGCTCTGGATTATAATCCAGACACTGCTTCCTCTGCCCAGTTATTTGTTTTCTGTCTTGGCATAAGCTGCTCAAATGCATCAGTCCTGGTAGAAAGTTATCCTATTTCCTCAATAGTAATTTTCTTTTGAGGGTTGGTTTGAACGTAGTCTAGTAGCTCTTTCATTTCCTTCAGTGAAGTTATATAATACAGTCACTCCTGACCACTTAATGTAGAATACTGGAACTCATTGTTCAGTATTATAATGAGAGATGTATCAATAAAGTAATAAAGCTGCACTGTCCTCACAAAATGAGGTTACGGGATCACAAAATGGCTGTATGACAACAGTAAATGGACACAAACTCAATATTCACAATCAAAACATGCTTAGTTTATTGCAACCTTCCTAGAAAAGTCACTAGGAGCAAAACTAAGTGACTACTGATATTGTGTTAGTTATCATTATAACCTGGCACTAATATAAATGTTAAGTGTGTACTTTTAAAGGGGTTGTTCAACCTTTAAATTAACTTTTAGTACGATGTAGCAAGTGATTTTCTGAGACAATCTGCAATTCATTTTAATTTTTTTAATATTATTTGTGGCTTTTGAGTTCTTTACTTTTTTATTTCTTTTGCAATGTCAGCAATTTGGTCGCTAGGATCCAAATTACCCTAGCAATCATTTAAATTAGAGACTGTAAAATGAATAGGATAGGGACTGAATAGAAAGATAAGTAATAAAAGTAGCAATAACAATACATTTGTAGCATTAAAGAGCACTTATTTAAAACTATACAAAAGAAAAAATGAAGGCCAATTAATATATATATTTTTTTAGAATTGGCCATTCTTTAACATACTTATAGATAACTTAAAGGTGAACCACCCCTTTAAGGCTGTTTTTAGAAAACCTTGCAATTCAGTTTCTTTGCAGAAATCCCCCTAGTTGGCTGCTCACATGAACCTTACAAGCAACCTCTTTATTTTACTAAGGTCTTTTTTATCATGAGTCATTTAAAGAAGAAGGAAATGCTAGACTTAAGTAAGTTTTATCAGAAAGGTCTATATAATTACACCAGTAAACCCTAAAATTAATGCTTCTCTGAGTCCTCTGTCAAAAGAAATACAGCATTTCTTTCCTTCTATTGTATACACATGGGCTACTTTGTCCGACTTCCTGTTTTAAAGGAGTTGTGTCTTTTGCTTCAACACTTCTTCCTGTTACAGTTAGAGTTGAAATATTTCTGGTCAGGTGATCTATGAGGCAGCACACAGACCATCACGAAATGGTGGTTCAAGGCAAGAGATGTAAATGGGCAATATTTACTTAAAAATATATACCAGTTTGGTAACATTATTTAATATGCCACTTAATTTGATCTGTTGCTCAAGTATTCATTTTTGGGGTATAGTTTTCCTTTAAGAATAAACCTCCAGGGCTAGGGCTGGCGCATGTTTGGTTTGCTCCTCATTCCCTCTCATCCTCATTTCCCCCTCCTCCTCCTCCTCCCATCCCTGCTATAATCTGAAAATCTGAGCCTAGAGCTATGAGCAAGCAGGGAGAAACTTAGGCAGAAAGTGATGTCACACCAAGTTAAGATGGCAGCTCCTATCCTAAACAAACAGAGAGCTTCTAGAGCTGTTTACTCAGGTATGGTAAATCATTCTGCAGAATAAATATAGTGTTATAGCTTGCACTATTGTGGCTAATATTTTGGCAATAGACTGCTTCTGTAGCTTTCCTTCTCCTTTAACTTTCCTAAATGTTTTTGGAGTGTGTGAGAAATCCAGAGCACCCAGAGGAACACACTCAAGTCAGTGTCAGTGCCTAGCAGCTGTTATAAGGTTGAAGTTGGTAACAAGGAGGAAGCTGCATACAGAAAGTCCAATTCATGCTATCCAAAGGGTTAAAGGAAAACTATACCCCCGAACAATGTAGGCCTTTATAAAAAGATATTGCATGAAAAAACTCATATGTAAAACCCTGCTTCATGTAAATAAACCATTTTCATAATTTAGTAGCATGTGCCATTGGGTAATCATAAATAGAAAATTGCCATTTTAAAAATTAAGGACAGCCTCCTGGGATCGTATGATTCAACGGTGCACACAAACATACCAAACAAACTATAAAGTTAGTTGACATGAGCCAATTAACAGACAAAGTTGTGTCTTTTGCTTCCCCACTTCTTCCTGTTACAGTTAGAGTTGAAATATTTCTGGTCAGGTGATCTCTGAGGCAGCACACAAACAGTATTTATTGGAAAATCAAGACGCAGAGGAAGCTTCTACACACGTGGAAAATACCAAAACCAGGGTTTTAATGAAAAACACATTTCTGGCATCTATTCTGCAATTCTCCTAAAGCATGGCATCATCTATAACACATTTGTCAGTGTGCTAGAAGATAAGTGAACTGCTTTCACAGGGGATGTTTAGTGACTGCAGTGAAGCCTTCCTCAGGGCCAAAAGGCTAAACATAACATATATTGGAGAGCATATGAATCTTGGTGTGCAGCACATTAATGGCTGCTCTTGGCCAGCAACATCTGTCCCTGCCTTGTTGCCTTGCCCTCCCTTTTACTCTCCCTGGATCTCCATTTACTCGATTCCTCCTCTTACGCAAATCTGTTCAGAAATGATAGTCTTCCAACAATCAGCTCAGCCGTTGCTGGGGTGGCTTCTCACGTCGTTAGCTGTGAGCATGACAACCGATGAAAGAAATGCAGCTAAATCTGACTCACTTCTGCGTGTGTGTTTCTTTTTATAAACGCAGGGAGACTTTAAAAATAAATCTGATCCAAAGTGTTCGTTGGTGGAGTGCACTATTTGTGGGGGAACACACATTATTGTCGACTATATGTCAAAGTTTCACAGACCTCACGTTACTTGCTTCCTGTGTGCTGAACTTTTCTCGGCTCAGCCCAGAATGGCTTTTCATTTTAACAGCTATTAAATATTATTTCGAAGTAGAGACCATTATCAATATGTATTTTTATATATATATATATATATATATATATATATATATATAAAGAATGTGTATATAAAGAGTATGCGAAAATATAAAGAGAGAGAGAGAGAAAAATAGATACACAACAAATAATTAATTTTAATTAGAATCAAATGTTGTTAGACCATACCTATGGCATATCATTGATTCTTTCATTTTCAATTCGAATTTTGTCATATTCTTCAATGTTTCTTTATAATTTCTTTCCAGGAAGAGGATGGCACCGTAAATTTTAGAAGACACATAAACAGGACCCCTATCAATGCCCCTATTCCACGATAATACAGGTATGGGATCATTATTAAGAAAGCTCTGAAGAACGGAAAAGCCATCTACCATAGACTCCTTTCTTTCCAAATAATTCAGTAATTTAAAAATAATACCGTAGTTTGTACTTGATCCAAACTAAAAATTATTCATCCTTACTGGAAGCAAAACCAGCCTATGGAGTTATTTTAATGTTTCAATGATTTTACTGTTATGTTATTATTAACGTAATGGAGATCCAAATTACGGAAAGATCCCTTATCTGGAAAACTGCAGGTCAACAAGCATCCCATACCTGTATAGTAAAAGAAAACTCTCCTAATGGCTCTCCAACTAAAGCTCAATGACATAGGTGCCCCCTTGCTGCTGTGTTCTATTTTCTAGTGTGTAGTTCCTCAAGTACAAATTGTACAGCAACGATGGAAAAACTCATGGCTCTCCAGTGCTACTAAACCCCAGCCACTGGTATTCTGAGCGTTAAAGTTCAGCACCTGCTTTAACTTGGCATCCAATATTTGATATCAAATTTTTATGCAATTATTATAGTCTACTCTATTGTACTATTGTATATAAATGTCACTGTATAAAAAGGGATCACAGGGACTGCCTGAGCACAGAGATCAAGATTTAAAGGACTGGTGTATAGGTTAAGATTCACAGTATAAAACAGTTACTCTTGTACACTCAAAATCATTTTTTTGTAAAATAAAAGCAAACAAAACAGGCTCATGAACCTACATTTGGGTTTCCCTTTAAAAACTCTTGCATTTTTTAAAATATATATACAGGTATGGGACCTGTTATCCAGAATGCTCGGGAGCTGGGATTTTCAAGATAAGAGGTATTTCTATAATTTGGATCTCCATAATTTGTCTACTACTAAAAATCATTTAAACATTAAATAAAACCAATAGGATTGTTTTGCCTCCAATAAGGATTAATTATATCTTAGTTAGAATCAAGTACAAGGTACTGTCTTATTATTATAATACAGAAATTGAAAATGTAAATTATTTGAGTAAAATGGAGTCTATGGGAGACTACTTTACATAATTCAGAGCTTTCTGGATAATGGGCTTCTGGATAACGTCATCCAATACTTATACATGATATTGCCATATAAGGTTCTACAGTACATCAAAAAGTATCACAATTTTTTCCATATAAATTTATAATGATAAATGTTGTCTCAGTCTATCTAAAGACATATTAAATATAAATCCTGCAGCATCTGCAAATGTAATCTATGCACTATAAAATCATCTCATGCTCTTTGCTGGCACCTAGAGGTTATTGCTGCAATTTCACTGATATTTCCAAACCTGCTACATGACAACAATGTGATTTAATTACGAGTAATTAGTGATGTTGTTATTTAAAAAAATATATATATATCAACAGAAATATATGATAAATATATATATATATATTATTTATGTCTCTATCCCGGAAAGGCTTGGCTTTAATTGGCCAAAAAGAAAAAGCATATTTAAGTGAGGTGCTTGTTGTAACCATGGCAACAGCTGGAGAAGGTCAGAACGGAACCTATTCACATGAAATCACAAGATATTTGCTAAATATGTATTTTATCATATCTGGATGTACTTAAAACACGCTGCCAAATGTAGTATCGTTAAATGCCGTTGCAAAGGAGTGGAGTCCCTCCGATTTAGGGAGGTTTTCACTGCCAGCCTTGTGTATCTGCTCAGAATTTTAATGGTTGTTTACCAAGTGAAATGAGCCACTGAAAGAGCAAGATGTTTTCAGCCATACGAGGTGTGAACGTCATCCAGGGCTGGAAATAGAATCCTTCCCATCATGAAATAGTTCTGTTCTCTTGTTTTGCCGAGCCATGGTCTGAGCATCTTTCTGATTCAGTGTTGTGTGTTTGGATCTTATTAACTCAGTATTTGCCAGGCAGAATGGGGAATGATGTTCATGGCTGCAGGTAAATTCAGTGGAATGTTATGGAAATATAAGTACAATATATTAAAAACATACATATGTAAACACAGGGAAAAAAGGATACTCACAGAAAGGGGGCTGCTGCAAATTATTATTCTGAGATCAAAACTTATTATGTTTTTTGGCAATGTTGGACTGATAAAACAGTGGTCACTGGGGTTATTACACTCCTCTCAGATGCACCACCTACTGCCAGCCCCTCCCCCGTGAGTGTTCACCTTTACTTTGCCACAATCATGGAAAGGGCAGCAGGGGAGTAAATATTACAGGGTCCATCCATAATAGGGTTGCCACGTGGCCGGTATTTAAGCTGCCTGGAGAGTAAAAATGACGGCTGATTCCAATGGTATGAATTGGGAAAAATGATAAATATATAGAAAGGCCGATATTTTTTTCCAGAAACGGTGGCAACCCTACGCGGGCCAGACCCAATCCAACCTGAAATATTAATGCTTCCCTATTGCCCTCCTGGTCCTACCCTAATCCCTGCTCATATTATGAAAACATTTGAGTTGAATTACAATGGGGACAGGGCAGCCTGGAGATTTGACAGTCTTTTAAATTTCCCACCAAGTCCCCAGTGTGTGCTTCCATCAACTTTGCTGCACTAGTGCAATAACCAATAGCAACTAATCAGCATTTCACATTAGTTTAATGCAAGTAAAGGTTCCCATTAACAACGGCTGCTGGCTGTAGACCACTTTACTTGTTAAAGAGCCAATAACCCACAGGCCCAAGTATGAAAAAGTACCTTGCCATAGTCTTACCATTGCTTATTTAGTTATTAATTGAGTTTGAGTGATAAACCCAGTGGGTTAAGTAGTGGCATAACAATGACTTGCTGGGTCCCCCCACAAAGGATCTTCAGAGGGGCCAAGCACATATCTACCCGGTACTCCCTGCACCTCCCACCCATCAGTATCCCCCACTCCCTGCCATGTGCAAAAAGTAGTAAGAGAGAGGCCAGGGAGGTGGCCCCACCACCCACCCTTCCCCCTTTGTGCAACTGCCAGTCTGCTTCCTCTATAGTTACGCCACTGGGATAAAGCAAAATAAGCGTGGATGCTGCTTCAAGTCTACCTTTTCCCATTAAAGTGCCAGAATACCTCCTTCTTTCAACATTAATGCAATTGATAGGGCTTGTGTTGTATGCACTTTTCCCCTATCATCTAAATTAGAAAATACGTTTGGCTTTTTTTTATTTCTGAAAACTAAATAGGGCAAAATATGACATTGAAAAGTAAAGTCACATTAGTCTACCTTTTTGTTTGTACAACTACAGTCAAAACAAATCTGTCCTTCAAGAATACAAACCCAGCGCATGCACTGCTGCATTCAAAAGGGTAGCTGTAGGTGCCAATTTGGCAAAGGAGAGAGACAGCATACACAGTGCAAAATAAAATTTTTAAAAATATGTTTTTCAACTTTGCCTACTGCTTTCCAGTGGTCAAAGTGAGCGTACCCTTATAAATCCAGTATAGTATCTGTTATCTGGAATGCTTGGGACTTTCCATAATATGGATCACCATGCCTTAGGTCTGCTAAAAATCATTTAAACAGCAAATAAACCCAATAGGATTTAAAATTATGTTAGTTATTTGATTTATGTACAGTAGCTTAGTTGCCATCAAGGATAAGGTACTGTCCTATTACAACAGAAAACATTGGGGTGAACGTAGTTAAAGTCACAAGAGGAAAATAATAAAAATGCACATCTCGGAATGTAATATTGTTCCTTAAACTGTTATTGCATTGCAAATTTTAATTGTGCATTTCAAATTTTAATTGCACACTCTTAAGAAGTGCTTGAAGGTGTTGTAATCTTTTGGAGCAAAAATAGCAACTTTTTCAGTAAGAAGTTTTATTACATTGATTGCGCATTGGTGCAAGCCATAAAATACGCAAACTGTCTTCCACAATAGAAAGTGGTTGCGAAACAGTTTCCAGGTTTGCAAAAGCTATATAAAATTTGCACGTTTATTACATTCCCCCAATTATGTTTTATCCTTCTGAATATCGGATTTTGGCCTTAAAACAGTAAATCAGACCTATCTGGCTAACACCAAACACACAAAGTTATAGAACTAAGCTGCAAACATCTAATGAAACTCAAGGCTGATGATTACAGTATTTTGGTTGCTACATTGTGGCTGTGGATTCTGCTCATCTCTAGCACCTGCACATTAACTACATAAAAATAACTTAGGTGTAAATCAGCCTAATATGATCGTCCAAAATAGTCAAATCCATAAGAGCTTATGCACATGCATAATAATACGATTCATTTAAATGTGCTTTCCTAGGTAAACTGAGAATCCATTGCACGTACAGTATACTGTGAAGGCTGTTGTATCTGTTTAATCTCACAGTACACAATTGTAATGGAAATAACAGAGTTCATCGTGAGCGTTAACAATGGTAAATAGGTTTATCTAAAACTGTGTGTGTGTAACATTAAAGGCAAAATAACTCTCCTTAAAATGCAATTGATCTTTACAGCTCCCTTGCTCAGCCTGACCTATGCTGCATTAATACATTCTCAAGTCTGGTAGAGGTTTTGTCAATTAAATACTGTAGATATCACTTTAAAATGTGAAAATCTACTCAAACTATTCTTTCATACTGAATTTGATAGGCATATGTCTTTTTTTCAACCAAATATACTGTGTTACTTAGGTATGCCCTGTAAATTTTGATTGAATTCCACTGTGGCACTTAGGGATGTACCGAATCCAGGATTTGGTTTGGGATTTGGCCAGGATTCGTCCTTTATCAGCAGGGTTTGGATTCAACTGAATGCTTGTGTGTGGCCTAACCAAATCCAAATTTGCATATGTAAATTAGGTATGGGAAGGGAAATCATGAGAAGTGACTTTTCTTCTCTTTTTCCACTTTGTACTTTTCCGCCTCTAATTTGCACATGATTAGGATTTGGTTCATATTCGGCGGAATCTTTCACGAAGGATTCGGGGTTTTGGTGCATACCTAGTGGCAATGTATTTGTGCAGACTGCTACTGTTTATTTAAGAAGTCCTGCTGCTCAATTACATCAGTCTAGCAGTGCACAAATACTCTCCTAAATAAGGAGGGTATATCCTATATAAGGGGTCTGGAACAGTATCCGTGTTCTCTTGGTGTAAACCATAAAGAGCAATACACACATATATATATATATATATATACACGCATATATATGTAGAAATGAGTATCTGCACTCCAAAGCCAAAGTTCATCAGTGGGGTGCACAGTTGAAAATATGTATATATCCGTATAACAAACAGACTTAGGGGCAGATTTACTAAGGGCTGAATTTTCGAGGGCTATTTGCCGTGAATTCGACCCTTCTACGATTTTCGAATGAAAATTCGATAAAATCGTAGTAAAATTAGATGGTTTTTGGCCGCTTTTCCATTTCTTGAAATCGATCAAACGATTTTATGAAAAAATAGTAAAAAAAGTTCGATTGTTCAAAAAAATTGTACGAATCAAACGATCAAAGCGTTCGATCACACGATTGGTATCCGAACATAAAACTTAGAAAAGAAGCTTATCGGGTGTTCCCATAGGCTTCTATTGTAATTCAGTAGGTTCAATCTGGCGAAGTAGGCAGTCGAAGAAAATTTTAAAGGGGAAGTACTTAGATCATCAAATATTCGATGATTCGATCTATTCGATATGATCGAATTTTGCATATTCGATGATCAAAGTGGCCAAATTAGCATATACAAATATTCGATCGAATTTCGAATCTTTCACACAAATTTAGTAAATGGGCCCCCTATGACTATGATACAATAAAACAACATCTTTTTATATGGAGTGCCGGTTTCTTGTTATATGTGTATATATATATACATATATATATACAGTGTATTTTGGGTTTTTTTTTTTCATTCGTGTATTTTTCCCAACTTGCCATTAAATTTTTAAGCATGCATTGGACAGAGTAACACGATTCCCACAGTGTCTTACTTTAAAATGAAAATGAGTCTATACAATCAACACTTGGATCAATACAAACAGTTAACAGTACGTAAGTGTTTACATAAATCAAAACATTGTTAAGACTGATTTATATTTGAATTATCTTAATGGCTAATTGGATTTTCACGTATACAATTACATACTCTCATGCTACCTTTAAAAAAAAGAATCCCATTTGTGGGAAAATGAACATCAGTTTGTGTTTTCTACATACAAGATGAATGACTTGGCTCATAATCGCATTCTGGCCCTCAGACTAGGGGTTCAGCAAATGTAATTTAGCTTATTTAGTTGGGAAATATAAGTTCTCTTTCCTCTACCTTAGACTTGCAATGTCTGCAATGTTTTTTGCAGACTATTTTGTGCAATGGTCTACTCTCTGCCGCCTATTACATTTACTTTTTTGTCTCCAATAAGTGGTGCAAATGTCATAAAGGCCACAATTCCCTCCCTCTGCCTTTGCCCTAAGGCTATGCCATTAAATTCAGTCTGTCCATCTATTTTGAGATCAAATTGTTCCTCTCCTAAACTTACAGGGGCACAGGAGGAACCCAATAAAGATTTTTTATAAGTAATATAAAGGGTTGGACTAGACTAGCGGGGCCCAAAAGGACTTCCGGCCCAGTTCAATCCTGTATCAGGCTGTATCTGAAAATACCTACTGAATGTACAATACTACTGTAACTGGTATAAACCTTAAATCATTTGGATATGCAACTGTATGTCATGTTCAATATACAAGGTTATGATGGTAAAAAAAAAATGACACACAAGAAAGGGTACATGTTGATAGAGGGGGAGTAAGTTGGACAGAGGGGCATTTGTGATTGGGGCAGGGGGGCCTGATGTGGCAGTTTCCCCCTAGTACAACACTGGTAATATACAGGACCCAATAAAGATGTTCTAGTAGTAATATACAGGTACCAAGGGTTGCCACATCTTCAGTTTTGACCCGAACATTTGGTTTTTCTTAGGGGTGTTTGGATCACCCTTGTGTAACCTCTGATGCCAAAACTCCTTTCACATCAGGCACAAACACCCCCACAAATGTCATAACCCCACGCACGTCACTGCTCCACCCCAATAATATCAGCCCGCCCCCTTGATCGGAAGTCAACCCTGCATGTACCAGAAATGAGGGCATTACATTTTCCCTTAATAGTGTACAAGCAGGCAGGCAGAATTTCCCGAGCGGGTGCCCCTAGGCCAAGTGGTCCTATCGCCCGCCCACAGGACCCTCTGTCCCCAAGCACATGTGCAGGAGCTCTGGGGAGCTGCTTTTTGCCACTCTAGGCCCGGCCTTTTCTTTCACTCATGGTTAGTGGTTGGCTGAAGCCATTTATTTTCAAACACCTGTGTTTACTCTTTTTAAATCATAATCACTACACAAACTACCCAAATGACCCTGATCAAAAGTTTACATACCCCAGTTAATACCGTGTATTGCCCACTTTAACATCAATGACAGCTTGAAGTCTTTTGTGGTAGTTGTGGATGAGGCTCTTTATCTTCTCAGATAAAAAGCTGACCATTCTTCCTGGCAAAAAGCCTCAAGTTCCTGTAAATTCTTGGGCTGTCTTGCATGAACTGCACGTTTCAGGTCTCTCCAGAGTGGCTCAATGATATTGAGGTCAGGAGACTGAAATGGACACTCCAGAACCTTCATTTTATTTTGTTGTAGCCAATCACAGGTTGATTTGGCCTTGTGTTTTGGATCATTGTCATGTCCAAGTACATTCCATGCGTAGCTTCCGGGCTGAGGAGTGCATTATTTTTTATAACTTACTGCATTCATTTTGCCATCAGTTCTGACCAAATTTCCTGTGCCTTTGTAGCTCACACATCCCCAAAACATTAGTGATCCACCACCATGTTTCACAGTAGGAATGGTGTACCTTTCATCATAGGCCTTATTGACTCCTCTCCAAATGTAGCGTTTATGGTTGTGGCCAAAAAGTTCAATTTTAGTCTCATCACTCAAAATGACTTTGTGCTAGAAGTTTTGAGGCTTGTCTCTGTGCTGTTTGGCATATTGTAAGTGGGATAATTTGTGGCATTTGCATAGAAATGTCTTTCTTCTGGTAACTCGACCATGCAGCCCATCTTTCTTCAAGTGAAGATTATTATTGTGCATCTTGAAACAGCCACACCACAATTTTTCATGGTCCTGTATTTCACCTGAAGTTATTTGTGGGTTTTTCCTTGCACCCCGAACAATTTTTCTGGCAGTTGTGGCTTAAATTTTAGTTTACTTTGTTTGGTTTCAAAAGAACCCCTAATTTTGCACTTCTTAATTATGATCATAATTTTGTAACTAATTTTAGTACACATGCATCTGCATAGATTACTTATATGACAGGGGACCAGGGAATGTGCATTGATCAATCTCTCCTCTTTCTCCCTATGTCTATAGATAATTTGGCCAGATCAGTAGCACTTCCATTGTATTTAGTACATTTTTATTTAGCTATGGAGTGCTCCCACAACCTTTCTTTTTTGCATTTTGTATTGTAGCAGATTTATTCTGTTTGGAAGTTTAGCAGCTATGCTGCAGGCCTGGCTTCCATGAGGTTGTAGCACCACCACACCCGTCCCTTTAAATGGTGTAACAATGCCTTTGGAAATGGGTGTTGGTTTGGGAAGTTTCTCTCTCTTAAAAGCCGCAAGCGGGGGATGATTAATCTCATGGAACCAAAGCTGGGGTCTAGGTTATCTCTCCCCCTTGAAAGATAATGGCGGGGAAGGACTAAGCCCTATAGATGAAACCAATGCCCAGGTCGGGAGACCTTTATTTCAGGTAATGCTTTTATGCTGGGAGGCTTTAGCATTTGATATTATGACCAAAGGTAAATAGCTAGGGACCGCCATATGGGTTTTAACTTGACGTTGTGTGGTGGCTTATCAATCTTATGATCATAATTTTGTAACTAAAAAACCCCTGTCTTTGTACACATGCAACTGCATAGATTACTTATATGACAGGGGACATGGGAATGCACATTGATCAATCTCTCCTCTTTTTCCTCTATGTGTATAGTTAATTTGGCCAGATCAGTAGCACTTCCATTGTATTTTAGTACATTTTTGTTAAGTTATGGAGTGCTCCCACAATCTTTCTTTTTTGCATTCTTTTTGTAATTAGAGTTTGAACACTGTTGATTGCCATTCTCTATTCCTTTAATATTTTCTTATATACCTTTCCTGTTTTTTAGAGTGCAGATCCTTTCACAATTCTTTTGCTTTCCCCAACAAACATGAGTGCAGCACTGGATGAAAGATGCAAGGGTCTGTCAGGAGTCCAGAAAGTCATGGACCTTTTATATACACCCACTAATTACAATAGATCACAAGTGAAGATGGTTACCTTTAATAGCCATTCTAACCCTTTTGTATCAAGTTGCGTGCATGTTATCAGGCCAAACCACCAGGGTATGTAAACTTTTTATCAGGGACATTTGGGTAGTTTGTGTAGTGATTATGATTTAAAAAGAGTAAACACAGATATTTGACAATAAATGGCTCCAGCCAACCACTAACCATGAGTGAAAGAAAAGTTTTTGTGTTATCATTCATATTCTCTGAAAAATGGTTACGAAATCATAAATTCTGCCAGGGTATGTAAACTTATGAGCACAACTGCAGTTGTACTTTACACCATGACCAGGACATAAGTAAAATTGAGAAGAATCTCAACATATTAATTCATTCTTCATACACTAAGAACAAATACCAGTGATGTGGCAAGTTCATTCAAGCTATTTCATATTGCTGTCATTTGTAAGCACAAATTGAAATGCTAATAACTGAGAGAAAAATATAATTTTTCCTAAAATAAATGTACTCTGAACTGTTGGTACTAGCGTGACTTGCATCGCTCACGAGTTTATCCTAATCTGCACAAAAAAAGTTAAGAATCTTTCTACCTTTCTAAAATGAGGAGTTATTTTTGAAATACAGTCATTTTCATTACTTGACAGCCGTTCATGTCAAGGTAGTGACTAATCCTACCTCACTGATTTGTACAATAACTGTGCTTGTGCTTCAGAAATGAGGAAGCAGGTATTTGGACACAGTCCATTTACATTAAAGCTTCCCCCAGAAGAATTAGAAAGTTGACTCAAAATGACTTTCCTTTGCTTCACCTGCACTGTGTCAAGTCATTTATAACATTTAGGTTGCTGTCAACTTGCTATAACATATAAAAACATGCTTAACAGCAAATACATTATAATTAGCACTCTTTGATGTTTAGCCTCAGTATCTAAACCAAGTGTTTCAGTTTCAGGTTATTAAATGACTTCAAACAGGTTGTATAATAATTATGTTTCTACTTTGGGTATGAAATCACTGCAGTTTGATTTGATAATTATCCTCCTTGTCAGGGATGCCCTCAGTCTTAACTAGTTGGAACATCTGATGAGTTAAAGAAGTACTAGTGTATTTGTATTTAGGGCAAATTTTCACCCTAGTAACTTTATACCTTTCGTCTTTTTAACACATGTTAACAAATGCAAGAGTTTCCAGTTCCCAACATAAATGATCGATATCAGCCTTTCCTAGCTGAGTGTGGTTCACTACTACCCCCACTACATGAGCTAAGCTCACTTGTGGTCAATGTTTTCCCAGTATTCCATGTCCCTTCTCACAGTAAATCCATGCTCAGGGATAAGACAAGAATTATGTTCAGTGTTATGATCAGTGACTTCAGGGAGGGCCACACAGGGCATGACTGTTGTTTTTGAATCCGAGCTGAATGCTGAGGGTCAATTGCAAACTCACTGAAGAATTATGTCCCATGTGCCCCCCCTTCAAGTCGCTGACTAACTCAAAGTTAAAGAGCTGAAAAGCTGGATTCTGGCTATTATATTAGACATCCAGTCACTCCAGCCTTTATAGTTTGCATTTCCCCCTAACTATATTGGAAACATTTTTTATTTTGCACAGCCTGTTTATTTATCCAGTTTTTATTTTTACATTGAACTGTTCCTTTAAGGATCATTTCTGGATGCCAGCTTGTTTTGCTTGTTTGTGGTGCAGATCTTGGTGACAGTAATGCTCCTCTTGTAACGCATACCTGTTCAGTGAAAGTCAGTGAGAGACAGCTCAAGGTTTTTTGTTAACCAGCATAGTATTGTAGAACAATTGAGGTTTTTTGTAAATACATAAAGGCTGATATTTCTTCTCCCACTGACACTGTGAAGGCCATAAAACTATGCATGTCAAGATATAAATTACATTAACCAGAGCTGTCTCAGAAGACACTGATTCTCAAGGCAAGGCTGCCCACTCATCTGCCCCCTACTTGCTCATCAACCCCCATTATATAGTAGACCTCCCACTCACTCATCACCAAACCCAACTCAATCCCCTTTTCCGACATTCTCTCTCATCCACTCCCAGTAAATGTAGTACAATAAGTTTATAGAAGGCAACAAAAGAATGTATTTAATGCCCTAGCACCCCACTCTGTTGCACCCTAGGCACTTCTCTGCTGTCTACCCCTACTATTAAATTCTATAGTAAAACTGATTGGCTCATCCAAAGGAATATCTGCACCAATAATATTGCAAGGAAAGAAAAAAAAACTGGTAATAAAAATAAAATTTAGGTTTGATGTTGCGTTTATGGAAAGCGGTAATTGTCACTTTTTCCATTTAGGAATATCTTTGTCATGTTAACATGCTCAGTAAAACACAATTGCTATCCATTTAGTTTGAATACTGACTGTATGATACAAGATACCACATAAACAAAGAGAAAATTAGTTTACAGAGAAAGAAACACAGCTCATCTAGGACGCCACAAGGCCTAATCACATTATGTTTTTCTCTTGATTGTTCAGATTATCTTTGAAGGGCCGAGGAATGATATACAAAATAATGCTGGGATAATAAATAGTAGTGCATTTGCAGACAAATCTTGTGTCTGGCAAGCAAACCGCAAAGGCACATGAAAGTTGATAGTAGTGTTCTGGACCGTCAATTTTGAATGGAAAAATATTAATTTATACCAACTTTAAGTGCAGTACCACTTTCTGTACAACAGGGATACATAGAGTAAGATTGCTATATGAACAGTATTTGTTTGACTGAATTTGTATATTAGTTGTATAGGCTCATAAGAGCTAAAGACATTAACATTTAGTAAAAGTTAATCATGTGTGGGCACTTATGGTGGCCAAATCCACTACTGAGCTTTATCATATGTCATCTTATTCTGTCATATACCGTGCCATATTTTCTCATTTTAATGACACCAACTATACACTGTTCATTTTGTTCTCTGTGATACTTTTACTTCCAATGGCTGAAACACAAAGTTATTTTTTGATAGTGACTTATTTTCTTTAGAAGGAAATTAAAAATATTGTCTGTTTCCATTTGGTCCCTACAATTTGGGTAAAAAAAAAAAAAAATTTTCCTATCACACCTTGTCAACCAATCAAATAAACCCCTTGTAGGGAAGACAGCTCTGCAGAGGGGTTTTTGCCATGCTTAATTTGGGAGGGGATCTGTGCTTCAGTTTCTATTCATGTATGCAGAAAACTCCAAATTAGCAGAAGATCATCTCCCATTTTAAAAAGATAATTCTAATTTTTAAAAATGATTTCCAGTAATAAAACAGTACCTTGTACTTAATCCAAAGATATTATTATTCCTTACTGGAGGCAAAATAAGCCTATTGGGTTTATTTAATGTTTTTCTAGTAGACTTAAGGTATGAAGATCCAAACTATGGAAATATCCATTATCCGGAAAACCCGGGGTCCCTAGAATTCTGAATAACAGGTCCCATAACTGTACTAAGTGTTGGAATGCAAGCACTGCTGAAATGGTTTTAACTAAATGTAAATTGTAAGAATATTAATCACTGGAGTTTACAGAAAGGTGATTCTAAGTTACATACATAACCATCACACTTTAACATGAATGCTAATTGAACACATATTCTTATTATCAATAGAACAATTCCCCATGTAATCCATTCCAGCTTTATTAACAGTGTATATGGAATGTGCATACAATTCATGCATCATTTAACCGTAAATGTATAAAATAATACTCATTTCCTGAAATTCAAGCAATATTAGCATAAATAAGACATTGTATAATTGCCAAACCAGTAAATACTGTTTTTTGTATGCATGTTTAGGACTTGATGACATTAGATGTATATGTGGCAATGCCTTCAGAATGATGGTTATATAAATTAAATGCACTTGTATAGGTACCAATTTATTAAAGGACATATAAACCCTAATTTTCATAACCTAAATAAGTTGCAAATGGCATGTAAATAAGTAGAAATTGCATCATTTCTACTGCATATATCTCCTCCGTTTACTAGCGCTGTTACATTCCCTAAATCAAATAGCAGCTTTCACCCAAGGACCATTTTCCATCTGATAAATCTTCAGTTACTTCTACATCTGCAAAGAGCACGTGTCTGTAAAGGCCTTTATTCAGTGTACAGTTCACGCAATCAAGAATGCAGCCAGACACAGGCAGAACTTACTTTGATAATAATCGTCAAGATGACCTCAGGACAGGAGGTTAGGAGGAAATATAAAAGCAGACAGCCAGAGCAGTGTTTCCATGGGAACCAGCAATGCCATCTCTTTATAGGCTGCTGGACTGGAGGGTGTGTTTAGTAATCTGAGTTGAGAAGAACTGAGCATGCTCAGTAGCCTACATCCAAAGTATATTCCTGAGAGAGGGGGCTAGTGGAGTGGGTTAGAGGAAGAGAAGGAGTCCTAAGTTATTCAGTAGATGCAGCAGTCTTATGGCTAACCTTTGAATAACCAGAGTGGCAAGTGGCTGCTTATAGATTATTTGTAGGGGTCTTTACATGTCCTTTAAAGCAGACTGCCATCCAGCACCTCCTGCTGGACAAACATTGTAGCATGCTGCCAACTTTAGGGTGGCAAGCTAAATGATAGCACTAGTGGACCCATTTTACAAAATATTCATATGGCTAACAAAAGTTTGTGGTGTCAAAGAG
>CM044431.1:145727238-145756010 GCA_024363595.1 Xenopus borealis
GCCTTTGTTGTCTGCAAATATGTTTTCAGACAATAAATCACCAATTGAAATATACTTCAACCCAGTGTGCTACAGTATCTTGGACTCTTGTCCCTTGTTAACCTGTCAGTTAGAATTTCTAATGCAAACAGACTGCTGAAGCTCAAATATGGCAGCCCCCAAAGCATCAGGCAAATACTTTTATGACAAAAATATATATAGCATTCAAAGACAACGTTATGATAGATAATAAAAAAGCTTATTTTCTGATGTCAGTATCTCTTTAAGGAGAATCCTCCTTGTAAGGACAATGACCAATAAGGTGGGATTTTTTTTGCGTTTATGGTTTACACCCGAAAATACCTCAGCAGTTTATACTAAAGGAATTGACGTGTTAAAAACAGCACAATCTAATAATCAAGAGAAAATGCAGAAAGAAGCAATGTTGCACAATTACGTGATTGAACACATCATTTACCATAGTCCGCGCTGAGCTATTTTTGATGTATGCTAGTTAGCATCAAATTGTCCCATTTGTGTTAAACGAGGATGAAAAACTCCAGTGTTTTAATAAACTGTGAAAATAAAGTTGATAGAGACTTCTATAGAACCTCACCAGTTTTTACTTGCAAAGTTCACATTTTTTCCCTTTAATATTTTCTGATAACTTCAGGTTTTAGGAAATACATGTATTTTTTTATGTTCGAGTAAAAACGGCTGATAAATACCCCCCCTTATCTTGTATTACATCCCTTCCATACTTTCTTATGTAGAAAGAATCATAACCAACATGGGATTATCTAGATGGAAATGGGAACACAAACCATTGAAGACCCCAGACAGTTGGACAATACACTAAATATAGAACTGTTAAATCCAAATGTACTTGCAGGTATTATCTGTTATTCTGAAACCCAGTATCCAGAAATGTCTGACATATGAGAACCATTTCTCACAGAGCACATTTTAAGAAAACAATTATTATTTTAAATGATTTCCTGTTTCACTGTGCCTTGTACTTGATAGTAACCAAAGTAGCACAAATCCATATTCTCTATTTCATTAAAAAAAAATGGAACATTAACTCTAATTATGAAAAGATCCTTTGTCCAAAAAACCCCAAGTCCCAAGCATTCCAAAATCTAGACTCCATACCTGTATTTAGAATTTACCATTACCAATGTGTCTGTGCATCTACCTGGTTACACATTGTGTTTAACTTCCCTTTAATAAAAATATCTGCATTAAAGAGTTTTCGCAGAAATCCCTAAGGATAGATAGACCAGTATAAAATACATTAGTACTTTGTTTGCAAGAGATCTCATGCTATGATTAATGAACAGTGTTCTAAGACAGTACAAAACTGCACAAGATCCAGTAATTAATTCTCTATAGTACAGTGTATGTTTAAAAATGCTTTTACATGAAGGATTAATGCATTTTGCACATGTTGCTTTTATTGTAAATCATAACTCTCCCCTGAATACAAATTGTTTTTTTTTTTTTTAATGAGCATCCACTGTTTAATTTCTGGCAATGTATGAATATAAACATTATCTTTCTAGAAGTTTCTGGAAAGAGGTAAACGAGTGGATCTCACCCCCGATATGCCCACCTTGAGGTTGGTGATACCAGAGTAAAGCTAAATGGTTACTTGGCATAGATACTAACAGCCCAACTGTTTTATACTTGTGGCGTTTCAAAGGGACGGAATACATATAAATCCATTCTCTGCTAAGGGTTGCAGAAGGCTGCTAAGGATATCAATTCCCGCAAGCATCCCACTATGTCATAATTTCCCAGGGATAGTTGGCTTCTTTTCATAAAACAATATTATTCACGTGTGCCAATGAAAGAGAGCAGGCAACAAGGGAAGCCTAGATTCTTCTGTGAACTCTAGGCATAATAAAACTAAAAGGTTTATGTATAATAAAAGAGAGGATGTTTCTTTTTAAGTTGTATAATTTAATGCTGGTTTGCACTACTAAAAGACTGCTTATGAAGTTGTCCAGGAACTCGCTACTTAAAGTGATTCTGAATTTTAACATATGAATGTACATTGCATGTTAACTATAGGTCATGGTGATCATTTTTTGCCGAGAGCTTTGTTTTTGTATATAATTGTTAGCTGAAATGTCTAAGCCTGACTCTCTGACACTCTGACACTGACTTTGCCAACCTAACAGTCCCATCTCAGTCTGTTAAGTTACAGTTTCTAATGATAACAGATGCCGGGTGCATAAATATGGCAGCCCCCTCATACAGGAACATGGGGGATCAGACAGGTAATGTAAAAGCATCATGCAAATAACTTATGGCAAATTTAGAAGTAGCTTTCAAAGCCAGTTATTCTAATAGATGTAAAAAAGAGTTTAATTTCAGGTGTCAGTAGCTCTTTAAATGGATTTGAAGGGTGTTATACTGCCTTAATATATCCAAACTCCCAGCATTCTTTTTAAGGTGTAGCTAAACGTCTGCTGCAAGCTGGGCATTAGTATTTCTTTTAAAAAAATATTTACAATATACAGGTATGGGGCTTGTTATCCAGAATGCTCAGGACCTGGTGTCTGGGTAACGAATTTTTCTGTAATCTAGATTTTCAGGCCTTACGTCTACTAAAAAAAAAAATGTAAGCATTAAATAAACCCAATAGACTGGTTATGCTTCCAATAAGTATTAATTATATCTTAGTTGGAATCAAGTACAAGGTACTGTTTTATTATTAGAGAAAAGGGGAAATCATTTTTAAAAATGTAATTATTTGATTAAAATGTACTCTATGGTAGATGGCATTTCTGTACTTTATTTTCTTTTCCTGTGGTTCATTTGGAGAACTGAATGCCCCACTCTCTATAGATTAAGGTACCTTGAGCATGTCCAGTGGGTGCTCCACTTCCTCTCTTTTTTAAAGCAATATAGTTAAATGACATTAAAAAGAACTAAAATAAGATGTGTTGCTATACTACAGTGGGAACTGAACTGCCACCCTGACACTCACCCTTCTGTCTCAAAAGTCTATCCCATTTGTGGTATGGAAGACTGAGAGCCTGGGTCTGGATGACTAAGGGGCAGTTTTATAAAAATGAGCTTAATAAATAAAAACTCATCCACTTTTAAAGTATTTTTAGAACCATATTTATGAAATGTTACGTTCTAACTTTCACCCATTGATGCAGCAACTTAACTAGATGCTACCGGGCCCGGGTGCAGGATGTGCACCAGGGCCCCCCACCCCCCCTCTAGATGAAATAGACACGCTGTTTTCTTTACTCCTGCACTTCGGCGCTATCACCGGTGGGCCCTCGAAGGGTAGCGAGTCCTGGTGCAATTGCACACCCTGCTCCCCGGTAGTTACGCCACTGCATTGATGAATAAAATTCTAAAAATTCCATAGGAAGTAATACAATGTGGGTGAGTACTGAGATTGTATGGAAGACCCACTGATAGAAATGTGCCACCAGAGGCTTTAAGGGTAGAACTAAACAGCCGATGTCGGGTGACAAAACGCCCACGTCAAGTCGGATGCGACGGAACCAAGGTAAGTAATATAAAGTCGGATGGTGTCGCTGTCAGATGCAAATGCTGCAAGCTGCGTCTGCATCCGACAGTCGTGTCCCATCAGGTCAAAGCTGCAACACCATGCGACAATTATATTACTTACCTTTTTTCCGTCGCATCCGACGTGACGCCTGCGTCTTTGAGCAGTGCATTAGAACGCACGGAAAACACCTGCATAGTTCTACCCTAAAATGGCTGTTCAGGAGATCAAGTTGGCACTTGATCATTTCATAGCTTTTCACGTAGTCACCTGATTTTAAAAACAAAATAAAACCATATCAATAACATAATATTTAGTACTGTCTTGCTATCAATTATACTGATCTAAATAGGCAATCAATGTTAATATAATTGATTGGTTAAATCAGGCTCAATAAATGAGAGGTTTGTGTAAAGTGAAACTAAATGACACATAATATAAGTTTACAGACCATAACATAAACAGTTAGGCAGAAAAACATTTTTATTGTAAAAGGCCCTAAATTAGATCACAAATCAACAATCGAGCTAGAGTATGATAACTTTTTTATTGCTTTAACAAATGCAACCTTCGATTATAATAGAATTAGATCTGATATCCGGAAACCCATTATCCAGAAAGTTCCATATTATGGAATGGCTGTCTCTCATAGACTCCATTCTGATCAAATAATCAAAATTCTTAAAAATGATTTCGTTTTTCTCTGTAATAATAAAAACAGTAGCTTGTACTTGATCCCAACTAAGATATGATTAATCCTTATTGGAAGCAAAGCCAGCCTATTGGGTTTATTTGATGTTTACATGATTTTCTAGTAGACTTAAGGTACAAGATCCAAATTACAGAAAGACCTGTTATCCGGAAAGGCCAAGGTCCAGAGTATTCTGGATAATAGGTCCCATACCAGTACTGTGAAATCTACACAGCATTAATTATCACTAATCTAGCAGTTACTGTAATAACTGAAGTGATATTCATTACATTTAGAGGTTATTTATTAAACCAAAATTTTTTCTGGCCTGCCTTTTTTGTGGCAAAACTCAAATTTTTCGAGTAAAAAGAAAATTCAAATTTTTCAAGATCTATTCCCAGATGCTGCAAAAAGCCTGAATTCGAAAATACTCCATCCCAGTCATGTATAAGTCAATGGGAGAGATAACTATCTCAAACTGAAGTTATTGTGGTGTTTGTTGGTTTAGCCCGAAAATCCAGTTGGGAGGGGGGGGGAGGTTGGGCAAAAACTCAGATTTTCGGGAGAAGAGCCCAAAAAAATCATTTGATTCGGCTTTTCACTCAATTTTCCCCCATTCTTTACAAATCCGATTAAACTGAGTTCATTTATTAATAAATTAGGCAAAATTGCCCGTGGGCTTTCAAGCTTTTTTTTTTTTTATAGGAACAATAGGATTAATTAGGATTTTACTAAATAACCCCCTTAATGTTCTGTAATAGCAAAAACTCCCATGAAGAATGCATTGATTAGATATACGGTAAAGTTTATATGTTTGGAAAGTCATTACCGTAGTGTTGGTTAGGTTTTCTCTAGCTTTGAAAGCTAAAACTGGTGCATGTTTGGTTCAGTTTGATTGCTTGATTATCAAAACAGTATATTCCTTTGATTTCTCAAACATATATTAGTGATAAATACAGCTACATAGTTTCACTCCAAGAATAGTTCCAGTCTTATCTTTGTAAATAAATAATAGAATAGATATTATTTCAAACCACTAAAACGCAATTATTATTATTTTTTATGAATGGGATGTACTATGAAACCAACACAATAAAAATCTTACATATGCTATTTGGAAGCCTGACTTTTAAAAATGTGTACAGGCTTCTTCTAAAGCAATATCACATGACTTTTTGTGTATTGCACACAGTTTACAACTGATTTTGGTTCATTTTTCCAGGATGTTTTTTTAGGTTGGCCAAGTTAGTCAGATGAAGCTTATGAACTTTCATCATCAAATGGTGTCACATGATCTAAATCAGATTGGCATCAGAGCCATAACTGCAATAGTATCCCCTTATTTCTGAGTGCAGTAATTCAAGCTCATCAAAGAGGAGCAGGGCTTAGCAGAAAAGCCAAAGCAGAATATTTTTCTTAAACAAACATTGTGTCACAATTTAGGGCTAGGGCAGACGGGGAGATTCGGGGGCATTTTGTCGACTTGTAGCCCCCGAACCTCGCGAGGCAATTTGGAGCGATTTCAAAAAGCGCGCTGCTCCGTGTGAATAGGCGCCGGCGTTTTCAAGCAACGCCGGTGCGCCCCAGGACTTGGCTATTCGGGGAGGTTCGGGGGCTACAAGTCGCGGCGAGAAGTCGCCAGGCGACAAAATGCCCCCGAATCTCCCCGTCTGGCCTTAGCCTTAGCTGCACTGATGTGAATTAAGAGAACTTAGTGACCATGGGCCACATCCCAAACTGAATTTAGCACTGAAATTCAAAGAAGGTAACAAATATAATCTATTTTTAAAGGACAGGAAACACCGAAAAATAAGTCAAAGTTTTTATGCATTTAAATATAAAACACTGCTATTCTGCACTGGTAAAATGTGTGCATTTGTTTCAGAAACTCAGCTATACACAATGACAAAGTAGAGCACAACATTTTTAGTTCTTATATAGACAGATCAACAAGGGTCGAACATTATTTATGGCTCTTTAAAGAATAACATAATAACAACCTCTCATATAAAATCGGACATTTATTGCGAAGACATAGTTTATTTGTAGGCACTGGATGACAAATACAAGAATGTGTGCATCGAAAAAATGCTTTCAACCAATAATTAAAATAATTTCCAACGGAGAATTAATATTGATTGAAAGTCAACTCATGGCTGATGTCTGCACTGCGAGGAGTGAAATCCAAAGACCACAGCAATACTTTTTATATATTGAATGCCTTGTAATCATTTTAGAGCCAGGTTTTAACATAATTGGCCAACGATTACTTGCTGAATCACTGAGAATGCAATTTTATATGTGTTTAAATGGAAATGATCTGATAGTGCTAGAAGTGACCTTTTAGCCTTTCTTGTTATACCTCGCCATCAATCTTGTCAGGAACCACCCCCGGTACAAATCTCCAATTATAGCCCTCCTGTTACAGAATTAATGGGTGTGTTCTAGTTAAGCAGTATAATTTATTTGAAATTTCCACAAAACAGATAGCTCTCAGCATTTTAAAAGCTTCACTGCAATTGGAACCACTTTGCTGGGAAAGCATTTTGTTGCTTGTGCGGAGTCTGATTAGCCACACAGTACTGCCAATTAAAAGCAAAGCAATAAGATCATCCCTGCTATTGCATTTTTAAGTAATTGAAGAATATTTCTCTTCTAATTAATATTATTTGTTCCCAGAACTTTACAGCCCAGATTTACTGGGCATCTGCTTAAATTTTATTCAGTTGCTTTATAATAATTGTGCTTCTATCATTCAGTATTAAATACAATTAAAATACGAAGTTTTAGTTTGCCAAAAATGTACAACAACAAAACCTTACAGTAAAATCTTATAAAATGAAGTATTGTACCAGTTGTGGTACATTTACCATTTCTAAGTTAAGAAACCAAGATCATATTGAAGGGTAAAGTGGCAACCTCACATTTAGCAGGCAGCACTCAAGTGTGGCATTGGTCATTTCAAGATACACACAAAAATGATCTGCTCATTTGGCGAGGCAGCAAAGAGAGGGTTTATTGCCCCAATTTGGCCACCCAGCTTGTGGGACAAACTGGGATGATCAAATTGTCTGGCCCCAGGCCAGTGACAGGATCATGATCAAGCCAGATGCGGACCTGTTGTGGAAGTTCAGTATCAATGGTCCAACACGGTCCTCACAAATGACATTTTTTACCCTGTCAGAAGGTTCCCAGAAAGCTTTATGTCAGGCAGTTGCATTGGTT
This sequence comes from Xenopus borealis, assembly GCA_024363595.1. Lineage (NCBI taxonomy): Eukaryota > Metazoa > Chordata > Amphibia > Anura > Pipidae > Xenopus > Xenopus borealis. Next base: position 145,734,672 of record CM044431.1, read on the forward strand.
TCATACATGGTAAAATTAGCTGCTGACTTGATCTGGATTTGCCAAGGCAAATGTTGGCCCATGTTTAGCCATCTTAATTCTTTCAACCATCAGTTGCATATTTTTTTCTCTTAAACTTGTTCTTAATATGTTTTTTCCTAATTTGTATTTCGGTATTGTTCCATATCATGTTGTTCCTACTCCCAAAGCACATCTTTTATAATCTGGCATCCATTTATCTCTTATCCTTCTCTCCCCCTGATGTTCTATACTCAATTATCAATCATTTCCTTCCCTGCTTTGACTCCCTTTTCTGACTTTTACTTTCTACTCCCCTTTCATTTTTGCTCTCTCCATAACTGGCATTTCCCTAGCTCTCCACTGCATTCTGCTCTTCTTTGATATCATATTATTCTCTAGTTAATGATGGCCTTTACTATGTGTTGCTTTCTGACGAAAAAAAATGATACTACACATGGCACAGTTGGAAAAAGGCACATAAAAATAAGGTTAGTGTTACCTTGCAACTTTGCAGCTGGACTCAATCAGTTCATTTTCTATGTCAATCAGGCTTGGAGGCAGAGTGAGTTCCATAGGTGAGGTTAGTCGCTTCAGACGAAGTAGTCCTACACAGAACTTGGCACCCATCTCTTCTAACTCCTTAGTTCCAATCTGCAAATCCTATAGACAGAATTAAAAGGGTAAGAGATATACAGCCATCTTGATAACCACTGAAGTTTTTAAAAAACCTTAAAAGACCTTCAATAAGTACAGTTTTTGTTTATTTTAATGCAAAGCTCACCTTTCAAACACGATTAAAAATAAACCATCCCCCCACATAAAAACTTTTTGTAATTGGAATCAGAAAAAATTCTCCCTTCTGTCCTTAGTAGATAACTTTCCATTTGCACAGCCTCAGGTACTGGACGCATTTGTCCTACTCACAAGAGAGGGGGTTGGTGACCCTCTTTGCCCTGCTCTTGTTACTGTAACATGTCATAGCAAAATCAGGACAGCCCTGGTGTCATATGTGATTGTGAATGTTTAACCTTCGCCAATTAATTTCTCCTTCCCAAGATCTGATACGCTTGAAGTCAGCTATAGGAGATGGACCTCTCCGCAATTTGGAGCTTTCTGGATAATGGGTTTCTGGATAACAGATCCCATGCCTGCAATAGCTTGCTCCATATCTATTCATGGGTACAACATTTACCATAAGTTACAAAACTTCCTACAGTAGATTTGTAAACACACGACAAAGATCCTCTTTCCAAAAGACAATTAGGGGATTATTAAAAAAAAAAAAAAAACAAAGTCTTTCCACAAATTAAACTTATTTATCAAAATCTTTTCTCGCAAAAAAAAAAAGTGACAAAATGTCTCAACACAATTGACCATCAATTCATACTGTACGATTGAGGCTCTGAAAACTTTTTTGGATTATCAGATGAAACCCAGATTTCATTAGATTACCCAGTGCAGATCACGTTATCAAGAAACAACTTCAAGGACATCTGCCATTGAGTTTTCCCCTTTGAAACCTTGACAAGATAAATTTGAGGTTTAATAAACAGGCCCTTTAATTTAATATGTATAGAATATAGTAGACATGGTGTAACATTTTCAAGACTACCCAGGAAGTCCACTTGCTTTAGTCATTACAGGTATGAGATCTATTATCCAGAATGCAGGAGATCTGAAGCTTTCCGCATAGCTGGTCTTTCAATAATTTGGATCTCCACGCCTTAAAGTGGACCTGTCACCCAGACACAAAAATCTGTATAATAAAAGTTGTTTTTAAATTAAACATGAAATACAGTTTCAAATTTTTATTAAAGCATTCATAGCTGTTTTAAGCTCATTTAAAAATCTCTGTCAAGCTGTCAATCAAATATTGTCTAGAGGCGGGGCAGATAATTACTTTCACTTTCCATTCAGCACTTCCTAGATGTCACTGCTCCCCACACATTCCCCCAGTTCTCTTAACCATTTAATTGTGTAGCCAGGACATGGGGATAGACATCGGGTCCCCCATTCTGGTGCACAAACAAGATTCTGAGATGATGCAAGGCTTGCCTTAATAACAGTGTCCACAAAATGGCTCCTGTCTGCTTGTTATAATTATGAATTCCCAGACTGAAGAAAACAAGATTAAAATAATTTATATAGTGTAATTAATGTTCATTTTGCTTGAATAATGTGATAAATTAGGATTTTGAATATTGTTTTGGGGTGACGGGTCCACTTTAAGGGGCAGATTTACTAAATTCGTGTGAAGGATTCGAAATTCGATCGAATTCCGATCCTACGATTTTATTGAATTCGAATATGCAAATCTGGCCACTTCGATCGTCTAATATGCAAAATCTGATTGTATCGGATATTCAATCATTCGATCGAAGTACTTCCCCTTTAAAATTTTATTCAACTGCCTACTTCGCCAGATTGAACCTACCGAATTGCAATAGAAGCCTATGGGAACCCCCACATAGGCTTCTTTTCTACGTTTTGTGTTTGAATAGCAAACGTGCGATCAGACGCTTCGATCGTTCGATCCGTGCGATTTTTTCGAACAATGGAACTTTTTTTTAAGATTATTTCGTAAAATTGTTCGATCGTACGGTTTTATCGAATAGCGGCAAAAAAAACTTCAAATTTTTCTACGATTTTATCGAATTTACATTCGAAAATCGTAGAAGGGTCGAATTCGAGGGCAAATAGCCTTGAAAATTTGTACCTTAGTAAATCTGCCCCTAAGTCTCTTAAAAATTGCCTATATTGTCTCCTACCCAATTCCTCTTGCTATGAACACAGCAAGATGCCATAGACAAACAGTATATATTGGGTCTGTGGGGAGTGATCTAAGCCCTAAGCCCAGCCATGTATGTGCACATCATCCAAACCCAATAAGTAAATGGTAAACTTCCCCTTTATAATACACAGCAAATAGCACATTTATTTTAAGAAAAGAAGAAAAATGTTGGAGACCTTGTAAAATACTGTTAGTAAAAGGTTCTAAGTACATTTTTCTTTTTCTCTTCAATCCGTTTAATTTTTGTGATGAGGGCATACTTCATAAAAATCTGAACAATGCATCTGAGCATGATGCAGAAGACAAAGAAATGAAGCACAGTAACATTGCCCTGAAACACAAAACATAAGCTACTTTGTCAACCTAATAATATAGGGCATTACTGTCCATAACACAAACAGGCAGTGAAGGAATCATTTGTTTTTGCTTTGGTTCTGGCTGATGGATTCAGGTGCTTTAACAAAATAGTTCAAATTTATGAGACTTCATTTCAGAAATGTATGATGGTTCATCAATCAGATGGCTGCATCAAGTATTATCAAGAAATCAATTTGCCAGCAGGATAATAATCTGTCTCTGTCAAATATAAACCCACTTAGTGACCAGAGGGATATACAGTGCCAATATAATACAAAATGCAATAGAATCCAGGGTGTGTCTGAATGGCTTGATACTCTATTAGATGACTACTGTCATTAAGGGACTTGTAATCGTTCTATAAAAAGCGTTAAGATTATCTGCAGATCAATAAACAACCCCTAGGGAAAACGACTTAGAATCCCATAAAAAACACCGGCCTTGGTAAAATTATAGGGATTGCTTTTCTAGGATTTCTTAAAGTACAGATTTAACATTGGTCTGTATAGAGAACAAACAAGTTGAACTGAGAGTGCTTTCAGACCATGCCTCCGCTATTATTTTTTTTTATTTGTTTCTGCCTGATTTCTGGACAGTCTCTTTGCCATAGCAAGTAGCTGTAATCGTTTCATTTTTATATAGTTGATTTGGTATTTCAACTTGGATTCAGCAGAATAGATACTAGCATTGCTTATCAGTAGTGATGGGCGAATTTATTCGCCAGGGGCGAATTCGCGGCGAAGTCCCGCGATTCGCCGCTGGCGAATAAATTCGCGAAACGCCAGCAAAAATTCGCCAAAAAAAACGAGTTGCGCGTCGTTTTTGACGCGCCGTGTCGCGGTATTTTTGCCAATTCGCGAATTTCGCTGGAAATTCACAAATTTTTTGGCCAAGCGAAACGGGTGAGATTCACCCCTCACTACTTATCAGTCACTGGGCCCTCTATTCCTCCAAAGCTGACCAGCATTTGCAAGGTCTGCTTTCTCTATAGCAATGCCTTTGTTGGTAAAACGAAATACTTTATGGCCATCTGATGACATTTTTATGAATTGATGGCAGACACTATTTGCAGCAAATCAGATGACTTTCAAACATGTACACTAATATTTTTAGCTATAGAACTCAAATATAAAATGACCAAATGCATTGGAGCTGTGAATCCTTACACCTCGGTGTGATCCCTGTCCTCTGGCGTACATCAACAAAGATGAAAAGGATTTTCAGTTGTGAGGAAAGAATTCCTATCTGAATGGATGGTAATTGGTTACATTTTAATCTTTACTAATCACTTTTATAATTGAATACATCTTTAATTCAAACTAAAGAACTGGTCTAATACCTTTCTGAGCAAGGGTTAACTGCTGTTGTCCAAATAACTGAAGTGGACCACAATCTAATACTATATTAAACAATACACTTTTATACAGATTTTACTCTTTTATAAAGTCCCTTCAAGTTCTAATGCATTTAAATGGGAGTACAGTATTTCACATATTTTTTTTTTTGCCCTCTTTGCCTTGGAGATCCCCTATGAATGTGACTTTTAATGAATTTTAATTTGCTTTACAGCATTTTTTAAAAAAAACCCCATTTTACGGTTTCCCAGATTTTATGTATCAGTCACTCTTTACTAAAGCTTCCCAAAAAGCTACACTGCACAATGACTAATGCCCCTACAACCACACTTAAGTGTTAGTGTTTCTGAACTAACAATGCACAAGGCTCAGCACCCGATACAGTTACACTACGCAAGTCCCCAGTTCCCCATTAGTCATTCTATATAACCCCAACCAGCCTCTTTACAGTACAGGTATCCAGAAACCCACTATCCAGAAAGTTCTGAATTACAGAAAGGCCATCTCCCATAGACTCTGTTATAATCAAATAATCCAAATTTTAAAAAAATTATTTCCTTTTTCTATATAATAATAATAAAACAGTAGCTTGTACTTGATCCCTGCTAAGATATAATTAATCCTTATTGAAAGCAAACCCAGCCTATTGGATTTATTTAATGTTTATATGGTTTTCTAGAAGTCTTAAGGTGCAAAGATCCAAATTATGGAAATACCCATTATCCGGCAAACCTCATGTCCCGCGCATTCTGAATAATAGATCCCATACCTGTACAACTTCACAGACACCAGTTTTGAATTTTATGGATTCAAAAGCTCCATGGTCACCAATGGTCACCAAGTGATAGTGCCTGTTGTACAAAATCAACAAAGGAATGCTATGTGGACTGCAATAGAACTGCTTCACTAGCTGTAAATGGCAATACAGGTATGGGATCCGTTATTCCAGAAACCCGTTATTCAGATTATGAAAAGGCCATCTCCAATAAATGCCATTTTATCCAAATTGTAAAAATGATTTGTTTTTCTATGTAATAATAAAACAGTACCTTGTACTTGATCCAAACTAAAATATGATTAATCCTTATTGGAAGCAAAATCATCCTATTGGGTTTATTTAATGTTTATATGAGTAGGGGCAGATTTACTATTGGCTGAATTTCAAATTAAAAAAAATTTGATCACATTTTTTTTTGGGGAAGACCATTTTCGATCGAATTCAAATTGTTTGATTGCATCGATTCGAACAACTTTCCAAAAAAAATTTTTGATTTTTTTTTTTTCCCCCAGGGCTTAGAAAATTTTTCATTAAAGCTTCTAGGAGGTCCCCCATAGGCTACAATGGCAATTTGGCAGCTTTAAAGTGATACTGACATAAAAAATTAATTTTAACATATGAATGTACATTGAGGGGTAGATTTATCAAATTTGAATTTTCAAATGTTTTTGAAGACCACTTCGAGCATCGAATTTTGAAAACTAGATCAAATCGAATGATTCAAATATAAAATCTATTTGAATATACGACAGTCGAATAACTTGCCCTTTAAATTTTTATTAGACTGCCTAGTAGTTCAACAGTTTCAACCTAACGAATTGGTTTTAATTATTTTTAATTATTATTATTTTTTTATTATTATCGATCAATCGATTATTTCTATTCGATCGTTCGATTTGCTGTACAATCCTTCGAATTCGATAGTCGGATTTGAAGGATTTCAATTCGACCACAATTCGATCGGTCGAATTCGAGGGTAAATTCACCTTCGAATTCGATCAATAGTAAATCTGCCCCTAAATATTACCTATATTTCATGTTGATCATTTTTTGCTGAGAGGTTTGTTTTTGTATATAATTGTTAGTTGAAGTTCCTAAGCCTGACTCTCTGACACCCTGACTTTGCCAACCTGACTGTCCCATCTCAGCCTGTTAGTTACAGTTTCTAATGATAACAGATGCCGGGTGCACAAATATGGCAGCCCCCTCATACAGGAACATGGGGGATCAGACAGGTAATGTAAAAGCATCATACAAATACTTTATGGCAAAGTTAGAAGTAGCGTTCAAAGCCAATATTATAACAGATGTATACTTTCAGGTGTCAGTATCTCTTTAAGGTGGGGAATAGTGGAATTAGAATTTTTTTTTCAATTCAAAATGACTTCGAAATTCGAATTTTAAAAATTAAAATTTTATTCGAAAATTCACTTTGACCCTTAGAAAATACGCCCTTAAGGTATCTGGATAACAAGTTCCAAAACTGTATATCTCAATATATCAGCCTTTTTCAACAAAACACAGACATTTCCCAAATTTTTTTCTTACAGAACACTAAGTCAATGCTATTCAGTGGTTCAAGTGAGAATAAACATCTCCTAGATTATTTATGAGTAGATTTTATCTACCGTAGGTTATCAGCTCCACAGTCATAGCAATTGTGAACGGCACAAATCATACAAATACAAGAAGATTTAGGTATTATTTAAGTGGATTCCTTAAGCCTGAAAATAAACCAAAACCAAAAGAAATAAGCTAAAGATAAATGTACTTATCAGAGATTTGGCAGAGGATACTGGGATACTAGATAAGGATGAAATTAATTTCCTGTGGAAGGAAATTTAGTCCACTGCGTAAACTATTTAAATTATGTCATGAAGGTGAAACACAAATCGTAAAATTCCTTGCCAAGATGGGCTCTAGGGGTAAGCTATTCCAGTCATTTCATTATTTACACCAAAAAGTTATTTGAATAAAAGTCTACTTTAAGCCAAACTGCAGAGGATATGGAATTATACACAGACTGTAGTAATTGTAAGCAAAACATAGTTAAAAAAAAAAAACTGAAAATGTCCATCTTTTAAAAATAAATATATGATGTATTTTATTAAACATGCTTGATATGACTAAAGCCGGCACAAGAAATAACAGCTGTGCTAAGCTTCCTTGTTCAGCTGGTATTTGTGAACCTGTACACCTGTGTGTTGTTATACTGAAGAGTCATGAAGGTCCAACTGTCCAATAAAAATAGAAGCCCAGCAGTTCCCTACAACTAGTACTACTCCCTAGGCACCCCCATGGTATTCTGAGATACAATCACCTAACACCAGTGTAATTCAATTCTAATATACAGAGCTGACATGGCTCTGTGGAATGAACAAGATGAGGTGTCTTATACAAATCAGAACAACCATATACATAGGTGAATGATCTCACACAAATAATTTTTTATATTTTATTATTATTTATATATCATGTAATGGGTGTTGGCAGCATAAAAGCAAATCCAAGTACCACCCATCCAAGTTCACCCCAGTTCAGGTGGTTCAATACCTTCTACCTTCCACCATCCACTTGTAAACTGAATTAACTTTAACCAGGTATTTCCCTACTAGTCCAATTCACAATAAAGAACTCTCTGTGCTAAAAACCATTTGGCACATACATTTAAATTCAAATGGCCTTGTTGTAACCAAGGAAACATGAAATATAAATATCAGCTAAAGCTTTGGTTTATGCTATCTTGTTTCTTTCCATTACATAAATGTATTACACTCACTTTGTGGCTTACATGAGCAGCGGAGTAAAATAGTTTAGCCTTGGCTGACTTATCTGCCTGGAAGGTAGAGCTGTCTGCAAGGTGACTTTACTTCCCTATTCCTCCCTTTACCTGTATACAGTATGAACACTTCAGGAACTTTGTAGTTTGGACATTAACTCTTACTTGACTTTACATATTTGCCCCTCTTTCTTCCTACAAGGGTAGCAGCTACACAAAACCTGGTGGACATATTTTGTTACAAACAAATCTAAGACGATCTAAGTATTTCCTATTAGTCTTATTTAAACAGGTACTAAAATATAAGGTCATGAGCAATAAGTAATATGGCAGCTACCATTTGAAAGACCAAGCACAGAGAGAAGGTTGGAGTAGTTAACACGTTATTCTTGAATTTCACAGGGAACATGTATGAATATGAATATCAATGTTCAATATTGCTTTCAAACAATTGCCCTCATACTGGAGGACTGCTGTAAGTAGGGCAAATGTTGTAAGATACATATTTAAGATGAGCTAAAACTAAAGATAATCCCAAGTATGTGATCTAAATTTATCGAACCAAATTTGCAAGCTGGATACGTTAAATGTTGCTTAATCATTTGACTGGCATGAAACCCGAGAAAGAGATAGATGTATGCACCATGGTAATGATCTAAGCACCTTAGTCTGTAGTGCAAATGAGTCCTTTGGGTGCTGGCTCATAAAATACTTTTAGCTGATTTAAGAAATACACATTGGAATCACCACCTGCACATTGTACCACTTTGGCTTAGGGAATGTGTGAGCATACAGAATATCAGACAGGTGATACAGACTTTTTTTTCCTGCAGGGGCTGCAGCACATGGTAATCGTTATATCAGCATTTTGCACTGAGCATTTTGCAAATTCCCTCACCTTGCAAGCTATGTGAATTGTGTTAACCTGCTTGAATATTAACTTTATGCTTTCAACTTAAATCACATTGAAAGAAAGGGGTCGTCTGAAGGTTAACTAAGGCCCTTTGATGGCTAAATTCAGTACTATTTACCTTATACTTTCCTTGATCACAACCACACAATGTGCTTTCCATCGTGTAACTTCGCTGGACTCCAATTTCTCTCCAGACGACAACACGGGCAGTCGATTCCTTGGATTTTTCCACTACAAAACTACAGCTGCTCATGGAAAATGCTGGAGCTATCTGGTTTAGAACCTTAGGAAGCGTCTAAAGAAGTAAAAAAATATATATTAAATTTGTATTTTATCTTTACCACAAGATGGCAGTGTTGTATATATATTTCCACAATACAAAACCATTCACTAGCATGAAAACACCAACATTTTATAAATTTAAAATATAGGTTCCTAAACTGTTGGATTAAGTTGCTAGCAAAGCAGTGGATGTCGGGTGCCTAGGGTAGAGCACTGTTAACACTTATACTACAGCCTGGAAGGATCATCCTGCCTCCAGCCCAGCCTGACCCAGGCTTTGCCCTTTTCATTTCAGAGGTTGAGAGACAGGAATGGTAAGTAGTATTATATCGATCTATCTAGGTTTGTAATGTACATGAAAAAGGCAGAAATTAATTCTACCAGCCACTAAACTTCAAGACACAAACTGTTGTTAAATATATAAATATGATGAAAGGCATATTTTAATACAATCATATTTTATGTAATATTATATATTTATTGGGTCTGATATTTGGAATCCATAATAGAGTAAATACCTGTATACTGTGTTTATTTTTCAGAACAAGTTAAGCTTTCCAAATACAGTGTATCAGAGAATTGGTTTAGTAGTACTTGCTGTAGTAATACATGGGATTATCATATACAGGCATGGGATCCATTATCTGGAAACCCGTTAACCAGAAAGCTCTGAATTAGGGTTAGGCCATCTCCAATAGACTCCATTTTATCTAAATAATACACATTTTTAAAAATGATTTCCTTTTTCTCTGTAATAAAACAGTACCTTGTACTTGATCCAAACTGAGATATAATTAATCCTTATTGGAAGCAAAACCAGCCTATTGGGTTTATTTAATGTTTATATGATTTTCTAGTAGGCATAGGCTTAAACTTTTAGCCTTCTGCTCTTTGGATTTTAAAATGCCAGTGCATTGCTTAGAGACTGGAAATACTTATATCACTGGGGGTGGGGGGTACCTTAAATTCTGGCACCCTCCAGCAGTGAAATTCCCTTTACATCACATAAAAAAACACTTAAATAAAGATGATTCCCACCTTGTATCCACTTTCTTCCACCATATCACATGAGGCAGCATTAGCATTAGTGTGCCACACTGTCTCTTTAATGCTGCACCCATACATAAAAACATTTTTCTTGCGAGAATGGCCATGGTAATCACAATAAACCTAAAGACAAAGAAACAAAGGATCAAAAATAATGATCAAAATCTGGAGTGTAAATAAAAAGGCATTGAAGGGTCCATCTATGTCTTATGTGGTTCTATTAAAAAATGGTTCCAAGTACACAAGAAAAACATTGCATCCACCTTGGCACCACCATATTCTAAGAATATCCTATTCTAAAGAAGCAGGTCCTCCTTATCCCTAGGGGTATTCGTCTATTGAAGCTGACAATGCCAGTCAACATTCACAGTGCACTGGTAAGGCCTCATCTTGAATATGCAGGGTGGTTTAATACTCCCATGAAGAAAGGGGACATTACTGAAACAGTGAAAGACTAAAGTAGAATGATAAAGGGTTGATAATGGGTATGGGAAGTCTCATTAATGTCAAATGGCTGACCAGTTTGAGATTTACATTGGCAGACATTAAAATGTCTGGCATCTTATTAGGCAGCATGTCATACTGGTTAATAAGGACAAAACTTTGTTTTAGGAACCATTTAATATATAGGATGTAAAGGATTTTTTAAAGGGAAACTGTCATGGGAAAACATTTAAAACGCATCAGTTAATAGTGCTATGCCAGCAGACTTCTACACTGAAATCCATTTCTAAAAAAGAGCAAACAGATTTTTTTTATATTCAGTTTTGAAATCTGACATGGGGCTAGCCATTTTGTCAATTTCCCAGCTGCCCCCGGTCATGTGACTTGTGCCAGCACTTTAAGAGGGAACTGCTTTCTGGCAGGCTGTTGTTTTTCCTTCTCAATGTAACTGAATAGTAAGCAGTGGGACATGGGTTGTTACTATTGAGTGCTGTTCTTAGATCTATCAGGCAGCTGTTATCTGGTTACCTTCTCATTGTTCTTTTGTTAGGCTGCTGGGTGGGGGAAATGGAGTGGGTGATATCACTCCAACTTGCAGTACAGCAGTAAAGAGTGATTGAAGTTTATAAGAGCACAAGTCACATGACTTGGGGCAGCTGAGAAATTGACAAAATGTCTAGCCCCATGTCAGATTTCAAAATGAAATATAAAAAAATCTGTTTGCTCTTTTGAGAAATGGATTTCAGTGCAGAATTCTTCGGGAACAGCCCTATTAACTGATGCATTTTGAAAAAAAATTTTTTTTACCATGACAGTATCCCTTTAAAGTGAGTGCTGTGAAGCTGTGAAAAACAGGTTACTGATATTATTACTCTCTAAAACAATGCTCTGGTACAATTTCCTTTGGATATAAGAAGGAATTTTCCTCCTTCTGAGCTGTAACTTTTATCAGGTACAAGGTCCAGGACCGGATGGCTGAACTCTGTGATTGCCAAACCTCTTTGCTTAATACTACGTGATTCCTTGAGGTCTGGCATGCTGCAGAGAGATTGGTCAATTGCTTATGTCGTGCTACTATTCAAAAAGGGATCCCGTCCTAAAAACTATGCATCTGTGTTTGACATCAGTGATAGGAAAGATTTTGGAATGGGTAATAAAGGATAAGATAATTAACTATACTGCAAATCATAATACTATGAGCTTGTGACAGCATGATTGTATGTGTAATAGATCTTGTTAGACAAATTTAATTGCCTTTTATGAGGAGGTGAGCAGGAACCTCAACTCTGGGATGTAACTATTTTATGTAGTTAGGTAGAACTTAACGTAACGTAATTTGCCCGATTTGTAACAAGTTCTAACTTGCCTGGTGTGAGGTTTCTGAAACTGTAGCTCAATGGGGTAGATCCATCAAAGGCGTATTCATCAAAGGGTGAACTTTCACTTGCAAAATCCCATAGAAATGAATTGAGAGCTGTGGAATTTCCCTCTAGTGGCAGAACTTCACTCTTTGATGAATCTACCCCTATTTAAGTACTGTGGGGTAAGTAATTAGTAATAATTAACAACTTGCTTGACAACAACTTACCAGAGGTGCACGTTTTATAGCTGACAAGTATTGCAACAGTCCCTTGGTATGGTAAATTGTAGGATGCAGATCAGAATTTGGATTTTGCCACTGTCTGTTTAGATCTTCCCCGCTTAATGAACAACGATGGCTAAAGATTATAAGAAAAGAGGACACCTCAGTTTCCTTTTATTTTCAGTTAGTTACATCACCGGCACTCTCAATAACTGCTGTAAAGGTGCCTGGGTGCAGAGACAGCAAAATAAACTAAATCTATCCAGAAGAATCCGCACTCACAGGTCTTACTAATTAAAATTTAAGTTTTTATTTTTAAACACGGACTGACGTTTCGGCTGACCCACGGCCTTTCTCACTTTGAGAGGTAAGAGGTGATATAATTAGGCAATGACATAATGTAAGCAGCATGAAATTATTTGTATCTGAAGCAAAATCAGAAAGCTCAAATATATAAGTAAAAATATAAGTGTATAAAGTTAAAACGCCCCTGCAATACAGATTTTCAGCCAGTTGTACCAATTACTTTGCTAATCAGTTCTTAGCAAAGTGCAGAAACACAGAGCTGCTAGATTGGTAACCAGTTTGTTTGGGTACCCATTCTATTCCTATTCCCAAGAGAGGTCTGTACAGGAATGAGCAACATGAAAAAAATATCATTTTATTTTGCATTTATAAGGAACATTCATATAAAATGAAAAAGTAAGGCACTCACTTTCCATTGATCACACCATCCGGATTTAGCATAGGAACTATTTTGAAAATATAAGACTCACGCAAGCTTTGTGCAGTTGCACTACTCCCCATTAAAAATTCTAAAGTGCCTTTCATAACCCAGCTTGCATTAGTCTCTCCAGGATGAACACGTGATGTAAGGAAAATGTAAGGTCGGTTACCTAGCAGAAGCAAAAAAAGGCTGTATTATACATATAACAAAACAATGTACAGTAATATAAATTGTATAGCCATAGAGAAAATTATTCAATAACCACTCAGATCTAGGTCTTCTTTCCAACGGTATTCAGGAAATAACTTGCCTTGCTACAAATAATGATTTTATTGAAGACCATAAAGCTAACAATGCACCATTGTAGCTGAACTTTGCTTTTTCAGACAGTAGAGGGTGCTTCTGCTCCATTAAACAAATACAAACTGCTCTTCTAGCCTGTTCCAAATGTAATGTAAAACTATATGTCATCTGTTCATAGCAAAATGCAGTGCTATAAAAAAAACCTCTAATATGCCTATTGCCATAGGAATCCAACCAGCTCTTTTAAAAAAAGGCAGAAGGCAGACCTATAAATTAGGAAAGTGTAATTCAGGACATTGGTTAACATAACAATCAACATGAATTCCCTTAAAGAAAGTGGTAAATCAACCCTTTTAATACTTTTTCATAGTATATCGTAATAGAAAATAGACACTCCATAACTTAGAGGGAAATTACATTATTTATATTGAAGGATATGAAACTTCGCAGTACAGTACTATATATATGTATTGCCAACTTTGAGGAACGAGTTATAATATGGGCAATTAGAAAACATATGAAAACCTATTTGAAAAGCAGACAGGCTGCTGTGAAATACTTACGGAACTGGTAAACATGCTCGTAATAGTTGGACTCTGGCATAGCAGTGATGGTGATCAGAGGACATCCATTTCCGCCTAGCGTTTCGCATAATACTTCTTGTCGGAAATAGATTTGCTGCGGGCTGTGCAAAGACTCCAGCTTTTGAAGGTGCATCTGTAAACAAGCAAAATCCACAATAAAATAAACTATTAAGAGCATTAAATTATTGATCCAATGAAGAAAAAACTCGCTTATCATGTTCGTCCAACAGGAGACAACCAACTTACCTTTAATGTGGAATATGTATAGGGGTAATGGTAGGCAAAGTAGCAGACATCATCTTTATGTGGAAATGTTACTGTAAATGTGATAGTATAGTATGACTTCCCCTTTTGGCCTCCAGTGGCTAATGAACTTCTTGAAAAGTGATTCCTAGGAGGAAAACAGCATATATGATTATTTTATATTACCCATAAAATTCCAGTCCTAGTGCACATGGCTGCTTTATATGCAGTATTGGAATTGATTCAGACTGGATACATTGGCAGCCTATTCAATGTGGTTTTAGGCGAGAGGAGCCATGTTTGAGTTTCAAATTATATATCATTTTTATGTTATAGTATGGTAAATAAAATGAACTACACAGCCCACATATATTTTTACTTAAAGAAAGACATACATTTATCATGAACAATAAAAGACTAGACCTTAGTTATATTTAACATTTCTTTAAAGGGATACTGTTATGGGATAAAAAAAAATTCAAAATGCATCAGTTAATAGTGCTGCTCTAGCACAATTCTGCATTGAAATACATGAAATACATGTGAAAACACATGACCATGGGCAGCTGGGAAATTGACAAAATTTCTAGCCCCATGTCAGATTTCAAAACTGAATATAAAAAAATCTGTTTGCTCTTTTGAGAAATGGATTTCAGTTAAGGTTAAAGAGGTTCTATTGCATTTTGCACAATTAAATAAAATGCCATTCTAAGCAACTTCCCAATATACAATTATTTGTAAATATATATATTTCCTAGTAAAAGCAGTATATATTTATCCCCAGTATAGTTTCTGGTTCTCACTGTTGTCATTCGAAAATACATTTACAAAGAAACTATGAAAACACATTACATTTTAGGGATGCACCGAATCCAGTATTTTAGGATTTGCCAGAATCATTTGGCAAAATCCTAAATCCTTTGTGAAAGATTCAGCCAGATACCAAACTAAATCCAACCCCTAATTTGCATATGTAAATTGAGTGAATAAGAGGGAAAGAGAATTATGTGCACAGCATATGGTTAAATAAATTGCTTGATTGTGTGATGAAAAGTCACATGATTTTGTGGATTTGGATTCAATTCAGCCAAATCCAAATCTGGATGAAAAAGGCGGAATCCAGAACCAAATCCTGGATTTGGAGCAGCCCTTTTACATTTACAAAATGACTATGAAAACATAGAACATTTGTTATGAATATATATTGGAAAGCTGATTTTAGTCACACCTTCTTTCATTATACAAAAGACAGTTTTTTCGAGGAGGACCCTTTCAAAAATATAAAATGTAATTAAAAACACACAAAAAAAAAGGGTATTGCCTAATATCTTTGTGAGGCAAATCATTTTTGCCGGTTGTTTTAAACAAGGAAAATCATTTTTTTGTTATTTCATGACATGGGTGTATAATGCCACTTTAAAGGAATTGTTCAGTATAAAAGTAAAAACTGGGTAAATAGATAGGCTGTGCAAAATAAAAAATGTTTTCAATATAGTTAGTTAGGCAAAAATGTAATGTATAAAGGCTGGAGTGACTGTAAGTCTAACATAACAGAACAGAACACTACTTCTTGTTTTTCAGCTCTCTTTTGTTTACACTGACTGGTTAACCAATCAGTGAATTGAGAGAGGGCCACATTGGTCATAACTGTTGCTTTTGAATCTGAGCTGAATGCTGAGAATCCATGGGAAACTCACTGATCAGTTATGTCCCATGAGGCCCCCCTTCAAGTCGCTGACTAACTCAGATTTAGAGAACTGAAAAGCAGGAAGTTGTGTTGTATTCTGTTATGTTAGACATCCAGTCACTCCAGCCTTTATAAATTACATTTTTGGCTAACTAACTATATTAGAAACATTTTTTAATTTGCACAGCCTATCTATTTACACAGTTTTTATTTTTACCCTGAACTGTTCCTTTAAACAAACTAAAGAGCACAGTTTAAGTTAACTGAATTGGCATAGGCATGTTCTGGTTGTGGATCTTTTATTATTGCACCAAAGCACTATCATTTTAAAAAGCTAAACTAGGATAAGAATGGGATAAAAAAAAGTGTAAATGATGTGAAGTCAGCATACCATTTATATGTCCCCTGAAGAGTTTTAACCCCTATCCACAGTATTGAAAATGCCCACTTACTTGTAATAACAAATGTCTGTGCCAACACGATACCACCAAGGCCTGGATGCTAATGCTTCCTGCACAGAGTACATTAGAGGCTGCATACCTTAAAATATATAGAATGTAATTATGCTTGTTTTAGTCATAGGTCCAAAACAAATGCTCTAAGCAAGATAATTATTATGTAAATAATGTTTGCATCAAGGTACAGTATTATCTTGACCACATAATGCAAGCCCAGGAATGGGATGATTTGTGAATCATTTAAACCTTATTTGTAATTGCAAATCGTACAACGACAACATATCTACTGTTAAAATAAATGTTATTCTTTTAATTACAGGCTTGTTTCGAATTTGATGCCAGCAACAAATTGGAACAGGGGGAAGGTTTCCCGCTGCATTGGATCGCCTCTTATTTTAACAGATTTAGCTCAGAAGAATCTTTCAGGGTATAAGTTATTTATGTGTGAATGCTAAATGTTTTACATTATTAGCTATAGTCTGACATTCACATTCCTTTCAGTAGAAAACTAAACAGCACATCCTATTCTGCAGTACGGGGAAGTGAAACACACATTTAAAAGATGGTCATTGGTTAAGGGGTTTCTCTATAGTAAAAAAAAGAATGGTTTATTGACCCCCTTGAAGGTCAATGAAATAAACATTTTTTTGTGCAAGCAACTTTTATTTTTTGGTATAGCTTTTCTTTAAACCAAAATATAACCAAACAACACTCACAACCACCACCTACCGTAATCTTTCTCAATTTTATTCAGAGCCCAGCAAATGTTTTAGGAACACCACCTTTCTTGAAGATTATCAAAGCAGGGGGTTGTCCCTAAAACATCTGCTGGGATCTGCAGCGAAAAAGTTGTGACAACTGGTTATAATTTGGTTTATGCGACAACAGTTACTGAAAAAACAATGACAGCACCACCTATACCTGGGCTCATTACATCACTCATACACAGAGACTTGTACATATTTCTAACATGATAACTGTAGCTTTCATTTAACATTAACAAGGCATAAATAAACCCAGACAAAATATACCCCTATCCTATTAATATTATTTCACAGAACAAGTAACAGGATGGTAAAATTCAGATACAGTAATACATTTTCTATGCTAATTTTTTTGTATTATTCTAAAGGTTCTGCACTGTTAAAAGCCGTTAATGATAAATATTCATTAAAGGTTTTGATCAATCTGATGCAGCACCTACCATAGTTAAATTGGCTGTTGGACTTTTCACAATTGATTATGTTGAATCGATAAGCGACGCCTGTCCTCATGCCGCTCACTTCAAAGTAAAACCACTGATGGTAATGGTTGCTGTTTATATCCGAATTCAGGATAAGATCATATTCATTTCTGGAAAATAAACCATATGTGCAGTTTGTGTATTTCTAACAGGTGTTCCATAAGTGTGAAGGTTGCAGGGTGCTCTTACTTTCTTATTTGTATGACTTTCCGTAAGTTTCCAGATTCAAATTTGGAGTTAAACTTAAGAATATCAACCTCATCCTGTGCAGAGCAACTAGGAAGCAAAGAGAAAAACAAGGCAGAACCAATGAAAGAACTGTTATTTTATTATGGAGGAGAAAGCAAAGGATTTATACTTCCTGCAGACAAATTTTACATTTTGAACAATCATGTCCTCAAAACTATAGTGGTCATTTTACAACCTGGGGGCACAAGTTCATGCCTTTTAAGAGTGCAGAGGCCTGTGGCCATTTGCATATAGCAAGATGAAGGGTACACAGTGTAAAACCCAAAATATTCGGGACCTGTTTTTTTCAGATTCATGCATACGTCACTTTGTGCAGGCTATATATCCCTCACCCCTTACTTTTTATTTTTCTCAAATTCATTAAATTATTCAGGCACCCGAGGGCTGTCCACCAAAAGCTGCCACAATTGGCACATCCGGTAACACTATTTGTATAATTCTCAACTCTTCAATCAGGTAACTTTAAAACCAGTAAAATTGCCACCTACCTTGGATTATCCAGATCATATATCACCCTGTCTATAATATCATTTGGATGAATCATCCTTTCTATATCCTGGAATATTTTTGACCTACCAATAAAAGAAAACAGAAACTTTAAAATAGCCAGGTTATAAATTACATACAATAAATATTTTCTAATCAACAAGGAAAAATGTCTCAACATTGCATGTCTCATTAGGTTTTAATTGAAGAAGTGGCCATCCAACATCCAAGGGTGTTTAGGCCTCTTTTTACAAAATGACAACAATGTAGTTATAAGTAAAATGGAATAATTTTCTCTCCGCTCCTGCAAAAGCAAATAATATACTAAGCATTGGTGTCAAAATGACGTATATCAAGGTTCTTTATTTTTGAATTACTTACAAAAAACTGAATCTTATAAAACATTATAACCTCAGACATTTACTTGATATTAGCATTAGAAATCGATTCGCTTTCTGTCTGATATCCAATGATTTTATTGGATAATTTTTCTAAGATGGATTCTATTCCAAACACATTTTCCAAACATACTGCATATATAAAAATATAGACATATATTTGGAGTTGAAGCTGGGGTTAAACAAAGTAATTTTTAATGCAACAATGAGGCTTAAATTGTAGATAGCAATAGTTGCATATTCACAAAAATGCTTCTAGAATGTTGCACTTGACATATTGAGCTTGGATGGGTTTCACCATGCAATCACTTGCCCTGAGTGCCAGGGTATGTTTTTCAGGTTTTGTTTAGGTAGACTGACAACGCCTCCATTATTAAACACAGGGTCTATATTTTTGGGAAGTCAAGTATGCAATGCAGATAATGGGATAAAACTATACACTAACCTTTGAACACCATATGGTCTTTCCAACAGACGCTCTTTAAAAAATGGCGGCACATGGCCAAAATAGTCTGGATATGCCACGTCTGTGTATTCTGGGACTGATTTCGTATTCTTTACAATCTCAATATAAAGGTCAGGGTCATGAAGAGGTAGTAAGTTGTCAAAGTCAGTCATTTCCCTCATTACTTGTTCATCCAGTGGACTTGATTCATCATCATCAGGTGCAATTCCAGAGCAACACAATGGGCCGAGATGCATAGAATGTTTCTCAAACAAGCTGTTACTACAGGAAATGGAACTAGATGTCGACTTATTATAAGGGTGAGATAAAAAATGAGGCTTATCTTTAGCTGAAACACATCCATTTCTACAAGGGTGGTTTCCTGAAGCTTTGTGCAGTGACAGTCTTTCAAGATCTCTTACAATATCATTACTGAAGTAGTAACAAGATCCGTCTTTGTCCACATGAACCTTTTGATCTAGACTGTTCCCTTTGTTGGTCACATTTTTTGACATATCCAAAAATGTTGGTCTTTGATTACTTTCATCTTCTAAGGAGATATTACAACTTCTCCTTGCCAAATTCTTCATGAAGTCATTTGGCACCTCTGGCTGCTCCTCTCCAGCAGTTGGCACAATAATAGGACCAAGCTTTGCTCCAGGCTTCGGTTCATTTGAAACCAGATCAAATTCCTTAACGAAGCACACAAGATTAATTGATAGGATGCACAGCTAAAGTAATAATGCTTTAACCCAATGCGTATCATCTGGACATTAAAAATAAAACATAAAGATGGTTAAATGCTACATCACGATTGGCTCATATAAACACGCCATTACAATGTCAGATTTTCCATATGTAGACAGCTCGCAACGATAGCCATGACACAGTGTCAGTGGGGGTAATGATATGATCTGCTTCAGTTGTGGAAGATACAGTACCTGAAACAATATCTAATGGTTCAAAATTTGTGTCTGCAGTAATATAATTGTTTTATATTTAATCACAGATGAAATCGGGAAATTGAAGTAATAATTAATTTATAGAATGTCTGTGTAGTCTGAGGATATGATGCTTAATTAACTACATATTACACTCTCACTAAAACACTTACTCTCTCTAAAAATGTGAAATAGTTATATGCACTTGGAGTAAATGATAAAAATATAAGTTTTTGTTTTTAAAATGACTGATAAACCCCCCTGGGTGCCAAACATGTCTGCAACTTAAGATCTAATTTGTGATGCCCCACAGTATTCAAAGTGGGAAAAAAATTCTTGCACTTTGCCAACTGCATGGAGCATTTTGCAAATAGGGTCTCTGCCTGCTATTTTAAAGTTCAGAGACCTGCGTACTGAGGCTTGAACCTGCAGCCTGCAGCATTCAAACATGCAAAGTAGGCAGCAGAAGTGCCTAGGACAGGTGGTAAGAACAAGGTTTAATCCCTTTGTAATCTTGCACTTGGACCTCAGGACCAAGAATGACCCCTTTTGTGATAAGGGTTTATGGATAACCCCCACAAAAATTAACACACATAGACTTTTTGATTGCAGCATATCTTCCGACACATAATATGCTTGTCTATACTGTTGGCTCATATGTGGTCTAATAATCTTGGATTCTGTTTCAGTGTCCTAGTTACCTGAGGCAGAAATTTAGTCTGCTGGCAATAAATGATTTAAAACCCAAAGGTAATTGTCTGTCAATTGAAAATGTGATCTAGTTATTTTGGACATTTCAGTAAAATATTTATATTAGTCATTAGTGGTGTCTTTACACCTGCACAGATATAATTATTTTAGAGATTTTGCAAATACATTGCAGTATTGTAGGGCTGAGACCAAGGAATTCAAGTTATTCATGCAATATGGGCCCCAGAAACAGAAATTAGTTCAAATGTGGATATTTTATTTTTACTTGAATTTGAAAAAAATTGCAATTTTAAGTTACGCCTCACCAAGTTTTAATAAAATTTACAATATTTCTTCAATCAAGATAGGAAAATTGAAATTCATAAATAAAGTAAAAAATTATGAAAAAGGGCATGTGAAACATGTTGTGAGGATTGCAATAAAATTGAACATTAGCAGTATCCTGCATTATGTCCTTTTGAAATAAACTTTCACATTAGCAGTAATGCTGCATCCTGTCCTTTTGTGCCTATTTGCATATATTGATAGGTTCCTAA
>CM044431.1:145789874-145806279 GCA_024363595.1 Xenopus borealis
CATTCAACTTTAAACTTAGATTTTGGAAAAACAGTAAAAGAGAAATAATGGAAAGTAATTGAGTCTTTATTTCTGGGGAACAATCTGAAAACAACTGAACAGAAAAAAGTGTCTGGAAGGTGAACAACCCCTTTCAGAACTTCTGTCAAGAACATGTATCAATGGGAAAATATCAAACTGCTTCAGAAATCGCCAGTACAATATTTAATAATTCTGCCCTCAGCAATATTGCTGCCTTGCAATACAACAAAATTATTTTTTTACTCAACTTTTTTTTCAGGGCACCCTAATACAATTTTAAAAAAAAATAGTTGGGAGCCAAAACTTCGGAGGACGCAAGTATTTATTTTGCATACGACTTGTGTCAGTCACAGTCACTGGGCAAAGATTGGCCCAGCCATGTTTCATAATTTACATCAAAACTTACGCAATATGCATAACTTCTGCAAGCCCTGACTTGCCTACAAACGTCCATAACTTAATGGAGTTGTTCGTCTTTAAATTAACTTTTAGTATGATGTAGAGAGTGATATTGTGAGACAATTAGCTATTGGTTTTCATTTTTAATTAGTTTTGTTTTTTTATTTATTTAGCTTTTTATTCAGCAGATCTCCAGTTTGCAATGTCAGCAGTCTGGTTGCTAGGGCCAAAATTACCCTAGTAACCATGCAGTATTTTAAATAACAGACTAAAATATAAATAGGAGAGGGCCTGAACAAAAAGTCGAGTACTATAAAGTAGCAATAACAATAGATTTGTGGCATTACAAAACATATGTTTTTAGATGGCATACAGTGACCCCCATTTTTAATGCTGGAAAGAGCAGGCAAATAATTCAAAAACTATAAAAAAATAAAAAAATAATAAGACAAAATGGAAAGTTGCATACAAGTAGCCATTCTATATTATGCTAAAATTTAAATTACAGGAGAAGCACCCCTTTAAGTAGATGCTTACAAAACTTATGTATCACAAAATGGTAATTCAGGGACGAGACAAATTCCACTGCCCCCAATGAACTGACTGACTAATTAGCACATTAATGGGGGAACGTATTAAAAATCGTTAACGAAAAAAATGCAAAAATGTATGCCTTTGTGAAAACAAATTATCATTTGCAGAATTTTAATATAGCTTTTGCGAACCTGGAAAGGTTTAGCAACCACTTCCAACAGTGGTCAGAAATTGCAAAAGTTATAGTTTGCGCCAGTGCGCAGTGTAGACGTCTAAATGAAAAAGTTATTTGTTCTATGGGAGTTTGCCATTTAGCAACAGCTGATGTGTAGTTTGCAGGTCATAGATTCCTGCAAACACTTCTGTTTGCTGCAAAAGATTATGACACCTTCAAGCATTTCATAAGCGCTCAATGCACAATTAAAATTTGCTAATACATAACAGTCTAATGAAGAATATTACATTGCTAAATGCTACTTTTTATTCTTATTTCTGCAAATTTATTTTTCTCTTTGCAAATTTCATTAAATTTTACCACGATTATTTTATTAATTGTTTATATGAACTGCTGATTATAGAGTAACATCAGCAGTTTATACAGGGATCTATTTACTGAATTATATGTCTCCTACATAAACTTTTCAGCAATGGAATGACTGGCTATTGAGCCCCACAGCTATATCATTGGGCCCCTAAACTTTGGGAACAAGACATTTTCCATGAACATACAGTATATTGCAACTGCTTATTGGTCCCATGGGCCCCCAGCAGTTGCAGGGTCGGTTTTCTCTATTATTAATCAGTGCTGTATTTTGGTCCCATGCTGCTCTAGGCTCAGCACGCCCCACCAATACATGGGCAGTACAAATGACATAATGTACAGAAGTGACATCATTCACATGTATTATGTAATTTTCCCCTGTCGCAGACCAACAACATACCTATTACCCCTCACCCCCCCCCCCCCTCCTCTGTTGCCGGATTTAATCTAGAAATATCTGGTGGTGGTGGCAGAAGATTTTGCTTTTCTTTTATTTTTGTGGTTGGAAAAAAAAAAATACACCCAACAAGGTCAACCTTTGTCCCAGTAAAACCCACATACTGGTTAGTTGATTGTTTGTGTAAAACGAACAAGGTGTGTGACCAGAAAGTTTGGTACTGCATGGTTGTGTTCATGGGGGCCTCATATAAATAACGTGCCTGGCCCCAAAGTTTCTAATGGGTGGTGAGATACTATGGATTAGACACTCAACTAACTCTGCATAGAAAATTTTAATATTTTTAAAGCTTTCCTCCTATCCCTTTAACATATATTTAACATGTTGTGTAAAAAGAAAATGGCAAATGAATACACCACACATCACTGGGAATCACAGCACAAAAAAGGGAGTACTTATCAAGCTGTGTATTGATTTTAAGCAATCAAGTAATGTGCGGGTTGACCCCCAATCCCACGACCAGCTGGTTTCAGGCCAGAATCTGTACATTTGGATCATTCATAGGCTTCTATCTCTTTTAGGATTGTACATTGAATTTTGGATGCCATAATCGGACAGCTGTGATAAAATTAAGCAGAAAAGTGTAAAAACGGTATGCGAAAGAGTGGTCCAACTATGATGTATATTGAAGAAGTACTCAGCATTCTATCAAGTAATACATTGAGTACATGCCCCCTTTAACAGAAAATATTTTTTAATTTTCAACCCTGAAAACTTTTTCAAACAGGAAATGCTGTTTCCGCATTTAGAAAACACTGAATACTGTTTAAGGGAACACTTTCAAAACATAAATCTCTAGGATTATTAGGAAATATGACTTTAAACCTGCTGCCAAGTAAACTTCAAATGGGTTGCAGAAATACTGTTAGAAGGTTTAATGCATTGGTTATTAATAGAAACACCATCTTCAGAGATGCAGTAAATCCCATGGTCTATGTTGTTTTTAGGTATGCTGCCAGTTGGTTTCAAACTCACATAGCTTACTTAATAAGGTTATTTCAAGATACAGTAAAATTTAGAACAAAAATCTTAAAATATCTTTTTAAGATGAGATTTAGCTCATTTGATGCATTTTACACAGTGCTGCAGGCTTGCTTCTTATTTAGTAATTTTGTGGGGATTTTGCGGAGTAACAGTTTCAATGTGCTATTCAAAGGTGCATTTTATTTTTGTGATCTTGTTCAGTTATCTTACCTCTACGGCATACAGAAGAATTTAGTTTAACAATAACTGCTCGATATAAATTGGACTTGTATGCAAAAATACCAACATGTTCCTACTAAATATAGGAAGTACGATTTATTAATTCCCTGCAGGGAATTCCCTACCGTTAGACCTGGCAAATAGATTGACAGCTTCAAATTCAAAGGTAAAGCAAAGGTGGCTTTACTTTGTTAAAATACTATAATAATAACAATAACATTATAAAATGAGGGATTCACCAAATTCAGGATTTGGCCTTTTTTAGCGGGATTTGCCTGGCTGAACTAAATGCTTAAAAAACTTTTTGTCACACAAACAACAGTTTGAAGTGGGCGGAGGCAGGAAGTGGGCGGAGGTGGGAAGTGGGCGGAGGCAGAAAGCGAGCGGGAGGATGGTGATCAGAATGCACTGGGTCCCTCTGAAGATTTTTTTTCAGGGGGGCCAGCATATTCTAGTGCAGGGGTGCCCAAGAGGTAGATCGGGATCTACAAGTAGACCTTTAACTGGTGATCAGTAGATCTCAAGACACTGTCAACAAACAGCTTGTCTAAATCACCCTCCAATTTCATATTTTTCATTCAGATATTTGTATAGTTGTTAAATATAGCAATATACATTCTCTTATAAATCAATATATTATTTAAGTAATATTTTCCATGTAACAGAATGCAGTGTTTTTATGGATGTAGATCATAATGGGACAACATCGCTAAAAGTAGACCTCACATTAGTAAAGTATGGGCACTCCTGCTCTAGTGACACCACTGATGCAGTGCATCCTTATATAAAACATAGATGTTTCTAACATATTGTATTGTATCATATATTACTCACTTTGTAACCTGCATTAACTTGCATTCATAATTGCAAGCTTTCAGCATCATTTTTGTCTCTTCAATAGATATGATGTTAGAGAAATTAAAATGACACCTACAATTATAAGTACATGTGGGTGTGTTATTTTTGGTTTCTGAACAACACCATTATGAAGGGACTTTTTTAACTGAACAATGGTCCTAAAAAAATTTCTAAAAATGTATTCATTAGCTAATAAACAGTATTTTTTCATTTCTCTTTATTTAGAAAAACAATGAAATTTGCAAAACATTATTTAGTGCTCACCATTTTTCTGCTGTTGCTTTTACTTTACTCATCTTGATGGAGTCATTGATTCAATTATTTAACGTCCTGAAAACAATTAAAATATGTTAATACAAAGTTGGAAAAACACAGAACCAACATATTGGTATTGTTTCCTTGGATGATTTAAGTGTACAGTACAAATAAAACCTTTCATCACTATGGGTGATGCCCGATTAACTAAATCCATTTTACCGTTTGCAACATATCTTTTTTGACATAAGTTAGTCAATTTAAATTGATCTGTTAAAGTAGCAGCATACCCTTCTTGTTCTACACATCCAAAGAGTAGCGCTTATGCTAAACATATTTCTTGCCTACAGTTTTAATCACTAAAAATCTATGATTTTTGCTTTTTTATCTAAACAGGGCCCACTGTGAAACTGAAACCATTCCATGCTTGGCCTTTCAAGGTAGGTAATTAGGTTACGGCTATATAAGCCCTTTTTTTTTTTTGTGAGTGTTTTGTAAGCAGAAGTCCATTATGCAGGTAGATTATTTGCACACTGGTAAAATTATCTTTCCCGCTAGCTAGAATCAAAATCGTTCCTCGTGAAGCTCCATGTTCTCTGCCCTTAGGTATGTTTTTCCAAAGCAATGAGCCAATGAGCTCTCAAGTTCTCATTAGACAGAATCCCACATATTAATGGACATGGGTAGCATAGTAAAACTGAATAAGGGAACACAAAATACAACTATTTATGAAGATGAAAGTAAATTTCAACTATCAAAAGTGCATTTCCATTTCCATTTTTGCAAAGCAGGAACAAGACAACACTTAGCCAAGAGGGAGCTAACATATACATACCTACAAATAAAAAGTATTATGGAAATTACAGTGAGACAGGCACAGAAAACGGACCATTTAAAAATCCAGCATTATCAGCATTAGTATGGTCTCCTTCAGTGGCGTGACAAACTGGGGTGCAGGAGGTGCGATCACTGGCAAGTATTTTCTGTACTTGTGCCCACATGCATCCTGCACCCAGGCCTGGACACTGCTAGCTATGGCAAATTTCCCCTACAGAGATGGGTCCACGTGAGATACTACAGCCTCTATCATGAGAATCAAGTAATTACGCTCTACAGAAAATCTCCTGCAGAAAATGTGAGGCAATTCGTCTAAAACGCAGACAATAATATTATTCCGCATCAATCTGATCCTTAGCCAAAATAGTTTCTAACATGATCAGATCATTTTGTAATGTGAACACATACACAGGTACAATATCCGCCCGTTTCTGACATGTCCAGTCAAAAGAAGCTTTGTTTGTTGAATTGGTTTGTGCTGGTTTTGTCTTAAAACAAAGAAACAATGTGCCAAAGCCACATGCTATTACTGCAGAAATTAATCTCATGGGGGCGAGATTCTTTGTGTCTAAATATAAAGATGTACAGGTGTGGGTCCTGTTATCCAGAATGCACGAGACCAGGGGCTCTCCAGATAACGGATCTTTCCATAATTTGGAACTTCATACCTTAGAAAATCATGTAAACATTAAATAAACCTAACTGGCTGGTTCTGCTTCCAATATTAGTTTTGATCATGAAAAATGTACTGTTTTATTATTACAGAGTTTCAAATCATTTTGAAAAATTTGGATTATCTGATTATAATGGAGTCTATGAGCGATGTTCATTCCGTAATTTGGAGCTTATTAGATAACGGATCCCATGCCTGTATTTCAATCAGTGAACCTTGGACAGTTTCATGTGTGCATTTAAAACTATTATATAAATGCTAAAAATGGGGAACTAGTCAACTCCTCTTAAAACCCCTGGTTGAATCATTGCCCTCCTCTGCATGATTACACACACCCAATCACACACATTAAATTTTAACATCACTGATATCCACTACAAGCACTGGTTTCTCAGAGCCCAAGCCCTCTATGGTGCAGGGAGTTCAGTAACTTCCATCAATCAGCCATTCACTCAGAAGACACATTATCCACAAGGCCTTGTAACACCATCCATAAATTAGCATAGGGCTGGCAAGGCCAGTAAAACAATCTATTCTAATGTCAAACCTGCATGCATGACTTCTGTGTCACACCATTTGATCTGTGGTGTGCATCTACCGTATACTGTATATATGAAGGTTTTTTACACACATTCTGTTAGATGGTGGCTGTATTGCTAGTATAGCATTGTGACAATTGCACAAAGCAGATGCTTAGATCATGCATTGAGTTCCATAAGCTTTAGATGATACTAGCTCACCCATCTAGTAAACCACAGCAAGTTACATGCAGATGTCAGATGACTGTTGTTGATGCAACAGTGTAGTCCAAGTAGTTTAGCCTTACTCAAAAGCAGAAAACAAATATATTGCCAGGAGCTTGATAAAAAAGGTTATAGCTGCTCTGAACATTCACTAGATTTATGTAACATATCAAGTGCTAACTCATAGCATAAATCAATCAGTCGCGGTTTACAGATGAAAAGCTGTAAATCTGATACCTACACCTTATACTGAAAGCTCTTGAAACCATGGAACTTTATTGCATTTATAGTCTGTAGCTGCAAGCTTCCATGTATCTTCCCACAAGTAAATAGCACTAAACAAAACTTGAGTTTAAAGCAACAGAGTTACCATGAATCTGAAAGATAGAAAGTTGGCAAGGTCAAACATCAGCAAGCGCAGCATTTTGCATATTGGCACCAACTTTCTGAAATTTTGTTAGTACAAAAATATGTGGCATGACCTTATTTGGTCAATCTTGAAAGCTAAAAATGAAAAGAATAAGAATTTCCCTCATTGCCCATAACTATGGTTGCACAGAACTCATTATTTTTGGATGTGGATGAAAACTTAAAAGAACGGGAAAGGCCAAAGAGTAAAACATTTTTAAGTCCTTGTTTGTGTGACAAGAAGTCATGTGATTTTAAGGCTAGGGCCAGATGGAGCAGAAGTCGACCTGCTGAAATCCACAAGAAAATTTCAGCTCCTGACCGACAGCAGAATCCTCTTCTCTGTTCACATGTAGAAGCCTTTGTTGGATCTAGAACGAAAACACTTGGCGGATTCCAGCTCAAAATGCAAAGTCTGAAAATTCACAGAGTTTGTTCGCTCCAGAGCTGACCCAAGGCTTTCGGATTCCAACAGAGAAAAGGATTCTGCAAGTGCTCAGGGTCTGAAGTCTTGTGGATTTTAGCAGGCTGCTTTCTGATGCATCTGGCCCTAGACTAAGGATTCCAATTTGGTTCAGCCAGGCACGTGGACTCTTTGGTTTCAGAATTATATATATTTGATGGGCAGGTGTCCAGATACTTTTGGCCATACAGTATATGTTGGCCGATGTTTTAACAACAACTCCACTGTCCCCTTCACAACCACAAAGTGACAGGTCAGCATGTGACAGCCAGACAAATGGCTCTGCATCTGAATACCAGGTACTGGACAGTGATAAGACTAGGGACGCCACCTGGCCGGTATTTTACTGGCCTAGCCGGTAAAAATGATTGTTCATACCAATGTTATTAATGGGGGAAAAGCAAAATATATAGGAAGGCTGGTATTTTTTTTCCAGAAAAGGTGGCAACTCTAGATATGACCTATCCATTTAACTTTTGATACTCTCTCCAAAGTGTGTAGCATCTTGCCTAATGATCACAAATCAGCAGCCTGCAAACAACATTCTCACCACTCCCTTCAAGTGTCCCCTAGCAGGAGCTCATTTTTAAAATACTGTACTGGGTTGGGGGCAAGGTGGCCTAGCAACACCAATTTACTGCCAGGAAAATTACTCAGGGCCACCAAATAGCCAGTCACATCACAATTTGCCAACCCCAAAGAAAAATGTTATGCTTGTGAGTCTCCCCAAATTTTATGTTTGAATGTCGTTAATGGGTTGAATAAAAAAAAATGGTTGGGGACCCCTGATCCTGTTAAACTTTTGTACTTAACCTTAAAGGGATACAGTCATGACTTTTATTGTGTAGCTTTAATACTATATTTTACACTGTGTAGATTGCATACATCCTAGTTCATTCTGTGCTTTCAGGAA
This sequence comes from Xenopus borealis, assembly GCA_024363595.1. Taxonomy (NCBI): domain Eukaryota; kingdom Metazoa; phylum Chordata; class Amphibia; order Anura; family Pipidae; genus Xenopus; species Xenopus borealis. The sequence continues at coordinate 145,798,180 of CM044431.1, forward strand.
CAGCCAGCACAGCACACGTACTTTCAAGCACCTATTGTGTCACCAATTCAATCAGGTTGTGAGTAGTGCTCCTATTTCTACTGATTTGGAGCTATTCTCACATCTAATAGATAACCTGCTTATTACAAGGGTACCATTATAAGAAGTTGCAGAAAAGCAATCAATTCCCATCATCCCTATATGTGGTGTAGCCCTAAGGACAATTTCAGATAGGGCCCACGGGCAATCACACTCCTGTCAGGCAACAACACACCCAAAATACCTATGAATTGCTCCGCATGTAAATCCCAACAGATCTTGCATAACTACATGAAAATGGTCCCTTCCACATTTTTTCACAATTATGTTAGATGTCAGGTTTACTCACAGCCATTATAGGGGTGGTTCACCTTCAAGTTAACTTTTAGTATATTGTAGAAGGGACAATTCTAAGAAACTTTTTAATTGGTCTTCATTATTTATTTTTCATAGATTTTTAATTATTTGCAATTTTCTTCTGTTTCTTTGCAGCTTTCATTTGGGGGTCACTGACACCATCTAAAAACAAATGCTCTGTTAGGCTAAAAATGTATTGTTATTGCCACTTCTTATTACTTATCATTGTATTCAGTCCCTCTCCTATTCATATTCCAATCTCTTATTCAAATCAATGCAGGGTTGCTAGGGTAATTTGTACCTTAGAAACCAAATTGCTGACACTTCAAACTAGAGAGCTGCTGAATAAAAAGTTAAATAACTCAAAAACCACAAACAATAAAAAATTAAAACCAATTGCAAATTGTCTCAGAATATCACTCTCTACATTATACTAAAAGTTAACGCAAAGGTGAACAACCCCTTTATGATAGTTACAAATTCTTTGGTATTTTTAGGTTCTCTGTAGTCTGCGGGTAGTGAGATTTCTCAAGGGTGACAATGTGACCTGTTGCTCTTGCAACTAAAGTGAATGGGAGGCAGAATGGACTGTTTTGCCCATTTCCACACTTGCCTAAAAAGGTTCTCTACCAGCAAGTGTTCAGTCCGAAGCAAAGCAGTGGCAGCCACTGATGTGTTTGGGAAAAAAAAACAAACAAAAAACCCAAAACATGTTTTCCAATGAAAGTATACATTTCAAGGCAAGTTTATCAAAAGGACACATTTCAAATTCATGTGAGATTTTAAAAACTCTCCTAAACTTCCATAAATTCGACCAATAACAATGTATTTAAAAAATCCAATTTTTAAAACTCAGATGAATTAAATGGAACCGAAAACTTGAAACAAATTCAAATTGAATTTGATTTAAAATGTAAAAACTTGATTCAATTTTTTCTAAAAAAAAAATAAAAATAAATTGAATGTCAGGAAGGCTACAAACAACTCCAAATTGATCCATGGACATCTCCAATTGACTCAAACAGCAATTCAGCTAGTGAATAGTCGAATTTGAATTCTTAAAGGGCCAGAGTATGATAAATCTCAAAATCTGAAGAATTTTTTTTTTTTTAAAACTTGAATCTAATTTGAATAAATCCCTAGTTGAATTTGACAGTTTTAACATAAAATAAATATGAATTCAAATTTTCAGTTCGACACTTGATAAATCTGCACCTTAATGTAACGTTGTATATAGGTCGGATTAGGAAAAGACAACCCCCTTGAGGACCAGCATTTGGAACCATCACCTACTCACTCTTTGCCTTCAATAGCCTATTGCTCTTAACCCTAGTCTCTTGCCTTCCGTTCCTGTCATTTCCTAGTTCATCACTATTTCCCTTACCACTCTTCCTCAGTTCCTAAGCCACCATCTTCCTTACTTGCCCTCTGCAGGTGGGATCACAAAATACACTTCTCTGCTAAACTTTTTAACTTCACCAACCCTAAGCCACTTCTGGTAGGACTGCAAACAGTGCTTGAATTAGAGTGAAAAAAGTCGAGGAATGCTCTGTGTGGTGACTGTGCTAAAACAAGCCCCTCCAACAACCATAAGCCACACCCATTGTTATAAATAGCCTCACACACCAATACTATCTGGTTTCACCCACTTTAAAGGAAAGACATTTTGCTATTTCCTTTTTGGCATTTCCTTCAAATGCATGTGACCAGTAGTGACCCCAAAATGAAAATTGTGCATATGAATTTTCTTGGCTGCCAGCTCAGTTTTTGCATACAAAGCACCTTTTCTATGTATTGTGTGTCATACTCATAACATAGCACAACCCCATCTTATTCTGTATTACCCATGATTATGTCATATATATCATTATTTCACTATTCCTTAATCTGTTTAATACCTTCATTTTCTCTTTTTTGTTTCCCCTGTTTTCTTCTTCTCTCCTTTTCTCTATAACCCTCTCTGATGCCCCTCCACCTTCTTTATCTGTTTAACGCTTCTCTATCTTTTCTACTTCTCTCCCAGTAATCTTTTCTCTCCTTTAATCCTTTGTATATTTAACTATATTATATTTTACCTTTGCACTGTATTTGCATGCAGAAGTGGAGAGGAGCAAAAGAAAGTTCCGGGATGCAAAACTCTTGCATCCCCTCTGGGGTAATGCTATCTGATAGAGATAAAGAAGTGAAGGGATGGCATCCCTGTGCATTCCTCCCCAATTCCAGGACCGCCTGCAAATTAAGCTGCTACAAGCTGGATCATGGAGTGGTTTCATAAGTGGAAAGTAGGCCCGGCCTATTTGATTAGATGGACTAGTCTTTAAGGGTCATTTATGAGTGCAAATGCAGTTGCAGGACCACGAAATTCTCCTCAGTCAGTTGAACTAAAATCTCATCCAAGATACTTACTTCCTCTACAGGCTCACAGTGCAGATATAAACAAACCAGAAGCCTATCACAGCAAATGCGGGAAATGACACAAAAAAACCTTCAGTGCAATTGGGTATAATATGTGTTGAAGTACAAGTCCAATTGTGTCAATTTTGACACATTCTATGTAACTGCATCAGGTGTCCCCAGGTGACCACAGAAATGCTAGGATTCTGAGAAAAATACATGGTGATTGTATCCAAATTTTACTTTGCACACTGCAGCTGTGGTAAGTAAATTACCCCTTTTATGTGGTGATCCATGTTACCCTCCATCCCCGTACCATCCATATCCCATATGTGCTCTGTTCTTGTTTATTTTCTGGTACAGTGTTTATATTGAGACAACACATCACTTTACAGATGTTACATATCAATCATAGCAGTCCCTGCCCCAGTGGAGCTAACAATCTAATGCCCCTATCACATTCAATAGGCTAGTTATCAGAAGCCAGTTATCCTGCATGTTTGTTAAATGTGGGAGTACCCAGAGGAAACTCGCACAGACATGAAGAACATGCACTGTAGAGCGTTGTGGCTCTTTAACAGTGCTTTACAAATAAAGTTATACATACATAGAAAGTCCTTGCAGAAGGTACAATGGCTTGAAGTAAAGCCAAGACCCCAGCACTAAAACAGCAGTAAACATTCCCAAACCCCACATGTCTAATCTGACCATTATTCCTAATCATCTGCTATAACAATCATCTTCATTTCCTACACACCCCTTTATCCCATACAACCTTAGTAGCTAACCTTCATGGTTGCCCTCACTTGTCTCCAGTTCCTATCATTTCACAGTCCCAGCCCCACACACTGCCCTGCCACTGTCTCACCCTCAATTCCTATTTAATTCCTCAGACCCTTAGTCCCCATCACCCCCCTTTCCCAATTTCATTATCCTCTGCTCTCCCAATCACCTCCATCTATCAGCACTCTTCAGCCCCTGCAATGGCCACTGTCACTCGCTCCCTGTCCCTACCTCTACTACTCACACTCAGCCCCAGTTCCTCTTCTCCTAGTCCACGTCGTTGCCTAGTCTTCATTACTAACAGTCATCATTTCGCCGTACGTCCATGGCATAATTTATCTCCCCCCGCCGTAGCACCCATGTCTCTAACGACTGCACCCTTTTCCCGAACCCCATCATCATCATCACTAGCCAGTACACTCACCTCCAGTGCCAGTCAGTGTTTAAGCCCCAGGCTTGACGCTACACACTGTTGCCCTGCGCGCTGGCGACAAGGGGCGGAGCTGGCAATCAGAGGCAAAACAGCAGAAGGAATAGAAAACATTAGGGCTGCATACTGACAGCGGCCCAATAGCAACCAAACAGCCGAAGCGGCGCAGTACTCACACAGAACTGAAAGGTTCGCTGCTAGTTCCTATTATCTGTAAAGCCCTTAATGACATCACGGGTCACGTGACCGCCGTGATATTGTAGCGTGTGACCGACTAATGTTGGAGCCGCTAATACTGAGAGGCAAATTTAAATGGAAAAAACACTGCTAGGCTTTGGGCTATCGATGGACAGCGAACACTTCCTGGAATATGCAGTTTGCAACTTGATCTTCCGGCTATGAGCTGTGCTGCTTGATGTTGTGGGGTGGATAGTCTGTGCCACTGTGGGAGGATACACTGTGCCACTTCATGTTGTGGGAGATGGAGGTATTGCAGTGCACCAATCCAAAATAAAAAGTGGTTAATAGAATAAATGAGCATAAAACAATAAAGTGTAGCACTGCATTGTATTGCCCCAGCCGATCTGCCAAATTATAAAAATTGCTTAGCCATCGCAAGGGTTGCCACCTTTTTTGGAAAAAAATACTGGCCTTCCTATATATTTATCTTTTTTTTCCTAAATCTCCCCAAATCTGCACACTTGTCACTACCCTAAGAGTGCATAAAGTGCCTATGTCATTTGTAGGGTTGCCACCTTTTCTGGAAAAAAAATACCGGCCTTCCTATATATTTATCTTTTTTTTCCTATTAATAACATTGGGATCAACCACCATTTTTACCTGCAAGGCCTGTAAAATTCCAGCCAGGTGGCAAACCTAGCCATCGCCAAAAGGCCAGGGGCTTTGGAGCTAATTGCCAAGAAATTATAAGGGTGGTAACACACGGGCAGATTCAAGGAGATTTAGTCTCTTCTGGGTGACAGTTTCCTCGTGAGGCAACTTCGGAAAATGAAGCGCCACGTGTGCTTAGCACAGACGACTCTTCATTATACAGGAAGGGAAGACACGCGAAGGCAGTTCGTGGAGATTGTCGCCCAGAAGAACAGGTGATTAGTCGCCAGGCAACTAAATCTCCCCAAATCTGCACATGTGTCACTACCCTAAGTGCATAAAGTGCCTATGTCATTTGTAGGGTTGCCACCTTTTCTGGAAAAAAAATACCGGCCTTCTTTTTAACCTATTAATAACAGTGGGACCAACCATCATTGTTACCAGCCAGGTGGTAGAGTCCTGCGCGAGTCCATTTTTCGGGATCCGTACCCGACCTGTACCCGCAATTTACAACCTGCATTCCAACCCGCTACCCGACCCGCAAGTACCTTAGCCGCGACCCGATCCGCGACCCGCTGGCCATCAAGAACAGGAAGTGCTGTAGTTGTAACCAGGAAGTGACATCATCAGAAGTAGGCGGAAGTAGACATCAGAAAAAAAGAGTAAAATTTGCTTTTGAGAAGATCTGCAACCCGATCCTCCACCTGCAAACTTGGAGAACCCCCAACCCGCGACCATACCTGATCCTGAAACTCGCAGGGTACCGCCAGTTTTTGCGGGTACCCAACCCGATGCAGGACTCTACCAGGTGGCAACCTTGTCATTTGTGTTCATCTCCACCAGTGGAACCTCAGGTTTGCAAGGCTGTATGCCTATGGCCAGAGGATCAAGTGCTTCTATGTCCCTGCATGAATGGGTCTACACAGATGCACCCCCTTAGCTAAGGTGCACCTCACCCACTCTGAACACAGATACTACATTTAAGTGATGTGCGGGTCTGGTGTTGGGGATACTTTGTGCCACTTGATACTGGGGTGGCATACACATGCCACTTAATGCTCTGGGGTGTGAATATTTGGTTCTGTAGGGTAGGGGTACACTGTGCCACATGATGCTGGTGGGTGTGCCTTTTTATATTATGGTGTGGGGATACTGAGGTGTCACTTTATGCTTGGGGGATGTATTGTACTGTGCCATTTGATGATGGGGTGAGCGATACACTGCTAATTGATGATGCTTGGGCACACACTGTGCCACTTGATTCTGTAGGGTGGGTATACACTGTGCCACACTGCCACTTTATATTTGGGTGGGATTTACTGTGTCATTTGATGATGGGATGGGGGAAACACTGTACCACTTGATATTGGGAGGGGGGTACACTTGGGGGCAATGGGATCCTTTGTTGTTGGTGCAGTTTATTATGTAGATTGCACATTGCATGTAGGAATCCTCCAGTGGCCATGCTTTCCATAGTTGGGTATGTTATATGCAAGTTTTAAAGGAACAGTTCAGTGTAAATGTAACAACTGTGCAAATAGATTACTTAGTTAGAGAGCTGAAAAGCAGGAAGTTGGGTTTTGCTCTGTTATGGTAGACATTTAGTCACTCTAGCCTTTATACATTACATTTTTGGCTAACTAATGATATTAGAAACATTTTTTATTTTGCACAGCCTATCTATTTAGTCCAGTTTTTATTTTTACATTGAACTGTTCCTTTAAGAGACCTAAAGAAGACCTGACTCCAGTTACATTGTTTTAGGAGTCAGAACCAGAAAACAGGAAGGAATAAACAAATACTGTTTTTGACTGCAATCACTTTTCAATTTGTTTTTGAGTGAAGGACCTCTTTACAGTACCACTATGATGTACCACAGCATCACCCTCTTCTTTGATAAAGTATACCATGTCCACTTATTCACATATAAAGCTTCTAGTAAACTCTGTAAATAAGATAGCTATAGTTTATTCATATGGTATGAATACAAAACACATTAGCTTGATGCCTATAAGTAAACGTCTTCCACGGACTTGTTATTTTAGTATGAATGTATGGACAGAGGCTAATGGCAGGAGGCATTTTTTACACCAGTAGAATAACTCAGATGAAGAAAACAGATTTGGTCCCCTACAGGTATCTAACCTTCCTCACACTGTGCAGGGTATAGATTGTGGACACAAATTAAGCACGCACATATTCTGGCTGAGACCCACGCCTTCTGTGCAGTGGATTCCATACGTACATGTCAGTGACTGAACACTCCAATGCTATCCACACAGTGAATATGGATTTTTATCCCTTTTTTAGTTTAATACTTAATTCATGTTTTCCTGTACTTTTTACTGTACAATCTCCCCGAATAGCCAAGTCCTGGGGCGCACCAGCATTGCTTGAAAACGCCGGCGCCTATTCACACGGAGCGGCGCGCTTTTTGAAATCGCTCCAAATTGACTCGCGAGGCAATTTGGCCAGGCAACAAATTGCCCCCGAATCTCCCCGTCTGCCCTAGCCCTAATCCTGCCATATGGCATTATTATTATTCTGTTTCAATTACAATATTTTTTGTCAATTATGTTTGTTTTGTTTTTTTTTTTTTTAAATCTAAACTAGGCGTAAGAAGTGAGAGAAGTGTGCAGTCAGTTTCCACATATTAAAATGGATACTTTCATCAGAAACACATTTTGGTCTTCATATATCAATTAAATCAGGACTGTTTTTCAGAAAAGTGGGGAAAAAATGTTTTTCTTTTGATATTATATGAATTCAGGTACTGTATGTGACCTCGTATCCTGTTATCCAGAATGATCAGGATCCTGGTGGTTTTCTTGATAACAGACCTTAATTTCGATCTTCATACCTTAAGTCTACAAGAAACCAATAGGTTCAATGAAGTACAATATACTCTTTTATTAATACAGAGAATTTTTTTTGATTATTTGGATAAAATGGAGTCTATGGAAGACGGCTTTTCCTTAATTCAGAGCTTCCTGGATAATGGGTTTTCAGATAACAGATCCCATACGTGTTGTTGAAATGAATATATAGGTCTGTACTCTCATAGGTCTTATGATTACTAACTTATATTGGCAAGGACTAACATTTTGGCTAATATTACAACCTTTCTTAACGTTATAGCAAATTCAATTTGTAAACTCTTCCTAATATAGACTCTGAACTTACTGAGGAAAATGTACCTCCTAATTTACATAATTTGACGCAATCTATGTTCATGGCACAAGTTATCTAGAAATGTATACCCCATAATTCCTATAATTGTATATATA
>CM044431.1:145816324-145827107 GCA_024363595.1 Xenopus borealis
ATGCAAAAGAATAAGAAATCAGGAAGGGGGCAAATAGTTTTTCACACCACTGTAGATTTTGTGAAGTTGTTTATCAGGCTGAGAATTTGCTTTCTGGTAGAACTGACTAAATTAGAGCCACATTTTGGAACATGCTTCTGAGTTTGGTGAATGGTACAATTATTTATATAGTGTATGCTAGTGTCTACACTCGGCCTATGCAAAAAGTGCAGACCAAGAATCAGCCCCTACTCTACAATCTGCCCCTTACCTTGCCTGCACCTGGAATGATTGTGTTAGCCCGGGTCCAGGCACACACTGTGGATTTCGGCAAAAAAATGCTAAATTGTGTTTCGGAGCTGAAATCCAGTACATGTGACTGCACCTTCTTATCCAAACACTTTAAGAACGTATTAGGATAAGTATTACACATTTTTCTTAATTTTTTTCTATCATGTTCCATTTTCCTCTGTAAAACACAAATATGTCTCTTTAGTAAACCAAACAAGAATTGGGTATATATTTCAAAGGTGACAAGACTTAACAGATGGTATATATGCGACATGAAGTAAACATTACTATTTAATTAGATGGTGATGTCCACCTTTACAAAAGAACCTACTACAGAGACAACTTAATTACTCAGAACTACATAGCTGTGCTGGCTGGTAAAGCACAATAACCATGAAGCCCTTCTCAGTCATGTGATTTACCCATAACCTTGCCCCTTTTCAGTCTCACTCTGTATTTACCAAAATTAAACCTTTTAATTCTGAACCTTTGTTGCTATACATTATGTTAAGATTATGTTAGCTAGAAGAAAGATACAGTCAAGGAATACTTTTTTTAGGTAGGGGTTACTTTGAGCTCATGTTTCTTGACTCCACATAAGCCCTTTGGCCAGCCTGCTGCATTTCTGTAACACTGGCAAACCTCCCCCCAAGACCAATAGGGCTGATTTTAGGCAGACAAGTACATCAGAGGGCCCCATACATCATCCAATTAGCTGACTGAGAATCTGTGAATGTACATGGTGGTTCTGATATGGAATATATATATATATAATATTCACACACACACATATATATATATATATATATATATACGTATATATATACGTATATATATATATTATTATTTTTTTGCTTCTGTAAAATCAATTAACAGTGAAGGGATGTTTGTACTTTTTAGCTTACTCACCTCTAGCCAGTATTGCTTTAGCTTAAAAGTGAAAGTGCTGATTTTCAGAATTCCTTTCTAGTTTATTCAATAGCATAGCAGTTGACATAGCCAATTGTTTTGTTTTTAGATTATCAGCCATAAAAGGCTAGAGACGTGTATTTTTGTTTTTGCAAGGTCATGAAGAATTGTTTCCAAAGTCACCAAAATAACTATGCACACAAAGTATCTTAATTAACCCCATAGTAACATTATTTCACCTTCAGAAATTGTAGTGCTAGGCATTTGATCTATGAAGTGATGCATAAACAGGTACTGTAATGCTCTGTAATTACATTAGCACAATTAACAAAACAATCCACAGGAAAAAACTGTGTAGTCATACATTATGTTTGTTTATAGCAACAGCATCTGCAATCCATCACTTAGGCACTGATCTTAAACCTGTGCTTTTCCTTCTGTTGCAGAACTACAGCCTTCAGCATCACAGCATACGACCAGCATTTTCAGGACAAAGAAAAAAAGAGATATAGAATTCTGTCTTGTTGCCTTTTACATCAGAGACATTTGAGCCTTTGAAGGTAACCAAAGTGGTAACCATTGTAAAGAGTTGCTGTCATATAAATAAGACGCTGTAAAGGATGCTTTATAAGGGCAATGATGCACAGTGCTATTTGTCGCTTATATGTATGGACATGGCTACAAAATACTCTGCCAGAAACAGTACAGAGAATTGCCTCCTCTAAAACACTCAAATCTCGCAATGGCTCAAAAATGCCTTTGCATGCATTTTGAGTGATTTCTGTATCCAGCCACAACAAAACTTTTTTGTAACAGTTGCTTATATATTTAAAGGGGTTGTTCATTAACTCTTACTATGATGTAGAGAGTGATATGCTGAGACAATCTGCAGTTGGTTTTAATTTTTTTGTATTTTTTTTTTTAGTATTTGTAGTTTTTGAGTCTGGTTACTAGGGTCAAAATTACCATAGCCACTATCCATTGATTTGCATAAGGGATTAGAATATGAATAGGAGAGGGCCTGAATGAGTAATGAAAAGTAGCAATAGCAATGCATTTGTTGCCTTACAGAGCATTTGTTTTTAGATGGGTTCAGTGACCACCATGTGAAAGCTGGAAAGGGCCAGAAGAAGGAGAAGGCAAATAATTCAAAAACTAAAAGTTAACTTAAAGGTGAAATGGCTAATGGCACGAGTCAGCAAATGGCACAAGTCAGCAAATTACAATGTACTACTGACAAACAGCAGTGCTAAGTATTTTTCATTAGGAAAAAGGTTAGGTTTAGGAAGCACATAGTACACTAGTAATAGGCCCAGGAAGCCTGTCCAGGTCCAAGTGTCCATTATATTTTGTTTATAAAAGAAAAAAAAAATATTTTGTTCATTATTACTTGGAAAAAGTTAGAGGTAGTTAATGTATGATACAAATGCTGCTAAGATATACAGGAAATTCCAACTCTATTTTATAAAGTAATTCACTGATATCACAAAGAGGTGCAAATAAAAGGGGCTTTATTGCTTTATACATGCATAGGTACATTCACCTAAAAAATTATCAAGTCTGGCAACATTATAGACTGCCCTTTTGCTGTTCATGAATATTTTTATATATGGACAGTTTGTCTTGCTTTCCTTTCATATATGGATAAGTTATGATGTATATGCAAACTGAATTGTTTGCATGTATCCAAGCAAGCAGCTTAAAAACCAAATGTTATCACTAAAACAAACAAGTGTCTAACCTTCCATAGAAACAAAGGAAGATAGCATTTAGGAAGCTGTTAAACTAGTTTTACAGGAACCTGGGAAACCATTTAACAGATGCAGTGACACCTACAGGATACTATTTAGTCTAACAGGATTTGGGGACTTTTTGAAACTGAAACGACTGGATTAACGCCACACGTAGAGATTTCGGGAGATCTGTCGCCTGGCGCCTAATCGCCGCGACGAATCTCCCCGAATAGCTTGGTAGCGGCGCGCACCCGCTACACGTAAAGTTGCCTGCGCTTATTCACACGCGGCGACGCGATTTTAGAAGTTGCTCATAATTGCAATTTTGAGCGACTTTTAAAATTGTGCCGCCGTGTGTGAATAAGCGCAGGTGACAGATCTCCCCGAAAATCTCTACGTGTGGCCTTACCCTTAAATGCAACAGATTGTAGAATCTATGATCTGTGGATAAAAGGACTCAAGTGCCACAGATCGTAGATTCTTTAATCTGCAGCACTGCCGGGTTGGGGAACGGAGCCACTCACTCCATCCTTGGAAATTGTGATTGCAGGCACCAATCCAGAACACCAAAGAGTAGAATCCAGGATCCGCTGTTTAGATAATACAAAAGTTTTATTTCAGATTATGTTTAAAGGGATACTGTTAGGGGAATTTTTTTGTCAAAATGCATCAGTTAATAGTGATACTCCAGCAGAATTATGCACTGAAATCCATCTCTCAAAAGACCAAACAGAATATTTTATTTTGAAATCTGACATGGGGATAGACATAATGCCAATTTCCCAGCTGCCCCGGTCATGTGACTTGTGCTCTGATGAACTTCAGTCACTCTTTACTGCTGTACTGCAAGTTGGAGTGATATCGCCCCCCCCCCCCCAGCAGCCTAACAACAGAACAATGAGAAGGTAACCAGATAACAGCTCCCTAACACAAGATAACAGCTGCCTGGTAGATCTAAGAACAGCACTCAATAGTAAAAACCCATGTCCCACTGTGACTCCTTCGGTTACATTGAGAAGGAAAACAACAGCCTGCCAGAAAGCAGTTCCCTCCTAAAGTGCTGGCACAAGTCACATATATACCAAGGGCAGCTGGGAAATTGACAAAATATCTAGTCCCATGTATGAATATCATACACCTTTTTGAACCACACTTAAAACAGCCCTTTGTGTGTAAACAAGTGTACTGTTTTTAAAGGGGTTGAATAGGAGATGGACTGAATAGAATGATAAGTAATAAAAAGTGGCAATAACAATACATTTGTAGCCTTACAGAGCATTTGTTTTTATATGGTGTCAGTGACCCCCATTTGAAAGTACCTTAGAATTGGCCCTTCTACAATACTAAAAGTTAACTTGAAGGTGAACCACCCCTTTAATCTCAATACTGATACATGTTAACGCTTACACATGGTGCTGTTTTCTGCTAATAGGAACACCAGCCCAGGGTATCATGTAGTAAATTCAATCACTTGTGGTGCCTAACTTTTGGCACCTTCATATTCCTGAACTGATAGCACCTCCATTTTTATATGTTGCTGTCACTGCTCTGGGCTAATAGCAATACTGGTAGAGATCCTGTCCTGTCCATACTGCCTACCATTCACTTTAGGGTGATGGCATATGGAAGATATGATGGTGTAATAACTCACCCTGGTGGTCTAGTGGTGCAGTGGGGACGCCCGGCACGCCTTCCTCCTGTGTGCCTGTAACTTAGGGCATGCGTGAATCGCATCTTTTTTACTTATAGGCTCATTCGCGCTGGGTTGATAACGTCAGTTGGAAATTTAAAGGTACTTAAACAGACATTTTGTATTTTTTCATTGCCCATTATAGGTTTCCTCCTTGTGAGTTCCTGGTGCCTCTGTGCTGTTTAAAGCTTCCGTTATCTGATATCTGATTACCTGTTGTGACCCCCAGGCTCGGACTGGCAATCTGTGGGGTTCAGGCAAATGCCCGATGGGTCGCTTGCTTTAAAATGTAAATGGTCTGCTCACCTAAGAATTCAAATTAGGTCTGTATTTAATATGTAAATGAGGTAATAGCTTTAGAAATGTAAATGAGCTGTCCATAATATCCAGCAACAACTAAGATGATGCCTGCATTTGTTAGTGCACATAAGGGTGGAACCAGGAATTCTGACCAACTTCAGTTAGTTATATTAGAGTTGTTTGCTATATACCCAATCTCTTATGCTTATGATAGGTATGTTGGCAACAGGATGATCCATGCTCAGAATAGTCACTTCAGCCTGTATATGGAACACTGTGATATGTAGCATGAATTGCATGAGGCAGCCTATTCTCTTCAAGTATTCCATACTTTGGCCCTGTGATACACATGGTAATTATACCTCTTATCTGACAGGGTACGTGGTCTAGCTGGGGGCACACAAAGGAAAATTTATAATACACTGTAATTATAGGGACACTAATCCATCTGATAGAATAGTTGTGATAGAAACTATGGTGAAAAATTTGTTGCAAGGACCAGTTCTAGCACATAGGGTGTATAATATTGCTGGGTAATATAGGGTAATAGACTCTTAAAATATATTTTAATAAACCCTAGTTCTAGTTAACCTTGGGGTTGGAAATATATATATATATATATATATATATCATGCTTTGCATGCGTGGGAATACATGGGCTGCTTTGATACTTTTGCCAGGGCTGCTTTTTCCTCCCAGTCCGGCCCTGGTGACCCCTGCCTGTTTGTGACCATCCTGCCTTCTGAAATCCTAACCCTGCCTGGTAACTGACTCTTCTGTATCCGTATCCCTTCTGATTAATCTCCTGATTTGACCCTTGCCTTTCTGACTCCACTTGTATTCTGCCTGCACTGACCCGGCCTGATTTGACTATGCTATCTGTCTACACTTTGTACTGTGACCTTCTGCCCAAAAGATTTTTCCCCTTTACTTGTCCAGAACCCTTAGCTTGGCTAAGACCTGGCGGCATCCAATTAGCTGAGGACTCCTCCCGAGGTGAAAGGAGGCTGTTATAGGCTGAAGCAAGAGCTGAGACCAGGGTGCTTAGCATTGGTTCTGGATTTAGGGTGCCGGACCGTGACAGTGGTCATGTGAAGTCTGTTCTACTCTAGGTTAGAGTCCTGCAGCATGTCAGGTACCTGCTGGTTACACGCAAAAACCTGCGGTACCCTGCAGGTTGCATGTATAGATGCGGGTCAGTGGTTTTGCAGGTCAGGTCGCAGATCTTCTCAATAGCAATTTTTACTCATTTTTCTGATCACGCCTACTTCTGATGATGTCACTTCCGATTACAATGACAGCACTTCCTGATTCTTGATTGGCAGCATGATAGCACTTCCTGATCATTGATGTTCAGCGAGTACGGGTTTGCGGATAAGGTACTTGCGGGTCGGGTAGCGGATCCAGGCAGGAAAGAATGCGGGTTGCGGGTCTGGGTTGCTGATTGCGAGTATGGGTCGGGTGCGGGTCCCAAAAAATGGACCTGCGCAGGACTTTACTCTAGGAAACAAATCTCCCAAATATTCTTTTGTATTGGTCAGTGGGAATCTCCAGCTCTAATACATAAGAATCACATAACTGCTAAAAATTCCCTGCTACTGTCAGGGACAACCAGTAATCTTTCAATTGATTCTTATAATATAAGATGCTCTGTGGCTGAGGTGATAGGTGGATGTCCAACTTTCATTGCTCCATGTAAGTCACTCAATGTGCTTAGTATTTAATATCATCAGTAGTAGCACCAATCATATTGGATGCCTTGTCAAGATACAATTATAGATCAGCACCACAGACTATGGAAAAAACTAATAACAGAACCTAGTGTAATATAAGAGATATGACATCACTTACAGTATCAACAGTGGGTGGATGTACAGGTGGAACACACTGGAAAAGGAGATGCCATCAGAACCCATCTATTTGTATTGCAAAGATTTACCTCCATGATCTGCACTGTAAGACTGGATTGTTTGATATGTGATCAGAAGTGTGACTTATGTAAGTGCAACAAGTTTTAAAGCCTTTTTAAAAATAAAGGCAAATTACAATTTGTGCGCTGTCCCTGCTTTTTAATGTTTTTACAGAAAAAGAAATACCCAAGAGTTGATATTGATATGATGTTTTTAAATCAGGAATCTTGTAAATTGCCAATCCCACCAGAGAGAAGAGAAGCTATATGTTGAGTTTTATTGCATTGCACCTTATTTTAATTAATTTTACCTTATGAAGCAAGCACTACAAGCACCTTGTTTAACTTAATTATAATTATATTTTGGAGATAGCACTTTGTAGAAATCACTAGAGCACTTTTGAACACGCAATAAAAATCTGTGCATAGATTTTCTATGGTTCAAGACACAAATTAGTCCTGCAACACTTTGGTGACTTTACTGAATATTAACAATATTGCACTAGGTTCTGTTATTTGGTTTTTTTCCATAGCCTGTCATGCTGATTTATTATTGTATCTTGATTTGGTGATCCAGTAGAGGAACTGTGAAAAAATCAGCAAAGGAACAAATTCTGATGGCTTACTTTTCCTTTAATCTTGAAAATGTGGTTTGTTTTTGCAATTTTAACTCTGTTATACATATTGGATACCTTGACCACTGGTGTATAATATGCCCTGTCTGCCACAACCCTAACAGCTAACACCGCTAGCACTAGTGGTCATTTAAAGCTGCATTGAGCATATTTGGGAGGAGAAATGGCTGTACTTGTGTAGCATAGGTGGTTTCAGATATTTCTTTGCCAGTTAAAGTACCCAATGGGAAAACTGCCCCATGAGAGGTTTCAACACTGTGTAGATCAGAATAAAGTAATACATTGTTTAAATTGCTGTAAATGCTCCCATGTGGCATATATGAGAATAGCACCCAAGCCAGAGAGATAATAGAACATCTAGTTGAGATATGACTTGGGAAAGAATGTTGCCTAGGAGAAACAATCTGAAGCAGTTACATTGTGTATCGCTGGCTCTTTCTGAACACACAGGATCAGTGACTTGTGATTAATGCCTATACACCAATATTACAACTAAAAAATGCATTTATTGCTTAAAGACATTTTAAAGGAGAATTCAACCCTTTTGGGCAAAAAACCCTCCCCCTCTCGCTTGTGTCAGTCGCCCTCCTTCCTCCCCCCCAGCCTACCTCCCCCCAGCAAATACTCCTAATTTGTTAGTCACCCCTCCTTCTAGGTCCTCTCCAGCAGAGTTCACGGCAGCTATCTTCTCCCGAATCATAAAGTTTCTGAAAAAAGAAATCAGAAACTTTGTGACTTTCGGGGGCACATGCGCAGTAGCTCCATACTACGCATGTGCCAAAATTCCCGATCGGAAAGTGTGTGGGAGGCATTTGCTGGTACGGAGCTACTGCTCATGCGCCCAAAAGTCACAAGGTTGTGGAAACTTTGTGACTTTCTGCGCATGCACAGTAGATGTGAACCGGCAAATGTCTCCTACTGCTCATGTGCCACCAAACGCGATGCATCCAGGAAGAAGATTGCTCGTTAGAAGATGTCTGCCGTGAACTCCGCTGGACAGGACCTAGAAGGAGGGGTAAGTAACAAGTAAGGGGCATTTGCCCTGGGTGGGGGAGGTAGGCCAGGGGAGGAGGGAGGGGGATCGACACAAGGGAGTGTTTTTTTGCCAAAAGGGGTTGAATTCTCCTTTAAATGGTAGAATTAATATTATTACATTGGGGCATTGTTACATTGTTAAAAAAACAAAGGAATAATTTGCCACACTGGGGTCTAAAAATGATGTAATTTTTTATGCCATTTTTTTTTAGCAACTTCCTCTGGAACTTACTTAAAAAGGTCTGAAGAAGTGGAAAATAACTGCAGAAAATCTGGCGTTCGCATGACGTAAAATAACACACAGTTTGATAAATTCACCATTGATTTTACACAGTTTTATACACAGATTTTTTTGGGAGAATTTAGCTTCATTTAGTAACAAAAGCTAAACCATAAAATCATGACAGAATGGGGTATATTTATCAAAGAATGAAGTTAGAGTTCACCACAGTCCTCTACACTGAAACCTCTCTATGGGATTTTGAAAAGTGTACTTATCAAATGGTTCACCAGTTGATGAAAACGCCTTTAGAAATCCCATAGAAACTAATGGAGAGTGCCGGTATTTCACTCTAACGGACTGTGGTGATCTCTGAAAAATATAGTTTCCTGGCACAAGTAGCTGTCATGGGGGGCAGAGAAAATATATGAATTAAGGTGGCCATACACGGGCAGATAAAGCAGCCGATAGTCCTTTAGACCAATTTGACAGCTTATCTGCACATGCATGAGGGCTTCCGACTCGATATCTGGACACAATATCGATCGGGAAGGGAAAACATGATTTTTCGGACGTCCAACATGTCTCAGCCGGGCCCATTGTTCCTGGTCGTAATGTTCGGATTACCCGGATATAGCCCTGCCGTAAATGAGTATATCTGGATAGATCCCCTCGTTTGGAGATTATAGTGTATGACCACCTTTATTACTTTTGATCAAATCTCAGAAATGGAGGCTGTGGTGGTGGCAGGTATTGTTGACAAATAGGAAAAACATTGTATTACTCTGGCAGCCAGCAATGTATATGGATGCTGGCAACCATTTCTTCTTCCCTGTCAAAGAAGGCAGCTGTGAGAAGACGGAAAAATTATTTAAACACAAAGACACACTGACCGCCCTAGTTTACATCAAACCGTTAGTGGTACTCCCCAACCCCAAGTGCTGCACGTCACTGCCCTTATACAGTCGTGACAGCGCCATCTCGCGAGATGAGATTTGCGACGCTAGTGTCAGCTGTCAGGCAAGAGCAAAAGAGCTGGATGTTCATGGGGTTGCGGGATGTTTAAGCAGTGACTGCGGGGTTTGTTAAGAAATTCGCTACTGTCTTGCAAAGGCCAGAAGAGTTGGGCGGTATGTCTCACACTGTGTGTTAGTAACATGAGCAATATGGCTGACAGAACGTGGCTATAAGTTGGAGGAGGGGTGCCTTTGTTATGGGAGTGTAATTAGAAAGCTGGGGTGGCAGGTGGGACATAATTGTAGGGAGTGTTGTCCAGAACGCAGCGAGAAGGCCAGCACTAGGGCTGTAGTTGAAGGAAAGCAGTGGAACTGAAGATCTGAGAAGGAACAAAGGGCTAGTGGAAGGTTATGTAATCAGTAATTGGGTGTTTAGCAATTGAGTAAAAAACAAGAGGGAGTTGTTGGATATGTTGGTTCTTGAGAGATTAGAAAGTTAGAAGCAGGAGGAGTGTGAGAAGCTTGGGGTGATTAACTGAGGGGAGAATGGAGGTAAAGCAGCAAAGGGGAAGTGTGGAAAGGGAAGTTAGCAACTCAATGGAATTGAGGCATAGAAAGTTTTCCAATTGAGGTGTAGAAGCTGTGTGCTAGTCATTAGAAAAAACATACATTTAATTATCCTTAAACCAATCCGATTAGAAGTAATTTTGTGTAATGTACAAAACAACTTTGACACACATTTATCAGAGTGTTTACATCTACGCTGCTGAGAGGTCAGCCCATGCTCATGTTGATGCACACAGACACGACTTTATTATTCCTAATTACCACTTCCTTACAGGGGGGGTTCACCTCTATGTTCATTTTAGTAGCCCCTATTCCAGCAACTTTGCAGTTGGTCTTCATTATTTATTTTTTATTACTGTTAGTATTATTTGCCTTTCTTCTCTACATCTTTCCTGCTGTTAATGGGGGTAATTGGCACCACCAGGAGCCACAAAAATAATGCTCTGTGAGGCTACAATTTTATTACTCATATTCCTTACCTTTCCATTCAGTGCCATCCCTATTTTTCCTGTACTTCACATGGCAGTGGGCACTATAGGGTTAATCCCTCTCGACTTAG
>CM044431.1:145831362-145852810 GCA_024363595.1 Xenopus borealis
GCCATGCTTCAGTCCAGGAAAAGAAAATCTCGGTGAGTATGAATTGATTTTCCTTTGTGTTCCAGTCTCTCATTCAAGCCACTGCCAGGTTGCTAAGGAAGACCCTGCAACCAGATTTTCTGAACAAAAAGCTAAATAACTGATTTGCAAATTGCCTCAGAATATCAACATCTATGTCCTGCTAAAATATAATTTAAAGGTGAACACCCCCTTTAAAGGGCGTGTAAGTACAAAAATTAAAAAAACAATTGAACGAAAATTTAGTTCTAAGCAAGTTTCTGAAAACCGTCAGTGGTTTTAAATCACATTTTTTAATATGTCATAGCAGTGATTGTCTGGGATGCTGGTTCTGACTCTTGACACAATATAAGAGAAGTCATCTCTCCTCCAGAGAAGACACTTTCCAGAATGCCTTTTATGCTTCTTTGCTGGTGTGTTAATTTGCTGACTTCTGCTACATTGTTAAACCAGCGCTTTAAGGGCTAACCTGGCCACAGCTCAAAATGGTCCTTCTCATTTTAAAACATGCTCCCACTCCTTTCAGTGATGCCAGTGCAAACTTCAGGTCTCGGGCCAGCAGATGCACCTCTATTGCGCAACTTATTTTGTTTGTGTTATATCTAGGTTTTTTTACAATGGTTATGAAAGCATCCATGGAAGATGACTCAGGATGGGAACTTTCCATGCAGGACAAAATGGGGAAGAGCAATGCCAACTGGATTGACATAACACAGGAATTCAGGGATGCTTGCAGTGGTAATTATGTTTCAACAGACTTTCATTGCTTCTACATATTTTTATTCTGTCATCTACAATAACTGTTCACAAGAAATATAGAGCTGCATTACTAAATCTTCAGCCACTAAATGTTGTTGGTGGTAATGTACTGGTTGAATGCAAAATGGTCACACTGCCCCCCTGTATGCAGTTTTATTTCATTCCGCAAATACAGCCTTATTCGATAATTTGATATTACAATAGAAAATAGATTTTAGGATTGTCAGGTTTTAAATAAAGTAGCAGTAGTGTGTGTGTGGGTATAAAAAAATAAAAACCTTTCCCTTTTACATTGGGTATTAAAAATATAATTCTTTTTTCATAAGTTTGACTTGTTTTTCAGAACTGAAGCTGGGAGAGCTGCTTCATGACAAGTTGTAAGTATACAATAGTATACACAGGTGTGTGTGTCTGCACTAATAATTATAGTGGGTGCGTGATTAAAATAATGTAAGTATGTGTAAGAAGGATCCACACATCATCTTGCATCAATAGTGTTCATTTATTTCCATGCACTGTTTGTTCCGATGTTTTGTTCCCAGTTGGGCCCTTGGGTCAGGGATAAGTAGGCAGCCCAGAGGCATATCATGAGATTTATTTATCAGAATCGGCAGTCTACATCATTTTTTTTTGTTCTGGAACTGAAAGATTTCATAGGTTATTCATGGATAAAGGTCTCTGATAGTTTCAACATTGTAGTGCAAATTGATTTCAACAGGTGTGAAATGTCTTGTTCCCTTTAAACCATGTGCTTATAAGGTGAGCTGAAAAAGTCAGTAGTTGTGGCACAGATCGAGAATTTTGTGTGAAAAATTATCACATTTTGTCCCACCTCTCTAGATTACAAACATCATTTTAGTGCACAGAGCCAAAAAAGAAATTCTAGAGATTATTTCCCCATGGGTATTTCCTCACCATTTTATATGTTTACATTTTAGATTTGGTTTGTTTGAAGCCATGTCTGCAATTGAAATGATGGACCCAAAAATGGATGCTGGAATGATCGGAAATCAGGTCAACAGAAAAGTCCTTAACTTTGAACAAGCAATAAAGGTGTGTTTTACACTCATTAATGGGGCAGGTCTATATAAAGGTTTATAGGGGATAGGTCCCTTGGGGAAACCCTGAGTTTTTATTTATTTTTAATTAATATTTTAAAATTATTGCTAAAATATAATATACTTCATAATCTGTCACTATATAACAACACTTCTTAGCCGTGGATTGTTAGGTCAAGGCTAATATAAGTTTTACTGGTTGCGTTCTCGGCATTGATCTAAATTGCATGATCTAATTTATATAGATACATATATTCTGAACTGATGCTGTAGTCATTATTAATTTGCTTATTTTTACCTTTTAAGGATGGTACAATTAAAACTAAGGAATTGGCTTTGCCAGATCTAATAGGAATAATGGATACCTGTTTCTGTTGCTTGGTGAGTATGCTTTTTTGACAGGATATACTGCAAATACACATAATCAGTGAATCCTTTGTAGCCTAGATTTGTTATGTTGAAAGGTATTTTCCTCCAAAATCTAAACACAATAATGTATTTTTTCTTTCTAGATAACCTGGTTAGAAGGTCATTCCTTGGCACAAACCGTTTTCACTTGCCTTTATGTTCATAATCCAGAATTAATAGAAGACCCAGCAATGAAGGCTTTTGCTTTGGGTATCCTCAAAATCTGTGACATTGTTAGAGAAAAAGTTAACAAAGCTGCAGTTTTTGAAGAGGTAACCATAACAATGGTTATTGTTTATGTTGTCACCTGTCTATTTATAACTAATAACCAATTATTCTCGCACTCCCTTGAAGGAGGATTTCCAGTCAATGACATATGGATTTAAGATGGCAAACAGTGTCACAGATCTTCGAGTAACAGGTAAAATGGTCATTTTTGTATGTGTTTCAAAAGTAATTTTATTGCCAAAGAAGCAACTAAAAATGAAAGGTATGCTATACGAATTTTTAGGTGTCCCTAATTTTTCATGTGATTTGGTAAAGTTAGGGTAATGTAAGATCGTGCCCAGTGTTTATCAGCCAGAGTTTTCCCTCTACATGATTATAACAAAATAGGAGGGCTGTTGACCAGATTATTGACTGAGACAGTGGCAGTTTAGCTAGATTAAATCTGCAAGCGGACCCAGTAATAACCTCATAGAATTTAAGAGGAAACACTTTAAAAACAGAACAATATGCTTGTATATATTAAAGGGGTTGTTCACCTTTAAATTAACTTTTAGTATGATATATTGAGTGATATGAGAGAAACTGCAGTTGTTTTTAATTTTTTGTTTTTAGCTTTGTTTTCAGCGACTCCACATTTTGCAATTTCAGCGGTCCTGGTGCTATGGTCCAAATTACCTTAGCAACCATGCATTGATTTGAATAAGAAACTTGAATATGAATAGGAAAGAGAAAGATCAGTAATAAAAAAAAATAGCAATAAATATGTAGCCTTACCAAGCATCTGTTTGTTTAGATGGGGTCCATTACCCACATTGAAAACTGGAACCAGTCAGAAGAAGGGAAATAATTCAAAATCCATAAAAAGAAATGACTAATTTAAAAGTTTTTTGGCCATTCTATAACATACTAAGTTAACTTAAAGGTGAACAACCCCTATAATATCTCCATTAGGCATCTACAACGTTTCAATATAACAAATAAACGTAATGCTGCACCTGAAAACAAAGTGATCCATTTTACTAGCAATTTTCCTTATTACTCAAATAAGGAAATTCTACATGTGCTTGTGTGTTAATCCCTACACTTTCGACAGTTGTTATAGCTATGTCATTGGCTTTCCAGGCATGTTAAAAGATGTAGAAGATGACCTGCAACGCAGAGTAAAGGTAGTTGCATTGAATTAACTGATGGTTTATTGCATTATAGCAAATTGAAACTTTTACATAAATTAATAACCTTTCTAAATTAATATATTCAGCATTTATTACTAAGGCTGAAGTTCGATTTTGAAAATTAAGGATAGGATGTAATCGATTAAGGATCTGGAGCCCAACAGTAACTGTTGAAAAGACCACTATTATAACAACACCATCTTTACTTTATGAGCAACATAAGTATAGGATGCTACATGCAGAGCTGCAGAATACGTGTTAATAATTCTAATAGTATAGCACTATGTGTCTACCATAAGGTGCACATCCGTGTTCTGTTTTTAACACTTTTTCAGTGCTGATCTAGTGTATGACACCATCCTATAGTCAAATAAATAAAAGTGGTTTGTGGACAACAGTGACTTTTTTAAGGCTGTCCCATAATAAACTTTTTTACATGTTTAAACATGCTTTTAACTTTTTGAATAAACACAAAATTACTTTAGTGCAGTTTTCTGAAATCCCATTTTCAAAAATGCACTGTTTTGAAAACTGAGCATGGTGGTATAAGGAGTTTCATCCCATCCCCTTCCTAACCTTCCTTTTTTATCTGCATTATAAATGAGTAGGGAAAGAACTGGAAAGTGATTAAATGCTTCACTTCACACTGCGTTTATGTACCCCAGGGCTTTCGAGTTTATTTTTAAAAGAATTCAATCATGTATGTGTTTAATCACACACTTAAAAAAAAAATGTATGAACATTTGTATAGGTGTATGCATAAATGTTAATAAGCAGAACATAAGTAGGAAATAAATCCGTTTTTTAGTGCAGATTAACAAATTTATAGAAAGTCGTTCCCTGCTCAATATACCTAACTGTTCAGTGTTCATTATTTTTTGTCTTTTTTTTTTATCCACTTAAACCATAATTACATCTTCCAACGTATATTATGAAAAATTTCTGAAGACCCTGCACTTTTTATATTTTAAAAATAGACCTTCCTTTTATTTGTTGGGTTACTGTTGCATTTGTACTTTGGTTTATTGGAGGGTCTCTCTGTCCTTAGTCAAGCTTGACTGAATCGGCTTTTCTGGAAAGAATGTCTGTGTCATGAAGCATTTTACAGTGAGACTCATCAATAATATTTTTTACACTAGAGCACAAGGAGTCGCCAAGGAGAGGCAAGAGACCCTGACATAGAGCTTGAAGTAAGATTTTTAATAGTATATGGCAATACACCAAGAAGCCAGAAGGATTCATATAACCAATTTTATCTGTTTATTTATGGGTGGATTGAAGGAGACATATCACAAAATGGAAAGTACCCCAATATTGTTGGCAATAATGAATACTATATGGTGTTGGTAAAAATGGCCCCTTTATTTGAGCTCCCTGTAGATCTGGTGTGGTACCTCTCCATATTTCAAGTGAGGGTTGGAGTGTTCTAACAGTCTCTTCCAGAAGGACCGTAGAAGGGGATTACCCAGTTACAGCCCTGCAGTCGCACAATCATTCAAACTGCCTTCAGTTCCCTATCAGGTCAATCTAGCTGCCCCAGCACCCCTGCACAGTCTGGTAAAGGAGGCATCAGAAAGTGGAACACTTGAGTGGGACTAGTAATGGTTTTTAGAGATCCTGAGACATTTATGTTCAGCTGTACTGTTTATAAAAGCTGTTAGAATTGATACATTTATTTTTTACATCCCGTTAATGCTGTTGAGAAATTTAGCAAAGCGTAACAGTTCAGTGTCTGCACCTGGATTATTGAGTTGCTAGTCTGAAACACTAGAAAGAGGAATTAAAGTTTTAAATTGAAGGGGTGGTTTATATTTAAGTTAGTTTTAAGTATTTTATAGAATGGCTATATCTAAGCAATTTTTCAATTTTTTTTTGTTTTTGAATGATTTGCCTTCTCCCAGCTCTCAAATGGGGTTCACTGACACCATCTAAAAAACAAATGATCTCTAAGTCTAAACCTAAATCAAATCAGTGCATGGTTGCTAGAGTAATTTGGACCCTGGCAACCAGATTGCTGAAATTGCAAACTGGAGAGCTGCTGAATAAAAAGCTAAATAACTAAAAAAATAAATAAATAATAAATGAAAACCAGTTGCAAATTGTCTCAGAATAATAACTCTTCATCATACTAAAAGTTAATTTCAAGATTAACATCCCCTTTGTCAACTGCATGCCATTATTTCCAGTGTAATCTGTTGTAATCTGAGAAAAAAGTGTTTGGAAGATGTACAACCCCTTTAATATGGTTGTCTTTGGACACACTTTAGCAAATGTGTACTTTTACTTAAGTTCGTGGTCTTACAGTGCCTAGAAATGTAACTCAATCTAAGATTTCATAGTGAAATCCATTAAGATTTTCCCTTTTTTCTTCAGCATCAACTGTGTTTGGCAGTATTTAGCAGAGTAAAGTTTACACGAATTCTCCTGACTGTATTAATTGCTTTCACAAAGGAGGTAAGAAATATTTTATACTAAAAATGTTACAAATTAATTTCTAGTATTTACTAGATGGATTTCTGCAAAATGGAGTTTTATACCTGCTGGAGTAGCTGTATGATAGTATATATTTTCTATATGGTCTTCTCTTTTTACCATTAATTCTGCTATACCCTTATTTGTGTTGCCTAGACAAGTGCAGTGGTAGAAGCATCAAAGCTTATTGGCCAAGCAGTTGACCTTCTGTCTGCCATTCACAATTCCCTCTCTCATGGTATTCAAGCCCAAAATGATACCACAAAGGGCGGTAAGAATTCCTTCTGTTTTTTTTCTTCACTTGTTTTTTTACAAACTTTTAGTAGTTTTGCAAATTTAGAAGCATGAAAGTTTTACTTTAATATATCAAACCATAACACAACATAAAAATTAAGACAGATTTTTGAAAAAGCTACATTAATTGCATATGACAATTAAAAAATATTTATTGTATTTCTATTTATTTTCTGTTAGACCACCCAATTATGATGGGATTTGAGCCACTTGTTAACCAGCGCTTGCTTCCACCAACTTTTCCTCGATATGCAAAAATAATTAAGAAAAAGGAAATGGTCACCTACTTTTCTAAACTTATAGATCGGATAAAAACAGTGTGTGAAGTTGTCAATTTATCAAACCTACACAGTATATTGGTAAGTGTACTGTTTGCATATAGCCAACACTCCCTGTAAGATAAGCACTCTTGTTTGTCAGGTGATATTGAAGAATGTTATGGACAAATAATTTTTTGTTCCTTATTTCAGCCAGACTTGCTGAACAAAACCAGTTAGTGCTAGTACCCTGTTAAGACGTTTCTAAACTGTAGCACTGCACCTCCAGATGAGGCGGGTGCAAAAGTAGAGGATGGTCTGCAATCTGTAAGCCAATAAGGATGGTGGTAGTGATTTTATGACTAATTAGATATTTCTGCACTCTCATCCTTTAGTGTGATTGCTAGTGTTGTGCGGGCCTGCCCAATACCAGCGGGAGGGTTTGGTCTGACCTCACACACTTCTGTGCGGGTGCAGGTTGATCTCTTCTCCTGCTCTCCACTCCTGCAACCTCAAATGCCAGCTTCCAACTTCCAGGTTCTTCTTTTATAGACACTGTGCCTGCTCGCCCTGCACCTTTTGCAATGTCATCGGCAAGTTGGGTCAGCGTGGGTCGATAAAAGGGACCCAGAAATCTGTCTTGGGCACGTGCGGGTCGGGGAAATCTTTACCCGCACCTCACTAGTGATCACTGATTTGAACTCCTACATTTTATAACTATATAAGCTGGGCTGATATGATAGTGTTTTAGTATACTGTAATCCATAACCTTGTCCCCCTATCTACCTAATTTCCCTCATACTACCATTGTTTTTTTGTGTTCTAATACGGGTTGGTGTATGCATGATATGTCTGCTGATGCAGTGATTCTTTTTCCTCCAGGCCATTTGTGTTCAAACAAATGCATATACTGTACCGCAAGCTGCTCAGAAGTGACCTATCACACTGAGTGCACCATTCTACAGCATTAATCTGTGAATGCACTTGCTCTGAGGATGAGCAAAAATATGCTTGTCTATCCCTAATATGCAGTTGCTAGGTTGTATTTGTTTTGTTTAGTTTTCCAAATGACACCATAAGGAAGTATAATGTTTACTTCAGACACAGTTACTTTATAGTTGATAATGCATTATTTATATGATAGTATTCAGTTTCCTGTTTGTCTGCTGATGTGAATGCTGAATAGTGGTTATAACATGTACACCTTGTTTAGGAGTTGTTAGTTATTCCACTTGTTTTTCAAAAGTATATACAAATTTATATACAATATGGATAGTTTGCAAGTTTGACTATATTTCTTTCCATTTATTAAAAATAATACATATCCAAGCCTGTTGCATTTGCCAGAGGGCAGTATAAAGCTACATAAATCCAGGTCATATGATAAAAAAAAACAAACAATGGCAATGCAAAAATTGGCACCAGACCATTATCCCTAATTGCATTTATGTGATATGAACATATAAGCACTTGTGCTTCCTATATTTATATCTGTGTTTTAGCAAAGTCATAAACTGCCACTGCATTAGCCTCACTTCCTGCCTGTACCTGAATTGTTGTCGGTTTGGGTGCAGGCACACTCTGTTGATTTTGGTATGATTATGCAAACTAATACTTTACCCAACATTAGTTACAGGTAGATGAGGACGCTAATGCCTGCATAGGGGCTTATTTTCAGCCTTCGTATTTTGGCCTGCTTATTTCAGCTCCCATCTGGCATTTGCCTTTTTGGCATGTATTGTGGTGTCTACAACATTCTCACAAGCTGGAAATACTAGTCACTCCAGGGTTCGCTACAAAGCTGCTGCTTTTTACTTGCATGAAATTAGCCATTTTAGCAAAAACCTACATTTACCTAAATATCTGCTGCCTTGCTGGACTTTCTATTCCTGGTTTATACGTCATTTGTGCAGTCACTATTATGCTGGTTATTTATATAGGACTATGATAGATTATACTGAAGTTCAAAAAGCAGTGGCCTCTCTATATACATATGTTATTTTAGTGCGGGCACTTATACTAAGCTAATACATTTTTTATGTATTCGTTTTTTGCATTGACAAATAATACCCCCCTTTGTCTCTGTTATCTGATAGGATTTCTTCTGTGAATTCAGTGAACAATCGCCTTGTGTTCTCTCCAGATCCCTCTTACAGGTGAAATATCTTAACATGAAATGCATACATTGCATATTTATACATACACTTCTGTATAGAGAATCACCGGCAATCTATAAATTATAAAACATTTTAATTTCTTGCATGTGTGTTCAGTCGTCTCTGGAGTCTGAAATGTATTTTCTTAATTGTAGGCACTATTTACCCATGACCATCAATGTTCCCTCTAATTCCTCCTTCAGCTATGTGCACAAAATAATTATTTAGTGTGCACATTTTTCAGATTTGATACAAAATGTTGTGAACATTGGTGGATATAATTTTTTTCAATATAAGCAATAATAAAATGTTGCCTATTTAAATTGTATTTTTAGTTACAACAGTAATGGAGCATTCTTTTGCAATTATACATGTTAACTTAGATTTCATTTGCTGAGTTAGCTTTACTAGAGCTTATGAACTAACCCTTCCCTTCATCCTTTGCTGTGACGCAATGTTTACTATTACTATCCAACTACTATTTGTTGGGACATAACTTTTGTACGATTGTGGTCTGTGAATTAATCTGCCTGAGCAATGTGTGATTTGTTCTGTTTAGTACTTTATTTTAGTCTGAATGGTTAGTTACAGGTCCGAAGATTGGCACGGACAAATGGTTGACAAAGGCTGTAATCTGCATGTCTCTGGCCATCTTTACAGATAATCAAAATTCGATTATGCAAAAGGGTGTTATATGCACTGGTAATCTAATTATCTACCCCACAAAGACCAAATAAAGGGTAGCTTAAAGGACAAGGAAAGTCTAAAATAGAATAAGGCTAGAAATTCTGTATTTTGTATACTAAACATAAATATGAACTTACTGCACCACAAGCCTAATCAAACAAATGATTTATGCTTTCAAAGTTGGGCACAGGGGGTTGTCATCTTGCAACTTTGTTATACATCTTTGCAAGACCAAGACTGTGCACATGCTCAGTGTGGTCTGGGCTGCTTGGTATCGTCATAAATGATCGAAACAGCACAAGTTAAATATCTGCCAGAAGCCGATACAACAAGACTGAATAATAATCAGAATATGCAGACTGTACTAGGGTCCTGTGTTGTCATGTAATGTGGATTTTATAGTATTTGTATTGTTTAACACAAACTTTTTCCAACTCTGCAGAACCTGTGGCTGCATCAAACTAATCTTCCTAAATCTTGCTCCATGATCTTTGTCTCTGTAGCTGGAGTTGGAAACCGTAAAGGGCAAAAATAAAGTCCCCGTTTAGCTCAAGAAATATTAAAACCCATATATTTAGTTGAAACAATTGGCAAAAAGAATGTTCAACACAAGCCCCATTTATTGCACATTTATTTATTTATTTTTTAAGACAACCTTTTTAGTGGATAACAAGAAGGTTTTTGGAACACATCTGATGCAGGACATGGTGAAAGATGCACTTCGGTCTTTTGTTAGCCCTCCGGCCCTTTCTCCAAAGTAAGACATTTGAATAGTCCTGAAAAAAATACTTGTCAATATCATTCCCATTTAGCTGCTTACATCTCTGTTTTTCTTTCCTTTCTTTTAGATGTTGTCTGTATAATAACCACCAAGCAAAAGACTACATAGATTCCTTTGTGACTCACTGTGTGAGGGTAAGAATTGATGGCCTGGCAAGCATGTGCTATTTTATTTGTATAATAATTGCTGTCTGAAAGTAAACACTTGTCTTTTCAAGCCATTTTGCAACCTGATCCAGATCCATGGACACAACAGGGCACGACAGAGGGACAAACTGGGACATATTCTCGAAGATTTTGCCACTTTACAAGATGAGGTATGCATACAGTATGTGCACCAAATAAATTTTGATTGCTACTATACCTACCATTATGAAGACATAGTTTTAGCTATATTGTGTTTTTTTTTACATGGAAAAGACTTGACACTAAAAAGACACTAAAAAAAGCTACTCTTCAAAATATTAATGTTCATAAAAAGTTAGGTCATGTCAGTTTTTTTCACTGATGGTTCTGATTTTGTAAGTAATTGGTACTACACCTGACCATTTTATTCTTTGAAACTGTATGGCATAAGCAGAAAGTGTCGTTATCATAGCTCAGAACATTTATTTTTATACTTTTGGATTGATTAGAGAAAAGTTTCGTGTAAATCTAGTATTCAAAAACTTGCATGATTTCAGCCTGGAAAATACAGATTTGTGATAGTGACAATCTGTAGCAGGGACAGATGTTTTCAAACACATTTGTATTGAAGAGGTTACCACAGTTGGACTTGGACAGTCTACATTTAAACAAATGTGCTCTATTTTTCTCTAGTAGTTTGAAGTGTTGTATTTTTATAGTATATCACCATATTCGTTATCTCTTTACTTTATAATGACATTTTGTTTCGGGCCTTTCTGCCAGGCAGAAAAGGTAGATGCAGCCCTTCACAGCATGCTACTCAAACAAGAACCACAGAGACAGCATTTGGCTTGCCTGGGGACCTGGGTTCTTTACCATAACCTGCGAATAATGATTCAGTATCTACTAAGTGGCTTTGAGTTGGAACTCTATAGCATGCATGAATATTACTACATATATTGGTAAGTGTAAACCTATTGTTTAGTATTGGTATCTTACAAAGAGAACTTCCTTTCTACAGTAGACATTTATTCACTGATTTTTAGGTTATGCTGCAAGTCATTGTAGTATGCAGGAAACCATGCTACGTATCTGGGACCACAGTAAATTTAAGATTGCTTTACAGAGTTAAAGCCTTTAAAGGGGTTGTTCACCTTTTGAGATAACTTTTAGTATAATGTAAAGAGTGATATTCTGAGACAATTTGCAATTGGTTTTCATTTATTGTTTGTGGTTTTATAGTTATTTAGCTTTTTATTCAGCAGCTCTCCAGTTTGCAGTGTCAGCAATTTGGTTTCTAGGGTACAAATTCCCCTAGCAACCCTGCATTGATTTGCATAAGAGACTGGAATATGAATAGGAGAGGGACTGAATAGAATGATAAGTAATAAAAAGTAGCAATAACAATACATTTGTAGCCTTACAGAGCATTTGTTTTTAGATGGTGTCAGTGACCCCCATTTGAAAGCTGCAAAGAAACAGAATAAAATTGCAAATCATTAAAAAACTATGAAAAACAAATAATGAAGACCGATTGAAAAGTTTCTTAGAATTGGCCCTTCTACAATATACTAAAAGTTAACTTGAAGGTGAACCACCCCTTAAACAATGAAGGTCACTGGCCATGCTTGCTTTATTAACTATACATAAATGTATGTAGCGTAAAATGATGATCATGATTTTTATTTACATATTTATATAATCTCTATAATGCTTGGTATGAAGTTACCCTTAGGAGACTCTTCAGCAGATAACTCTCAAACTGCATTATTGAAAATAGTGGTAGAAATATGTGAGCCAAATGTAACTATTAGTGACTTGATAACAGTGGCATGAATATTGCATCCCAACATGTATATAAGAAAATAGTGGCCACAGCAATTTACAATGCACACGTCCGTCTCTCCGGGTGGTGGTTAGGAAGTTGAAGCTGTGGGAACCACTCACAGTGATGCAGCAATAGATTATCTGTGTGCTTCCTCATATGCAATTGATGATTATAGTGAACATGGGGTATAGTTCCAAACAACAGCCACAGGGGGGCAGCAAGCAGTTTGACACTGAGCTGTAATCCAGCACATGTACAGGCTGCACAGTATAAATCCACAGGGCACACAGTATATCCCCACAGTCTCTCCTTATGATGTGCCCAGCACAGGGGCAGTGCAAGGTGTGGGCACAGACATATGGTGCTGGCAGCACAACTCCCAGAGGATGATATGGAGATGAAGGGAAATGCAGCACTTTGCTCATATTCTGCTCACACACTCGGATGATGGGGCTTTATGGAGCAGCCCATTACTGGCACTGACCTGAATAAAAGTTTCCACTGTCACACTCTTATTAGTCTCTGTGCAGCGCGGGACCAAATCCACCAGTGCTCCTGAGTCTCATCAGACTCTCTGTTACAACCACTCCACCCACTTCCTCTCCCAGGGAGATGTCACTTCCTGACTGTCTTTCCCCACCCTCTGGGGCAGTCGCTGGCTGGGATAGGCCAATTGGGACAGGGATGATAGTTCATGACAGGCAATGACTAAGTGTTTTGTTTGAGTTCAGGTATCGGGTAATGTGACTGTCCATATAAACATCACACTTGGGACCTGGGATTAATCTGTAATTGGGATCACCATACCTCAAGGGCCTGATTTAAGAATGTTTGAGCCTTCAGGTTCAAAAATAAAACTTTTCAAGCTTGGCAGGTTTTAGATTGCAATATTTAAATTTTATAGTAGGGAGGAAAAAAAACCCTCTCTGCAGGAAGCCGATATATTATTAAGAAGAAACCATACCAGGATTTCTTTAAACATTCTTAAAGCAAGAAAAACCAAAGTGCCAGTGCATTATGCTCTTTAAATAGAAGGAACGTGCTGAAAAAAAGTAGGGTTTGAGATGATTTATTGAAAAATTCTTCTAAACCCTACTAGTCCCACCCATCTTTTCCACTTTCTGCTGCCTCCTTTCCCAGGCTATTCAAGGGAGCTGGCGGCACTCAGCACACTGCAGTGTAGGATAGGAACCAATCAGCAGCTAGACTGACCTGAGAGGGGACTGAAGCCTGTCTTTGCATGCGTCACTGCAGGGCTGTGATTGGCTCACCCCATGCTACTGTGCTTCTGGCAAGTACTGTTAAGATACGCTCACCCCTTTTTGAAAACATGGGCAAGGACTGTAGTAGACCTATATGGAGCTCCAATAAAGTTGCACATTTTAAAGATATTTATTTTCAGCCCAAAGTAAAACCAGCACCATATGGTATTCATTATTGCCTACAATGTTACGGCGGGGTTTACTTGTCCTCTATGTCTGCTTTGAATGTAGGCTGTTGCTTAGGCTACATTGAGTTTCTTTGTAAGCACAGGACATTGTCTATAGTGCAGTGACTTTTGGAACATGATAGCCAGTAAACTGGGCACTTGTTTCCACAAGCCATCATGCTAGAGACAATGCTTTGAGTTTAGAAAGAAATGTGAAGAATCCTGAACAATAGTCTGCCAGATTCTTGGCCTTTGTTTTTCCACATGCTGGCAATCAGCCTAGTGTGAAGAAAGATTCTGCTGGGGGGTTTTGTTTTGTTGTTTCTAATGTGTTTAGATAAAATTCTAGTGCAGATGACTAGCTTGTTGCCACATTTCCAGGATATGCACTTTCAGGATGTTTACCTTTATGCCAATAGCTCCACATCACACAAATAGGGCTCAATGTAAATGTAGAACCTTTGCAATTCACTTAGTGAATTTGCTTGGTCCTCTTCCAGAAGTACTTTCTGACTTTTGGTTATCTTTTATCAGCTGAGAAATGCTGGGATCCTACCTCATCAATGTGCCTGCTCCTATAGGTTAAAAGAAATTTGGCAATCACAAGTCAGAAATAAACCTGGTGACATTG
Source organism: Xenopus borealis (assembly GCA_024363595.1). Classification (NCBI taxonomy): domain Eukaryota; kingdom Metazoa; phylum Chordata; class Amphibia; order Anura; family Pipidae; genus Xenopus; species Xenopus borealis. Next base: position 145,845,666 of record CM044431.1, read on the forward strand.
AACCTGCAAAGCTGGGCCTGTCCTATCATGTAGGTTGTGTTTCTTGGCACATACACAGGCTCTTTTTCCTTGTCTAACAAGCTGATTGTAGTGCGAGTCGGACATATTTGATATATCCTTAGGAAAAAAAATCCAAACCTAATTGTGAAACTGTTGCACTGCAGTTAGGTGCATGTCTATAACTGTACAATAGTTTCCCTTTAAAGGAACAATTCAGTGTAACAACAAAAATTGGGTAAATAGATGTGCAAAATAAATGTTCTAATATAGTTAGCCTAAAATTTTATGTACAAAGGCTGGAGTGACTGGATGTCTAACATAACAGAACACAACACAACTTCCTGCTCTTCAGCTCATTAAATCAGTGACTTGAAGGGGGGCCACATGGGACATAACTGTTCATTGAGTTTGCAACTGATCCTGAGCATGCAGGAATAGGAAGTAGTGTTCTGGCTATTCTGTTCGACATCCAGTCACTTCAGCCTTTATACATTACATTTCTGGCTAACTAAATTAGAAACATTTCTTATTTTGCACAGCCTATCTCTTTACCCAGTTTTTATTTTTACACTGAAAATTACTTTAATGCAAACGGCAAGCTCCCAATGTCCCCTCTCACTTTCTGTGTTTGCTTAAATTCTGTGAGTGCAGCTGCTGGGGATATTGAAGCAACTGTAACATTTATACACAATGTTCTGCATGTTTTTTTTTAATTATATTAGGACTATGATCTGTCTTTTAAAGGGGCAGTAGACACTATTTTTTAGTATGTTCTTAATGATTACAGCAGTCCTATGTATAGTTTACTGGTGTATTTCATTATGAGTCCTGTTCTTTTAACTAGAACAAGAGTTATTCTTAGGAAAAGTGTCCTGTAAAGGGATACGCTGGTTGAGTGAACATTCTGGTATTTAAAAGGAAAGGTAGTTATGCAAATATTTATCCATGTATTTTTTTCTTTAAAATTTGCCAGCCTACTTTTGATATTCCCTATTGAAACATTTTTTAATTCTGCAGAACTTGCTCCTGCCATCTTTAGCTCTGATGTAACTTCCTCCCAGAACTGATTATAGATGCCCATACACAATATTTGTCTTCTTCCACGTCATACACAAGACATATATGTCTTAGAGAGAGAGAAATACAAGAGGTCCTCTGCACTCAACCCATTATCAATATATTAAGGACATTGAAACATTTTGTGCCTTAAGCTACTAAAAATGCCTTACCCAAATGCCTAAATAAAACAGGGATTGTTTGTCCATATATTGCAATATATTTAAGCTGGCCAACTACTTCAAAGTCATCCCATATCTGGCCAGTCCTACTCTTAAATCGCATCCGATTCATTAAGAATTCCATGACTTCATTATACATTTTACAAAAGGACTAAGTTTTACCTGCAACTTACTTGCTGCTTTCAAAGTAAAACTCCCAATCTTGCCCTTTCATTAGCCTAACTGTAACTGGGATAATATGTAGTTGCCTTTACTTGCTTTAAAGGAAGACTGTATATTTCGCAACTAAACTCATGAATCGTCTTGCCTGCATAATAATACAGGTATAGGATCCCTTATCTGTATTTTGTTTTTTTTTTCATATAGAGAAAGGAGGCACTGAATGCCAAACGCAAATTTACAAATGTAAACTTTTTAAAAAAATATTTAAAAATAACATCCTGTTGGGAAAACTTGTAGATTCAGCCACACAAAGTTTAGTGTTGAGCCAAACGGACTCCTAATTGGAAGGATGAAAGATTTGATGTACTGTATGCAGGTACCTCTCTGAGTTCCTCTATGCCTGGCTGATGTCCACATTGAGTCGAGCAGACAGCTCCCAGATGGCTGAAGAGCGCATAATGGAGGAACAACAAAAGGGACGCAGTAGCAAAAAAACGAAGAAAAAAAAGAAAGGTAAAAGCACTGCTAAAACAACAAAAATCCTACATGCAAGCCATTTACTTTTCTGCTCTTTTCATTTGTTTCAGCAGATATTTAAGCGCACAGTTCTAGTCTCTAGTTTTAGTTTTTATTAAAGTGATCTGATCAAGTAACTGGTGCCTGCTGAAGCCTTAATTCGCCTCATAATTAGGCTCATTTCACAATGAACAGTTTGTGCTTGGGATGAGATTCATACATGCAACATGTTAGGCTTGCCTCTGAACTCTGCCATGCTCGCTGCAGTACTGTCCTGTTAGTAATGGGGTCATTTTATTTTTATTTTTTTTATATTCGGACAGTTCGACCTCTGGGTAGAGAGATCACACTAAGTCAAGCTTATCAGAACATGTGTGCTGGAATGTACAAGGTAAGGAACTATTATATAGAGCAACTTTTCAAATACGAATTTGTACAATGAAAATTGTGGTTGTATAGATACTAAATTTGCAGTTTCTAGGCAATTCCCGTGAATTGTAAGGCTTGTTGACTTAATTTAAAGGACCAGTAAAATTTGTATTTATACTACGAAAGAATCATAAAGACATCATTAAAGTTTAAAATCGCTAAGCCTTTATTTAGAAATAACTTGCCAAAACTCCTCTTGCACTCCTCTTCATAATAGGCGATCGGGTAATCCATCGTGCAACGCTCGATTTCTCCTCCCTGGCTATCTCCTATAAGAAAGGCAAGGAAGAGAAATCGAGCGTCACAAGATGGATTGCCCAATTGCCTTTTCTGAAGAGGAGTGCAAGAGGAGTTTTGGTAAGTTATTTCTTAATAAAGGCTTATCGATTTTAAACTTTAATATGTATTTGTGTTTTTTTTTTATCCATAGTTTATAAATTCTTTATTAGGCTCCGTCCAGAGACATAACTTTATTAATCTGGGGCCCCTCCTATACCCCCTTCACATTCTCCTTATTTACTTGCAGCAAAAGGCAAGGAGCATGGGACCATGAGTCATTCATCAGTCTCTGCCGCCCTTGATGCTGTCCTCAACTTAGTGACTGACCGTATACTCACACTGAGAAAGTGAATGTCATTGACACTACTGACAAAGTCCAAGATGGTGACCCCCTTTGGCCTGAAAGGGAGGTCTGAATCACTAGGAAGTTCAGTATATAAAATATATAATTTTTACCTTTGTTTCAAAGGATAAGTTAACCTTAAATATAAGTGAATATTAAATTGTTGAGGATGCTATTCTAAGCTGTTTTGCAATGTACTTCATTATTTATTTTGAATTCCAAGATATTAAAGGCTACATGCACTGTTCATATGAATGGTTTTTGTTATAATCTCTCCCCCTGCTAGTCATTTTCTGCCCAGTCTGGCCACCAAGTAGTCCAGGAAGTTGTCAGGAGAAAGAAGGAGGCTGATCTGATGTTATTGTGCTTAGGAAAACAATTAGAAACCTTTATCTTTAGGATTATATAGTAGCCAAATCTTTCCTAAGCAGAAGAACATCAGAGCAGCATCTTTCCTTTTCCTGACAACTTCCTTGACTATTAGTGGTCAGACTGGTTGGAAAATGACCAGCAGGTGGCGCTGTTATAGCATAACAACTTAATAGTGCATGTATCCGATAACATCTTGGCATTAAAAATACTGTAAATGAATAAACATTGCAAAAGTGCTTAGAATAGCACTCGTCAATTTTACATTCACTTATTTTTAAGGTTTACTTATCCTTAAGGTTTACTTATCCTTAAGGTTTACTTATCCTTTAAGGGTTTAGTTCTCCTTTAAGAGATGTTTCCTTTACCCTGGTTTGAGCCCTCCTGATTAAGTTTTAAGGTCCTTTCTAGTATGAAAGTCTTGGCCAACAGAACTTTTAATGTGATCCCTAGGATTAATAGCATAGAACTATTGGACACTGAGCAGACGTTTGTGTCACCTGTCCCTGACTGAACTCTCATCCTGGTATCGGCTGTTTAAGACTAATCCCAAAAAGGATGGAGAAACCCTGTATAAAAGCGCTGTCAGATCACAAAATAATTTTTTGAGTTTCAGTGCTAGAAAATGGATTCAAAGGACGCATTTGTTGGGTTCTTCTTGTTTCAGACTATGATTGCTTTCGACATGGATGGCAAAGTACGAAAGCCGAAATTTGAACTGGATAGTGAACAGGTTCGATACGAGCACAGGTTTGCACCATTCAACAGTGTGATCACACCACCACCAGTGCATTACTTACAGTTCAAGGTTAGTTTCTTTAACAAGGGTATGAGGCTTTTCTGCTCTGTCATAATGTTTCTTCTGCCTGTACTACATGAAATAAAGTAGGGCTACAAATAAAGAAATGCTGGTGCTCTATTGTTACAGCAGAGTGACTGGGGGCTATAGAACTATAAATGTCATACGCAGGATATCAGAATTGCAAAATCCTGTTACTTTAAGGGCTCTTTTCAAGTTAAGCAATTCATTAGTAAGTGCCGTTCTCAGTGAATTAATATTTGTTTCATAATTCTTTGTTTTCTCACTATAAAATGTCAGGAAATGTCAGACCTGAATAAGTACAGTCCCCTGCCTCAGTCTTCAGACCTGTACCTGGCTGCTAGCAAACACTTCCAACAAACAAGGATGATCCTAGAAAGCATTTCCAACCAGGATCAGGAAGTGAGTTTTTTTTTTTTGTTTTAACGATTTACTGCTGCGTTGGTTTAGTACGGCAAAGACATGTTGGGAAATGCATTATTTACTGAAATGTAAAAACAAAAGATTCTAGCTTGCCTTATGGCAGAATATTCGATAGTCACAGTGGTCATAGAAGTACCCATGCTGTGATAGAACGCCACACATTGTGACAGCGGAGTCCCCTTGAAGATTCTCACACTTACATAAAAAGCATCAATCTTTATTTCGACATCTGATTAACAGGTCTGAGGTCTAGGCTGTGCTAGAACATCACCATAACCGGTCATTTTCTTGAGTTTTTGAAAGCCCCTATACATTTCGACAGCTTTCTTGTGCTCGATTTCCAAACTTGTATGACGAGTGAAACCACTGAGGACTACTGCTACTACACTACTATAAATCTAACAGTGGGCCAGAATAGTTGTCTTTCCAAAGTGGTCTTCTCAGGCATTCTACAATCCTATTAGGAATACTGTGTCCCCTATAAAAAATATAGTGAATAAAGTACCCCCTCTTTTAAATTATAAGGATATTAGAAGTCATATTTTAGAACATGGGGTGCTTTATTTATTATAATACACAAGTTTTAGGCATGTGACAAAAATGACATCAGTACTCAGTTTATAAGGATATAATTTACTAGATATGTATGCCTTTTGTGTATTATAAGGATATAAGTGAACAAGTACTTCAATGACCATATAAAGATGGAACCCAAGGTGACTACAACAGGGGGCCCATTATTTATTACAAGCACAAATCACGCCACTAAACACCGATTACAACTGATGACATTGCTAAGAATATACCATTTTATTTATAATTGAGGAAGAAATGGGTTGCTGATGATTGCCATAAAAATAGGCATCACTGTGAATAACAATGTATTTGGTGTCACTTTAGGTCAATGAGATACTGAAGGTTGCTAAAAATAATATTGTCGTCATGAAACTGCTTGCTGGTGGTCACAAGAAAGACTCTAAGGTATGTTTGTTTGAACCATTTTCCTGAAATGCTTTTTATATTGGCAGTACGACATCCATCATCACTGATTGGCTCTGCTATGGAGAAGGAAAAGTCAAAACAAGGAATTAAAATATATTTTCCCCTTCCCAAACCTAATTTGCAAATGCAAATTCAGTTTGTATTTGGCCAAATCTTTCGCAAAGGATACGGGTTTTGGGCGAATCCAAAATAGTGGATTTGGTGCATCCCTAGTAACTAGATCATGATGACTGACACATTGACCTAAATAGCCTTTCAAAAGGGATGATTCACCTTTAAATTAACAGTTATTTATCAATGTCCGAATGCCAAAAACGCAAAAAAATTGTTTTTCTACTATAAAATCCAAATTTTTAATGGAAATTGTTTTTTAATTTTTCGGGGTTTAGTTAAACCTGAGGCTGCAAAAAGTATAAATCCAAAAATCCGGCATCTCAGACCTGCTGAGGTTGTAGATAAGTCAATGGCAGAGGTCTGTGTCCGTTTCTTTGGTCTGCACTGGAATTAGCCTAAAAAATCCGATTATTTCGGACTTTTCGGGGAAAAAAAATCTGAACAAACTTGAGAAAATCATACAATATAACAATACTTATTACTTAATAATTTTTTTTTCAATAAATAAGGTAAAATTGTGGATTCTAGTTTGGTGGACTTTTTTTATTTAAAAATTCAGATTTTGAAAAATATCCCCCTTATGGGGTTATGTAATAGAAGGCACTAAGTTTGCCCACAGGCAGTAACCCACAACATCAGGTAGCATTTACTAGTCACCTGTTTAAATACAAGAATCTTATTGGTTGACATGGGTTACTGCTCTTGGGCAAACTAGGTGCCTTATATTACATATGGGGGAAAGAGTGTAAAACAACAAATTTAGAATTTCTTCTTTTTCAATTAGGATCACTGACCCCAGCAGCCATATAAATGATTGCCCTGTGACGCTAAAATGTATTGTTTAGCGTTACTACTTATAATTCTTTTTAATTAACTTTATTTTTCTTTTGAAGTCCTCTACTATTCATATACCGGTCTCTCACTCGCAAATTATATCCTTATAAACGGGGAGTACCAGATGGCTGCTGAAACTCCAAACGGGAGAGCTGCTGAACACAAAGTGAAATCATTAAAAATAAAAACAAAGACCAGTTGCAACTTGTCTCTATCTGTACATCATATTGAAAGTTAACTGAAAGGTCAACCACCCTTTCTAAGGTTGTGGCACTAGAGTTGTACAATTTTTTTCCCCAGACCTATTTCGTCAGTAACTTGTAAGTTTCACTCCCTTTACATTTTGTACTTGTTTATCTAGGATATTTCTTGTCAAACATATATGTCATTTATGACCTGTGCCTTCAAAAGGCAGCTAAAAATGCATTTTTAAGAATCACGTGAACCGCCTCCAGTTGCAAGCATTTGGGGATAGAGGGGGCAGTGGTGTGGAATTCTTTTTAAAGGAACAGTTCAGTATAAAATAAAAGCGGGTAAATAGATAGGCAGTGCAATATAAAAAAGTGTTTCTAATATAGGTAGTTAGCCAAATATGTAATGTATAAAGGCTGGAGTG
>CM044431.1:145865937-145885204 GCA_024363595.1 Xenopus borealis
AAAACTGACAGCTAAATCTGATAAGACCGCTCAAAGCGAAGGAAATAGATTTCAACTCTTGACTAGAGTATTAGAAAGAAGTGATCAGGGGAGCTTGGGCAATGCAGTGGAACTGGTATGGATATTTGTACAGTTGAAAAGATTTCAAGCAACAAATGATAAATTGAATACACTTTAAGAAATTTGTGACATGAATGCTCCAGAAGAATATTTGAATTCTGGAATCTTTTGGGAAGATTTAATAAAGTTTGAATTGATTATACTGATAAAACGGAGGTTTTATCAGGTTGAACTTTTTTTTTTACATTTAATCATTTTCCCATAATATTCTCATCATATGCCCACTGAAGCAAGTCCAAAAACGTTTATTGACCTTTGGTGGGTGCTAAAGTGAAAAGGGTATTTTTTCTGACCATACAGTTTAGAATGCGGACCATCGAACAAGAAAAGGTCTCTTGTTTTTTTAACCAGCAAGGAGGCAATGAAAAGTGCACCCCTCAGCAATTTCAGAACTAATAAGACTTTACAATTTTTTTTAGAACACAATACACTGATTTTTGTTTTAATACTGATATTTATGTTGATGATAGTGTCCTTTAAATAAGAGATGGGGAGATAGCAAAATGCCTTGAGCGATCTCTGTGTGAAGTTAACATACCTTCTACTGGAGAAGAAGTCTGTTTCTGGATATTCTGTAAAGGGTTCTTGTTTTGCTGGTTTTCTTGTTTTTGTACAAGATCTTTAAGTAGAATTGGCTGGAAAAAAAATAGGAAATTCAATTTTATCAGTAGACCCAAACAGAAGTCTCAATTTTCAGGAAATACACAATGCAGGGACCCAAAGAACCATAACATATATGCTATAATCAACAAGACTACAGTTTCAGTTTTAATATTGTGTATGGAAATAGGAGTATACTATAAACATGACACACATCCAGTGCTAAAGTCATACATACAAGTAAGAAAACCCAAGTCATGTAGTATCATAAAGAAGTAGAGACTTCATGTATCAGAGAGGTGAACTAGATAGGTTTAATCATTTAAAAGAAAACGGCCCAGGCTCCTGTCAAACACTCTATATAACAAATACACAGAAAGCAAATCTAGGCAGAAAGGATCAGATCTGCTCATTGGGCTGCTGGCTGAATGAATGAATGGAGGGGTGCAGATCCTTATTCTGGATCACGTGAGCAACTGTGGGAGAAAGGTTCCCCAAAAGCTGCAGATGGGGGTTGGGATGGGTTACTCATTATCTCAATTTTCAACTCCTCATAACATGGGGAGGATTAAGGGCAGAGACGCAAGGGTGAAAAATCTCTTCTTCAGGGTGACTAATCCAAACACAAACTGCCTTCCTCTGCCTACCCACTGACTACAATGTAAATCGGCGGCGGGATAACACTCGGAACCCTTCGTTTTCTGAAGTTTCCTCATGAGGGAGGCAAACAAAGTGCTCCGAGTGCCTTCCCACTGGCGGTTTACATGCTAGCCGGCGGGAAGGCAGTTTGGGGAGATAGTCACCCGGAAAAAGAGGATATTTGTCGTTGTGTGACTAATCTCCCCGAATCTGACCGTGTGTCTCTGCCCTAAAGGTAAAAACAGTGCAATCAGTCATTAGAACTTCGGAAAAGATTACATTTTTAAAAGAACAGGAAGAATGCTTAAATTTAACAGGAACGCAGACTAACCCAGAGTGCACTGACCTTTATTTAGTGGCCAGAATGACTGTGTGTTAATAAGTATGACACAATCTGTGTCCATGCAATTCCAATACATATTTTTTGAGTTCATAAAGTTCTGTTTTTTAAACATTTTAAATATGTGTTCTAATGACGTCACCAAAATGGCCACTAGTACACTTGTGAGAGCCACATGAGACTTGACTGTACTGACTGCTGACCAAGAAGGAGTGCCATAATCATTCACCTTTAAAGCTAAACATGGTTGATGGCTCATGTGCCGTATTCTCCACCAGCATTTTTAGTGTTCAGTAGAATTGAATCCAGACTTTCTGTGATTTGACTTTAAATCCATTGAAAACTGAAGGGCCCCCCATCAGAAGATGCCATGGATGTAAAAATGTGAATCTTCCCTTGTCTTAAATTATATGGCAATGCAATCTAAATACCTGCTTGTAACAGCTGACTTACCTTGGGTTTCTGAGACTTTTGGGTATCAGCATTTCCTTCTTGTGCTACAGTCCCACCTTTTCCTGAGGCTCTGCGCAACTTCTCCTCACACTGCTCATTGAGTTCCTTCATTTTATAGCTACACTGGGCTCTTTGTGTAAAACAAAATTAAATGTCACCGATTAAAACATTATGTATATATTTTTTATAGTGTGTAATATGTGGTATGACCATTAAAGGGATCTTCATCTAATGCGGTTTCTACATAATAATACAAACTGTAATTTTAAGCAACTTTCCAATATGCATTCATTAAAAATATCTTAATAGTTTTAAAACTATATGTAAATGTAATTGCTATTGAAATCAGTATCTGTCACACTGTTTAAATAATCTACACTACGGGTTCTGCCTCCTAAAACAATGTTGCAGAAGCCAAAAGTGTTCGAGGACAAAGATACTGCCTGTAACTGCTATTATATAATAATGATATACTTATGATATAATATAATTATGATATACTATAATAAGTGCTGCTGGGGGGGGGGTATTGTTGCGCTGTTGTGAAAGTTATGCAAATTGTATATGTTACGTTAAAACTTAAACATTTTTCGTAAAAAAGTACACTGACATGCCTAGAAACTTAATGTAACTCACAGAGAAGCTAGAAGTTGCCTGTCAAGCAATGGCAATGCAGCAGGGGCAGTCTCCACTCACCACCAATGAATTAAAAAAGGAATAGTAAACCAAAAAATGAGTATCATAAAGGAATGACAATATAATGTATTGTTGCCCTACACTGGTAAAACTGGCATGCTTGCTTCAGCCATGGGGGCAGCCATAGAAATACAGGATACACAGCAGAGACTAGGTAAGTTCTGAAGATTCCCATTGTATATTACAGAGCTTATCTTATCTGCTGTGTATCCGGTGCCTTTTCTACTTTTTCAGCTGTGAATGAAAAAAATGCAGGCAGAGAAAAGCTGCTCAAAGTACTGATGGACACAGACAGTGCACACACACGCCACTGATTTTGATGAATGTTTCCACGCAGAAATCTGGTCCATGTGCACAAAGTCCAACACTCAGTACAGCCCCTCAGTGCACTTACTACACAAAGCATTTTGGATCTGCTTTTTCTCAGCCTATAGCCATACCATTAGTCTAAAAGGTTTTTGAAAAACAGTTCATACGAATAACATGATTTCCTTTCAGTCTGGAATCAGGTATGGCTATGTAAAAAAAAATATATTTATAGTTATATCTGGAATTTCAGATTCAGTGTTTATGTAACTTTTCTGTATAAGCCTAATGAATGAGCTCATGTCAAAAAGGGGCGTATAGTTTCCATTTCAGCATTATGCAAATATAAAACTTTGCATAATGGATAAACAATACATTAATTACAAACCAATTTTTTTTACATTATTCCTAAATGTAAAAGCAGTACTTTGATATCGCCCTTCTAAATACATGAATACCAATGAAACTGTTTTGTAGTAGTCAGCTCTCATTCAATCATTTGTGCTGCACGTCTGTGCACATTTTTGTCATTTTCCTTGTTCAAAGGTCTGTTTTTTTGTTTTTTTTTATAGCCACATCAGTATTTATATCAAGTTCGACTTTAATAAACATACATTTTCAGTTTAGTCTTATTTTATGCATGTCTATAGAGGTCATTTACAAAAATGATTCAATATGCAAAATGCACTTTGCCATGTTTGTTCCCACAATTTCAGCATCCTTGCAGCTGAGTGCAAGGGTGCAGGATGCAGAAATGTACAGTATGCATTTGCTCTCGAGTGCAAGCTGCATTTAGCTTTGCCAGAGTAAAGAATCCATCACTTCCAAAGCCTAATTTCAAAACTGAATTCACATCTGATTTGCTATGCAAAAGTCTCTTGCAACAAGCTGTGGTAACAATTGAGCTACTATCAGATACAAGTTGGCAGTAGATCCATGGATCATCAACATCAATACATGTACCACTGGTCAGCGAGCCAGGACGGAAGTAACTGAGAAAACTGTACCAGATTTCCAGGAATGTTCCCTGGCTTTGATGCTTTGTCTTCTCAATTTATTTGTCTCCAGTTTGTACACTTCCTATGAGAATATTACACTATGATAGTTACACAGTGATCAAGTTAAGCATGACATTAATGGCTGGTGTGACACATTATTGTGACAGTTATAATATAAGTGCAAAGCCTCAGCTGCAGGTGGGTTAATCTGCCCCATGCAGTAAGCTGTGCTAACCAACCTGATGTTTTTCATGTTTTGTGCCATTTCTATCTTGCAGGCAGGAAGCAAAACATTCCAAAATACCACTTCATAGACTTGATCGCACTGAGCCCACTGGTGCAATCGCAGGTCAGGTGACTATCACTAGAAAATGCAGTAGAGCACATCTGTCTTTGTAAACTGTGGGAAACACTTACAGCTCGAATGTGGATTTCTTAGCCTGGCTCTCCTGTAGTTGTTCCAAATCAAGCTTTAGTTTCGACAGGCTTTGTTCTTGAGACTTGATCTGAGCTGAAAAGACAAAAAACATAAGTGGCAACAACTGACAATCTGATTTCTACAGCCGAAAAAGCTTGAAAACATTTACTATAGAAAAGGTTTTGAACACAATTAAAAAAAACTTTGGATGATCACAAAGCAAATGTAATTTAATGTCTAATTGGTACACTTATAGGCACATTTATCAAAGGTCGAATTTCGAATTCATGTGAGTTTTTTTAACCTCCCATAAATTCAACCACTCGAAATGTATTAATAAAATCAAATTTTATAAACTCAAACAAATTTAAATGACCCAGAAACTCGTATATGATCAGAATTAGAAAAAATTAATTCAAGTTTTTTTCTCCAAAAAAAAAACTCGAATGTCAGGAAGGCTGTAAACATTACCATATTGATCCCTGGACCTCTCCCATTGACTTATACAGGAATTTGGCACATTTAAGGCGGTGAATAGTCTAATTCGAGTTCTTATAGAGTCAGAGTATGATAAAGCTCAAAAATTCTAAATTTGTATTAAAACTTGAATCAAGTTTGGATAATTCGAATGAGAGTTTTGACCAAAAAAAATACATTAAATCAAATTCACCCTTAATAAATTTGCCCCTTAATGTCAAATTGGTATTTGCCTCGAAGACCAAGAATCCCAGAAAAGAAACTGGCTTTGCTAAAAGTGCAAAAGACAGATTTGGGATGTCAAACTTCTGACTTCAACCAGGGCATTACCTGCACAATGAATATTTTCACTGTACTTGCATGGGTTCCACCTGGTACGCCAAACAGGAACATTAGATGAAACTGACCTGTGTGTACCTAACTACTATAGGTTATGAGGCCTAGCACAGTGTTTACCACTTGTATTACATGACCCCATTGTATTGCACGATCAGCTACAGTCAGAGATATAAAGCAATGTATAATGGGGGCTATATAAACAAAGGATGATAAAAACCCTGCAGCAAATGGTTAAGGGGACATAGAGCATCAAGAATAAGCATATGAAATGGCATGATGCATATTTTAAAAATAAAGAGAATGTCCCTTTAACCAGGGCCGTAACTAGGTCCTGGAAGGCACATGTCTTGGGAGCAGGCGGTAGGGGGCAAACTTCGAGGGGGAGTTGGCTGGAGAAGTGGGGAATAGGGGCAAAGCTGTGAGAAAGCTGTGCACTAAGTGATGCCAGCAGCAGCGGGTTTGTTGTGGGCACCGGACCAAGTCGTATTTACCTTGGGTTACATGTGGCTTAAACATGTAAATTTGCTCTTTGCACTTAAGTTTCTTTGAGCAAATAAGACGTATGGCCAAAACCATCCTTAACATTGTCATACAATTAGATTTGTTTCATACAATATTTACCGTATAGTTCCTGCATAACCTTTTCTTTCTCTGCTACGGTATCTAGTAATGTCTCCTGTGAACAGAAACATTAAGAAAATGATTACATTGATCAGATATAGGACAGTATATGCAAACTCTATTAGAACTCTATTAAATCTGTAATTAAAGATAATACATTTAGAACTGTGGGACTGCTAATGAAAAAAATGGTCTGTGGTAGTTGACACTGATAAGAATCTAGTGCAATACAGTCATAGAACGTGTATGATTAACCTTGCAGCATTTTGTTTTGTTTTGTTTTGCTGTAAACATCAGAATTGTAAATACCAGTGTAATAAACAGACTTGAATATTCTATTACATATCTTATTTTTTGGGCAGTTATTCAATAGAAAAGTCTGGTAACCAAACTAGGTAGCCATCTAGCCCGTGTTTCTTACATGTTCCTATTGCATTTGACTACTCACTCATTCATTATCTAGTACCCAAGCATTGCGCCTACTACTATTATGGAGGACTACTGCATTAGAGACAAGACATAATTTTGCAGACTGAAACAGAAACATTTTATACCAGAGTTATAACACAGATTGACAAGCCAACAGTTACCTCTGCTCAATAAACTGAAACGAGACTACAGAGGGAAAAATTATAATTACTTGCTCTAAAGTAAAATGTACTCCAGTCCTGCAAGCAATAAGCCTCACTGCCGCACTAATCAGCTTTCTGGCTAAGAGGAAAGTTGGACAGGAATTGTGATCAGAAGTGTACTTAAGTTTGCAGATCAATGCTACAGCTGTATAGAACAGCAGAGACAGCAGAAGACCTATCAGATGGGGTTGGTCAGTTATCTGAGGGATCAAGTGAAAGATAAATCAATTACTAGATTCAGAGGTAGGCAAGACAGGACAGGCAGCACAAGGTGTTAAAGCTTTCTTTATTAAAATTCCCATACACAATGAATGCTGCTGATTCAGCCCCTCCTGACTAAGCTTATTGGTCTGTGCATGGGACCACGGGTCAGCCTGAAAACTGGCCAGATAATTTCATCCGGCCAGCCAACAAACAATACAAGAAGTAAAGAGGGCCCGGCAAAGCTGAGCTGAGAATTCCCCGATCATGCAGCAATATCCCCAAACAAGCAGATTTCAATTAGTATGGCTAGCTTAAAGGGCTTGTTTACCTTACATTTTTTTTGTTATTTTCAGATGGTTCACCAGAAATAAAGACTCATCTTTTATTTTTTACTATATTTTCAAAATCGAAGTTTATAGTTTAATGTTCCTCCTTCTGGTTTTTCCTTTTTGCAGTTCAGTAATGCAATAATTACAGTTTGCTACATTTAGTGGATACATTTCTCAGCAGCATGTGTGTATATTAGCAACTACTGTATCAATTCTAAAAGCTGCCTATGTGTTCATTGGCTTGGTCTCAGACATTTCTCTGGCAAAAAAAAAAACACTTCTGACATTAACCTAAATTAAGAAATATTGCTGTTTTTGCTGTAGTTTACTGTGAGCATGTGGTATCTTTCCCTATAAAGTTATCTAAATATAATACAGATACTAGAAGCACAATATTGCATTTTGAGAGGAAACTTATTATTAGGAGGTGACCAAAAAACATATATATATTTATAATTATATATTTATAATTGTTAGAGTGTAAAACTTGGTAGATTGCATGTTATCCTCCAGTTGTTCCTCCACCACCCTGCTCTGCACATATCTGTAACAGTCCGTGCTCTGATCTGAGTAGAAGTCAGGTTTAGATGGCAATAATTAACTGTGTGTGACAGAACCATTGAACCTGCGCTTTAAAGGTAAAACTTTACACCAGTGGTATACTGAAAGCAACTTCCTGCATACATACCAAATTGACTAGCTTTATTAACAATAAATAAGGCATTGTCAAGGAAAGTATAGCTCACCTTTTCACTGTGGCACGCCTCATTTGCATTTTGCAACTGAGAGTTATGCAAGGACTGGATGGTGTCGATCTGTTTCTTCTGTCTTTCCAGCTTGTCCTGGAATTCATTCTTTTTCAGTTCAACTGCTCCCCGTTCTGCAGCTACCCTATGCATTCTGCTCTCCAGTTCTGCCAATTGTTTCTACAAGAAAAATAAATAAAATGCCAGAAAATGTCACAGAAAGGAATACGTTCATCTCGGTGGTAGTGTTAATATATAGTACAACTGAAGCAGCATTGTTTTATCATATTCTATTTTATTACCCCATTTTTGAACTGTATTTTTTTTTAATGAACTGTATTTTTTTTTTTAACTGTAGATTTTGTTTGTCCTTGCTCTTATTTCTAGGTAGCTGCTCAATAAAGTAGGACTCCCAGCTTTTACAGTTTCATACATTAGTTGCTGGCATTCTTCATTATCAGCAGCTTCAAACCCTCCTAAGCATGCTCCAGCCCAAACTAGCTAATGTATCAAATTGCTACTCTATGACATTCTTAAAAGGTCAGTTCGCTTAAAAATGTATTTTTAGTATTACGTAAACAGTTAATTTTAACAAATTTTAACAAATTAAATGGCAATTATTTTGTGTATTGTTCAGCAGCTTCAGTTTGGAATTGAAGAGGTTATGTGGTCTCTAGGGTCCCAGTTGAATGAGAGACAGGGATATAAATAGGAGAGGGTCTGAACAGAAAACTAAGTAATGAAAGGTAAACAGTAAAATTGTAGCCTCGTAGAACAATCTTTTTTTGGCCTCAAAATGTTAAATAATTTGAAAGGTAAAAAGAGGCAGATGAAGATGGAAAATAATTCAGAATTAATTAAAAATGAACAGTTGGTAAGAATAGGTCATTCTAGAACACCCTAAAAGTTAACAACGGTGAACTACAGAACCACTTTTACAGGTAGGTCATCCTTAAAGTGATACTGACACTAAAAAATGAAATTTAACATATGAATGTACATTAATTGTTACCTATAGGTCATGTTGATCATTTTTTGCTGAGAGGTTTGTTTTTGTATATAACTGTTAGCTGCAATTTCTAAGCCTGACTCTCTGACACCCTGACTCTCTGACTTTGCCAGCCTAACAGTCCCATCTCAGTCTGTTAGTTACAGTTTGTAATGATAACAGATGCCGGGTGCACAAATATGGCAGCCCCCTCATACAGGAACATGGGGGATCAGACAGGTAATGTAAAAGCATCATGCAAATACCTTATGGCAAAGTTAGAAGTAGCTTTCAAAGCCAATATTATAATAGAGGTAAAAAAAGAGTTTGACTTCAGGTGTCAGAATCTCTTTAATTTCAGTTATAGAATTACACATTAGAAAGGAAGCAGAACCTGTGGGGGCAGTAAATTCAATATATCTTGCTATTATAGGTTAACTTACCAATGTATTAGGGGCCTAAATTGTATTTTCTATAGGACCCAGAAACATCCAATTATGCCAATGTATTACATTATCCCCAATCAGTGGCTCATGAGCAACATGCTGCTCTGTGAACCCTTGGATGTTGCTCTCAGTGGCCTCAAAGCAAGTGCTGCTTTTTTTAATTTTGGCCCCATTTGGAACATTTTGCATTTCCTTAGTGTATAAAAAACACCACAATTTATAAAGCATATAAAGGTTATTTTTCCTCATCAGACAGGGTGTGATGGCAGCCTCACTTGTATGGGCTAGGCTACCACACATCATCAATAAATAAATATATATCATAAATAACAAATGAAAGTTACAAAGTTGATATGGTGGTGTGAATGTGTCATGGATGTTTATTGATGTTTGAAGAACAAAGTTCACATTGAATATGCAGGTTGCAGGGCCTTAAATGTAAATTTTTTCAGGTGGATTTAAGGGGGGAGGAAGAAAAGCATTCCTGCAGTAAAGCATTACTGCATTTCTGGAGATGAATATTTAATGAGAATGCAGTGTGCTTTCTGAACTGTGTCAGGCACATCCTGCTTGGCAAAAGGACCAGGATAGCGTGTGTACACATTAAAACAAATATATCAGCTCTGTACTACTTAATACTCCTATTGTGCATCATGCTAATGAGGGTGGCGGAATTCCAACTATCCAAGCCTTCTTCTGTGTATGCACGGATACATATAGACAAATAGGAATCATACATTGCCCACTGCTAAGGTATTAAGAATTCGCAGGTGAAGCGAGCATGGTTAAGCCATCCTTTCATTAGTAGGTTCATCCATTTCACAGAATTCAATAAAATCAACCAAATTATATATTTGTAAAAGTTTTCAAATTAGGCTCCACATGGATCCCCCAAGGTTACTCGGCTCAGATTTATAATTCACAATATTTAGGAGTTCTGGTAATTATTAATAGCCCTTTGTGGACCATCGGTGGACTATTTGGCTACTGTGTATCCAAATGCATGTTTTTTTATCCTGTTACATTCATCCAATTACATCTTTAAAGTTCCCACCTGCTGCAGTGTGTCACACTGACAAACCAAGATTTTATAGCTTTAACAATAACAGAACAAACCCTCATTAGATCAGATTGCATTACATAAGACCAATGATGTGGTGCTAAATGAAAGACGATAGCAGAAAGCGAAAATGAGCTTTGTAATAATAATCATTTGATATGCAGGGATATTAAAACTATTACCATACGTTAGGAAATACTTAGTAGTAAATAGGCACCTGCAGTTCGGCACATCGTGAGCTTGTGATCCAGTAGTTTATTGTTAAAACAAAAATACATGCCAACAGGACCGCTATAAGGATAGGTGGTGACTTCATTCCTCTACGACCATTGCCTGATCCCATCATTCTGCAGCAGCTGCAAACCTGTGGGGAAATCCACTACATAATTATTGGAGAAAAAAAATAAACAATCTGCCAACTGTGCTTGTATGCAAAGTATAAATGAAAAGTTTTTTTGGTTTTTTTCAAACAATAGGGCACAACTGCTGTTTATTCGGGAGACTGATCATTTCTCACACAGCCCATTCTCAGCTGGGTCAGATAAGTAATATTTATGTTATTCCATTTTATCCTATGGTATGGCGTGGATATTATAGAAAAATCAAGTGTCAAGGCGTCTCTCACACAGCAGCCCCTCTGGCATTTGCCAAAACCCACAGATTGCCATAATGGTTCCTGACTGGCTGGATATTATCTGCAGCACCAGAAGGAATCTCTGACCATTGAAGATCTAGTACCAGGTAAGATATTCGCTCATGCAGTGTCAGCAGGGTGGTCAAAAATTACAATTTGGACTTTGCCTGCTCACCCTCTTCCCTCCTCAGCATGCAACTAACAGAGTACCTTCTCTTCATTACTGGATTGATTGCTTTATTGTCAAATTAGGGCAACCAAAATTCCTGTGGGATTATATTATATTATCCCCATAAAGCTTTGGTAGTATTGCAGAAACCTACTCTGCTGTCAATAGTAGTATAGAATGGGTGACCATCAGAAGGAGGGTAAATTAGGATAGAGTTTTTCAGATACTAACAATTAAGCCATCTGCAGATTTAAAAAAGGCACTTTTCCAATTTTACAGCTACTAACAGCTATTTTATGCAAAAATATATTTTAAAAGGCTGTATTTCTAAGGAGTACGGCTACATCCAACGGCAAAGATGAATAGAATTCTGTTTTTCACTGGAATACATACTGTCAGATGTAAAGGCATGTAAACAAGGAACTATTCAACTTTATTTCATGCGATTTTACACTACAATGTGGAGGATCAGAATCTGTCCAGATCTGATCATGGTATTGTGCGTATTTCAGCCCTAATATCGATAATATATTCGGCTTTTACTGTGCTGTTCTCTGTTAGATCCATAAAACTGAATAGCGATTTGTTCCCTTTAAAGCCAGGTCTATATGGATGGAATCGTGTAGTGCATGGTTTGACGCTAGCTTTTTTTTATTATACTGGTAACTAATCGGCTATGTGTTGTGTGCATTTCATAGGCAGGTAAATAATACTTTGTATCCTGGAGCATACTGCTTGAGAATACGTGTAACAGGTGCCATCGTCATCAGGAAATGAAAGGAAGGAAAAAAAAATATATATATAGGAGGAAGGCTAGAAAATGCAGATACTTTTATCAACCGCAAGATGAACTGCACTAACCGTCTGGAGAGAAAAAAACATCCTGGTTAGGTTTGGTTTAATGATGGATGGCTGCTGTAAGAGCTCAGTACAAGTAATGTGTGATAACATCATGCTAGGCCACATCATTTCTGGCTGTTGCTTCTCAAATGCCATAGGAAATCTTTATTCCAGCCTTTATCAGGTTGCTTTCATTGTATGTATTTGAATGTGTGTGTATATGCAGCGCTGTACTTTTTTTACTCTATAGTAAAAGTACTCACTGGGAGGCCAAACACTGCAATATATATATATATATATATATATATATATACACATACATATACACACACACACACATCACAAAGTTTGTGTCCTTAGAGGTACCTGACCTGAAGAGCTTGCAATGTTGTAGTTGGGTCATACTGGTTGGTCTTTTAGTGGAGACAGTGAGCGGAGCAGGACAGGATCTGTAATTCTGCATGTGCTGCAATTTAGCATTCAGTTGTTGTGGAATCCCCCTGGCATAATCCAGTGTTAAGATGCAAACGAATAATGGGCATTGCTGTTTTAACAGCTGAGTGTGTAAAGTCGATGCTTTAAATAAGAAAAACAAATCCCTGAAGGAGGTTCATATGGTTTGTTTGCAATTGGCAAAGTTCACTGACAGTTTCCACCAGTGACTGTTAACAGGTTTTCATGTACTCATTCAAGCTGCAATCCACACCCACCCAGCAGGGTGAATACAGGGAGTCATAGTGGGTGCAGTAAGCAAGAACATTTATTTGCACACCAAACAGATTTAGGTGTGAAATAGAAGATTATGTGTACTTCCTATCTGACTAGGTGTGAGCTGATGATATCTGCCAGCTCATGTAAATTGTTTAAGCCCTAATGTCTGTGCAAATAATATCTGAATAAGGATTGGCCTGGGCAGATTTAAAAATCACATCAGGCAATGACTACATTGGATGGGACTGCAGACACCCCTATTGGGGCTGGTAGATGACCTGACTTGGTATGGGTCTACATTTACCTATTTACTTTGTAAACCTGTTTTCCAGCTGTTAGTAAGCAAACACACAAACCAGGAACTGGTCATATAAATAGAATATTTACCCCATAAAAAAAAATTCTAGTACTTATACAACAGGATTCCCCCAACCTTTTGTAGCAGTGAGCCACATTCAAATGTGAAGAAAGTGTGTAACACAAGCATGCAAACTTTTCCCCAGGGTGTCAAATTTGGGCCGTGATTGGCTTTTAGTAGCTCCTATGTGGACTGGCAGCCTACAGGAGGCTCTGTTTGGCACTAAACAGTTTTTATGCAGCTACAGCCAGGGATTCAAAAACAAGCCCCTGCTTTAAAGGAGCAGTAACATCAAACTATTAAAGTGTTTTAAAGTAGTATGAATTGAATGCTCTGCACTGGTAAAACTGCTGTGTTTTACACAACAGCCCCTGGGATGTTGCTCAGAGTGGCCTTAAAGGAACAGTAACACCAAACAATGAAAGGGTTTCAAAATTAAGAAAATATAACGTATTGTTGCCCTGGTAAAATTGCTGTGTTTGCCACACAAACACTACTATTGTTTATATAAATAAGATGCTGTTTAGCCATGGGGGCAGTCATTCAGAGGAGGAAGAGGCTTGACAAAGGGCCCAGTAGAGGCCTGAAACATTGACACTTTGTTTGTGAGTTGAATATACAACAATCAGGGATTTAATCTCATCAGTTGTGCCACAGGTTTTTGTTTTGTTTGCATTCAATTTCTGGGCTTTGGCCTTTGGGCAGCTTTGGGCCCTATACCCGATGGCACCTGACACCACAATGGTGGTATAAACTGGAGTAGCACTCCACCTTGGGATTCATTCAAAAGGAGAAAAGGCTCAGGTTACACAACAGATAAGCTCTGTAGAACATAATGGTGTTATCTGTTATCCACTATTTAACCTGTGCCATATAGTCTTTATTCAATTCCCTCCATTTCTACACAGCAGCTTGTTTATATGAACTATAGTAGTGTTTCTGAAGCAAACACATCAGTTTTACCAGTGCAGGGCAACACAGTACATTATATTTTAATTACTTTAAAACACTTTCATTGTTTAGGGTTACTGTTCCTTTAAGGCCACATTTAGAACAACATCCAATGGGTTGGTGAGCAAGATCCTGCTTGCGAGCCATTGGTTTGGGAACACTGCTGTACAGAGATTAGTGAGCTACTTTGAAAGAAGCACCTTGCTTTATTGCACATGCTAAATGTACACACACCACCAGCTTGTTTATAGTCTACACAAGTAACCAACACACATACAACAGTTTTACATCTGACCCCCACCTCACTGTAATGTGAAATGAGGACTAAAGTTTTTCTCCAACTAAAGGATCCTATGAAGTGTGGAGGGACAAAAAAAAACAAAAAAAAAATCCTTTTCATTGGGACATAAAGGGAACTTTACATTGACTTTGATCCTCAGGCCTAAGGCCAAGGGACCATACACAGTGGATTGTCCTCTTTCCTCTGCATGCATTTTCTGCTTTGCTACTAGGCAGAGGAAAGCAAATCCTCCATTATGCATGCTTTCCTGTAGTTCCATTAACAGACATGGTGTTGACCTCCCATAAACTCGAAATTCGACCAGTAGAATACAATAAAATCAATTTTAAAAGTCATGTGAATAGTATCAACCCTAAAACTTGAATCGCATTGGAATCAAATTTAAAAACCTTGCAGAAAAAAACTTGCAGCAGGAAGGCTGAAAATAAATCCTGATTCAATCAATCGCACCTCCTGCAGTTATGCCACTGCCTAACAGCTACATATTATACAATTTAGCCACCAACACATGTGGCCATATATCACTGATGTTTTTATTAATCCATTCCTATTCTCTTGGGTAGGCTTTATTTGATTTGCAAATTTCTATGTGATTTCAGAATAAAAATACACTTCAATTGATCTGAAAGTAGAGTTTAATCTTCCCATACAAAGATGGCCCATTACATTTATATGTTCTTGGATTGATTCTAGTTGACATTTAAAGGGGTTGTTCACCTTTGAGTTAACTTTTAGTATAATGTAGAGAGTGATATTCTGAGACAATTTGCAATTGGTTTTAATTTTTTATTGTTTGTGGTTTTATAGTTATTTAGCTTATTATTCAGCAGCTCTCTAGTTTGCAGTGTCAGCAATTTGGTTTCTAGGGTACAAATTACCCTAGCAACCCTGCATTGATTTGAATAAGAGACTGGAATATGAGTAGGAGAGGGACTGAATAGAATGATAAGTAATAAGAAGTGGCAATAACAATACATTTGTAGCCTTACAGAGCATTTGTTTTTAGATGGTGTCAGTGACCCCCATTTGAAAGCTGCAAAGAAACAGAAGAAAATTGCAAATCATTAAAAAAAACTATGAAAAATAAATAATGAAGACCAATTGAAAAGTTTCTTAGAATTGGCCCTTCTACAATATACTAAAAGTTAATTTGAAGGTGAACCACCTATTTAAAAAAATTAAAAAAACACAAAAGCCAATAAGACCCAAAGAACTTATTCAATAAAACAGATATAGATATGGCTGAGCTAAGCCAGGAATTGCAATAGAAATGGTATGGTCTTAAAGGGTTTGTTCACCTTTTAGTTAATTTTTAGTATGATGCAGCGAGTGATAGTCTGAGATAATTTGCAATTGGAATTCATGTTTTATTATTTGTGGTTTTGAGTTATTTAGGTTTTTTATTCATCAGCTTTCCAGTTCTGCAATATGGTTACCCTAGAAGCCATGTATTGATTTGAATAAGAGATTGAATATAAATAGGAGATTGTCTGAATATAAAGATAAATAATAAAAAGTAGCATTAGCAACATTGTAGCCTGAGAGCATTTATTTTGTAGATGGGCCCAGTGACCCCAATTTGAAAACTGGAAATAGTTAGAAGAAGACAAATAATTAAAAAACTATAAAAAATAATCAAGACCAATTGAAAAGTTTCTTAAAATTGACCCTTCTATTACATACTAAGAGTTGTGACCCACCTATAAGACAACTGAGCAACAGAAGAGACTTACTGTTCATTTAAAAATACAGTGCAATGTCAAGAATCCACAAAAACAGGTTTATCAGTTACACAGCAATTCATTGTTATTATTAGACTATAAAAGAAAACTGATATCCCTCTTAAACAAGGGCTAAACAAAGCATTTGAGGCCAAGCAAACGGTTCTATGCAATCATTCTGGTCATTACAGGTTTGGCAGCTTTACAGAAACCATGGTTTAATATTTTTCTTGATGCCAGAATGTTAATTATTTACTAATTACAATAAAATACCCATTGCCTTACCAACTAAATACTGTTATTGAACTGGAAATGCAATCACCATAAGGCAGGGAGTGTCATACTGTGAACCCATTTGGGGCAAGTGTGAAACCCCAGCCCAGTGGAAGAATGCTCATGGAATTTATTTGTAAATGCATCTATATTTCCACCAGGACTTAGTGGGAAAGAAATCAAACACAATCTAACATTTATACCAAACTCAGAGAGAAAGCAGTCAGAAATTATGTTTTATAGCAAAGGACAACCAAGAAATAATTACTGACACATTGGCTGTCCATGAAGCTAACATTAACATATAACTACTATCTTCCATGTCCCCACTCTCATAGCCAAATATTTTTCACTTCTTTTTAAAACCTAAAAACATAATAAGGGCCAGTAATGCGGTCACTCAACTTACTGTACTAGCTCACATGTTCAGAAGCCCTATCATAAAAGATTATCAGAAAGTGATGTTACATCGGTTTTAGAAGCGGATATGTGGCCAATTATTGCTCCTAATGTAGACTGCACTGATTGCTATACTTTCCAGTAAAGTGGAAAAAAAACAGCGGTAAGGAGAGCACAATATCCATAGACATAGAGGCACATTTATCAAGGGTCGAATTTCAAATTCATGTGAGTTAAACTACCATGAACTTAAAATTCGACCAATAGAAATCCAGGATTCGGTTCAGCATTCAACCTTTTTAGCAAGATAGGATTCGTCCTTCATATGTGAATAAGGTGTGGGAAGGGAAATCGAGCAACTTTTTGTCACAATACAAGGAGTAATCATTTTTTCCCCACCTTTTCCTTTCCTGCCCTGCCCCTAATTTGCATATGCAAATTAGGATTTGGTTCCGTATTCAGCCAAATCTTTCATGAATGATTTGGGTATTTGGCCGAATCCCAATGAGTGGATTCGGTGCATTCCTAATAGAAACTTATTTTAAAAATTTAATATTTAAAACTCAGGTGAACAGAATCAACTAGAAAACTCGAATCAAATTGAGTTTTAGGCTGGTGCAGACAGGGAGATTCGGGGAGATTCTGTCGCCTCTTCTGCGAGGCGACAATCTCCCCAAACTGCCTTCTCCCTGTCCGCCGCCTGTTTAAATCAGAAAGCGCCAATGCACACGCAGCGCTGCGAAATCGCTGCACCACGTGTGCATTGGCGCTGGCGCATTTTGAGTTAAACAGGCGGCAGACAGGGAGAAGGCAGGTCGGGGAGATTGTCGCCTCGCAGAATCGCCAGGCAACAGAAACTCCCCGAATCTCCCTGTCTGCACTAGCCCTTTAAGAGAAAAACCCCCAACGTCAGAAAGGGTGCAAACAATCAACTGCAACTGACTGATGATGATTTTCATCTTGGAATTAATCTCAGCACTGAAACAGCTTAGCTGTTATCTGATATGCAAATACGTGCTTTCAGCTGTAATGAAACCTGAATGACAACATCATAGTTTATTTACATAAAATATATATTAGGGTAAAGGCACATGTTTATTTTGACATCTGCTTCTACAGTGGTGGTAAAAACACAGAATGAACCAGTATCCTTATTGCTTTTTGAGAAAAACACATAACTTAATGTAGGTCAACAGGATATCTGAATGATCATAAGAATTTATTTTTCCTGTTTTTCCTGTTTATAGGCTTGTTCCATTTTTTAACACTTTTTTGTTCAGTAGTTTTCATTGCAGAGTCAGATACAGGTTAACTAGAAAAATTTTCAGTTATATACTATGTTTTATTTTTGACCATTTTTAATATTGAATTTGAAACTTTAATGCTCCTTTCTTTCAGTTCTGTAATCCAGAGACGGAACTTGAAATGTTATAAATTGCTACATTTCTCAGAAGCATCTTAACAACATTGGCAACTATTTAAATGAAACTCAAGGATTTTGCTCAGCAGGGCCAAGGATGAGAAGTGTATGAAGTAAAGTGTGGGTCAATAAAAGCTCAACCCTCACCCGGGCTTCCCTCCTCCTTTTAAAGACCAACGCCAAACCAACCTGCCAATTACTTCATAAAAGGTGCGGGCTCCCGCACTCCTATAAAATTGGAAGACAGAAGTGAGCAGTCTAAGGATGTGGGTGGGTAAAACAGGCAGAAGAGCTCAACCCAAACTCACCTGCTACCCTCAAACGTCCCAGAGCAGTCAGACCGACCCGCAGTTATCGGGCAAGCCTGCACATCTATAGTCCTCACCCAATGAGATATTTTGACAAATTGGCCACTGGGGAGGGCCCAAACACGGTCGACAAATCTGCCTACTTTGTCTGAAGAGGTCAAATCTCCTAATTAAATTTGCTCTGTATTGGTCTGGCTCTGCAATCAAACACTTTAAAACATGAAAAATCCTTCCAGGTAGTGCCCTGGTTGGGATAAAAGCAACAACCCCAGCACTTCAAGGCAGAAATTCTACCTGCTGAGACCCCATGGTGCCCATGGAGACTTATTTCTGATCTGCCCCATTACTCTGACATTACTTCCAATTTCAAAACACCTATGACTATAATGGAACTTTCTCTTAAAGGATAAGAGAGCAGTACACTCCTCCACTGCTGAATAGGATGCCAAGAAAGCAGAGAATATTTTCAACCCCAAGAACATAGCTTTCTATTAAAAAAAGAATATATTTTGAAAGTCTGGTTCAGTAAAGAAAATGGTAAACTTACACAATACACAAACAAAATGCACAGAGAGAACCAGTTTGGCTTTAGCTGTAGTATCATTTCCTTTTAAAAGTAACTGATGAAATACCCCATTATACTCAGTGGATCATACTGATGTATCCAATTGCTATGTGCTACAATAGCTCTCTGTAGTACAGTCACCCAGTATGCCCAAACCACTGCAGCTGCTCAGTTGTTCTTATAAATCCTCAATGATATGGTCTAG
>CM044431.1:145918153-145932343 GCA_024363595.1 Xenopus borealis
AGGGGCGGCAAAATGCTGCTCCTTATAACTAAGAGCTGAATTTCTGGTTTTCAACCCGTGCTCTGCACTAGCGCCGTGGACCCCCCCACCCCTGTCTGACGCTGAAAAAGTGAGCGCCATGGGGAAGGAGGGGTTGCAAATGGAAGGCCGCCTAAGGCGGCTAAATGGGCTGGATCGCCCCTGATTACAGCAGGATTTAACCAGTTGCTAGCCAAATTGAAACAGCAGTGGCAGAGGCTAAAACTCTAAGTCAAGGAACTGCTGGGAATTGCGAATCTAGTACTGTGACCTAACAATGCACAGTCACAGGCAAAATACAGTGCTAAGGAAAGGTATGCACTGCACAACCATGCAGCAAATACAAATAAAAAATTCTGCTTTCGCTGTGGCTCAACACAACACACTGTAAATGATGCTACAAAAAGCTGCAAAATGCAAAATGGTAGGTCATTTTGCTAAGATCTGCTGTAGTTCTGCTAAAGATGTTCATGAAGTCACTACTATAAATGATACAGTATTAAGTGTTGTAAAAGCTGGTACATTTATTCCAGACAAGTTTATATGCACTGTCGATGTCAATACTGTTTCTGCTGACAAGGGACACTCCATTAACCTGATGCTTGATACAGGTTCAGCTGTTTCTATACTACCAAAGAATTATTATTTTTTTAAATACTTTGCAAAAGGTACACTTGTTGCACCTGCCCTGAGACTGGTCAGTTTTCTTAACGGATCCAATCCCTGTGCTTGGTTGTTTGCCATTTACTGTACAATTTGAATCAAATACTGCAAAATGTGACTTTTACATTGTGAATAAGGGTACTGCTATACTTGGAAGGGATCTCTTTTTTGCATTAAACCTACAATTAGTAGATGGTCTCATTACTACAGCACCAGTGACTGCCACACAGCCTGTGTCTAAAATTTCTAAAAATGGGGAAAACTTGCTATTGATTGATTGTGGGTTCTTTTGCAGATGCTCCTATAGACTACAGATTTGCTGTAACCTTGATAGACTATTACAGTAAATTACCTGAAATTGCATTTGTTTCTCATATAACATCAGCTGCAGTAATAACATTTCTGTCTACAGTCTACAGCAGAGAAGGAAATCCAAAGGAGTTAATATCAGACAACGGACAACAGTTTGTCTCATCTGAGTTTGAATTCTTTCCGAGAGAGAGGAATATTGTGCATAGGAAATCTTCAGTGTATTACCCACAAGCAATTGGAGAAAGCGATTCAACAGAAGTCTGAAAGAAGCACCACAAACAGCAAACCTTACTGGGAAAGCATTTACAACAGAGTTCCTACTAAACTACAGAGCAATGTGCCATGCAACAACCCAAGCATCTCCAGCTGAATTACTACATGGCAGACAGATGTGCACTAAGTTACATGTTGCAGACATCAAACTTCCACAAAATACTGTTCCTACAAACTCATCTACTGCAGACATTGTCAAAAGTCAACAAGCCAAATGCATGGCTTATACTGACAGAAAACATGGTGCAAGAGAAGTGCATTTTCAGCCTGGATCTTTAGTCAGAATTAAGAAACCAGGACTACTGAAACAAGGACAGTCTACATTTACTACACCACTTAAAGTGAGACACAGCAAGAACCATACACATATGTACTGTCTGACGGACGCATATGGAATGCAAGTCATCTTGCTCCTGCTAGATATGACTTTGGAGACGTTCCATTTGATGAGGGACATTTCCCTATTCCTGATGCCAATTGTAATAGGCCTGAAGAAAGAGCCTATGAGGCATACTGAGAGAACCAGAAAACTACCTGCATGGACCAAGGACTATGTGTTGTGAATAATGTATATTATTGCTTTAAGATGCATTGGTGTTGTTTATTACATTTGCCCAAATGCTTTCCTAATATAGGGGGAATATGTGATGTTTATACAAATGGCCTGTAGATGTCACTGTGCACATGAGTTATACTGTACATACACAGTACTGTCTATACTGGTGCTAGAGTTGATGTTATTGTTGTGTAATGGTTGCATGAACCTGCTAATAAAGCACTTTGCTATCAAAACACAACACCATATTTTTCTTTTTTTTTTAAATCTTCATTTTCTCAGAGAACAAGAGATAATTTTAGAAAACAAAACAGTAGAAAAAATGCCTTAGATGGCTGGTACTGCACAGCCACCCCCCTCCTTTCAAGTTATTGTACCCACATAAAATCCCACAACATGTGGTATAGGTCTACCGTCCATCTACATCCTTTCCAGCAATCAGAATAATAGTTAAGATTAATTTTGCTTAGCTTACATACACATACAATAAAAATTGTCCACAACTTACAGAGGAAGCAAACAAAATTAAGCTAGATAAAGACATTTCTGAAGATACCTTAGAAATGCATATTACATTTATCCACAAAAAAGGCAAGTATCCACTGGGGGGCTACAGGCTTAACTTCTTATGCAACACTGACCTCAAATGATATGCCATAGGCCTCAAATTATATGCTAAAGTGTTGGTCCAAAGGCCCAAAAAACATTCTACTGACCCTCACCAATCCTGAACAGATTGTTTTTGTCCCTGAACAAGAAGCTAAGAATAAAAATAAACTAATGCATTATTGCCAAAAAAGAAAATTCCAGTGGTGCTCTTGTCCACAGAGGTTGAAAAGGCTTCCTGCAGAGTAAATTATGCCTTTGTTTGGTTACAGTAGGTCTGGGACTCCACATGGTCAGTATAGCACTCTATACTACCCCCAAAAGAAAAGTTACAAGTAAACTGTAACTTGTTAAACTGCTTTTAGATACACAATGGCACCCGACAGGGATGCCCACTCTTCCCCATGCTGTTTTTCTTATCAGTAGAGATCTTCCTAATTCATGTTATGCAATCCCAACTTAACAGGCCTCCAAATTGGAGCCACATAGCTGCATATGTGGACAATCTATTCTTTTTCATTTGAAAGCCTATTGTTTTGTGACCCAATGTTCTACCAATCTTCTAACTAATTTCAAAATTAATCTAGTGAGGCCACAGGCCATGCATTTGTCTATACTTCATCTTGTCTTTTCTGACTCTGGGCAAATTTCTGTTTAAGTAAGCACAAACATTTAAGTTAGTACTTCACATATCTAGGACTTGATCTAGGATCTGACCAATACTATCTGAGACTCAGAAGCAAAAGTTCGACAGTATATATCACCAGATTGAATAAGATTTTAAAAAGTGGTCCAAATCAAACCTTTTCTGGATAGGCCATGTTAACAGTCTAAAGATTAATGTCTTACCCAGATTCCTGTTTTTGTTCCAAACTATTCCATATCCTTCCACAGAACAACAGACAACACTCCTATTATTTGCAGAGCTATTATCAATTATGTTGGTACACTAAGGTGTATAGCTTTAAAGCAACAGATGATTTTAAGAGTACCATCATCTTTGTGGACTTTATTCTAACTATCCATGAGATTTTTGCATTCATTACCTTCTATAGACTGTTCCTTGTAAAGCATCTGTAGTTACTCAATGACCATAACATACTTTCCCTTATCTATACATTATCTTTTTTTCCACATGGATGATGTAGTTTAAACACATACATACACAATCAGTTCCACTGAGGTTTTTGGTAATCAGCATAATCCTGTTTCTAAGCGTTCCATACAGAACGTCGTTAAGAGTAATTGCTACAGTAATTTACAGTGACATTGGTGGAAACACTAAAGGATGTTAAAGCAATATACTGTAAGAACACCACTGGGGCTGCAGAAGGTAAATTTAAATGAATTGCTCTTTTATTCTGAATTGCTATTCCAGGGAATTTGACTGAACTGGATATGAGGAAAGATTACAATTTTAATGCAATGTCCCTGTTTTAATTTTTTTCTCAGAGATGAACATTCATATTTCAGTATGAAGACATCAAATTAGAGAATAAATTATCTAGTGATGGAATCAGCTTCAGCACTTTTATATGCCTTTATAGTTTATATATATTTGCAATGTACATTTATGAAGACAAAATAATAATAAGACAATTTAGTGCAGAAAACAAGTACCGATACTTACGCTATTGGTCAACCCTTTTGAAATAAAAAATAGCAACATGGCATTAAGGTGATACCTTTATACCATTTTTTATTTCAAAAGAGTTGACCAATAACATTTTTACTGGCTAACACGGTACAGCAACTTTACCTGCAATTACAAAGTCAATTACCCAATAGGATTACTTGCCTACAAGAAGGATTAACTATATCAAAATTCGTTTCAAGTTACTGTTTACTTATTACTTATTACGTATTATTATAAAAAGGAAATATTTTAGAAAAATTTTGAATTATTTAATTAAAATTAAATCAATGGGAAGTTTTTAAAAAAGGGGTTTCTGGATAACAGATACTATA
Source organism: Xenopus borealis (assembly GCA_024363595.1). Lineage (NCBI taxonomy): Eukaryota > Metazoa > Chordata > Amphibia > Anura > Pipidae > Xenopus > Xenopus borealis. The sequence continues at coordinate 145,922,550 of CM044431.1, forward strand.
CCTGTAAACTGATTGGTCATTGTGTTCTCCTGTGCAATAGGGTCTTAAATATTTGTTGGTGCCCAAAACACAGAAATAAGGAATGACGTCCATTGCCACAAAGAATGGTTACAGGAGACATCACCAGAAATCAAATCCCAACCAAATCTCCACAGATCACTTGCTCAAACACTAAGACACTCAAAAGTGCTCAAGACAAAGACTTTATAAGATAAAAATGAACATAGGCAATTTTGTCAGCAATTGTAATGTTAATCTACAAAGCCAAAGCAGCATTTTTGCTCATAATTCCAGTGTGGTCATGAGAGTGCAATGTTACAGATGCTACTGTGTCTGGTGCATCAGAATTGATGCATTGACGCTTCCATCTGGTTACTGTCATGTTCAGCATTGAGCATGAGAGTGACTTGTGTGCCTTTTTTTTTTTTGAGCAACTGTGTGTGGCAAATGACACAGGCCACTGTAGCAACTCTGGTGATTCTGCCTGGTTTAGAGGTGGCAGAAGCTTGTGTTTCCCTGCATCATTAGGCTCAGCTAGGTGAAATCAGTGTCGGACTGGGACACCAGGGGCCCACCCAAAAATCTTAGACCAGGGGCCCACCCAAAAACCTTAGACCAAGGACCCAACCAAAAACCTTAGACCAAGGGCCTACCAAAAAACCTAAGACCAGGGGCCAACTCTCAGTACTATTATCCTTCCTCTCCTCACTCAACCTCTATTTTCCTAGTATCTTTTCTTTACATGCTATAATCTATTATTCCATCTATTTAGCCTCTTTTTCTCATAGAAATAGGGAATGGCCATGAAATAGGATAAATGTTTAACAGCATGAGGGCCCACTGACACCTTGGCCCACCGGGAGTTTTCCTGGTATCCCGGTGGGCCAGTCCGACACTGGGTGAAATCCAAAAACAGGGGACAGGAGTTAGGCAGCAGTGGTGAGCACAATTATATGGAAGTACAAGAAGTGTGTGTTGATGCAAAACTAACTGTTGTATCTCATTATTCTTCCCAAATATATTGTCACATATTCACATCTCCTATATTCAAGAGCTTAATCAAGCTCAATCTCAAACCCTGGGACTGGTAACCTAGTTTTATACTCTGTATTTTCCCCATATAAATTCTGCACTGTTCTTTCTTCAACAGGGGTCCAAGAATATAACACAATAGAGTTAATTTATTACCTTACATTGAGATCAACACATTTACACCATTCATTAAAGGTAATACCTAAAACATTATGCTTATGTGTATTGGCACCAAGCACCATTGCAATGCAAATACACAGTGGGGCAGGTACACTTAAGGGCGAAGTGGCTAACACTAGCGTCAGTTCACCAGAAATCACATTCGCAGGGACATCACCAATTCACTAAACGGCGTAGGCGACAATTCGCTAGCCACCATCTAGGGACTGTCGCTGTAGCAAATGGACATTACTCTGCAAATTCACTAAAGTGTGGATGTTACTAAATGTTACCTCTTTCGCCAGAGTTTCCATCACCACCTTAGACCAGTCTCTTTTGTCTTTATTCATGTTCCTTGGACATTTGTAATAAAAAGTGCCCACTTTAAGCATTTGCACCAACATTACTAAGAAAGATGTCCATGCGACTTAAATGTACCCACTCTATTTAAATTAACCTAAGAGCAAGAGTGCTAGCGAAGTTTCACTAGCCAGTAATTAATGCTAGTGAAAATTCACTATGAAATGCTCGTCCAGCAGAATTAACGCTAGCGAAAAGTCACCCAGAGTTCGACACCCAGGACGAAACTTTGCATTTTAATGAATTAGAGTAGTAGTAACCAGGTCTGGACTGAGAATTAAAATAGGCCCTGGCATGTCAGGTACACAAAGGCCCAATCAGCCCATACAGAGGCCCAAACAGCCCCCACCAGCCCACTAAATACTGACTTTCTATGGCACCTTATAGCAGCCCCTCTGGCATTTGCCAGAACCCACAGATTGCTAGTCCGGGCCTGGTAGTAAAGAATTTGCACCTGTCGAAGTGGCACTGAGTATGCTAGGGTTGCCACCTGCCGGTATTTTACCAACCTGTCCGGTAAAAATGATGGCTGTTCCCAATGTTATTAATAGGAAAAAAAAGATAAATACTTTTTTTTTCTAGAAAAGGTGGCAACCCTAAGTATGACGAAGCAGCTGCTGGTGACAATTCGCACATAATGAATTTGCCCCATTGTTTGAATTTTGTACATGTGTTTTTAAAGGAACATTAACTCCAAAGAATTTAAGTGTTTTAAAGTAATGAAAATATAATGTACTGTTGCCCTGCACTGGTAAACTTGATCTGTTTGCTTCAGAAACACTACTATAGTTCATATACATAAGCTATGTAGTAATGGTGGAAATTGAAAAAAGGCTATATGACACAGGTTAAATAGTGGATAACAGATGACACCTTTATGTTCTGCAGATCAGATCTAGTATCTGATGTGTAACCTGAGCCTTTTCTCCTTTTAATGGCTGCCCCCATTGTTACACAGCAGCTTATTTATATAAACAATAGCAGTGTTTCTAAAGCAAACACAGGAGTTTTGTCAGTACAAGACAACACTACAATTTGGAGCAATTTCAAAAAGCGCGCCGCTCCGTGTGGATACGCGCCGGCGTTTTCAAGCAACGCCGGTGCGCTTACTTACTTGGCTATTCGGGGAGGTTCGGGGGCTACAAGTCGCGACGAGAAGTCGCCAGGCGACAAAATGCCCCCGAATCTCCCCGTCTGGCCTTAGCCTAAATGAGCTCTAGTGTTTGGTGCTGACTCTCAGTACTGTATTCAAAGTACTACCAGCTAATGCATTAAATATTGTATTTGTATTGTGCATTCTTATGATCTGAAATTTTTAGGGGCAACAGTAAAGCCTATTCAAGGACATGGCTTTCCGAGCTGTTCTACTCAACAAAACATCTAAACAGTTATTTATATTACTGTTGTAATCCTCTTAAGAGGAAAATTCCTAGCGTGCTTCAACCACCTCTTCTTGGCAAATGTTTTATGAACTGAAAAGATTCTGCAGCCTACTGCAGTTATGCTCTGTATAGATAATTCAGAAATAACATGACATTACTATTGTCAGTCAGGGATACATTCTTAAGGTGGCCATAGACGTAGAGATCCACTCGTTTGGCGACATCACCGATCTCTCCCCGATATGCCCGCATCTAGGGCCCAACGATTGGATCATAATGCATCTGATACAGGCGGTCGGATCATGGGACCACATCAATGCACAGATGCGCCTGCCATCCTACAGGATTTTTTATCTGCTCGATCGATATCTGGCCAACTTTCAGTCAGATATCGATCGGAGAAGCCTGTTAGATGCCCCACACATGGGCTAATATGTTGCCGACTTGGTCTGTCTGCAGATTTTATCAGGCCGTGTCCTTTTGTAATAAGTAAAAGTATGATCTATACAATCTATGCGATGTTTGTTCTCTCACCATTCTAGCCGTCATGTACTGGATGATATTCAAATATTCTCATATACATATGATAATACTATCTATCTATATACAGTTGAATGCAAGTTATTTAGGCACTCCTTGCTAAATTACATATTAAGTTAATTTTGTAAAAAATAATTAACAATAGCAGGAATCTGTGTGCTTAAAAAAACCCTAACATTTGAGTTTTCTTTTGCCCTTTCTAATGGACAGTGTTCCTGTTTGGGTTTTCCTTGCCCCTTAATCTCTTTTTATAAACAAAATAACCTCATACTTATTGGAGACTGATATCCAGGCATTTAATCCCAAAAGAATGCATGTTCTGGACCCTGTATACGCTGTGAATGTGCAGTCAAAGTTATTTTGAATCAACTTTTGGAATGATCGTAAAGACTCGGTTTTAAAGTGCACTGGGTTTTAAAATGCAGACAAGGCACAAGAAATTAATTTCAAAACAGAAATCCATCTCTTAAAGTTACAAGGGAAATTTCTGTCCCTTGTAAAGTACAGTCTGAAGCAAGTTTATGTTTAACTCACAAATGATATTAAAAAAGCAGGAAAATACACGCCCTAAAATACTGTAAATAATGCTGACTCTTTGGGGTTGACCCATTATAACAATACCAAACAAAGGATCTAAATAAAAATCAAAGTTGCATTTGCACACTCTAAATCCAATTGGCCAACATGTTTCCACCTCCTTTGGGGGGTGTTCATCCGGAGAAGAGCCTTTCTATACTTAACTAATGAAGCCCCCCCCCATGGGGGTTGAAATGCACTGAGATATTCATGTTCTTCTGGGATATACTCACAAATGTTAGCACATAGTTAGGTGTATATGTGGTGGTTTAGGTCCTATTGCAGTTTGTCCACGCATCTCTAGAGATCAGAGGCTTAATTTTTTATCTTCTTTTCAGGAAATTTTCTGTTTTAGAGCTATTTAAGTTTTTATTCGTTGTCAATATAATGAATAGTGTAACAACAGTGCCACCTGCTGGTCAGTTCCTGTAATTGTACAGTCAAAGAGATATATACCTTCAGAAGGAAAACAGAGGAGTGTTCTGATGCTGCTGTCCTCAGGAAAGAGATCATAAGCCTCAGATACTCTTTCCCATCTCCTTCCTTAGAAGAGCATAATAAAAACACTCCTATTTGCCTTTACAATTACAATGACCAGCAGGTAGTACTTTTGTTACAAAATCCATTATATTTATAGCAGTGGCATAGTTACACATAGATTTTTTACATTATTTATACAGCATATTACCTATTTTAATAATGTGCACCTATATGTAATAGGATGCACTGGGGCATAAAATATCATTACATTTTATGATACCAACGGCCCCTTTAAAGCTGCTTTATGTGCACTTTGCCTGAATATATTAATAAAGTGTCTCCAGCCAAAACATAAACGAATAGGACCCACATAAATTTACAGTTCACAATGGCTGATGATGTAGAAACCAAGCACTGTGCTTCTTAATGTAATGTTCATATTTTTCAACAGTTTTAATCGGTAATTAACTTTCTCTGGTTCCTTTATTTGTGGCATAAAATTGGTACTTGAGATGTTAAATAGCCTGAGATATAAAAATGGAACCAGAGGACTCTCTGACCTTTCTATTTTCTTTTTAATACTGAATTCCGTGCTCCTTGTTAATAATATTTTTAGTTACTGAAGCACAAGTGAGAATTAGATGTCCAGGAAACAAATGAAAAACACGTCAGACACAGCATGAGCTGAAGGTCAGTAACAATGAAATAGTTAATCTGCTACCCACCCTCATGTTACCACTATGAACTGGAGCCCACTTCCAGCTGTGAGTACTCAGGGATGCAGCCTTGGTTAAAAACCTGTTAAACGTAATTGTTCTCCTTGGTAACGTAAAATAAAAATGACGGTATTTATAGCTTTGCAGATATCACTTTGCTACCTAACTGGGGAAGGGGACAGTTTCCAGCCAGCATACAGCCAGATCATAGTTTCTTAAAGGTATACTGTTATGGGAATACAAAATGCATCAGTTAATAGTGCTTCTCCAGCAGAATTATCAACTCCATTTTTTTAAAAGAGCAAACAGATTTTTATATATTCAATTTTGAAATCTGACATGGGGCTAGACATATTTTTCAGTTTCCCTGCTGTCCCCAGTCATGTGACTTATTCTCTGATAAACTTCAGTCACTCTTTACTGCTGTACTGCAACAATGGGAAGGTAACCAGATAACGGCTCCCTAACACAAGATAACAGCTGCCTGGTAGCAGCATGCCAGAAAGTAGTTCCATTCTAAAGTGCAGGCACAAGTCACATGACTGGGGGCAGCTGGGAAACGATATGTCTATCCCCATGTCAAATAAGATAAGTCAAATTTGGCCTAGGTTTTGGGCATACAACTGGACAAGATCCAGTCATTGAGTTACATTGACAAGGGTATCTAGCTGTGTATGGTCATTGTACCATTGTATGGTTTTATTTATGTATGTATATTTTTATTTCTAATATTCCTACTTGCTGTACACAGCACTGTATAGCAGGCTTTACCTAAGATACTCATTTTAAAATCTATCATTTTTAAAACCCATTGTAACATAATAAAAAATGCTTCTGATGGAAGGCATGCCCAGTAGACAGACTGCCTGGTAAGGACTTGAAGTAAAGCAAATCTGGAATCATACAGTATTCCCAACATGTACAAAACTGATGAATTGCAGAGGGCCTACATATAAAGACAAGCAATACAAAGTAGCAAAAACAACAAATGTGTAGCCTTACTGAGCATTTTTTTTTAGGTGGGGTCCTCTATTTGAAAGCTGGAAAGATACAGTAGAAGAAGGAAAGTAACTCAGAAACAATCGAAAACAAAAAATGAAGAACAATTGAAAAGTTGTTTAGAATTTTCAGTTCTATAACATACTAGAAGTTAATCTGAAGGCAAATCACCCCTTTAAAAGTACACCTTTCCCCTGCTTATTGTGTATTTGTTGTTTATCTGTTATCAAAGGCTAGATGTACAGTACCCTAACAAAGATCACACAGCATTGATTTCAAAAATTAACTTGCACCCTTGGGGGTCAAGAATGACCCCTAATATGTCACAACTAAAATGGCAAGTTCTGGAAGTTGTAACTGAACGTAGAGAGGGGTTATAAACAGAAGCTACAAGTCCAAGCTTTTTGGATAAAATAACTATGTAGTCTAGAAGCCTTCAGGTTAAATGACCAATGAAGCATAATAAGCTTTTTACTTGTCAACTATACTAACTGCTGTTTTTTTTATCCTTTACGGATGGTGTTGCCTTATATGAATCACAATAAAACCTTATGGTAACGGTACTGTATAAAAGTGGTAATTATTTAATGTTTTTAAGCAAGCGCTCTTGCAGTAGTATATTCAGTGATAACAAGGAACTGAATTGTGATGGTGTACCTCCCTTTTGATATTTTTACTATATTATTGCTTGAGGATGGGAGCAAGGTGAAAGAGTGTTCTAAATATATGTGTGACCAGTGTGTTTTATTGTTTGTACAATATTGCAGGGCCCACTTGTAACTATTCCCACTCGTGTAACAGTGAACAAATTCTAGACTTCTCTATATCAAATAGAAAATCCACATTGTACATGAACACGTAAATGTGAACCAAAAATATGTCTGATTAGAATAATTTAATGAAAAATACAAAAGGATTTTTGTGCTTTCTGTACCTTATCATCCAGTGATCATAATGTGTACAGCATGCTGTGCTTTGTCTCCCTAACTGATCAATAACACTGACATCAATGCAACGACAGATATAGATTTCCTTTTTTAAAGTACCTGTCTTGTCAGAGAGCAGAATGATTCATTAAATGAACAGGCGGGGGAAAAAAATCAAAAGTTCAAATCCAGAATATGGTCAAATTTGCACTGCAGAATGAGGGGCTTGGATACTGGGAAACGAATGGATATTGAATTGGAAAGATCTGTGTACACTTAAATTGCAAGATTACACTCTGAAAAATGAGTCACGTAATTTTAATGCAAAATCATTTGAGCATGCTCGGTACACAAGTGGACTGGGTTTATTCAGTGTTCTATTGCCTGTTATATTCATGCTCTGTTCATAGACTTTTTTTCTGCAGTGTTTCGCATGAATCGTGGAAACTTTATTAATGCTTGCCCACACCAGCATCTTACTAGGAAAACTACACGTTAGCATCTCTTGGACTGTGGTGGTGAAAATATAATTTGTAGCAAAAACTGAAAGTTGTGCTCACCAGTAAAACCATCTTCAAACAATAAGGTGGGGATGCTGAGGTGTGATGTCCAATAAAAGGCTAACCATTTGGGGGTTTTAGCAGACCTCCCGACATTTTGGAAATAAAAAGAGGGACAAAAAATCTGGCTCACGTTGTGCTGTGAAATCTTTTATGACTACGCCCATTTTTGGGCATAAACAACCCCTAATTGCCATGTTAGTTTTACGAAATTTGTCAGGTTATGAAAGTTTGAACATATTTCTGTGTTTTTTTCCAGTTATTACAGTTTTGCTAATGAAGGTGAATTGCCCTTTAAGCTGTGAGTCTAACTTCTCCCAAGGGATCTGTTATCTAAATTGTTAAAATTACTTATTTGCTTATCTCAAACTTGCTACATAGTATCTTATCTGCACCTGTGGCTGTTCTGGTCTCTCTGCCAAAAGCCAATTACGTTAGAAACATTGTATCTTTTTTTAGCTGTTCAGTGCAGAGAAACTTGGACTTTCCAGTACAAACCCGTGACTGCGGATTGAGCTGTGAAAAGCGGGGCTGTCCCGCTGAAAACGGGACAGTTGGGAGGTATGGTTTTAACCTTGGAAAGCAAGTTGAAAGTAAAACTTGGTCCCTGTGAAACATGTGATTGTAGAACTAACCAGACCAGGGATAACTTTGACCTAGTTGGCCAACTTGATTGCAATGTATGGACAAACAATCTCTGTTTTGTTTAAAGGGGCACATTTTTGGTAGTTCCCACTTATTAAAGGTTGAATTTTAGTGTTATTAGACATTTTTGAAACCATGGTTAAACTTCTCTAGGGGCTCATTTATAAACACTGGGCGAATTTGCACCTCGGTAATAATCTATAGCAACCAATCAGTGATTAGCTTTTTTTCAGCCAGCTGCAGGTTGAACAGTGAAAGCAATAATCTGATTGGTTGCTATTGGTTACTTCTTAAGTACTTCCCAGTGTTTATAAAATGACCCCCAGCCATGAAATGTATTAAAATATCCAAACACTGAAGGATGCACTCATAATACAAACGTCTTCCAAAAAAACGTCTAAAAAGTCCGAATGGTCCGATAGGATCAGCAAAGCTCCTAGTGACTTATGTGGGACCTTGACTACCTTTTACTTGCAGAAGCTTTGTGTTCGAGTTTTTTTGAGGTTTTTAAACTTAATAAATGTCACATTTTTAGAGTTTTACAGAAATAAAAACAAACAAAAAATATGATTCTTGGATTAAAAAAGGAAATCCAAATGTTAGTAAATCGCTCCCTTAATCTCCTTAGCATATTGATAATGGGTAATGCAAAGGATCTTTTCTTTATCTGCAAAAATGCAATTTTTTCTACAAGCCTTAAAATTACATAAAATTACACAAAAATAAGACACATAAATAAGCCCATTAATTATATAGCTTTGACGTGTATATGTATTTCTGCAAAGAGACTGTTTTTCATTTATGTTAGTCCCTGCACTAGTAGAATTTACTCTCTAAGGAGGTTATGCAAAAAAAGGTGAAAAGCTTGCTACGGGTCTAATCACCCATAGCAACTAATCAACAGCCAGTATTTATTGGTCACCTGTTTTAAAGAAAAGTATTGGTTACTTATAATTACTGCATCTGTTTAATCCTTGGGCCTTTTATTACACTGTAGCCAATTTTTTACAGTATATTGTATATTTATTTGAAGTGTGGGAGTAAACCCAGAGTGAGCCCATGCAGAAGAACATACAACGTATTTGCAGTTTGATTGACACAATGCAAAGAGTAGATGTAACTTTATAATGAAAATAATAATAAAGTCCGTGGAAAACACTGGTTCTCCTCCCAAAGATGTAACTTGCCATGTTTTTTGCATTATGTGCTGTGTCTGCAGTAGGCAGTTCTGCATTCATGATTGCTGGGCAGGAGTTCACCAAGTAGGCATCCAGTCCCCTAACTTGCATGTCATAGGATGCAATGGAACTTGTACTTACAGTTTGATCTATGGCAGTAAGAGGCCACAGAAGCACCTTCAGATCAAGAGCTTCTAGAAAAAGATCCAACATATAGGGAGGATGGACTTTCTATCAACCC
>CM044431.1:145955619-145977354 GCA_024363595.1 Xenopus borealis
CACTTCCGCATTCTGCATTTGGACTTTGCGACGAGCGGACGCTTATGTGCTCGTAAGGGAGGTCCAGCTGTTTTTAATGTTGTAGCGCTGCTGGGCCCCCCTTCAGCCCCGGGACACTTGTCCCCCCTGTCCCCCCCTGATGGCGGCCCCGAGTACCGCCATGAAATTCAAAAAGGGAAATTTTTATTCCCAACATGTCCTAGACTTTTGCTTTCAGTGTGACAAACAGTTTACAGTTCTGTGTACTAGCAAATGTATTTTTCTTAATACATCTAAGTTAACAGGTTAATAACCTCAACCCTAGTAGGCAATAGTATCTTACAAGGCCCAGCCTTGCTTTTATTTTTATAGAAGACAAAACAAATACAATAACAGTACAGGTTGTAGTCAACTAGAGAATAATTAAAAGCTTACCTGCTGGAGATAGTTAACGCATCTGCACATGAAATCTCCAAATACCCAGCTGGGCAACGGGTAAAGAGTTGCAGTGAAAGGCACACAGCATACCAGGAAGGTGATATCTGTTGTGGCAAGGTTGGCTGGAAGGATTAAGACCACAGAATGTTTGTGATAATTAGCTCAGATGCTTTCAGATAATTTCAGATAATTTAATATCCAAAGAAATGAACAATGGAATGCAAAACATAGACTATATATGAGTAAAATATGTATTTATTATATGTGCAGGGCAGGGTGCAATCTGCTATGGGTTTTCTTTTTTTTTTAATGAACATAAGTAACTCCAGCACATGTAGCTGCTCAAGGGATTACTCCCATGTTTAATGTTAGACATGGGAGGAATCCCTTGAGCAGCTACGGTGCTGGAGTTACTTATGTTCGTTGAATTGTGGAGGGGCCGTCCTCCTATACCACAGGCACCATGCGTGGATAATTGAGAGGCCAGGTGTTTTCTTTTTTTTTAACTCTCTCTGCACAAAAACTGCTGTAGGCCTCTGTGTTTAACACAGAACATAGAGACTTTTGTTCGCCCTGTGAAAACAGTGGTGCCTGCACTGCCCAAGATAGAGATTTTTTTATTTAGTGCAAAGAGCCGCTAGACCCCATGTAGAAGTGATCTGTGAATAAGCACTTACTCATCTTGCACTAGAGTCTGGGGGTCTAAGTAAATGACAATGAATTGTTTTTGGCTTACTGCTAAACTTTCTGTTGGCTAACTGTCTTCCACTTTGAAATAAAATTCCAAATCTTGCATGAACCTGTTAATAAAGCAGTTATATCCTCCTCATTCTCGGCTAGCAAAACAAATGGCGACGAGGATGTCTTTTCTACCTCTGCAGCAGCCTGCACCTTTTCTACCAAACCCTGGTGAGCCTACCATACCTTTTACTGCTTGGATCCATATGTTTGATAATTACATTATTGCTGCTGAGCAGGGGGAGATTTCTGCAGCTAGAAAGCGTGCTTTACTTATTCATTGCCTGGGAGCAGAGGGACAGCTTATATTCTATACATTACAATTACCTGATGATACTTGTGAAACTGCTCTTACTGCTATACGAACTTGTTTGTGCCAAGAGTAAATGTGGTTGCTGAAAGATATAAATTCCGCCAACGTGGACAACGTAATGGCGAATCCACAGAACATTTTGTAGCAGCTTTGAGAGAGCTGTTACCCGTGAGTTTTGGAATCTAACAGATGAAATGATAAAAGACCAAATAGTGGAAAAAAGAAACCCACCACGCATTAGAGAGAAACTGCTCCTAGAGCAAGATTTAACCCTTGCAAAGGCTATTACAGTTGCTAGCCAAATTGAAACAGCTGTGGCAGAGGCTAAAACTCTCAGTCAGGGAACTGCTGGAAATGTACAGATTGTGAATTCAAAACTGTGGCCTAATAATGTGCAGTCACAAGCAAAATACAGTGCTAAGGAAAGGGATTCACTGCAAAGCCATGCAGCAAATACAAATAAAAAATACTGCTTTTGCTGTGTTTCAACACAACACCTTGCAAACTATGCTAAATATCCTGCCAAAGCTATAAAGTGCCGCAAATGTTTAAAACCAGGTCATTTTTCTGGGGTCTGCCGTAGTTCTGTTAAAGATGCTCATGAACTCACTACTACAAATGTTACAGTATTAAGTGTGGATAAAGCTGGTACATTTCTTCCAGAAAAGTTTATATGCACTGTCAGTGTCAGTACTGCTTCTGTTGAAAATGGACACTCCATTAAACTGATGCTTGATACAGGTTCAGCTGTTTCTATATTACCAAAGGATATTTTCTTGAAATACTTTGCAAAAGATACGATTGTTGCACCTGCCCTGAGACTGGTCAGTTACTTTAAGGATCCAATCCCTGTGCTTGGTTGCTTGCCAGTGACTGTTTACATTGTGAATAAGGGTACTGCTATACTTGGAAGCGATCTCTTTGCTGCATTCAACCTACAATTAGTGGATGGTCTCATTACTACAGCACCAGTGACTGGTGTCTAAAATTTCACCACAAAGCAACACATCACTGGGTTGTGCAAAGAACTTCATACACAAAGTTAAGTGGAGACCAGATGTAAAACCAGTACGCCAGAAATTGAGGCGATTGCCCTACTCTATAAGGGACACTGTCTCACAGGAACTAAAGAAACTGGTAGAGCAAGATGTGATTGAAAAATCAGAGTCCTCTGAATGGGTGTCACCAATTGTTGTAACAAAGAAGAAAACTGGAGGTATTTGATTGTGTGTTGATCTCTGTGAACCTAATAAAGCAGTTGTTATGGATAATCATCCCTTGCTACACAAAGGGGAAATATTTTCTGAACTTCGTGGAGCAAAATTCTTTTCTACTCTGGATCTTCAGTGTGCTTATCATCAAGTATTACTGCACGAGGAAAGCAGAGACCTCACTGCATTTATCACCCATGATGGTTTGTTCCGGTTCAAGCGTGTACCTTATGGACCGGCTTCAGCACTGAGTTGTTTTCAAAGACTCCATGGCATACCCGGTATGCAATGCTACTTGGATGATATAATTGACTCAAACTGAACCTTTACAAATGCCAAACTCAGCTGTCATTTCTGGGTCATATAATTTCACAAGATGGATTACGGCCTGACCCTGACCATGTCAACGCAGTTACACAAGCACCTACTCCATCTGATTTCTAGACCTTACAAGCTTTCTTAGGTCTTACTTCTTGGTATTTTAGTTTATTCCCAACTATGTTTCAGTTGTGGAGCCACTCAGAGCACTACTACGTGGAACTTTAAGTCTGGTGTGGTCAGAATCTGTGAAACAGCTAATTGTGAACAGTCCAGCGCTAGCTTTATTTGATCCTGCAATACCCACTGTGGTTACTACAGACGCTTCAGACTATGGCGTTAATGCAGTTCTCACACAGATCCATGCGGACCATACAGAGAAAACTGTTGCATTTGCATCCAGAACACTTTCAGAGACAGAGCGTACTGTAAGTATTCAACTGTTGAAAAAGAAGCTCTAGCGAGTGTTTGGGCAACAGAAAAATGGAGAACCTACCTATGGGGTAGAGAATTTACCTTATGCACTGATCATAGCCCTTTAACTACACTACTTACAACAAAGGGACTAGGAAGAGCTGGAATGTGTATAGCTAGAGGTTCAGCAAGGCTACTGAATTTCAACTACAAAATGCAATACAAACCAGGTTTGAAAAATGTTACTGCTGATTGCTTGTCACGTTTACCTTTACCTGCAGCTTCTGATACACTGGATGAGGACATAGAAGTTGTAGCATTGACTGATATATTATCATCTAGTTACGGCTGCTGATTTTAAGCAAGCTTGCCTCACATGTCCAATTCAAGTAAAACTACAGGACATCTTACAAAGCAAATGGCCAAATGCTGAGAAGAAACTCAGTCTTCATCTTCAACCTTACTACAGGATTAGACACAATGTTGTCTGTGGAGCTCACCGTTTATTAGTACCAGAAACCGTGAGAGAAAAGCTTATACAACTTGCACATGAGAGTCATCAAGGAATTGTACCTACAAAACAAAGACTACAAGCATTATACTGGTGGCCAGCAATGGATGCCGATATGGTAACTGCCATTCATTTTTGTGTTACTTAATAATTTCCTGATAAAGCATGGGAAAACTGGCTATTGATATTGTTGGCCCTTTTGCAGATGCTCCTATAGACTGTAGATTTGATAACCTTGATAGACTATTACAGTAAATGGCCTGAAATTGCATTTGTTTCTCATGTAACATCAGCTACAGTAATAACATTTCTGTATACAGTCTTCAGCAGAAAGGGAAATCCAAAGGAGTTAATATCCAACAATGGACCACAGTTTGTCTCATATGAGTTTGAATCCTGAATTTAGAATTTTGTAAATTTGCCCCTAAGTTACATGTTGCAGACATCAAACTTCCACCAAAAACAGTTCCTACAAACTCATCTACTGCTGACATTGTCAAACGTCACCAAGCCAAATGCAAGGCTTATACTGATAGAAAACGTGGTGCAAGAGAAGTGCACTTTCAGCCTGGATCTTTAGTCAGAATTAAGAAACCAGGAATACTCAAACAAAGACAAATCTACTACACCACTTGAAGTGAGACGCCAGCAAGGACCATGCACATATGAACTGTCTGATAGATGCATATGGAATGCAAGTCGTCTTGCTTCTGCTAGATATGACTTTGCAGATGTTCCATTTGATGAAGGACATTTTCCTACCCCTAATGCTAACTGCAATAGGCCTGAAGAAAATGAACCTATAAGGTGTAGTGAGAGAATGAGAAAACTACCTGCATGGACCCAGGACTATGTGATGTGAATAATGTATATTATTTCTTTAAGATGCATTGTTGTTGTTTGTTATATTTGTCCAAATGCTTTCCTACTATAGGGGGAATATGTTGTGTTTATACAAATGGCCTGCGGGTGTCACTGTGCACATTACTTGTGCTATGCAGATACACAGGACTCTCTGTACAGCTTGGAAAGGGAAAGTAGGAAGTAAGGCAGATGTCAGTGGGCGGGATATGACGAAGCAATCACCGATTGGCCGATCGCTGTGTCAATCAAGCTAATCCCGTCCAGTTTTCCTTATTTGGAAAACCGGGCAGGAAGTATTGACCCGGGCAGTCGTTCAAAATACTGGGCTGTCCAGGTCAAAACCAGACAGGTGGCAACCCTATCTGTAAAGCTACACGTTTATTGCTTTGATTGCTCAACTTTGTATTCAGGTCCTCTCCTATTCATATTCCAGTCTCTTATTCAAATCAATGAATGGTTGCTAGGGTAATATGGATCCTAGCAACTAGATTGCAGCAATTGCAAAATGCAGAGATGCTGAACAAAAAGCTAAATAACTCAAAAACCAGAAATAACATATTGTCTCAGAATATCAATGTATACAACATACAGTATTAAAAGTTAACTCGAAGGTGAACAACCCCTTAAGGGCTCTTACACATGGGCATTTTTTTTGCAGTCCCCTGCGTTCCATTTGTTCCGTTCAGCCGCAGGAGTAGACACACTTGATTCTTTTCAATGTGGCTGTACTCACACAGATGCATGTAGGCACTGAATGCAGGTTGAGATGCAACATGCTGCATTTTACCTGCGTTCAGCTCTTACACACGACTGTGTGAGTACAGCCCCCTTCAAAAGAATTGAGTGTGTCTACTCCTGCGCTCCTCTGTGGCAGAACGGAACAAAACAGAATGCAGGGGAGCGCAGATAAAAACGCCCATGTGTAAGAGCCCTAAAGCTTTCCTTACCCACTAGTGAACATTATTCATAGTTCATTTAAACATATGAGATTTTCAGCCTCATTTATAACAATGGAACAATTTGATTCTAAATTGCATGTAACACACAACTTATCTATTTTGTTTTCTTAAATAAGCTAATGTTCAAGGGAAAAAAAAAGTCACTTAAGTTTTGTTACATACTTTTCTGCTCATGTGCTTTTCCCCCCTTGATTTTGAAATTTGATAACTACGACTCCCCATCTTTTTCTGTAATTATGGTAATCCCTTTTCATTTTTGCTTAATGGGGTGCAGACCTGTAGTACGAACCTCGGCCCTATAAAATATCGCCAGAATAAGTATTTTAATTTTACATCATAACATTCCTTTACAGAAACAGTACTATATATACATATGCTGTGGCATTCATTCAAGCTGAAAAGGGCAGAAAGGCTCATATTTACACTGCTGATAAGCTGGCACAGACATACATGAAGATTCGGGGAGATTTAGTCGCTGACGACAAATCGCCTCTTCTCCAGGCGATTAATCTCCCCGAACTGCCTTCCCGCCAGATAGAATCTTAATCACCGGCAGGATGGCACTCGGAGCACGTCGTTTTCAGAAGTCGCCCGAAGAAGAGGTGATTTGTTACTGGATGACTAAATCTCTCCAAATCTTCACGTGTGTCTCTTCCCTTACAGGGGATAAACAAGGATCATATGTCATTCATGGCTGTCTACTGAATATAAAATGAAAATACTTTCTTGTTGCCAAGAAAAAGTTTAACAGACACAAATATTTTAAATGTTTTGCCCAAACGGGTATCCTTTAGGTAATTTGGATCACCATTTTGCAAGTTTGCTAAAAATCAGACTTGGAATTATAGAATTAGAATTATTTGTGGAACTTTATGGGATATGGCCTTCCTGTAATTAGTAACTTTCTGGATGTTGTGATTCTAGATCAGAGATTCTTGTCATTTGGGAACATTGTGTGCATGCAGCAAAGTGATAACACATGCTGGACCAAACAAAACCCTATTCTGTTAAATGTCATTGTTAAAATTTGCATGTTCACACATAAAAAGTTTGTCCCAGCTTGGTCAAATTGCTTATGTGAATATCATATATAGTGGGCAACATTGCATATTACCATGCTCTCACACAGGTTCAGTTAGCCCTCACCACCTCCAGTGGGAAAAACTAAATTTTTGTGATTGGTGTCTGCTCATACAAACACCAAGTAGATACAATAAAACCAATTTGAAATAGCGGCACCTGCAACTAATCAAAATTCAGCTGCAATATTTGACAGTATGGAAATCTATAAAGCAAAGACATGGCTTGAATAGACACTTCTCTATTTTTCCAGCTAACTCTCATGAGCAAAGATAGCAATGAAAAAAAAAATTGTATGACAAGGAGGTAATTGCAAATGTGGCATTTAGTTATAATTATTACCTTCTCAAGTGAAAATGCATATAAAATGCAAGCAATATTTAAATCTGCAGTGTAACATTTAACAATATGGAAAGACAATTATGAAAGCATTGCAGCATTCTTGGAAGAAATTAATGACGCACATATAAGGAGAAGTAGCTAAGATATATACTGTATACAGGTTTTACATGCAAATCATCTACGTATGTGTGTATAGATGTTTTTATATAGCGTATATATGCAGTATAAAACATCTTTATAAAACATTAAAGAAAACACTGGACCACAATATACATTATGAAAGTTTGCAGTGGTAGCAAAATACATATACATATATAGTTTGGTGTCAACCAAAACAGCTGTTTTACAGTGGCATTGAGGAAATACTGTACGTTTATTGCATGCATTTTAATTCATAGTGATTGTTATCCTTAGTTATATTTATTTATTTTCAAAAAATCTTTCAATCCTTTCAGTTTTTATTGACTTATAAGAAAAGGGGTAGCAGTGGAGTAAAAGGAGTAACAAGGGGAAGTTAGGGAATAGCTTAACACTTGTTAATTCTGGAGTTTGTGAAGTACATAACTAGATAGATAACAAAATCCAATCCCATAAACAAGCACAGGTACCCTACTGTAGCAACAATAAAGGGCAAGGAGTGATTGAAAACATATTTGTACAGGTGGTGGTAACCCTAAAAAGTGCCTTCTTACTTTTATAGCTTGTAAGGCCATCTCCATTCTCTGATTGAAACAAGGTTGTCAAACTGTGTTTTCCCACTATAATATGGGATTTCATGGATCCTGATGTTGTTCACTGTGTAAATCACAGGAATTTGGGATAAAGATCGGCACTTTAAGGGCATCTTGCTCAAAATTCATTAGGCCCATGTTCCTTTATATACATCAGTATACAATAAAGATTTTGCCCAGGAGTGCAGCTTTTACATTTTGGTGATTAGAAAATAATTTTAAACTAATGTATACTAAAGGTGGCCATAGACAGGGAGAAGGAAATGTTAAAACTAAGTAAGCTCTATTAGAAAGGTCTACTTAAACACACCAGTAAACCCTAAAGGTAATGCTGCTCTGAGTCATCTGTCAAAAGAAACTCCATATTTCTTTCCTTCTATCAGTCTCTATCAGACTTCCTGTTTTCAGCATAAACCTCCAGGGCACGGCATGAGCATGCTCAGTTTGCTCCTCTCTCCCCCTCCCACCTCCCCTCCATGTTGTAATCTGTACCCAGAGCTATGAGTGAGCAGGGAGAGACTCGGGAAAGGAAGTGATGTCACAGCAAGCTAACATGGCAGCTACTATCCTAAACAAACAGAGAGAGCTTCTGTTTACTCTGGTATGGTAAAGCATTCTACAGAATGCACTATTGCAACTAATATATTGTCAATAATCTGTCTCACGATTTTTTCTTTAACTACAGAGTAAGCAGACTCCGTTGTTGTTGAGGGGGATATGAGTGTAGTGTAGACATCATATGACGCATGAGTGTCATTTATACTACATCTGTTACATTATGATATGCAATTGTTTTTAGAAATCCAAATTTATTATGATGCACTCTGGAGACAGAGAATAATGAACTATAACCCTTTGTATCAGAACTACTTTGTAGCACTTCAGAACCCACAGCGACTCATCCTTCTTAATAGTCACTCGAGGTTGTACGTCAGGACAGTGTGCTAGAGAACCCAGGTGTGATAATGAATAACTGACTAATTGGGACACAGTTCCTTTCAGAAGCAGTAGTGTCATTGATGCTTTCTTTTTTATTATTTTATTAATTGGTTCTGTATCCTTCCCAGACAACCAACTACCCTGTGCGATGTAAGAAGATAAAAACAATTCATATAACATTTAAAAGAAACTGTGTTTCATTTGACCAGTCGATACAGTATGTTCTGTTTTGCATTCGGCAAATCCCATTACTTTTTGTTTATAGTACGTGCCTGCACCCCTGAGAGAATGGACTGCACTGCAGTACTATTTAAAGAATGGTATACCCCATTAATATTATTTGCGGGGGTGTAATTTCTGCCACTACGCTGCATTGTCACCTAATTGACATCCTTAGCTTATGCTCTACCACTTGTTCTAGTCCATATTGACATGGAACCCCAGATGAAATAATCTTTGCAACTGAAAAAAATATATTTTTTATTATATATAAAATATATTTATTTCCCTATACCCCTAACCTTTTCTGTCGTAGGTTATTAAGTATACAGCCAGTGTATATCAGCAGAGTTCCAATAGGATATCAATTCCTCAGGACCCTTATCCAATTCCCCTCAGTATCACAGACTTTATTTTCAGTAAACCTTCACATTGATTTCCATTTATGTGCCTCACTGCAAAGTGCTAAATAAGGATGTTTTGCCTGTAACATTGCACACACATGCACAGCTTATTAGTGAAGAGGTTCAAACCATGTCGGCAGTCTGCATGGATTTCTTCCAGTTTAAATATGTTTCAGTATAAAACATGTAATAAGTAGGTAAAGTCAAGACTGCAGGAGTCAAATTCTTTACTCAGGAGCAGCTTATTTCAAGTCAATTGTTTGGACTTTATCTTATTATAAAATAGATTTTTTTTTTCAGTGTCTAGCTTATAAACCCCTTTCCCATTACAGCTGTTGGTCTGAGAATGGAATAAGCTAATTCAAGATCACAGGACTTATATAAGGGTGAATTATTTATGAGAGCACTATTCACTTTAATATTTTTGTTTTGCCTATTTATATTATTCATAGGCATTCTGAAGATTAGAACACACAGCTAGTGAGATGCAGGAAAACAAAGACGATCTATAAAGCTAATCTATTTGTTGTATGTGTGTGACCATCTTGCAGCTGAAGATAAAAGGCTTGAAAATAACTTTTTCAAAATAAAGAATGTCATGGAATGAGTCACTAACAGAAAGCAACCAAAGGAATTTTTTTGAAGCAAACACTTTAACCATGCATCCTCTGAAAAATTTAAGTAAATAACTGTATACAGGCAAGAAACTATTATCCAGAATGCTCCAGATCATGGGTTTTTATGTATTTAGGATCTCCATACTTTAAGGAGCAGATTTACTAAGGGTCGAATTTGAGGGTTAAAAAATCCTCGATTTCGACCATGCGAATAGTTAGGGAATAAAAATTTTCCAAATTCGAATTTGAAGGATTTTTACCGCTATTCGATCGGTCGAATGATCGAATAGTAAAAATTTGATCGATCGATCAAATTGTTCGTAGCATTGATCTGACTAACTAGGCAGTTGAATAAAAATTTAAAGGGGAAGTACTTCAACTGTCGAATAGTCGAATATTTGAATATATTTTTATTCGAATCATTCAAATCATTAGATTTGATCGAATTTTCAAAATTCACTGGTCGAATTTGTATTAAAAAACATTAGAAAATTTGAAACTTTTCGAAAATTCGATCGAACTTCGCATCCTTCATGTGAATTTAGTAAATCTGCCCCTAAGACTACTAAACAATATTTTAAACATTAATTAATTATAGCCAGTTGGATTGGTTTGTGTCCTATAAAGATTAACTTTATCTTAGCAAGGATCAAGTACAAGGTACAGTTTTATTATTACAGAGAAAAAAGGGAATTATTTTTAAATATCTGAATTATTTTAAAATAAAGTCTATGGCATATGACCTTCCTGTAATTTGGCGCTTTCTAGATAAAGAATTTCTGCTTAACTGTTCCCATACCTGTATTTCATGGCTTATCATTTCAAAGCTCTTTTATTCTGCATCAGAGTTTAGTAGAAGCAAAAAGCTTGACCAATGCATTCACCATTCTTTGGAACCTCCTTCTCATTAACATTTTCTAATATCCTCTAGTGCAGGGGTCCCCAACCTTTTTTACCTGTGAGCCACATTCAAATGTAAAAAGAGTTGGGGAGCAACACAAGCATGAAAAAGTCCCTGGGGTTGCCAAATAAGGGCTGGGATTGGCTATTTGGTAGCCCCTTTGGGACTGGCAGCCTACAGGAGGCTATGCTTGGTACTATACTTAGTTTTTATGCAATTAAAACTTGCTTCCAGGCCTGGAATTCAAAAATAAGCACCTGCTAGGAGGACCATGAGAGCAACATCCAAGGGGTTGGAGAGCAACATGTTGCTCGCGAGCTACTGGTTGGGGATCACTGCTCTAGTGGGTAAAAGAGCCCCAGCCTTGCTGAAAGTATGGTGATTGCTTAAGATCATAATTCTGGCCAGTAGCATAACTATAGAACAGGGATCCCCAACCTTTCGAAGCGTGAGCAACATTCTGAAGTAAAAGGCAACGCAAGCATTAAAAATGTTCTTGGGGTTCCATATCAGTGCTGTGATTGGCCATTTGGTAGCCCCTAGGTGGATTGTCAACCTACATTGAGGCTGTGTTTGGCAGAACACCTGGTTTTTAAGCAACCAGAACTTGCCTCCAAGCCTGGAATTCATTAATAAGCATCTGTTTTGAGGCCTCTGGGAGCAACATCCAAGGGGTTGGAGAGCAACATGTTGCTCGCGAGCTACTGGTTGGGGATCACTGCTATAGAGGAAGCAGAACCCACATGGGGGCTGGGGAACAGGAGTGAAGCCAAGGAAATGTGTGTGTAATTACAGTATAGGAGCATCTAGAGGGAGGTAGTGAGTACTGTCATAAGAGTTGAGGGAAAGTTTCATGAGGGTGGAGACCAGAAGGTAATAAGAGATTCTGCAGGAAATAGAGAGATGGGTCATGGGAAGAGTGGCATGCAGGAAGTGACTGAAGCAGTGGAGGCAGCCCACACTAAAAGGTACTGAATTTAGCTAGTGAAAGACCTAGCTTGTGAAATAGCACAGGGGTGTAAATTGAGATAGGATAGTTAGCATAGGCAGCTGTAGCCTCAACAAGAGGCAATGGGGTAAAGCCAGTGAGAAGTGTTGGAGTCCCAATGGAATGAACCTGGCAAGACTGGTGTCTGGGCAATGGCCTGGAAATGGGGAAATGCTGACTGGACACCTAGTAGGACAACGGAGGCTGAGAGTGGGAGAGGACACTGGAGGGATTGGCAAGTGTATAAGTTATAATAATAACAACAACAACAGAAAAGTATGATTAGCAAGAGTAAGGAAAATGGAATATGCCATAGCTCACACCAAAGTAATGACACCAAACTCTCACTTGGAGGGATAGCTAACTCACAGCTGTTTGAGACATAGATAGTAAAATAAATTGTAAAATACTATACCATATTTTAAATATATTCACAGAGAAAACCCCCTATTACAAATAGCCCAGACAGAAGGCACCTGACACTGTTACATCACTGATACCCCTTATGTAAAGGAGTAACACATTTACAGTAGCAACGTTATTCTTATTATATAACACATATGTTCTGTTGTACAGTATTTTACATCAACCATAAAAAAAGAACAAAACAAAAAAAAATGTAAATGGTACTGTAGGCTGGGAAAACTTTAAAGGAACAGTAACATCAAAAACCTAAAGTGTTTTAAAGGAATGACAATATAATTTTGTGTAACTCTGTACTGGTACAACTTTTGTGTTTGCTTCAGAAACTCTACTATGATTTATATAAACAAACTGCTGTGTAGCAATGGGGGCAGCCATTCAAGCACAGGGTACACAATGAACAACAGATAAGTTCTGAAGAATCCCATTGTATCCACTAAGTTTATCTGCTATCTGCTGTGTATACTGTGCCTTTTCTCTTTTTTTCAGCTTTGAATGGCTGCCCCCATGGCTACACAGCAGCTTTATATAAATTATTGTAGAGTTTCTGAAGAAAACCCACCAGTTTTATTGCTGCAGTGCAACAACACGTTATATTTTCATTAGTTTCAGACACTTCCATTCTTTGGACCATGGAAAACTTTGCCCCTGCTAATAGCGCATCCCTTATTTAAAGAAAGCAGCACAAAAATATTTCCACCCACATGTTCCACCCTTTTGACTACATTTATATGCCATCTAATGCAGGGGAACGTATATGTTCGTAGTTCCTTGTTAATGTTGTATACAGTCTCTACTGTTTGATTCATTTGCATTTTATATTAGCAGGCTAATCATACCTTAAGCTATGGGTATTTATTCAACAACCAAAGAACAGGTTAAGTTAGCCAGGGCTGAATCATTTAGCTAATAATTTTACCATACTTATTGTTATTATTTATTATTATACAATGCTGATTTGTCCTATTTGAAATTAGTGTTTTTTCACTTAAACCTGATTGAATGACTCTCGCTCCATGCTCTTATTTTCAGTTCCCAATTAGCAGATAAAGAAATTGCCTTATTATCTCTCAAGTGGTATTTTTCTGCAGTCCTGACATTGGGGTCTGTGCAATGTTATTAATTATATCTATTTAGCTAGTTTACATTCTGCGCACAAGCACAGCAAAGAAAATCAACAACAAAAAAATAAATGGGTTGCTTATATATTTAGCATCATTAATTGGAGCTGTGATAGGCCATTTCTTTGCATTCTGCACACTGCAGAGATCATTTTCCAGGGTTCAAGTGCTAGAGCACTGAGGAGTACAACAGCATGCCCCAAGGGCACAGGAGATTTTGATTAGATATTGTGGGTTTATCTGACCCACAAAAACTTGTCATGTAAAACACCTAATACTGTAGCTCAAGGTTTTGAGGGATCCTACAAAATATTATTCATACTGCTGTAATAAGTTGGATCAGATAAAGTGAGTTTTGTCGCTCTCCATAAAATCTATGGGATTTTGAAAGGCCTATTTATCAATGGGTGAAGTGAAAGTTCACCCTTTGATAAATACGCCTTTAAAAATCCCATAGAATTTAATGGAGAGCGCCGGAATTTCCCTCTAGTGGCGGAACTTCACTCTTAACTTCACTCTTTGATAAATACTGTATACCCCTAAGAGTGAAAGTTGGCAGTGTATTTAGTGAGCAGCTTTCTGGCTCCAACAAAAAGAGTAGTTGGAAATAGCACCCATGTGGTGATTAATCCAGCAGACAGGGACACGAGTGGGGGGAAGCGGTTCGGGGAGATTAGTCGCCCTTTGGGCGATTGCAGAAAATGAAGTACTGCATGTGACTTGTCGCAGGTTGATTTTAGCCGGCAGGGGGAAGCGGTTCAGAGAACAGGTGATTTGTCCACTTGTGTGGAGTGACTCTTAAAAACAGTGGCACCCCAAGTCTAATGATTCTGGTGAATATTCTAGGCACAGAGTCAGCATCTCTTATAAACATGTTTTTATTATGCAAGTGCTTGAGTTGGTTTACCAATAACAACCATTTGGAAATGAGCATTTATTAGTATTACACCTGGCTAACTGCGGTAAACAAGTGTTGCTTATAGAGAGTTTATTTGTGCTTTATTCATTAACCACACCCCTTTTATCCATACTGCTGCATTAACAGACCAAATACTTATCTGTCCACTTATAGGAAAAAATTACACCTGTCGATGGTTCAGGATCCACTAAAACATGCTGTCTGCATAAGGGCTTGAGGACTTGCGCTCCCCTGCGTTGCGTTTGGCTGCGTTCAGCCGCAGGGGAGCGCAGGTCTAGACGCACCTCATTCTTTCCAATGAGGTTGTACTCACGAGACGCGTGTAAGCGCCGAACGCAGGTTCAGACGCAACATGCTGCATTTTTCCTGCGTTCGGCGCTTACATGCGTTCGTGTGAGTACAGCCCCATTGAAAATAATTGAGTGCGTCTATACCTGCGCTCCCCTGCGTTTGAGCGCAGCAAAACGCAACGCAGGGGAGCGCAGGTAAAAACGCCCGTGTGTAGGAGCCCTTATAAGAAGACATTCAGATACTGTCTACAAGCTCTTACCAAGGCAATAGATATCAGTGCTGTGTGAAATGGTAATTAAGTTAAAATTAATGGAAAATTATTCAGTATAGCATGATTTATTCTTGTTTAATAGATTTAGTTGTTGGCTCCTGCTGGAGTGTATAGAATTGTTATTATCTTGTGTGTAAAATACTGCCACTGACTAGTGATATCAAGGAATTTGGATTGGTTCAAAGCCAACCTGCAGAAACCACTCTCCGTAATCATGGTCAAAAATTAAATATACCACTTGAGGACTACGAGAAAAAAAACTATTTAATACAGATAGAAAAAAACCAATTGATATTTGCAAAACAGGACAGATTTGATCATCACTGATTGTTGCACTGACATGATGCATGATGCACACGACCACAATCTTTAAATATGTGAATCTTGGTTTGTTGCTAATTACGAAAGCAGGATCTAGAGCTATGAGATTTAGAACTGTGGGGCTGATATGCTGCTAATCTACATCACAACTGAAATAACTAAAAATATATTGCAATAAGACAGAACAGTAGGAATAATTTACATTAACAAGCGTAGTGGGCAAAGTGCAATTTTAAGTTCAGCCGCTATAGTTTTTGCTGAGATGACTAACCCAATTTGAGCAGAAGTATTAATGTTAATGCAATTCTGCTTACACTTCGTTGTAAATCAGAATCATTTGTGCTGACAGTTCTCAATGTCCAGTTGATATCCTTTCTGATGTTCGCTGCGAGAATGACACAAGAGACTATTAGGCGCAAGAGATCTGAGCCTATTGATGCACAGTGCTAAGGCAACCAATGAGCTTCTGCCTGGTCTGAAGTTGGCATGACTATAATAAAACTGACGCTACAATTGGGTTGGGGCCCCAGATCACAGAGTCTGTTTTATAGAAGTCCTCCCTTCCCAGGTGCTCTCCTGTTTCAAAGTTCACTGCCCACATCAAACAAGTGGCAGTAGGGATATGTGAGTGGGTGTGGGGGGGGGAAGGAATCAGGTTAGGAGATAACTGTCAGGAGGGTCACTTCACACCAATCACCCTCCCCAATTTTTTTTATTTTTTTTGCGGTGGGTTCTGGAGCTTTCAAGTTATGCCATTGGCAGTAACTATAGATTTTCTCTACAGCAATAGGTACAACTGAGCACAATTTGGAATGGAAGGCAGGGAGGACTGAGCAGCGCCAGCCACAACTTTACAGAATTGCAAGGGCAAAAGAATCTTTACAAGGAACAGTAACACCAAAGAATTAAGGTGTTTAAAAGTAATGAAAATATCATGTACTGTTGCAAACTCATGCCTGCTTCAGAAACACTACTGTAGTTCATATAAACAATAAAAAACCATGGCTGAAATTGAAAAAAGGCTATATGGCACAGGTTAAATAGTGGATAACAGATAACACCATTATGTTCTACAGATCTTATCTAGCTGCTGTGTAACCTGAGCCTTTTCTCCTTTGAATGGCTGCCTCCACTGCTACACAGCAGCTCATTTATATCAACAATAGTAGTGTTTCTGAAGCAAACACATCAATTTTACCAGTGCAGGGAAACACTGCATTATATTTTTATAACTATTTTTACTATATCACTATCACTATATTTTTGATGTTACTGTTCCTTTCATGAATGGAGTTTAACACACAACTGGTTGTTGGGATATGTGGGGATAATTGCAGGAGTGCAGCTGCAGTAGAAAACATAAATGACCCCCTAGTCTCTCTTTTCCTTTTTTTTCATTGAGGTGCAGAAGAGCACGGACAATCCTTCACTACATACTTGATTTTACAAACTTTTTACAAAAATATTGCATTGATATTGATTGAGAGAGGTTTGACTGGCTTGTGCTCCTGTGCTTAGAATTGCATTTGATAAGCATTGGCTTAGTCTTAATGAATTTAGAGCTACTTGTTCATTGGCTACTAGATGTTACCACATCTGAGTAAAATCCCTCTACCCTCTGCGATGTCTACATAAATGCCCACGTGCACATATGTTTTTAACAGGACACAAACAAATGCACGGCAGGCACAAGCAAACCACAACAACACAGTAATAGAAAAAATAAACTTCAAACAGATCCCAAAATGATGTACAAAATCATTGTCATATAAAAACATACACATTTACATAATAATCTATAGATGGAGCACTGCCAGTCTGAGCTTATACTCATCTGGAGAAGAGGTTACTGGTATGACAGTTTTGCATGCTGCAAAAATGAAAAGATAAAGAAAGAATTTAAGGTTTGTATGCTTACCTATATAGAAATTAGTTACTGTTCTCATCTGTCTGTGTTTACTTATGACATATATGACCAGGGAATTCCCTACTAGTCCCACAAGCATGATGAGAGCAAAAAACAGGGGTACCAGCCATGCATCTACCAGCAATGGTGGGCTTTGTTCAGAACTGGATAGTGAGCTATTGCATCCAGATGCAGGAGAAGACTGGTAAAGTCTGATACTTTCAGCAGAGTCATTGTTACAGGAAAGCCGGGACAAGTTACTCACTTCAGTTGGCACCAGCTCTAGAGGGTATGGGGTAACACTTGCATCCTTCATCATTGCTGATATGGAAGCTTCAGCAGATAAAATATAAGGCTGCACAACCAACACTCTTCAAGGGGTTATCCCAAATTCAGCAGTATTTGGAACAAAGAGATGGAATAAAAGAACAGATTTCATGTGCTGCTGCAGTTCCTTCAGTTCTAAAGAAGAGAAAAATGTTTTAATTAACTGTATAGATTTTTTTTAAGCAAGCTCCTGTCAATTTGGATTTGGTCTCCCTCTTCTGATGTGCTGCAGAAGATGCTTGTTACTTATCCCTCAGACAAGTTTCAAGTCATTTCTGGCATTTCCCTGCATGTAATCAGTACTAGCATTGGTGGGGGGGGGGGGGGGGGGAGAGTGGCTCATGAACAGAATTTTCTCAGGGTCCTAAAGGCAACCATGTGGAGATCTCTGCATGACTGAGAGTCATTATGATTATATTATAACTTTTATGAATTATTAGTAACACATTTATAAAGCACCAACATATCCCACAACACACATTATACATTTAACATACAGACTGCATGAGAAATAATAATCACTACATAAATATGAAAAGCTGTACATAGATCTTGCCCATAGTGATAATTTCATATTAAGAGACTATGCTCATTTTAAATCACAAACAGTAGGTTTTTATCCTCTCATAACATCTACATGATGTTGCAGTCATAGCAATCCACTGAATCTGTCAGAGAGATCAAAACACACAGTCTGATTTTTCCAGCTCAATTAGTTCAGTAAAAAATGTGAGAGATATAATAAATCAAAATATATGGTAAAAATCATAGGAACGTGCTAATATCAAGTAGGTGCTGCACCCGGGATAGTTACCCTCAAATGCCCCCTCCATGGCCACAAACCTTTGTGCAGCCGACCCTCTGACACTACTAACGGATCTTCTGCGTTGCTTCATTGAAGCTGGGATGGGGGCAGAGCGATCCTTCCATAGGCTGAAGTCCTGTTTTCATTCGTTATTAGCCAATGAAAGGATTGCGCGGCCCCCGAAGATCATTTAGCAGTGTTGGTTATTATAATGATGCAAAGGAACATGCTAATATCAAGTAGGTGCTGCACCTGGAATATTTACATATAAATAAACTCCAGAGAATCTTATTGTATTTAACTGTGTCTTTTCTTTATTCGCACAACATGTTTCGGAGAAAGATCTCCTTCATCAGGTGCTTTGTAACAAGCACCTGATGAAGGAGATCTTTCTCCGAAACATGTTGTGCGAATAAAGAAAAGACACAGTTAAATACAATAAGATTCTCCGGAGTTTATTTATATGTTGATTTGGAAGAAGTGTGGCTGAACGGTGCTACAACTCTGTTTGAGAAATCTGCTATTGATTGAGTGAGGGAATACCACATCCTATTGGAGACCTGGAATATTTACCCTTAAAGCACCCCTTATAGCCGCCCCACGGTGCCACAAACCTTTGTGCAGCCAACCCTCTGACACTACTAATGGATCTCAGGCATTGCTTCTTTGAAGCTGGGATGGGGAAGAGTGATCCTTCCATAGGCTGAGGTCCTATTTTCATTTGGAAATAGCCTATGGAAGGATTGTGCACCTCCCCCCCCCCCAGCCCAGCATTAATGAAACAGCACAGAAGATCATTTAGTAGTGTTGGTGGGTCAAGTTAACGCAGATTCATGGGGCTGGGGCGGCTTTCAGGGGGCTTTGAGGGGAACTCAAAGGGTGCCTGTGATTTTTATAGGAAGGTGTCGGTATTGCCTTAATGAAAGCATATGTCTCATTGGTTGTTGTTGGTTATTATAATGATGCAAAGCTTTGGTTGACCTGACATCCCTCACAATTGATCAATCAATCATTTTGATGAGCTTGAAGAATTCTGAAGCAGCTCTGGCAACGGCACTGCAATGTAATCTGTACTTGCACATGCATGGCACTTTGCAGAATGGAGTGGAATAAAGTGTTTTATACTGTATTTTTTTACTCTTTACAGGTGAATAAAGTAGTAAAAATACCTGAAAGGAACATGAGGTTCCTTTCTTTTAGGTTAAAACTAGAAGGACAACGTGTCAGCTGTGTAGTTGACTCTGGGGTTTACAAGGCAAACTGTTGTAATGATAAGATATTTCTTGTTTCAAGGAATTCTTCACAGCAACTGGCTGTGGAGCCAGAAAGCTACCAGCAAGTGGATACCATTGCCCAAATGAGGATCATCCAAATGTTTTGGCACAAGCCTTTGTCAAGGAAAATTCAACTTTCTCGAGACTTTCTTTCAAACTGCGAATTTTGTCGCCAGCCATGGATTTGTGGCAAAATTCTGCATTTTTGTTAATGTTTTCATGAAACTGCAGCAAAAGTTTGCATAGAAAAAATGTTGCAACAAAAACGCTGCCAAAACAAAAGAAAAATATGCCCATTGACAAAAAAAGACACCATAATAAAAAACACCCAAAGACTTTAATGCTTTTTGACAAAAAAGTTGACAAGACAATTTTTCACTGTGGTTTTCAGAATTTTTATGCAAAATGGGACAAATTCGCTCATCAGTTTGATGGTATTTATCTGCCTTATATCTGCTGGTGTGGCCAGAGCCAGGACAGAAGTGCTCTTTGAATGTACATCCTTTTACCCTTCTTAAGCTGGTCATAAAGATTTTTGAAAGATCCAATGATTATTGTGAGACCACGATCATCTCAATTTCAGGCGATATTGCCAGCAAAACTGAAGGGTTGCTGCCTGCTTGGCCCTGCAAACATAGGTAGATTGCCTGGCCGATCAATCTTCAGACTTCATGTACGATCCTTTGTATCCCACTAACCGCACGATAATTTGACAGATTGGTCAGACTTCCTTAAGATCGGTTGTTCAGCAGAGAAAGATTTTTGCATCTATGGGGACCTTTAGTGCTCTCGCTCATCAATCCAGGGCCTAGGTAAATTACTCCTTATTGATCTGTCCCGAATTATCAATCACCATAATCATCTGATAGAAAGTACAGCAAATGCTTAAAGTGATAATCACACTAAAAAAATTATTTTCTAAATATTAATCTACATTAAAAGTTACCTATGGTCATGTTGATCAGTTTTTCACTGATAGTTCTGCTTTTGTAAATAATTGTTACTTGAAGTTCCTTAACCTGATTGTTTTGCCAACCTTACTGTCCCTTCTCAGCCTGTCAGTTAGAGTTGCTAATGCTAACCAACTCCTGTTGCACAAATATGGCAGCCCCATCATACAGGAACATGGGGGATCAGACAGCTAATGTAAAATGCAAATACTTTATGGCAACGTTAGAAGTAGCTTAGCATTAGCATTAGAAACTGTAACTAACAGGCTGAGATGGGACAGTCAGGTTGGCAAAGTGTCAGAGAGTCAGACTTTACCTAACAATTATATACAAAAACAAACCTCTCAGCAAAAAATGATCACCATGACCTATAGATAACATTTACATGTACATTCATATGTTAAAATACATTTTTTAGTGTCAGTATCACTTTAAAGCAAGATAAAGATTTACAAACATTACTACCAGATCATCCACGTGTGATATATAGAAAACCAAGGACAATAAAACAGATGCTAGTACCCAACTGTCTCCTAAAAAAATCACGAAACACACCGGTAGGAACATTTTTTAATGAACAAAATAAAGGCTTCTACTCATGCCATTCATGTAAAGCATGCACAACATGTAAGAGACAAAATAAAAAGATACTACAATTTAAATCAAATGTACCCAAGGAGGAATTTAATATAAAAACTGCTATACCATGTAATAGTAAAAATGTTGTATATTTACTAGAATGTCCATGCAACCTACAATATGTAGGAAGAACCAATAGATATTTAAAGACAAGAATCAGAGAACATGCGAACATCAAAAAAGGTTTGATGACCCATAGTGTGTCAGCACACTTTAAAACATCACATAATTCTGACCCATCATTGTTAACATTCATGGGAATTTCCCAGAAACGGCCACAATGGCTTGGTGAAGATATAGTACAATCAATCTCTAAAGAGGAAACATATTGGATCCACAGATTTAAGACACTAACCCCACAAGGACTTAATATAGAAATTGATTTGCAGACGTTTTTTAAAAGAATAAGAATAATTTTGATAATAAATTAAATAACTCAGTTTTTAACTATTTTATAAATTCTTTATTTCAACAAACAAAGAAGAAACACCCCGTTCTATTTCGAATAATTTCTTAAAACCA
>CM044431.1:145980189-146010467 GCA_024363595.1 Xenopus borealis
ATTCGAAATAGAACGGGGTGTTTCTTCTTTGTTTGTTGAAATAAATAATTACAATTGTTATTTTACCTCGCTCTATATTCGATTAGATAATAATACTGTGTGGTATATATAAAATAAAATATTTTATAAATTCATTTCAATGTATTTAAAGGTCTAATTAGTGTGGTGTTTATACAAATGGCCTGCAGGTGGCACTGTGCATACACAGGACTTTCTGTACAGCTTGAAAGTGAAAGTAAGACTTACTGCTGTTATGTAATGGCTGCATGAACCTGCTAATAAAGCATTGTTATACCCTCATCATCCTCAGCTAATAAACACAACAATTAAGATACAGAATCATGACTTTGTGTTAACTGAATGAGTGAATAATTGATTAATTAAATGCTAATGAGAACAACCTGCTATAACTCTTTAAATAACAACAAAAGGTGATGTGGCTAATCACCCCTGATGAAGTATTTTATATAAATATGAAATGTGTTGAGTTTTACTGAAGAAATAAAAATATTTTTATTTATACTTAACTAAGCATAACCTTATTGAGCAAAAGATTGTGCATTCACTATTCCCACAAAACTATAATCCATCAAAGTTTCCTAGTTTATACATCCATAGGCCAAAGATTCAAGGCAATATACAGACTCAAGGCACAGGAGTCAGCTTGTTTCAAGTTATTAGGACCTACTTCACCTAATCGCTCCTTCTCTGAGGTCCTGTCTGGGCAAGGTACCGCCCCTGGCACCTTACTTATTCTGTGTTGGAGCCTCAACTGCTCAACTAACTGGTCTATTACTAGCTCTCATCACCTACAGTGAGCTCCACAAACATAACTTCTCACTATGTTTTTCTAAATATCAACTCACAATGGTACCACACAGTAGGCAGGCCCAGATTTATAGCAAGGCCATGTAGGCCAGGGCGGCAAAATAAGAGGAGGGCAGCACAGGCACTAGGACCGTACGGAATAAGGCTGTCACATCCGGGATGGAATCCTGAATAGTTTTGTGTCATCTGCAAGCACTGATACATCTGCAAGCGCTGACACATCACTTACAATACCCTCCCCATAGTCATTAATGAACACGTTAAATAAAATTTAACCCAATACCGAGCCCCGAGGGAACCCACTAAGAACTTTACTCCAAGTAGAGAATGTACCATTAACAACCACCCTCTGTAACTGATCCTGTAGCCAGTTTCCTATCCATGTGCAAACGACTTCATTAAGCACATGGATAGAAATCATTATCCTACCTAGTGGTAGCTATGAGAATAGCACCAAAGCAGGAAAACCACTGCTTTTTTCCTTTTAGTGTTGCAAACAGGACTTATGTTGTGATATATTACAAAAGGAAGGGGAGAAACAATAGCTTTCATCCTGAAGTGCTGGCTCCTTCTCAAAGCTGAGGATTAGGCACAATGCACTGAGAATAAAATATATTAGAGTTGTACCCTCCGGATTCCTCCTATGAACAGTTCAGGCTGCACTGAAATCTTTGAAGTTCAAGTACTGGTTAATTATATTATATTGCAGATTCACTCTTCAGGGTTTTGATACTTGGTGCCTAAAAGCACAGATATCATTAGAAATTAGAGTTAATTTAGTGGAAAACTCCAGCATCCCTTTGCCCACAATGAAAAGAATATTCTAGAAATCACATGCTTTAAAACTCCCTGTGTGCTGTTAAAGAGTTATATAAAGAATGGGGTCATACTGTATATGTGAACTGAAGAGATTTCAGAAGAATCCTCCACAATACATTTGCTGTAAGCATACGTATATACAAGAATGTTGCCACCAGTATAAACCCAGGCAAAGAAACAGCCTGACCATTCACCTCTGATCCGTGATATTTTCGCTGGCTTGAAAGTCATGTGTTGGCACATGATGTCATATGTCATACTTAATCTCTCAAAACACACATGAGATTGTTTTGAGGCTTCTTGTCTCATTACCTCCTACTGCCTAGTACAATAATTAAGGGGCTTTGGGACTATGTGTTTATATTGTTTGTTTTTATGAGTTCAAAGTTGCTAGTCTAGCATCTTCCCATTAAAACCCTTCCAGAAACACATACAGGCTCTGAATGACCCTGACACTGACCTGGTCTAATAATGGCTACCCTGTTTGCCATGTAAGTCAGAAACATTAGTAAATAATAAATGAAAATAAAATGTGTATCTGTATAGCTGCACATGTAGCAGTTCGGCCCATAACAACACTCAGTATTCTCTGCCCATTGAGGTAGTATAGGGATGATGGGAGTTATATCTTTGCTAAAGAACATAAGCTACGTGTTCCTCTAAAAAAATTTTTTTTATTATTTGCCATGTCAGTCTATGGGCCTATATGGCATCAGAATAGCCTAATCAATAAATATATTATTAGTACCTGTACAGGTATAGGATCTATTATCCGGAATACTTGGGACCCAGGGTTTTCTGAATAAGCACTCTTTTTGTAATTTGGATTACCATAAAGTCTGCTAAAAACATTTAAACATTAAATAAACCCAGTGTGATTGTTTTGCCATCAATATGACTTAATATAGCTTAGTTACCATCAAGTACAAGGTACTGTTTTATTATTACAGAGAAAAATTTAATTATTTTTAAAATTGAAAATTATTTGTTGATAATGGAGTCTTTGGGAAATGGCATTCCCATAATTTGGAGTTTATTTGGAAAAATATTACCAGATAATGGATCCCATACCCATATCTGTATAAATGGTTAAATTTACTGTAAGGGTTTTGTCTAGAAGACCTCAGTATAGACAGTATACCTAGTATACACAGAATCAACCATCAAGGACTTGGTTACAAATCACCTCTTCATTGCTCTACGTCTGGTGTAACATCTCAAGAGTGGGGTCTTATCAGTACTATTTATGATTTCATTATTTCATGGTTGTGGGGCCCGATTGGGAGGTACATCTAGTTCACGGTTCCTAAGTAAGGCTCCCACTCCATTGTTTCATCATCATTGTTTTTCTAACTTGTAACAGTGTGTTGGGCATAAAACACACAACTTTGTACTATATTCTACCTCTTACGAGTACAGAATCCACGGAGCTTAATTCAATGAACTTCACTCTTTACTTCAAGTGATCTCCTGTTTCTGGTGAATTCCCACTACAATATCAATGCTATTAATTGGGAAGACAGAAAATATAGTATAGTATTTTTTTAAGAGAGGTAAATTGATGTTACTTGCAGGGGTCTCAAACAGAGTGATCTCTCTCTCTCTCTCTAAGTGAATCTTTATAGTATGCTGGTTCCCATGGGTTATTATGTGATCTTTGAGAGGTGAATATGAATAGAATTTTATGAATTATTCAGTCTGTCAAATTCAATTCTGCTATGTGTAAAGTAGTCTCCTGTTTAAATCAATTTAGTTATGAAAAAATTGCATCCCATCATATAGTTGATTTATAGACGCATACTTATTTTTCTTGAATATATGAATAAAGTGCTCTGTAAGTGGTGGAATTACCAGGGTGGCAGTGGTTTTAGACACTTGATCGTAGATAAATGATCAACTTATAATGAAGGCTTGGGAAGGCTAAAGGTGGCCACAGATGTTACAATTATGATCTTTCCTGGAAAGATTGCTCTTTTTCAATACACACGTGTAGAGCTGAATTGTCAGATACACAGGTAGAAACAATAGAATTCTACCTGTATCTGAAAATTCAGCACTAACAATGACCAATATTCTGGTGATTTTAAAGACGTCCGATCAAAACTTTCTAGCCGGCCCAATCGACGAGCTGACCGATATCCAAGTCTCCCGCTAATCTCGGTCGGCTAGTTTCCCACTATACACACACTGAATATCGTACGAAAATTTGTTTTCGTATGATATTATCTGTGCATCTATGGCCAAGTCTTACCAAGGAGTCGTGAGAGATGTGTGAAGCCTCTCCTACAAGTCCCACTGGAGAACCAGCAACTGAAGTTGAGAACAGAGCTGGGCTCACATGAGGAATGGAAGGAGTGCTGAAAACGGGAACTCCCAGAAGCGTGGTCAATTCAGGCAGAGGTCTATCCAGGTATCAATCAATCAGAAATGAGGAATAGACAGAAGTTTGTCCAGGCGACAGTCAATCAGGAATGAATACAGGCAAAGGTCAGCAATGAGTATCAGTCAATGGAACAAGGCTCAGAGTCTTTACCAGAATACCCACAGATCACTTTACAAGGATCTATAGGCGTTGGCATCTATTTAAAGGCAGAGCCCATGCACCAGGCAGCTCATCAACATATATATGCACGCCTGTGTCAAAACGTGCCCATTTCGTTAATAGATGCAATCGCAATCACACTCTGGTGTCATAATGCAGTTACAGTGTGCTGGAACTTTCCTTACAGCATATTGGAGAGAGTCCTGTTATGGGCAGGGGATGATACTATAATGTTATAAAATATCTGTAAACTGATTAGTAAAAAAAGATAGGTAAATGGAGTTGGGGGAAGGAGGTAAATACATTGCACTTTCCTGCCATCCCCCAAAAGTGCGGCCCTATGAGCCATGTCCATCCTACCTGCAGAAGTCTGTCGTTGTGCTTCTGTAACAAAAAGTGACATTTATTCAATGTTAGCTGAAGCCACCAGGCTTACAAAAGAGCGTATTTTAAAATAGCATTCAGTACTTTCTCCTTCCTTGCTTAGCACAGTATCATTAGAAATCCATTGCTTTGTAAGGTGATCCTGGTGTTCAAGTAATCTATATAAGGAAAATGTAATATGGGGTGAATTAGGGCATTCTAGCATCTATGAAACCCAGTAGCCTGAGTGGGGGCCCAAACTACACTCCAATTGATATCACCTGAAGGCAATTGTAAGCTGTAACTGTTTTGTTTCCAAGTGACAATTATGGAACTCCACAAAAAAATGCCATTACAAACAATGGGAGGAATTCAGATGATTTAGCACTGCCTACTGTTAAAACTATAGTGTGTTTTTAGGGCCAAGTAGGGATGCCACTTTTCTTTAAAAAAATACTGGCCTTCCTATATATTTTTCTTTTTTTCCCTATTAATATCATTGGGATCAACCATCAAAAATACCGGCCAGGCCGGCAAAATACCGGCCAGGTGGCAACCCTAGGGCCAGGGATTCAGGAAGATTAGTTGCCCCAGCGACAAATATCCTCTTCTTTGGGTCGACAATCTCCGCAAACTGCCTTTCTCTGCCTTCCCGCCAGCTTGAATGTAAAATCACTAGCGTTATGGCACTTGCAGCGCTTCATTTTCCAAAGTGGCCAGGAGTTTCCTCGTGAGGCAACTTTGGAAAACGAAGCGCTGTGAGTGCCATACTACTAGTGATTTACATTCAAGCCAGCATGAAGGCAGAGAAAGGCAGTTCAGGGATATTGTCACCCTGAAGAAGATGAGATTTGTAGCTGCCGTGACTAATCTCCCCGAATCTACCTGTGTGCCCTGACCCTAACAGTGTACTGTTGGAATATGAGAATAGATACTGTGGACTAAATGCTTCCTTTTCGGTGTTGGTGAAACACAAACCAGCCGGGATTATCATGACATTCAGGTTTTTTAAGCCTTGGTTTTGATAACAAGCTGATATAAAAAGGCAATAGTCTTTATCAGCATCAGGTAAACTACTAAGGTATGTTTTATTTGTGGCTTGGTTACTTGTGATAATTTGCTCCTTTGTGGGTTTTATCTTTTAACCTGTTAAGACTAGCCCATATATCCTTATCAGTGCACTGCAGCTTGTAACCACTACTAGTCTCTGCAGATTTCTCGTATTTGCCTTATGCAGTGCTCCAGTTGATACATTAAACAGTTTTGCCACATGACAAGACTTAACATCTGTAGTCTAAGCACTAACCAAAAATAGACTCTTCTGCTGCTATATATATATATTTATTTATATTACAGATTAAATATATGAGTAATTAGCATTACATTAAATATGAAACTCTTAAGACAAATGATAGAATATCAAAGACATCTGGGATAAAAGAAATTGAACGTATGTATAGCAGCTCAAAATATTAGAAATAATTTGAACTAATGACTTAGGATGAATCAAAGATTTGTCTTATATCAATTGCTGTAATCTTTCAAAAGGTTTGCAATTACTCTTCATGTTTTCCTCTTACATTTTTTTCTGCTGCCCTCATGCTTGGAATTTTATTTTCTATATGGTTGTCAGGGCTAAATTATTACTCCAGCAACTAGGCGGCAGTCTGGAAATCAGAATAGGAAAGACCTGAAAAAAAAAAGAATAGCAATGAAACAATGTTAATGAATCCTCACAGTCAGTCTATGTTTGATTGTGGGGTCAGTAACCCTGGTAGTCAGTTAGATTCAACTGCAGGCTGAAAAAGTCAGAATAGAAACACTAATAATTAAAAAAATCATACAAATTCAATTATGAAGACCAAGAAGAAAGTTGCATATATAACATACTAATATAATCTAAAGGTAAATATCGCCTTTTAGTTCATTGTGCAAAGTTCCAATTCTCTAAGGAGGCAAAAAAACACAAAGCAGACAGTTCTAGAATCATCTTTCTGTAATATTTATCAGGATATTTATATCGATTAAATAAAAAAGACCTTTTGCAAGTGCAATGAGTGGACCCTGATGACATGCTTTCTGGTGCTTAGCAGCCATTCTGCTCTTTAGCCGTGCAAAGTACAAATCAAGAAAATTTATTACTCTCCTCCTTTGATAATGAATGTTATTTCTAGTGTGTGATATCACAGACCGCTTTTACAGTGGTTCAGCTATATTGTTTCCCCTCACCCTATGCTTATTTCCCCCCTAACCTTATTTATTTTATTTATTAAAGTTCCAGTATTTACAATGTACAGGTAAAGACAAATATGTGCATTTATTTTAAAATTAAAGTTCTGTGATTGCATTTTTTGGGGATCAATGACAAGCACCTCTTTTCATTTTTATTTTTCTTAAGATGATAGCAAAAAGCTACAGTTTGTGGTAAGATGGAGAAAATTAATTATCAGCATATTTTCACTTGGACACTTGAGCGAGGGCCAAATTCTGCAGCAATAATGTAATTAAATCTATATATGACCAATAGCAGTGATATTATGAACTAATCAGAACTGACTGAGAGGATATACAGCAGTGTTTCCCCACACACATGTTACTGAACTACCACACTGATAATTTGGCAGCATATTGTCATGTGTTAAAGTTCCAGCTGTAGCTCAATAACCACAGACAGATTTTTTTCCCACAAAACCACTCAAATTGAAATGCCATCAAAAGATACTGCACACACTGACTGTATTTTGTGCAAAAGCCCCATTGCTCATTGAATTCGATGCATTCTTCACAAAAAAAGGCCATTGACCAATGCTTTTTGTGCATTTTTGCCGTTTTGCAAATTTTTCAAACAGGAAAAACAGGACAGATTAGTTAATTTGAGAGAGAGAGAGAGAGAGAGAGAGAGAGAGAGAGGTCTGTTGTACCTGTACGTCTTGAACTAAATAGAGCTAATTCCGAAGCAGTTTGCTGCTAAGTCTCTGTATAAATCTGAGGCATAACTATAGAGCAACCAGATCGGTGGGGGGGATGGTCTGGGAAACAAGGGGACCCAGACCATGGGGTTTGATTTCTCTATAGATTTAATAATTCACTTCTCCCCAGCCACACTCTTTTCAATTTTGATTGTGGTGGTCTCCAATGGGTGCGCTGGTGAGCTAGGTCAGGGGCCTGGCATGCTGTTGTTGTGCCATTGGTATAAATAAACTCCTCCCTTCCATTCAACTGGAGCTTGTTGGGCTTTCAGATAACAAGCAGATCATTATAATAATAATATGGGTTTATAATAAATGGATTGCTAATTTGTTTTGATTGGGATCAAAACAGTATTATGTTGTGTACAAACTCCATTAATTGAAATAATGCAGTCCCTTTAAAATCAAATCATCTGGATAGGTATTGCCCAGTTTTCTATTAAAGGAGGAAAAATGCACATAATATTTTGGCATTCTGTACAAGCCCAAGTCAACCACAGGCCTTTAGCTATGAAAATGCCCCAAGTAGCCAGGGCTATATTTCGGTCCAGTGCCACTATAGGACCTGAACCTTACATCAATTCTGCCCTGCCATTCTCCGAGTCCTGCACATCTTGCATTTTTTCACTTATTCAAGCACCCGAGGGCTGTCCCCCCAAAAGCCACTTCCCTAGGCACAGGCCTTTGGGTGCTTATACATTGTGTTGTATTACATAACTTTATTTGTAAGGAGCCACAGCAGCGGAACAGTGCATAAAAGTATAATACTATATATATAAAAGTCTACATGGGGGAGACAAATCACATAATAAATATATACAGAATCATAGGACAAAGAGGTTAAGTGCAATGTGGTAAGAGACATAGGTTTCCTGGGCTTGTGTAGTGGAATGTAGTGGCTGTACCATATACTTCTATTGTAAGTTAAAGTTCCTGCCATATGCAAATTAGGCTTCGCTAGCGTAACAGCGCTCTGCCTAGCGAAGTAACACTAGGGCAACTACGCTACCGTTCGCCTACCTGTGCGTAAATTTGCACATTAGTGAATTTACGTAGCACTGGCGAAAATTCGCATGGCAAAGTGCGGCGACCGCTAGCGAAGCCAACGCTAGCGAATTTGCGCATCTTAGTGAATTTGCCCCATAGTGGGAAGGAGGTCCCTGCCCTGTAAAGCGTACAGTCTAAGTGGACATTGATACATAGATACACCTCTGCAACTAGCTCTTACATCTTACTTACATCCTTTGTGCTGCTGTCAGTGAACTGAACTAAAGGTGGCCATACACTGAGAGATCCCAACGATTGGATCATAACTGGGGCCATATGGGCGGTCGGATCGTGGGACTGCATCAAAGAACAGATGCGGCCGCAATCCTACGGGATATTTAATTACGTCCGATCGACATCTGGCCGACTTTCACAGCTTTTATCGGCCCGTGTATGGCCACCTTAACTCACAATATACTGTATATATATATATCATACTGAATAAAAAGTCACAGTACAAAGCTGATGGTAATTAATTCAAATTTACATTTCTTGCTAACTCAGAGACCAGCGCAATTTGCATCAGAATGTATTAATCATCCCTGTATCTTGATAATTTGTGACAACCCCTAAGCTTAGATTCTCAACAGCTACACAGAGCACACCAAACATGTGCATGTCACTGGCACTCTGGATTGCGAGAACCAGTGGCGTAAAAAATCCTCAGAGGGGCCAGGCACACTCTGATCCCCATCCTCTAGGCCACTTCCCAGTCTGTCTCTGCCCTGCCCCAACTTCGCCCACTCCACTGCCCCGATTCCACTGACGCAGTGCCGACTCGAGACCCCCTTCCTTGCCGCAGGTAAGAGAGCGACTGGGGTGGAGGGGGTTTTCTTATTAGCTATAGAGGATGCAGACATGCAGGGACTTATACTCCTGGAAGCTAAGAGTTGAAATTCTGATTATTAATGTGCAGAGAGCACATTTGGGCATGTAGTTCAGAATATAAAGTGACATTCCTTGACATTCGTTTTTAAGGTTGAGTTATCCTTTAAACATTTTAGATGTAGGCAAAGAAAGACAAGAGGGGTCATCCAGTGTTACACCTCCTAATGTATGTGCTTGTTTTTCTGTTATTGCGAATATGTTCTCTTCTATTGTTGAATCACTTTATTCTCAGTCCTGCAATAAAGCATTGCAAATACCTAATTCTACATTACATTGAATTTGCTAAATATCATACCACATAAAACAAATTCAGTAATATTAATATAGGACCGAACACTTGTTTCATGTATTTCTACTAAAACTGCTGGTTTATTAATGGAGATTTTTCTAATCCACCATGACTCATTTTTTTTATTCAGTTTGTCTCAATCCTAATTTCCCATCATACTTCTGTATGTTTATTGATGTGTTCGCTCATCATTCATTGTCTTTACAGAAAACTGCATGTGCTCTGACAAATGATTTATGATCTTTGCTGCGTACAATTATTTTTGTTCACTGACAAAAAGTATATAAATTATATCTGCATGAGCTAAATTTATAAGAGCTTATCCTTCCTCTATGAAATTGCATTAAGACAGGAATGTGGTATTCTTTTGTATTTTCTCTGATAGAAACCAATGTTCTCTATTGTGCTTAACATCAGAGAAGTCTTTTTTATATCTACAATGTCTACATGACAGACAATGTAATGTACCATACCTTTATCTGCATAGTATACCAAAAAGCAATGTTCTCCCTGGAACATAGTCACTGTGCTTTTTTTATACAAAATTATTGGTACATTTTGAAAGGCTGCCACACAAGGGAAGTCAGCCTTGAATATCCCAATGTTTGAAAATGACATTTCCAACCTTTTTGGAGGAATAAATTGGCCCCAATTAGTTTGAGTGCAGAGCATACACTGGTGCAAATTGATTGATGGCAAACTATTCTGGCCCAACTCTTTACCTGATTTTTTTTTTTAAACAGACATATTTTAGAACTCTACAGAATGTCCAGAACCTTTCAATTAAAACGGATGATTCTAATAAGTATAAAAATATGGTCATCTGTTCTATGTTAATTTGTGTTTTTATTATTTTATTCAATAGTGGTTACTTCAAAAACATCAGGTGCTTGTGGGGATATAAAATCAAGCAAGCTTTTTCTGTTATAAATTATTGTCAATGTTCAATTGAAGGAATGTACTGTATCTGTTAATGATAACCATGTTTAAGGAACAGCTTTAGACAGAAGTACTTTTAATGATTCACAGAATGTCTGTGTCCCTTTTTGCACAACTCTGGTTTTGGGTTGTAAATGAACCCTGTTGCCTTGTTACCTTGCTAAGATTGGTCTTTAAACTTGTTACAGGTATAGGATCTGTTATCCACAAACCCATTATCCTGAAAGATCAGAATTACTGGAAGGTCATCTCTCATAAAATCATATGCCTTTTTGTTTATTATGATTCAATTTTTCCCTGTAATGCTAAAACAGTGCCTTGTACTTGATCCCAACTAAGAGATAATTATTCCTTACTTTCCCTAAAATAACAATGAAAGATGTATAAACTAGTAGTCATCCATAAAGAGAATTTTTGTACAATTTCTTTAATTTCAGACATAATAATTGTGAACTCATTCCCTCTGTGCCATGCCAGTTAAACCAGTGCTGTTAACATGTACAGCTGTAATGATCTGATTGTGTAAAATGTCAGTAACCGAGAAAACAGTAAAAAAAAAGCAAACTGAAACTAATAGCACAGTTTTTTTTTTTTAAATCTGACTAACCCTAGGGCATTGCTGACAGTTTGGCTAATGTTCTAATAAAAGGCACTAAGTTTGCCCAGGAGCAATAAAATCCATAGCAACCTGCTAACTGGTTGCTATGGGTTATGGCTCCTGGCTTTTATTTGTATACAACCTTGTTGTATACAACCCTTAAAGGGCAAGGAAAGGCAAAGAAATAAAATCCCATTTTTACCTTCTTTAATGAAAAAGAAATCTATCTCCAATATACTGTAATTAAAAAATGTGTACTGTTTTTATAAGAAACCTGACTGTATGCAGTGAAATTCTCCCTTCATTTACTTCTGTGGATAGGAATTGTCATACAGTCCCTAACTCTGGCAGGGAAACAATCATACTTATGAACAGCAGGGGGAGCCCCTGCCTTACTTACCAGCCATGCAGAACTCAAGCAGCTTTGTTTTTTGATGATTTGCGACGACCCCTAAGAAGCCCAGATCACACTGAGCATGTGCGAGTCTTGATATTGCAGAGATGTCTAACAAAGTTACAAGATGACAGCC
This sequence comes from Xenopus borealis, assembly GCA_024363595.1. NCBI lineage: Eukaryota > Metazoa > Chordata > Amphibia > Anura > Pipidae > Xenopus > Xenopus borealis. The sequence goes on from CM044431.1 coordinate 145,992,002, forward strand.
CCCTGTGGCCAACTTTGAAAGCATAAATCATTTGTTTGATTAGGCTTATGGTGCAGTAAGTTCATGTTTATGTTTAGTATACAAAATACAGCATTTCTACCCTTATTCTATTTTACACTTTCCTTGCCCTTTAAGTGCTTTTGTCTTTGATTAAGAAAATGATGCTGTTACTGAAAAGCACCAATTGATATAACATGATGCAATGTCTTTATATAACTCCCAGTAAACAGTGTTCTACAGACGTTATGACCCTACATGTCATGCATTATATAAAGTAGATGTACTTCTTCATTCTGTTTTATAGGCAAGTATGTATTCTCTGACTTCTGAGAAGCTCAGAGTAAACTGAGATGCAGAAGAAAGCTGCTGCTGAGATATTTGCACATGAAAAAACATACATTTTTCCTGTTACCATGTTTCTTTGTCTGCACTGAGGTTCAAAGGATTATTTAAGGCATAGATAAGCCTAGGTAAATTCCACTTGAATGTAGATGTTTTGATGCTTTACTGTGTTTTTGGAGATTAGTCCATTTATGCTGAGAAAACTCAGGAAGGTAATTTCAAAGGTTTCATATGACTGATAAGTAATATTGCACATAGCAAGGAACACCTACAGCAAGTGTTTCTTTTACATCAGATTACCCTCATCCTGATGTTGTGTGGATGCACCGAATCCAGGACCAGGACTCAGTTTGGTATTCTGCCTTTTTCAGCAGGATTTGGGCGAATCCGAATCCTTAAAATCATGTGACTTTTCATCACAAAACAAGGAAGTGAAAAAACTTTTAACATCACATGCAGTGGATCACTAATTTGCATATGCAAATCAGGAATTGGAATCATTTTGGTATTCAGCGAATCTTTCACAAAGAATTATGGGGTTGGCGAATCCCAAAATAGGGTTTTCTGTGCATCCTTTATGAAAAACCTGTTTACATGTCTATATAATCTCATGGCTTCTTGTTACAAAATACCACAGAAAGACTATAGCATCAGATTTGAATCTGATCTACATTCAGCCGCACATCAGATTTGTGAATTGAAGTAGAAGCCTTCTGGAATAGTTCCTGCTCCTAGATGCACCTCTATTACATTCCCTTCACATGCTCTAAGGTTTACATTTGCCAGGTAGAACTCACACATTCATGATCTTTACTCCAGTTTTTTGAGGGGTGGAGAAAAAAGTTGGAGCAGCAACTTATTATGAATAGAGCTGATCTATGATTGAGAGCTTAAATCAACTATTTGCAATGACAAACATCAGCAGAATTGTAAGGATACATATTTATTCTTATGAACGGAGGCCGTTATCTTTTACAAAACAACAAATATTGCTTAAAGTATCTATACATGGCTTACTGAATTTTGGGGAACTGACAGAGGTGAACTGTGTAACAAGCAGAGATTCACTGCTCTATTTCACTGCTCTCCAAGTCCTACTCCTCAGAAGCTACAATATCTTGCACTGATGAGATCTAACAAGAACGAAACAGGATGTCTGCAAGTTTGGATATATGGCTCTGAACTATTAGACTGTATCTTTACTATTAACCAGCGGTTCTGGATGAATAGTTGGCCAAAGGAACATAAAGGAGTGATTTGCATGTCTCTGCCCATTATGCCTTATTGGAGAATTAAAACTCTCATTTTTGTTTTTTATGGCAGTGCTATATGTATGGCATAAGACAAGTAAATACCTTCTGATTTCAGAAGGCTTCACTTTGAGAGATTCGGTAACTCAGGGGCAAATATGGAGTTATTCCTTTCATTGCTTACTGTGGAAGATATTTATTTTGTACACATTTTTATTTGCATAAAATAAATATCTTCCACAGTAAGCAATGAAATGAATAGCCACCATCTTTGCCCCTGAGTTACTGAATGCTTGTTACAAAGTTCCCATGATACCACATTCACTCCAACACTAGTGCTGCTCAGTGTGCATTGTCTGAGTGGCTGATGAGTGGTAATGAGATCTGATGCACTCGCTTTACTGTCTGGGCCTCATTCCTGTGGCAGAATGCTTAGGGCCCTTACACACGGGCGTTTTTACTTGCGCTCCCCTGCGTTGCGTTTCACAGCGTTCAGCCGCAGGGAAGTGCAGGTATAGACGCACTCAATTATTTTCAATGGGGCTGTACTCACACAAACGCATGTAGGCGCCGAACGCAGGAAAAATGCAGCTGTTGCGTCTGAACCTGCGTTCGGCGCTTACACGCGTCTCGTGGGTACAACCTCATTGAAAAGAATGAGGTGCGTCTAGACCTGCACTCCCCTGCGGCTGAACGCAGCCAAACGCAACGCAGGGGAGCGCAGGTCCAAAACGCCCGTGTGTAAGGGCCCTTAATCTGTCTACATAATGCATATGCAGAGAACATATGGCACAGGTTTACTAAATGGACAATAAGAGGCACAGGACAGCTCCTCAATCTTATGTACAAGAAATATGCCAGATGGACAGCTTCAAACCCACGTTTTTCCTTAAAATAGCCAATTAAACAAGTTAATGGTTAGCAAACACTTCACTGTCTCTCTCTGTGCATATTACTTGAGATAATATGATATGTTCATAAAGCTGGTCGATAAAGGCAAGAAGAATTAATAGCACTTTGAAGCACATTGCTACAAAAAAGTGATTTAATAAGTTCAACGACTTGATATTACCTACCATATTCTTTAGTAACCATGGCTCCCATTCAAGTGCCAATATATTCCAGGGCTATTTGTAACCATTTTAGAAACACTTCAGCCACCCTCACAGACATTAAGTATCTCTTTTACCTGCCACCCCCCAACATTTTTTAACCAATATGCATGTACAGTACTAATCATCATATCTTAATAGCAGTAAATAACAATACATAATCCTGGACGACTGCTTTAAATAATGCTGATCCTTGTCAGTAAAGGGAGCTTGTAAGTCTAGTTTTAGAAGTCAAGTATACTGGATACTATTGATTGTTCTACTCCCCTTGGAACACAATGCCCTAATTTTTCCCTTCCCTGCATGTTTTATAAATAGGGTTTACTTTATTAATACATTAAATCTGACAAAGACTATCTTGAAGACTGTCAGTGTTTATCATTTTTTTTACTATTATCATGTTTATTCAGCATTTATGATTGACAGTAATTGGAAAGCACCCTGAAGCTTACACTAGAATATATCTACATAGTGATTGATATTATAGAATTACTTTCTAATTCTGATACAATAACCTTTGTTTTTTTGTGTCCCTATTAATATTGCTGCTGGTTCCATACCTATATTTTCTATGCTTTATCACTGAGCAATGAGGTATGCTATAATTGTGGTGTTTAATTGAAATGCTTTATTTATAAATAGATTAAAATAAATAAAAAAATTAACCACTTGCAGTTTATAATCACTGCCTTTGATGCAGTTTTTTTCCAACTTTGCTATTACGTTTATAAATAGATTGTCTGAGTCTATATTTCATTAATTTCTAAAGATACCCTAATACCCTGTACTGTCGGTTTCATTGCATATTTTAATTGCTGCTTTTATGGATTTATTTATTCTTGATGTTGTTTTTATGTACTATAAGAGAGATTTTAGTACAAAATTTTATTTTGAAAGACACACTTGCTATGTATACTGATATTAGAACTGAACTAGTGGAACATAATGTCTGGTGGACCACTTCCTTCCTAAACACTTTAGCTTCCAGGATCCAGCAACAGTATTATATAAACATGGAACATATTCACTGTTTTGTATGAAGCTTAAATCTTCCCCTAGAGCAGATATTATCAAGTTATGAGTCTGGCCTCACTACAGAAAAGTAAAAGCTGGTCACAGTATGTATGGATCTATGTTCAGTATATATGCATTAATATATGTTGCTTGCAAAGAGCCTTCCTTCATTTGTCTCCCGGCTGTCCCCTTCGTCTATTCTGTAAAGCACATGAAAAGTACAGAAATCTTGGGGAAAGTTCTGTATTGTGCATGCACCTGACCTAACTCAGGAGAATGCTTGGAGAAGAGGAAAAATATTGCAGTGGGGTAACCCTCAAACAGTATCCTGGGCTGGTGTGATTTATGAAGAGGAGCACCATACTGGGGCAAAAAAAGTGACTAGAATTATTGGGAGAGCCAAACAACTTTGCAGCTCTACCAGCACCTAGGGTTGATCCCAATGTTATTAATAGGGAAAAAAATAAAATATAGAGGAGGGTCTGTATTTTTTCCAGACGTGGGTGTATCAAACCACAGTTCTATAGGCAGTTGCCTGACAACATACCTGTGCATTCAAAATGAAATGGACATCAATAAAGATGCATTATGCTCATTTAGCAATGCTAAATACACATAAATAAAAAGCTTTATTTTCTAATCCCCATGATGGAACAAGGTCTAAAGCTGGCCATAGACACAAAGATCCAATTGTTTGAATTATCGAATAATCGGATATCCCCATCTCCCGACCTGCCACTAAGCTTCAGTTGAAATAAAGCAGTAACAGAACAGATCTATCAATGTTCTGCCCCTGACAGCAATCATACCAACGTATACCTCCAAAAAAGCTGGTGACAGTCTTCCACTGAAAATCGCCAGAACGGCAATACCTACAGAGATTTGATTGGCAGCCAACAGCAATCTTCTAACCTGTCCAATCGACTGAACGACCGATCGGCATGTCAGGACAAATGTCGGGACACTCGCCACACAATCCGAAAATTGTACCAATTGAGGAATCCTCCCAACGGATCTTTGCGTCTATGGCCAGATTAAATATCTGGGACCACATCAAAGGAGCAAATTTGATCTCTTTACACCTCCCTGCAGCTCCTTTGTTAGTCAACCCAGAGTTCTCTACAGGCTTAGATAGGGGACCCTTTGCATTTTGGGAAACTAAAAGCCTTACTAACATGGATCATTTTTATGGTCTTTCAGGCAAGGTAAAAAGGGACCAGCTTAAGCAATAACATTCAATTTTACCCTCTGAACTATTCAGATTTATGCAAGTTTGACACTATATATAATATATATATAGTGATAAATATGCCCATACCTAGTAACAATCTGTACTATTTATCCTTACTCTAGAGGTTTTTGCCCCAATAGGCTTCTAGTTGATGTGTTTTCTGAAAATGTTTTAACATTAATTTATGTGGAGGTGTATTTATTAAAGGTAAATTTTAGTGGTTTTAAAGGTTTTTTGAAACCTCACTTTCTCTCAAACCACGAATGTCATAAAATGTATTAAAAGATCCGAATAAAAAAAGTATGAACACAAAATAATGCCAAGCAATCAGAAAAACCATGTGAATACCTGTAAAACATCTAAAAATTACAGTTTTTCAAATAATTACTAGCAATACAAAAATTCTAAATGTTTTGGGTTGATTTAAAATGGTCCAATAGGATCAGTGCAGCTCCCATTGACCTCAACAATGTTTACCTTTTAACATCTGTATTCAAAGTTTTTGTGGTTTTTACACTTAATAAATCTCACATTTTTAGAGCTTTTAAAAACAAATTTGGACAACCATGGATATTCAGAGATTTGTAGAAAATAACCTGAATACTATTGTGAGTAAATGGGCCCCTTAGTTTAATTTTGTAATATACGTTATATTTAAATAATAGCAGAGACAGAAAAAGATGGAATAAGTATATTTCAAGACAAGGGTCAGAAAGGAATAAAAGAGAGTATTGAAAATGTCAGACTCCAAAATAACAACAGACCAGTCTGTACAGCACAGTGTCTTATTTCCAAATGGTACTATTACAATAACAACACAGTATTAAGTGTATTTATTATGGGAGGAGGAACCACTTGGTTAGCTGTAATGTATCCCGCTGTAGTGAAGGGCATGTGTTTTAGTAAGGCAACTCCTAGGTAGAGGAACATCTGGAATAAGCGGCCAATAATGAGTAATTCTGTGATTGAATTAAGAGAAACCAGTGGCGCCATTTCTTTCTCATATTATATGGGACTGGATTCTCTGACCCACGTCCGTCTTTTCCCCATTCCATCATCCATCTCCCTTTCCCCTAAAATCAGTTTATTGATTTTACAGCATAAATATTATGAGCTTTATGGTTTTACTTTATTGCTTAATTCCTTCCAATATCATTCCATATTGTAGAAAATATAGCAATAAGATTGCCACTAATGAAGGCATTCATTGTAATTATTATTATTAATAACCCTGCAAGCTGGAAAGATACACAAATGTAAAAGAATACTATGTTTGTATTCAGTAAAAGTACATTTATTGTTAATCTCATGAATATTACATATATGTAAAATAGTTGTTTTCTCTTTCTCAAACTATCATGTTTTAGTAAAATATTTATACAAACTGTTTTTTTCTGCTTTTATTTTCTTGATGTTTTCTTTAGTTATATAATGTAGCAAAAGGATTTTTTAATGAACTTGATTTATGTATGAAAGAAATGAAATATAGGTACATACAAACCAAGAAACGTGAAAGCAGATGAGTGACTAAAGTTTTCTCACTGTTTAAGACTATAAGGGGCAGAGTTACGAAATTCACGTGAAATGATCGAAGTTCGATCGAATTGTCCCTAAGACTTTTTATTTGGATGAAAGTTTCTTTTTAATACACATGAGAATTTATTTATGGTGATGATCATAGCTTGAAAGTTTTGCTCCCAGTGACCTTCAGGTTCATTCATTGAAGATATTATATTATACTATACTATGTGCTATGACTGAAGACCAAGGGCATTTTCACATTAATAGTAATCTGACTAAACCCATACTCTGAATAAATATAATCATGAGAGAAGGCTGCAGTTGGGATAAGCAAAAAAACAGATCAAGTTTTAACATTTGTTAAGTTGAATGTATCTGAAAAAGGAACATTTATGCCATTAAAAGATGTATGTAAAGATGTACTGTACTGTACCAAGCACACTTTTTAAAACCATAAAATACCCCAAAATAAACAATTTAAAAAATATTTTTAATGTAGTGTAGCGCTATAGTAACTGGTGTGACTATAATCAGTTTTAGCTACCAAATGGTATTAAACCACGAATGAAACTATTTCTCTCAGGGGTGAGCCCTCGCAGCGGGGTGGAGGAAGGATATAGTTGAACTGTAACCATGTGCGATAAGCACAAATAAGTTGGGCGCCAGTGATTCTTTATGATGAACCACAACAGCATTTATTGAACAGCAGAGCAATAGGAACAATCACCACATTGGAGTATAGAACAGTTACACAGCATGGATATAGAGCACATAGTATAGATACAGATACATTCAGCATAAAGGAGCAAATACTCACAGCACCATACATGGGCTGGATCCCTTCAGGCAAGGGGTCATGTCAGCAGTAGTTGAGCTTTGAATATGAATAGATATACACCAGAATTCAGCAGCTGTACCAAGTGGAACCTGAGGGGAAACCCTATCCCTGAGGTCTGTACACTTAGTCCATATTTCTGGGTTATGAGTACCCGAGGATCTTAATCCTTCTAAGTCTCCTGTCGGAGCGTGAGCTGCTCAACTAGCTACCTATCTATCACTCCTAGAGTGATCTATGACAGAGTATAGCTGTACTTTACTAGGGCCTTTGCACCTAGGGATCATGCCCATTCCCTTCCAGCCTGCAAGGTTGGGCTAAAGCAATGAACACTGACCGCATGGTTCCCATAACCTTTATACTTTTACACAGTGCCACCTTGTGTACACTGTGAGAACTACAGGGGTTGCATAAGCACAAAAGGTCCCCATTAGGACCCATTAGGTGTCCATAATACTAGGGATGTGCCTGACAGAAATATGTGAGGGTGTCTAATTTTCACATCCCTACAGTAGTTTTATAGATATTTACTACAGGACTAAGTGAAAATTCAAAGAAACAGACACATTTTTGTGCAAAAAAACAAAACAAAACGTCTTCCAATATATTTCTCTTTTTTCCCTATTAATGACATTGGGATTAACCATCATTTTTACTGGTACAATACCGGCCTGGTGGCAACCCTACCTGCAAAATGGAAAATTGACCCAGGCCTCAAAAAGAGACTACAGAGACCTGTGTTTGCTCAATGATATACATCCATGATTTCCCAACAGGAACTACATTTGTTAGCTATCAGCAGGTGTAGCCATTTACAAGCAAAAGTAGGCCACTGATGATTTATTTATTTATATTTAAGACACTGAGACATTGCATACAGCTACTAAAAAATGCCTTACCCTTTAAACAAAACAGGGATTGTTTGTTCATATATTGTAATATATTTAAGCTGGCCAACTACGTCAAAGTCATCCCATATCTGGCCAGTCCTAATTCACAGTTGGAAGGGGAAATTGTTTCCCTGTCCTGGAAAAAAAGTATTTTACTGGAGTGACTAAGAATTATGCCTTTGGGCTGGAGGTTGATTTGTATAGCCTCCATTGCAAGATGAAACTTTTAATCATTTTAAAGATGGATCTGAGACACAGGCAGAAAAACACATATGATCCACCTAATACTTCAATATAATTATATCAATATGCATTACTACTTCTTCTTAATTGCATAGGGACATGTGGTATATTTCTCTGAAAATAAAGTATTCTCATTCTTGCTTACATTTTATGTCTAACAATGGAAAATGATGTGCCATTTTCTGAATTTACAATAGAAAGCTAGTTCTAATAACTTCTGAAGATTAAATACATGTTTGTAACTCAGAAGATATAAATACCTGGCCCAAAGTATAAAGTAAGAATAATGAAATGGAAGCTGCGTCATGTAACCTGCCAACCATTGAATTTGTTCAGCTGATACAAAGAAATACTTCATGTTTAATGACTCAAGTTCCTTTCCTGTTGTTGATAAAGGACATCTTAATCATACATTGATTTGCTATTCTCATTGGGGGGTCTTGAGCTTCAGGATAAGAAGTTATAACAGAGCCAGAAGTTAATCTGCACAAAGTGTTCAAAAAAAGTGTTAACATTTTTTTTTAAATTTCCTGAGACTTTCATTGTCTCTTATTATGTAGTATCATGGCAAATAACTGTACTAAAACATATGCATAGTACTATATAGGGCTGCCATCATGGGGGCACAGGGGGTACTCCTGTACCGGGCCTGAAGGGGGCCCGGCTGTGCTGCATTTTTCTAAATAGCCAGGCCACCCTTGACCGTGCTGAAGCCATGCTGCCTCTTCTGCCCGAAAAGCCAAACAGCTGAAGTCCTAAAATCTACAAAAAGACCAAAAGTGGCGAAAAGACAAGGGGGCAAGACGTCAATTCGTAACTTCGCAAATTCACTAACACCGACTCTGGCGAATTTTCACTAGCGAAGTAGATAGACTTGCACAACTTCGCACCCTTACGCCAGGCGAAGTTGCGCACTGACGAAGGATCGTAATTACACAAATTCACTAAGATGACCATTTTACTGAACGTTACCACTTACACTAGATGTTACTTCGCCAGGTCAGACCTGGCGAAGTTCAATACAATAGATAGGAGTTTGAAAAAAAAATAAAATTTTTTTCTAATTCCCAGACAAAATGCTGGCGTGCTTTACCTTTCTAGGGTGATAGTCTGAAAAAGAGCAAATTTTTTTTGGGGGGGTTACCCTCCTTACCCCCACATTTCCTTACATATGGCAACTCAACTATACATGTTTAGGGCAATAGGACAACTTATTTTTTTTAATTAAAGGTTTCCTGGGCTTGTGTAGTGTAATGTAGTGGCTGTAACATATACTTCTATTATACTTTGAAATTTGCGCCGTATGCAAATTAGGCATCGCTTGTGTAAATGCGCTTTGCCTGGCGAAGTAACACTAGCGCAACTACGCCACCGTTCGTTGACCTTAGCGTAACTTCGCACTTTAGTGAATTTGCGTAGCGCTTGTGAAAATTTGCCTGGCGAAGTGCGGTGAACATTAGCGAAGGCAATGCTAGCGAATTTTCGCTGCTTAGTGAATTTCCCCCTTGAAGTCCTGAAGCGGCAATAAGACCTGACGTCATGAAAACATACGAAAATTGGTCCTGAAGCGGCGAAAAGACCCAAAGCCACGAAAGGAGGGGAAGTTGAAGGCCTGAAGCCACGAGTTCAATTCTACTGAACACCAATTTTTTTTTAATCCCTGGCTACCAATGTATTATGTTAATAGTCTATAGGCCCCTGCCACCAATGTTTTACTGGTTCTCTGGGGCCCCAAATTTTTTAACTTGTAAGGGGGGTGAAAATAGCTTTTAAAAAAAATTCTCTGGGGTCCCAATTTTTTTTTACTTGTAAGTTGGGTCCTGGCACCAATTTTTTTTTCTTGTTTAAAAAAACAAAAACTCGTATGGGGGTCCTGGCGCCAATTTTTTTTTAACTTATAGGGGGGCCTTGGTCACCAATTATTTGTTTTAACTTGTAGGGGGCCCTGACCACCAATTTAAAAAGAAAAAACTTTTATGGGGGCTCTGGTGCCACAGTTTTTTTAACTTATAAGGGGGCCCTGACAATCAATAGCTTTTAATAACTTGTGTGGGGGGAGGTTACCTTTGTTGAGTGCTGATGTCTGTGTGGTGTTTTAACTGTGGTGTGGAGTGGGCTGGGACCCAGGGGCCGCCAAAAATGTTGTTGTATGGAGCCCCATGATTTCTAATGGTGGCCCTGGTACTATAGCTACTAAACATATGTGTAGTATAGTTATAGAAATAATAATAGCAGTATAATTGTAATGCCCAATCCCACATATGACATTCTGAAGGCATCAGTACTTGAAAAACGATGAATGTCATTGTAACTTCCAGATTCTGGCTTTCAGATGCTGAGATAGGCCAGGAAGGTGAAGTCTCGGAGGTGAACTTAAAGAAGTTGGTAGTCTCAATCAGAGAGTAGACTTCCAGGGTAAACCTTTAAATTGTAAGGTAGGTCTTTAGAAAGAAACCAAACCCTTTGGAGATCATGAAGGCATGAAACATTATAAAAGGGACAGCTGCCATTAACTTTTACATTAATTCAACAGGTCTCAGCTGAAATATTTTATGATTCAGATTTGTAGCACTTTTGATGCATAATAAACAGTTTTTTTTGCCCTGCAACTTTCAGATTTTTTTGCAACAAAAAGCCCAACCTGAAAAGTACTGCAACTGTAAAATACAGTTTAACATGTAATTTGAAGATTGATTAATATGGTTTATGTTGGGATTTATATTATTTAGACCTCATTACTTACATAATTCTACCCAGGCTTGTTAAAAGTGAAAGATATAGCCAGGCCCGGATTTCTGGAAAGGCCATAAATGCCCAGGCCTAGGGCGGCAAATTTTTAGGGGGTGGCATGATGCCAAACCATATCCACACTGATTTGGGGCACTGGCGATGCATAGGAGATATCCCCAGTACTCTGGATCCGATGATGAATTTTGAGCATGTGCACGAATGAAGGGAAGAGGACTTGGTTGAAGAACAGCATCAGGCCCTGGATATAGCCTACACCTCAGCACTTGGAAATACAATCTCAGTGAAGCACCCTGGTGAGATCATTTGGGCTTCCTATCAACATACCCAGCCCACCCACACTACTAATCTGTCCATTGTAGCTAGCTGCTTGGTGGAACTATTCTGGACCACTCTGGACTACTTAGCTGATTGTCTGGCTATTGAAATTGCTCAGGTAAGGCACTGTTTTTTTCTGTCTCCTATTTTCATCCTCAGAAAAGCACACAAGATGTATTTCACATGATGATCTGCATTTTTTCAACCCAAATGGAAAGTGATGGGCGAATCTATCCTGTTTTGCAGAAATGAAATGGGTCGCGTCACGTTTTTGCCATGCGTCACGTCGTCATTTCCCGCCGCACGTCACTTTTTTTTACGTTCGTCTCGGTTTTTCTTTACGCCAGCGAATTTTCGTTGATGTTTCTCGAATTTATCCGCTGGTGGCGAATCTCGGGAATTCGCCGCAAATTTGTGCTTGGTGAATACATTTGCCCATCACTACAAATGAACTATGCAACTATGAGAAAGGATAAAAAGGTGCTACATTTTTAGACATGAACACCATGGTTGGTGTATTTTTTACTCTAGTAAGAAAATATATATTTTTTTTATTTCTTCTGGATGAATGATGATGGATTTCAATGATATGAAATCAAGTGATGGATTTCAGTGGACTGGTTAAATAGATTTATCCACAGGACTTTTGACGTGTGACCATCAAGTGGTAACATACGGCTAATTATTTTTTTTTTGACGCCAGGGAATTTTCGGCAGGCGAATTTACGGTGACATTTCACGAATTTATTCGCTGGCGGCGAATCACAGGAATTTGCCGCAAATTTGCGCCTGGCAAATAAATTCGCCCATCACTACAAATGAACTATGCAACTATGAGAAAGGATAAAAAGGTGCTACATTTTTAGACATGAACATCATGGTTGGTGCATTTTTTACTCTAGTAAGAACATATATATTTTTTTATTTCCTCTGCATGAATGGTGATGGATTTCAATGATATGAAATCAAGTGATGGATTTCAGTGGACTGGTTAAATAAATGTATCCACGTGACTTTTCACATGTGACCATCAAGTGGTAACATATGGCTAATTATCCCATTGTATAAGCCCTCCCCTGGTCCCCACCCCATCTGAACGCCTCCAAGTCCTCCATATTGATTGTTGGGTGGGCCTCACAAAATGTAGCGCTGGTGTTTGCTGCAGCAGTGTCACTTGGACTGCACTGAACGCCAACCAGGAGTTTGCTCACTAAGTTCTTCCACATGTGTCTCCTTGCCAATGACCTTGTCCAAGCTAGGAACTTGCAACTAAACATTGCAGCCCTCAACACTGCTACTCTGCTATGTATTTTCTAAGGTGCAACTGGCTAATACTTAAGATGTCAAGCTGGTTGGGTCATGAGGCCAAAAAAAATAAATTACTGCGGGTTTACAGAAATGAAAGATTCAAAGGATAATTACCACTCTCACTAGGCAATATCCCTCCGGATGAGCAAAACACTAGGGTTTGGGTTTCGCAGCCTGGGGTCTTGTATCTTGGTACCCGATTTGGTCCTCACCTCACCGGCTGTATTCAGCCTGGGGTCTTGGTACCCTATCTGGTCCTCTACTCACCCACTGTAGTCCCTGCTCTAGTGGTTTACACACCACAGGGTCCTAACTCCACTCCTCATTGGAGCAGCTGCTGTACTTACTTTCACTCCTAGAGTGAATATTACAATATTCACTATAACTGAATAGCTCTTATCTAATTTTCCACCGGCAAACCTGAACCTGTAATGCCTCCCAGTTAGGAAAGGTCCCAGGACAGACCCTGAGCACATGGGGCTAAAACCCTTTATACTTTAAAATACTCCCACCTAGTGGATCCAGGAAAAGGGACATAGCTGCCTAAATAACTAAAGGGCCCTTAGGTGTCATAATACAAAGGGGACTGCCTGAGTAACTATAGCTGAACCTCAGGGTTCCTACACTTATTTATATAAACAGTTTTTTTTCCTGTTATACGCATGTTCCAATATAAAAAAAAATCTTTGCAATTGGTTTTTGGCTACACTCCCATCAGGAGTCATTATTACAGAGAAAATAATTCTCATTTTCTTTTTAATTCTGGAGCAAATGCTGCACAGTAAAATCATTAGCTGGTACAAAACCTCAGATCCTTGACCTTCATTCGACAATGGAAACAAGGAAAAGGAAAGCAAATTAGCATTTTTGAGAGTCCTCAGAAATTTTCTTGATTCTTGTACCACTTTACTCACATTAACCATTTGATAAGTTAGAAGGTGCTCCATCTGCACCTGTATTCATGTATGAAAAATACATTTACATACATAAAATTTAAGTCTTACCCTGAACTCCTTTAGCATGTCATAGAATTGAAAAAACTGAAATGACTGCAGTTGCCGATGGAAATGTTTGGTAAGCATTTGGCATTGAGAGGGAAGCTTTATTACTTTAAATTAGTCAGTAATAGATTCACTATGGTTACCTGTCTGAGGGAAGAAAGCAGTGTGATTCCTGAATATGAATTCCATTAACTGTTTTTGAAGACAGATTGGGCAAATACTGATGTTTCCCAAACTGCACCTATTTATCTTTCAATTCTGCCAGGTCACACATCAAATGTTTATCTCCTTGGATATTAGTGAGTATATGAAATCTAGGGGAACAAAATGTTCTAGGTGTTCGTCAAATGTTCAGAAGAGCAAGAGTGTTTACTACCAATAAAAAAAATGTTTAATCTGTAATAATAGTAAGAATTTGTCATTTTTAGATGGGTTGTGAAAAACACCTCATCAGAAGTTAATGCAGATAGAGTACAAGGGGCATGTTCTGTTTACTTGTGTTGGCAGCCTGAATGATTGGAATGCAGGACTAAAAGAGCTGAGGCTTCTCTACTTTCTCATCTGCAGTGGGCAACATAGTATATTGGGAATATTTCCAACTATGAACCAACTGATTCTGTAGCACAAAGATATTGGTTAGAATCATACATGAAACTTGGTATGGAATGATTTTATTAGATGCGAATTTCATTACTCATAAATAGCTTTATGCTTTCCTTGATAAAGTTGAATAGCGAAACGCACGTTGGCACTGACACTGAGGGTTATTTTATCATTTTTTCTACATTGCTATTTTAGCCATTGATTGATTCCTATCTTTTATGCCTGGGTAACCTGCAGCCCTTCAAATCATTGTTTTCTACTACTTCTCTCCTTTTTATCTATGGGATCCTGGATTTGTGTTTTTTTAGGTTATTTAGCTCTCCTCCAGAAATAGGGAAGGTAATAATTTGAGACCACAGTCCTTGATTCCCAGTCTGCTCAATCTTTGTGGTGTCCCATAGACAGTCAAAAATAAGTCAGCTCTTTTGGGACAGCTCCTCCTTCTATATTTTCACTGAATTTGGGCTCCAGTTTTTTCATCCTTTTTATTTAATTATATCAATTTTAGATTAGCACACGGTCACTGTAACCATTGGTATTAAATTACTGGAATTATTTATATATTTATTTTTGATCACTTTCACAACCTTCTTTATTATTTAGTCATTCATCATATGAATTTAATCTACTATCAGCAAACCAATTAGTGCAACTCTACACATTTAATTGACTCTTCACCAACACTAAATACTTAGCACTGATTTATATACTGTTTAACTTTAATTGAATTTGACCTGCAAGAAATAATCAATTTAGAATCGACATTTGATTAATTGACCCATTTAGTATTCGATGAATTGACCTATTGAGATTCACACACAAACTACATGCACAAGGTTATAGGTTTTTGTAACATTTTATTCAATTGTTAAAATTCCTTTAGGTTTTTACACAATATCCGTTGGCTAACTTTTATTGGGATAACAAGGGGTTTATCAACTTTCTTTCTATATCAACTCATATTCACTGACAAAGTCAGACCCCGGTTTCTAACCCAAGTGCTAATCTAGCTACCTTGCTGATTAATCCTAATTTATAATAAAACAAAAAAATCCACAGCAATATAGTTTTTTTGTGAACTTGAAACAATGCGCCATTTTTAAAAATCATCTGACAGCTAAAGCAAATGAAGTGTGAAATTCTTACATTCATTTTTACATGAAAACTGATTTCCCCCATATTAAAGTTTCCATGGAAGTCATCCATGTCTATATACATAAACAAACATTGTAATGTGGCTATTTATGTGAATGCTGTATGCACCAGTTCGGGAGCTGAGAGAATTAAAACAAAAGCATCTATCCACTTTCATTTTCTAAAGAAAATAAAAATACAAAAAAAGTAAAACACCCCTTTCAATTCCCTATTGAACTGGTTGCCCTACAGCATATGTCCACATTGCACTTCATTTCAACTCAGAGGCAGATAGCTAGCCTGAAATTGATTTTAGTTGCCTTTACTTCACAAAGCAAGATCCACAGATGTGCATATGTGATATAAAGCGTTGTAAATTGCTGCTGGGGTTGTTGTCCGTTGAGGAATGGTGAATTTACTGCCTTAGGACCACTAACTATAACTGGTTGGACAGCTCAGGGTTATCTCATGTGCCAAAGGTGTAAATGATTTATTTCATTTGTAAGTGTATAAATGTAGCTGATGTGAATTCTGTGCTGTGCAGCTGAGTACCCATCGGATGCATAATGCTTATCTGGTTGAATTACATTTTGTTTCCTGGAGCTCAGAATAGTCATTTTAGCTGCTGTTAAATGCTCTGTAGCAATCCACTTCATCTAAATGAAATAAGACACTTTCTAAATACAGGTATGGGACCTTTTATCCAGAATGCTCTAATACTTAAAATACTTAAAATAATAAAAAAGTAAACATTAAATAAACCCAATAGCCTGGTTTGCCTCCAAAATAGATCAAGTTACTATCATTATCTCTCAGCAACCTATCACTCTCAATGTTCTGTTCATGCAGAGGTCTGGGTCAGATTTTGATTGACAGGTAGGTCTAATGCATCTTTTAGGGGGGCTCCCTGTCCTAGTAGATGTTTTGTGATAGTAGATGCCTCCTTTGCTAGGCTATGCAGGGGAGCTGGCAGCACTCAGCACTGTAGGACTGGAACCAATCAGCAGCTAGGCTGACTTAATAGGGAACATCAGCCTGCCATTGCTTGTGTGAATGCAGGGCTGTGATTGGCTATTCCCCTCCTACTGTTCTTCTGGCAGGCATCGTTAGAACACTCCAAGCCCTCATATAAAACATGGACAGGGACAGTAGCAGCTCTATAGGGAGCTCCAACAAAGGGGACATTTTTAAAGACAATATTATTTTTTAGCCCAAATTAAAACCAGCACCATACAGTATTCATTATTGCCTACAAAATTAAGAGTTTTACAAGTATCCTATATGTCTCTTTAAGGATAATGTATCCCTGTGAAATTAACCAGAATGACTGAACCTGTCTACAATAACTAAGTGCTGTTGGGTCTGAGACATGACTTGTAGGAAATTAATTTATTGGCAAACCCCAGCAAGGCACTCACAGATCACATAAATCTTTTTTTTTTTGTTTTTTGCTTGCTTGGTTGATACAAATCGAACTATTCCTTAGGGGGGTCTTCTCTTGAAACTTTTATTCTTTTTCTCAATGTGGTTATTTTTCCAGCTCTATTGCAGATAACCTTTCTCTGTTCTATTTTCTCTTTTAAGGGTCCCGGAATTTGTGTTTTTTTTTAGCATAGCTCTCTTACCAACAAGCTTAGTTAACATTTGAGACCACAGTTCTGGACACCCCGACTTCTCCACCTTGTGGGGTCCCTCAGATAGAAACAAAATCAAATAGCCCTATGGGACTTCTCCACCTCTATGAATTTTCCTTTTCACTCTCTTAACCATTTTAATCTATAGAGCAATTGGAAAGATTTTAACCTCATCAAACACAAATTAATTTCAACAATCATTTTAACCTTATAAATTGTGAATGAATTATGGCACTTGTCACTTTATAATATTATAATTTATTTAGTGATTTAATGAGTTAATGAATTGATCTTATAGAAAGTGATTAATATATTTATAAAGTAAATTAATTGTTGTGAATGCATTGTCCCTTGATTTAATTTATTACATTAACTTATTGCACTGAGCACTTTACATATACATCACTGTGAGGACAGCCTATTGTTTTTCATTCACTTATATTTGTATGTTTAATAGGACCTACTGAGTAGGATCCAATTAGATATTATATGTTTAATTGTGGGGGGTTTCTTTCCTTCTCTTTCTTTCACTTACAAGATCACATAAATCTGTAACTGGGGAGGTGTCTACTAGAGTGTGTAAATAACAAAATGTGTTGCTTCTATACATAACAATAATAAGTTAAATCATATGAGGAAAACAGGTTGCAGCACCCCAGTTCTTTATGTTATTAAATGTTCATTACTCATTTCTGGTCTTGGGGAACTCATCTGCTTTCCCTGTACTTCTGGCACCAGCTCTTAGGGTAGGGACAGACAGGGAGATGGTAATTCGGGGAGATTGCCGCCTGCTAAAAAACGCCAGATGACAGAATCTCCCCGAATCTCCCTGTCTGTCCCCAGCCTTAGAGTCTTAGCTCTGCATACAAATAACAGTACAGATGAGAGAATAGTCACAAAAATTGCCACTGGTGTTACAGGCAGCAGGGAAGCAAAATCTACAGATATTGGGTCTTGTTGTTTCAGGAAAACAAAACAGTTCCAATTTATAATGTAAACAGAGTATCTGGGTTCTTAAAAGCAGGTTTGGGTCCCTCATAGAGTTATTTTTTTAAGAAAATGTTTATGTGACCACAACCAACCTTTGATGGCCACATAGTTTATCCACAGGCTGTTGGAAACGGCAAAAGATCATGTGGCCACATAATGAGCTTAAAGATAATTGGAAGCATTTAATTATAATTATATGTAAACTACCCACAACAGATCCACAGAAAGCACAGTTATATCACAACAATTTCACCTAACCACCAGTTATAGCTAGTGGACACCTAAGGGTAGG
>CM044431.1:146020176-146030837 GCA_024363595.1 Xenopus borealis
TTTTTTTTTTAACTACTATAACCCCAAACTGGAATGCAGGCTCGATCAGCCCGCACCTTCGGTTTGGGGAATTTTTTTCGGCCCATAGGTGCCCTTTAAGTGTCAAGTGTTTTAGCATCTTGTGTTTGTGTCAGAGCTTGTGTGGCCACAGAACTTGTAGGGAATACAAAAAGTGTGAACAATGAGGCTCTTGAGCATCCTGGGACCTAAAACTGAGTTGAAGGGACAGTGTATGCATTAATGTTTGTGGAAAATGATGATAATATGTGATTTGTGGCATAAACCTAATAAAATAACTGGACTTTGTCACCTCTGCCAGTCATGTGGGGCACAATTTTTACCTGTGAGCCATAATGCCTTAGATCTGTGATCCCCAACCAGTAGCTCGTGAGCAACATGTTGCTCTCCAACCCCTTGGATGTTGCTCCCAGTGGCCTCAAACCAGAGCTTATTTTTTAATTCCTGGCTTGAAATGGTTGTATAAAAACCAGTTGTACTGCCAAATAGAGCCTCGGTGTAGGTTGATAATCCACATAGGGTCTACCAAATGGTCAATCACAGCCATTATTTGGCTCCCCAAGACCATTTTCATGCTAGTGAAACTAGCAACTCCTTTTACTTCTAAATGTTGCTCATGGGTTTAAAAGGTTGGGGATCCCTGGCTTAGATTGTTCAACTTTTGTGTTTATTATTCTATTTATATATGTGTGTTCCTTTTCACAGATTGGTTTAAAAGTAGCCGTACGGACAAGAGGATGCAATGGCCTGTCATATTACTTAGAATATGCAAAGTCTAAAGGACCATCAGATGAAGAAGTGGTTCAAGATGGTGCGTTTCTTGTGTATAATTAAAAGCATAACCTATATTATCAAGAAAAAAAAGACTGCCAAACTTTGCATTTGTTTTGCTTTTCATTCTGGATGACTGGGCAGTCATACAATAGATTTTTATTTTCAGGGATAACAATGTCCTGTTTACGACTGTGATATTTTTTATTTTATTCAACTCAATTACTCTCCATTTCAAATGTGTTTTATCAATAGGGCTCCGGTTTCCAAAAGCACTTTGCTCTAAATATAGTAGTGTGCTACAGTTCATGCGCATGATGCATTTATTGTAATCACATTTCTAAACGAAAAACACAAAGATCATATACTGCTCATTACAGTCTATTTCTTTGTTTTGTTTTCCTCTGGAAACATGTGGGTGGTGCTGGTTTATATATTCCAGTTAATTACATCCGAGAAGGGGCAGGCTTGGCTATGTAATTCTGTATATCGGGCTAGGTAGGAATAAATCCAATCATATGGAGTGTTTACATTTTTATACTTTATAGAGATCACAGTGCAGTTGTCAGTGTGAGGTCCCTCACACACACTCCCGTAAATGTCAGCAGCCAATTAGACTCCATGCTGCTGCTGCTGCTGCTTATTTTGAAGGAATTTTGGGCTCCAGGCTTCACTGCAAGACAGGATTAGAAAGGGAAGCTATGTTTTGCTTCTTAATGAAGTTTCTGTTGTAAGGCAAAACAAAAGCTGTTTTCACCCTTTCAGGCAGTGGCTAAGCAAAAAAACTCTTGCAGCTGTCAGAAAATCATTAGGAACGGCCATTAGGGGCACAGTGGAAAGTAGGAGAAACTTTTGCAGGTATTTCTGAAAGGAATTCTTTTTTGCAGTTCATACTGCTGCTCCATCAGAATTTTGCTCTTAAATCTGTTTTTCAAAAGAGCAAACGCATATTATTGTATTTCATTTTGAAATCTGACAGGGGCTAGACATGTTGTTAGTTTCCTAGGTGCCCTCAGGCATGTGATTTGTGCTCCGATAAACGTCAGTCACTCTGTACTGCTGCATTGCGAGTTGGAGTGATATCGCCCCCTCCCATCAGCCGAAAAATGGGAAGGAAACCAGGTAACAGCTCCCTGGTAGAAATAAGAACAGCACTCTATAGTAAAAATTCAAGTCCCACTGCGACTCCTTCAGTTACACTGAGTAGGAGAAACAGCCTGTCTGAAAGCAGTTCCATCATGAAGAACTGGCTCTTTCTGAAATGCAGGATCAAGTACACATATTGGATTAAGGGATACAATTTTATGTGGTAGAGTGCTGTGTAAACACATGGGAAGGGTCAGTGTGCTGGAGCTGCTATTCTGTTTATTCAGGGAAGGTAAAATATTAGCCATACACATGCAGTTACTGGTGTCACTTTAACAAAACTCCAGGGAGCTTGCTTGCTTCTACTTTGTAATGATTTCAGGTGTAGGCGTTCAATTGTTTTTCTGCACAGGAAAAGCCATACCTAACAATTTATCATTTTTGTATTCCTTTTAATATCTAAAATGTTATCTGTTTCAAATAATTTTATGTATGAAATCATATTCATTCCATTCACTGACTTGGATGCGTTTTTCTTTTTCTTGCCGTCTTTAATAGGGGTTAGAGTGTTCATTGAGAAGAAGGCACAGCTGACGCTTTTAGGAACTGAAATGGACTATGTAGAAGATAAACTTTCAAGTGAATTTGTTTTTAATAATCCCAACATCAAAGGAACATGCGGATGTGGCGAGAGCTTCAACATTTAAGACTTTTGTTTGCTTTTAGCATTGTGGAATGCGTTCCATCGTTTCCTGCCATTGTCTAGCACTTTTGTGAGACTGTCGTCTCTGAAACATGGCCTGTGTGTTCCGACTAAATAAAGGTCCTATGCATTCTTAGAACAATAGATCCACGCAAGGCTGCGCTTTCACATTGTGGGCTCTTAGCTGGGAGAGGACATGCTGTTTCTTTTCTCTACTAATGCTGCCTTAGTTGTGGAGCTCACATATAAACTTACCTGTAAATTCTGTCCATATATTTTCTCTTTCAGTTCAGACCAACAGCTGGTTTATACATCACCTTTGCCTGAGTGTTCTTTCTTTTTAGCTTTGCAACTTACTGGTGGAGGTAATCCCCTCTCCATAATGAAGCAGCTGTTTTGATGGGGATTTGTTTATACAGCGTTTATTTTTCATCTTTTGACAAAATCTCCTTATTACCAGGGAGTTTGGGGGAAACACTAAGGGAAGAAATGATCCAATAATTATTAAAGGTCCCCATACAGGGGCTGATAAAAGCTGCCGACAGATCGAGGTGTGTGTCGTGCCAGCCAATGGGCTTCCCTGATCGTTATCTGGCTGAAAGTCGGTCAGATCTCGATCGGGCAGGTTAAAAAACCCAGTAGGATCATGGGGGCATCTCTGCGTGTATGCAATCCTGCGATCCAACCGCCCATATCTCCTTCATTATGATCCGATCGTTGCGCCCTAGGGCCCACGATCGGATCAGCCCGGTATCGCCCACCTCCATGTGGGCACATTGGGGAGAGATCCACTCGTTTGGCAACATCGCCAAATGAGCGGATCTCCCTGTGTGTGGCCAGCTTTACAGTTAGACTCACATCACATATATCTCACATCAACATTTTGTGCTTGTATTAAACAAAGCTTGTTTTAGTTAAGTTTCATTGTTCTGTTTTCTCTAAAAAAGTTAAAAACGAACTACTGATTACCTGTGCATTGCTGGACTGTGCTGTTAAATTATTTTCTTTTGCTTATTTAGAATCTTGGGCAACTTTACTATTTGTTCCATGGGCAGGTGCTATTTTAGACTGGGAAACTAAGGTTAAAGGGGCAGTATATGCCAATGGTAAACCAAATGAACGAATCCTGTTGTAAAAATGGGGTTTGCTTGTTATTTTAATTTAACCTATAAAGTAAAATGTTGTTTCATTCTTACTCCTCTCCTTCCCTTGGAATGGGCAGGGTTTGGTCAAATTAGATGAGTTTTGTAAACATGAACCCCTTTGATTTTCAGTTCTCTTTTGGGTTTATGGGTAGGGAGGAATAACTTTGATAACTTCTACTCTTCCTGCTGTTGCTCTGAAGGCCAATGAGATGGGATCAGTTGCAAAATGAGAGTGGTTTTTGGTACAACCGTTCTGCATGGCTTCCCACAAGAAAGAATTCAAGCCATAAGTGTTTTAAGTAAAGGAATACTGTTGTCACAATTTCAACTATTTTGGAACAATATGTTATGCAGGCAGTGTTCTTTTCTGCTGCCACTGATTCCAATTTCATATATCTATATATTCTTTCATTTCAGTGCTTTTCTTTACTAAGCTTAGAATTTGGAGGATCATGGGACATAGTGTTTTCATTAGCAGTGAGCAAAACACAATCAAAGCCCCCCCCTCCCTTAACTGAATTAGAAGCTCCATGGGTTGGTTGTCAGCTGCTATTAATATGAGCATTTTCAAACTGTAAGGGCAATGACAGGGGGTGCTTTCTGGTTTCTCATGGGCAACAGTCACAGAAAAAATACCAGAATGTTTAACCTTCAAGTAAAGAGAACTTGAGCTTGTCTTGTCACATGACACCATAGCGCTGATCTTGACTGTATAAAGCAAGGCAATAATGGAGGTTTCTAGAATATGGATTTTCAGGCAGGTTCTTCAGTGGTTCCCATACAAGGAAAGTACTGACTGTCTAAAGGGGCTGAATTGGCAGCTAAAAGTTGCTCCTATATAGGTAGCTTTATTCCTACAGCTAATGTAAAACAAGATTTTTGCTTCAAAATCTTGACATTATTTGACGCACAGCATAGGACTGCTGCTACTCTTCCTTTACCCTATGGGGAAAAAAAGGCCTTCTCCCCAGCAATGGTAGAGGTTGCATTGTCAGTCTACAGGGAACCTGTGGCATTCGTTTCACAGCACCCTAGGGCAGCTGGCACTTTCTTACTAGTTGCCAAATATATGTATGAGGCTGGCATCCTTGCTGTAGTTGTAATCCATTTCTACATCTTTTCTGGTCTATAGTTGCTTATACATGACCTTTTGCTTTTCCTAAAGTGCTATCCTGGTCATGCAAATTCTGTGCTCTCTTTATTATTATTTAAAATGCCAAGTATTATAAAACTACCTGCTTTATTAACCTTTTTAACTTCAAATATTTATCAGTGGGCATATATATATATATATATAGTGTGATATCTATTGGTGTGATTCTATTAGTCTGGCACTGATTCCGTTTGCGGAGAAGTCGTGAAACTCAAACGCACAAGTTGATTTCTGTGACTTGAATATAATACATGCTTCTTGTAAAAGGCATTTGTTGTCATTTTTGTCCAAATTATTTTTGGTTTAAAAAAAATAAAATTATTACAATGTGGCGGTTTCATGTAGTCTTTTTCTCTGTTGTGCTGATTTCTCTAATAACCTTCTTTCCCTGGTTTATTTACTTTGCCTAACATAACTTTGAAACAGCTTCTGCAAGTAAACAAAACTCTGCTGTATATTAGAGAAATAATGCAAAATTGCCCTGTATTAGTAAATGAACCTGTCTCTGGAGTACGTGGATGTTGTTTGGTTTAGCTTTATGTGGGCAAAAGGCCATGCAGCAAACATATTCTTGGCTTTAACCATTAATACAGTCTTTGGATAAAGCAGGTCCCAGAGTTACCCTAGGAAAATAATGTGCCAACCTGGTGTACAGCACATAAATCCTTATGCACAGCCAAAACTTGCTTCATACATTGGAACGGCCACTCTATTTGGTATCATTGCTACTTGTAGAAGAGTATCAATACTGCATACCATATTATTACCATATCTGCAATAACTTATGAATTGTACTGAGATCCCAACAATTGTATCAGGGACAAGCCCCTTCTTCAAGTGTTCTTGTAAAGTATAACAGGAGGTTACACGAGGACCCGCCCATTGCACCATGTGACCAAAATAAATAATATGTTGCCTGCATGGTCTCTCAAAATGGCAGCTTCCCCCTCACTTATAAAGATGCTAGATCTCAGCCAGTCACACCTCTCCAGGATTCCTTGACTGGACCTTTTAATGCTCAAATGAAAACTTTACCCCCAAAATGAATAGTTAGGGCTAGTCCACATGGCAGGATTCAGGGAGATTTGTCGGCGGATGACAAAAATGAATCAGGCTTCTTGTTAAGATTTCATATCTCCGAGTTGCAGTTGGCAATGGTTTTGCTTAAAGGGGAACTATCACATAAAAATGAAAATTTTATAGAAGCTGCAGCATACTGAAATAAGAAACTTGGTAAATTCAATCAATTAAATATTCTGTACTGTTTCTAAAATAATCAAGTTTCTGTTCACTATCCCTCTCTCAGCATCTGTTTCTTCTCATTCTGTCTTCATGTAGGATTTGGGTGTCAGATAATCATTGTTAGATTCAATATCTTATAGGGGGGCTCCTTTTGCCTAGAAGATGTATTAGAGCTCACTATTAAAATCATTGACATCATGTCTCTCTACATGCAGGATTTGTGCAAAAGGCAGTTAGTTTGTTTGTACTGGAATCGGTTATTTGATTGAGCTCTAATTCATCTGCTAGGAAAGGAAGTCCCCTTTTAATATATATTAGATCTAACTGTCAAGGACTATCTGACACCCAACTGCTGCATGAAAACAGAATGAGGAGAAACAGATGCTGAGAGAGGGATAGTGCAGAATATTTCAGAAACAATGCAGAACATGTAATTGATTGTATTGACAAAGTTTCTTATGTCAGTATCCTGAACCTTATATTAAATGTTCATTTTCACGATAGTTCCCCTTTAAACAAAAAGTCCAATTGATGGGGGGGTTGCCAGATATTAGGACACCCCCCCCCCCAAGGATTCTAATCACTTACCTGATACCCAAGGGTAATTGTGAGCAAGCAATCCTCATGCATCCTTCTTTCTACTTGAGGGTGTACATGCACAGTACAGTTAAAAGCTTAGCACTCTTCTGCTCATGGGTTAGCCATGGGATTTTGAAGAAAGAAGGGACTAAGAGGATCATTCGGTGGTAGGGTTGCCACCTTTTCTGGAAAAAAAAAATACTGGCCATCCTATATTTTTATCTTTTTCCCTATTAATAACATTGGGATCAACCATCATTTTTACTGGCCAGATGGCAATGCTACTTTGTGGTGCTCGCTGAGTGCAAGAATAGATACATTTAATTTATTTCAGTGGGGCTGTACTCACACAGGCGCATGTAGGCACCGAATGCAGGTTGAGACGCAACATGTTGCATTTTTCCGGCGTTCGTCACCTACATGCACCTGTGCGAGTACAGCCCCATTGAAAAAAACTGAATGCATCTACTCCTGCGCTCCCCTGCGCCTGAACGCGGAAAAAAACGAACGCAGGGGAGCGCAGCTTCAGACGCTCATGTGTAAGAGCCTTTAGCTTCTAGACACAGATCATTGGAACCAAAACGATCCCTCGTGTTCAACCCTTTCTGTGGCTTAATGGGAAAGATTTGCTTTAATGCATTTCAGATCAAAATGGAATCGATTACCCCCAGAGGGTGAATTATATAAAGTTTGTCAAGGAAACGCCAGCATTATGATTTAAGACCTATAATGAGAAATGTATCAATCAGATGGAAACACAAGCACAGAGACATTGGAAGTCAGTTGGATGGAACCTGGGAGGGAATCTCAGAGAAGGGCTGCAGCCTTATTGAAGTCTGAATGTGAATATACAGAGTTGAGAAGTGTATTCTGAAAGGTAGGGCCATCAGTGCAAGTAGCATGGCAGAGGAGGAGCAGTTGCTGAGCTGTATGAGCAGACTGATTGCACTGCAGTCTGTGGAGGGGAAAATCAATTAAGGGCCCTTACACACAGGCGTTTTTACCTGCGCTCCCCTGTGGCTGAACGCAGCAAAAAGGAGCACAGGTAAAAAACGCCCGTGTGTAAGGGCCCTAATAGACACTTCTGAGGTTTTATGATTGGAGGTTTAACCCTTTCACTGCCAGTTGATTCACTCACAAATTGCTGTTTATGAACATTTTGTGCATTTCCCATTTAGAGGCCTTCTTCAGGGGGAATTTTAGTTTACCTTTTCCACAACAACATAAGCTTTAAAATTTCAGGCTTCTAAATAATGAAAAAAATATTTTTCTTAATAAACATATTAGAGAGAGAAAAAAAACCCACTGAAGTTAGGAAAGCACCTGTAATTAGTTGGAGGTTTTGCCTCACGTTGGGGTGTAGCATTGAAAAATCAAGCTTCTTTGAGTGAACAGATTTAAGCCGTTAGTACAGAAATGAAAGTATGAAGATTCATGTTTGTTTGTCAGTTGTCCCACATTTTCAGCTGCTACATGATATTGTAGTGCATCAATGCATCTTTATCCAGTTCAGCACAGGAAAGTTGCCATTTGGGTCATGATTATTTTTTCATTTGCACTTAACATTGGAGTGCACTCACCCTATCTGACTTCTTACCCCGCTACTGCTTTGGAAGTGACTGGAAGTAAGGTGTGCATGTCCTGCTGTAAAGGTCCAAATTTTATGGATAAAGACCACAGAAGCAATACATTATTTTATGTGATAATACAATTTAGAAATCTGTAGATTTTTATGTTTTTCAGGGTCAATACCATAAAAAACAGGATTTTTGTACTTACCGTTAAATGTGTTTCTCTGTAGTCGAAAGGGGGACACAGGGACTGATGGGGTTAAGCTTCATCCTACAGGAGGCAGGACACTTGAAAGAATTGAGTGGGCGTGTTGGGTCAGGCTTAACCCCACCCACAGTACAATCCTATTCAGTTGGTTCCAAAGCTGCTAACAGAACTCTTATTATTATCCTTTATCCTTATGGAATGTTAGGTAAGGAGGGTCACAGAACAAGGCTCCGAGTTCTGATACTCTTCTGGTGGAAGAAATGGCCACAAGAAACACCTTCTTCCAGGTTACCCAGGTGACCAAAACTGAATGAAGCGGCTCGAATGGCGGTTCCAGTAGTGCTTCCAGCACCAGGTTTAGATCCCATCTCGCCACTGAGTGATGAAACGGGGGGGGGGCAAGTAGGATACCCCTTGTAGAAAGGTGTGTATGATGTCTTCATTAGCTAACTTGTGTTGCAAAGGGATAGATAGCGCAGATGCCTGTACTTTAAGGGGATTGAGCTTTAGTCCCAGTTCTAATCCATGCTGAAGAAGGACAAAATTCTGGGTGAATCGACTTCTGTTGGAGAAGAATCTGTCTCCCCGCACCAGTTGAAGTAAGATCGTCACACTCTGTGGTAGGACTTAGATGATGATGTCTTTCGTGCCCTCAGCATTGTTTGAATAACCTCTTCCACTAGTCCCTTACTCCGCCAGATGGATGTCCCAACAGCCAACCCGTCAAAACGAACAATCCTGGATTGTGATGTACTATTGGACCCTGACGTAGTAGGTCTGTTCTGGGTTGCAACCGAAATGGGCTTGCTACTGACATCTCTTGTAGGTTGGAGAACCAGGGTTTCCAAGGTCAGAAGGGTGCTACTACTATCAATGTTACTGGGGATTGTTTGATCTTCTTTAGCACTCGTGGCAGTACTTGAAGAGGCGGAAACATGTATGCTAGGTCAACTGCCAGTGTTAAGTCATGGCCTCTACTCCTGTCGCCAGTGGATCACGATGGTGAGCGAAGAACTCTGATACCTATCGATTGCTCCTGGACGCCATCAGATCTATGCTTGGCCGTCCCGAACAGCTGACGAGTCGCTCAAGTTTGACAGGATGTAGTTCTTACTCTCCTGGGTCTAGCTGGTTTTGGCTTAGGAAGTCTGCCTTGGTGTTGGATTTCTCTGGGTATGTATGGCCAACAACTTTACCGAGTTGTGTTCTGCCCACTGGAGAATCTAACTGGCTTCTGTCAGTGCTCTTTGATTCCGTGTTGCTCCCTGGCGGTTTATGTACGCCACAGTCATGATGTTGTCGCTTGACAGGTTTTGCCCGAAGAGCTTCAGTCCAGTGCCAGAGAGCTAGTTTCACCGCCCTGAGTTCGAGGACATTTATGGGCAGTTTGGACAACTCTAGACACCATTGTCCTGGAGGCTGGCGTCTGTGGCTATTACAGTCCACTCCGGAGTTGCCCATGATTGCCCTATGGCTAGGTTGTTTGAAACCAGCCACCAGTGGAAAGCTGCCTTTGTCGTGTTTGACAATTGGAGTGTTCGGTCTAGAGATCCCCCTATCCAGGAGGAGAGAGTGTTGGCTTGAAGTGGACGGAGGTAATCCGTGCAAATGGGACTGCTTCTATTGCCATGCGTATTGTTGTAAGTTGGTTGACTATAAAGGATCGGACTTGATTCCTGATTTTGTCATGTTTGTCTCGGTGGAGACTTACAGTTTGTATCACCGTGTTGAAGTCGAGACACAAGAAGGTCATTTACTGGCTTGGGTGCAGGTTGGATTTCTTCCAGTTTCCTGTCCATCCAAATTCCCGGAGAAGTGGGAATACTTTGTATAGGCTCGTTCTGGCATTCTCTGCTGAACTGGCCTTGGTTAATAGTTTGTCGAAGAATGGTGTTAGTGAGATACCTTGTAGCCTCAATGTCGCTGCTGTTATTGACATTAGCCTGGTGAACACCCTGGGAGCTGACGATAGTTCGAATGCAATTAGAGGATATAGATGATAAGGGGGCCATGGAGATAAGCCTCCTTGATATCCAGTGACATCAAACACTGTCCCTGTACCATTCCTCATATGACAGACCGTAGTGTCTCCATCTTGGAGCGCACTGATCGGATATATCTGTTCAGACCCTTAACCCTTTCACTGCCAGCCATTTTGTCCAAAACGGAACATCTACTGCCAAGC
>CM044431.1:146046940-146067219 GCA_024363595.1 Xenopus borealis
TTAGTAATTAAAAACCTGGGGGAAATGAATGGATTCTAATGGCAATGACAGATGTGGTGGTCATGGCGGCAAACACTTCATTTCCCATAGCCGACAATGTAAATCAAGGTTAATCATTCAAATTGCGTAACTGCACAAAAATAGGCCAGGAGGCAATTGCGCTCAATTACTGGACTGACGTGTATTCACCTGTATACTATGGAAAGGAATCCATGAGCAACAAAATGTCCCGTCTGTTATAGCCCTAAAAGTAATTCTGGTGATTACCCACTTTAATACACAAATACAAACATCATGGCTCTCTGTTAAAATGCTGAAATAAAAATAAATTAAGAACAGTTACCCGTGGGTAAGAGGACTGCATTAAAACACAATTTCTTCTCATTTTCAAATCACATCAGAACAAAATAAAACATTTTATTAAGCAAGTCCATTGTCTGTTCATTGCTGCTGTCCCGTGAGCCTGGATGAGTAAACTTTATATCAGATCTGTACATTGGCATTCACACGGACAGCGGATACTCCATCTTGGATGTTCTGCCCTCAAGAATCTTGCGGAGATCTTTTCTGGTTGGCTTTTCCCTGAGTCATGTATTTACTGGAAAGACTACCTGGAATAACAAAGAGACCATTTTTATTTCCTGCTTTAAAAAAGTCGCTCTTGAGAAATGTAAAAAGACATAGGCAGCCTCAGAAACAGATTTAATGGCACCCCCACACATGTGGAAAACCCAAAAATAAATAAAAGCTTTATACAAATGATAAATAATTAAAACCAATGGCAATTTGTCTCAGAACATCACTCTACAATACACTAAGGGGCAGATTTACTAAATTCACATGTATTCACATAAATGATTCAAAATTTGATCGAATTTACAAAAAAAAGAGGGATTTTTGTACTTACCGTTAAACCCTTTTCTCTTCGCCTACATTGGGGGACACAGGCACCATGGGGATAAAGATCCTGCAGCTGGAGAGCGGACACTAAACAGTTAGATGACTCCTCCTCCTGCTCTGGGCTTTATCCCCTGCCTACTTCCTGTTCTCCTCAGTTTTAACACCGAAGAAGGAAGGACAAGAATCTATAATGAGCCCTAATGAGAGGAGGAGCCTCACCCCAGAGTACATCGTTAAGCAAACAACGGTAGTGAACAGATAAGTGTTCCATAGGATTGAATCAGAAAATCAGGGAGGGAAGGCCTGTGTCCCCCAATGTAGGCGAAGAGAAAAGGATTTAACGGTAAGTACAAACATCCCTCCTGCTCTTGCCTAGATTGGGGGACACAGGCACCATGGGGATGTCCCAAAGCTACCCATGAGGGTGGGACATCTACTTCATTTATGTTCCGATTACATCCTGCCACACTTTTCTCCTGAAGCTAGCTTCAGCTGAGGACTGTGTGAATTACTTTGAAAGGTATAGCCCTTCCTATCTGCTCAGCTGATGCTTGGTGAAGCACTGACTTCACATGTGACATAAACCGGAACTGCTTTCTTACCTGAATCGCATAAGGTGGTGAGTCTAATCCATTTGACAATTACCACCTTGGAGATCCTCAGGCCACTCCTTTGGCCATCAGGGAGAAGAACAGAGCATGAGTATTACATTTGTTGTGCTACTCACTAGAGTAATACAGTGTGTAGATTACATCCAGATTGTTCAGTCCTTTCTCTTAACGATCTTGGTTTCCGGAGATTTGGAGGGAACCAAAGATACTGATTCAGTGGAATCGGAAGCAAGCTTGGTAGAATCTCATAACTGGTCGCAGTACCACGTTATCAGCATGAAGATGATGGATTGGCTAGTCTTATGTTTTGGAAAGATGAAAGGAACCAAGAGATCTATGGATTCCTTGGATCTGAGGCCAGCCTGGAAAAATGTCCTGATTGGTCGCAGTACCGCGTTATCAACCTGAAGATGATGCGTTAGCCTTAAAAGACGAGCCATGAGTTCTGAACCCTTTTGGAGGAGGAAACCACCAGATGGACCCTTTTGCTGTCAAGATCCCCAAGGGTTTGAATCTTGGGGGTCAAGGAGTCCTCCAGGAGCTATTAAAGGACTAGGTTAAGGTACGAGTGGCTGTTTGTCAGCCAGTCCTATGGCACCCTGTAGAAGGTTCTGATGTTTGGCGGATGGCTGTCTGTTGTCGGATACAAAATTGTAGGGAGTGAAGGCCTGGCAACCCAGGTGGGACCTGATCCTTGTCAATGTTTATACGGCAAGTGATAACTACTTTTCATATCTGCTGGTAAATCCTTGCTGATGGCCCTTTTTTGAGCTCTTGAAGTAGCTGGCATGATACACTGGAGAACACCTGAGTTAGTCAGGACAAGGGCTTTGAGGGCCACGTTGTTGTCAACGGAGGTGACTTTTGGGTGGACAACTGGACCTTGATATAGCCGATCGACTAACTGGAAGTAGAAGATGTGTCAGCCACCAGGTTGAGCTCTGTGAGCTATGCCCTTTTGTGGCAGAATTTGTGCCGCCCAGACGGTGCTATTCCGTTCCTTCATTCATTTGATGGATGAGCAGGGAAAACATGTGGGTAAGGTTGTACGACCAAGGAGCTATGAGTGTGTCCACCACTACTTCCATCGCTGCCTTGTGCAAAAGGCTGGGTAGATACCTGGTCATCATTGGAACTACTTTGGGTATTACCCATTGTTCTAAAATCGTGCAACCTCTGTATGGAGGTTCCCCTTGCAGCGATACATCTCATTGCTAAGGATGGCACACCCTTCAGCAATTGTGCTAATTCTTTGGCGATATATTGAAATCTCCACACCTGTAGGCACCTTGCCATCAACTACCTCCAACAAAAAACCCCCTCTAGGGACTGAATGGATTCCCCCTTCTTGGAATGGCACTTATGTCCAGCACTGGTCAATAGGAACCGTCCCTCCTGGTGGCATGAAGAGACTGGAGTAAGTGAGACTGGAGTAAGTGATGTTAGAACCTTTGAAAATGCATCCTGGGGAGGAAGGTTGAAGATTACTCTAGTGACCGCCAATCTCTTGGGTTCCCTCTGATGGAGCAGGGCTATAAGTACTCTCAGGCAGAAGGTTTAGAATTTATAACAGATATTCTCGAGGTATGGGTTGAAGGACCCAGGCTTTCCGAATGGAATGCTTTCACTACTCCCAAGCGCTTTAGACAGAGATGAGTACACCTTCAGTTGTGTAGTATTAGTCCTGGGCAAGTCAAGTAGTGTTCTTGGTCGAAGACCAGGAAGGACTCTGTGTGTAGGAGTATTTGTGCCCGCTGTGGGTTCACCAGCTGTGTTCTAGAGCCATGACTTTGGCGAGAAGGATGAACGAGGTTGTCTACTTGGAAGTGATGGGTACTTACTGTAGGTTTGATTTAGTAGTGCCTTTTGCACCCCATCACTTTAGTGGGAATGGTGTTTTGACCATGGGAGGAGGATCATCTTGGGAACGGATAGATATCCACAACTCTATACATATTCTCCAGTAACTGTGCCACACTCTGAAGTAGGAGAGCTAAGGCATGTACCAATTCAGAGTCCGAGCTCAATTTATTTGCCCTAGCTGATGCTGAGCTGGACAGTAGAGCCACAGCCGAAGGGCTGCTAGCAGAGGAGGGTGGGCCTATATGGGGTCAGTGGAAGTAATATGAACCTGATTTGCCCAAAATAGGACATTAATGTGCAGATCAAGAGATAGTGATTGGCATTTTATTTATTTATTTATTTATATATATATAAATATATATATATATTTTTTTTTATAGCAATGATGTCAGTCATCCAAACAGGGTGATGTTCCCCCTGTACCTATGCACGAAATCTTGGAATTCCCCTCTCCTGAAGGGAGGGAATACTGACTAATGTTAGTCGGGTATGGTTTGCTGTGGGAAGGAAGAATTTCAGTATCCACTTAATATGCCCAGATAAGGTCAGAGTAAGCATGCCGGCCTTAGGATGTACATTTTATTCTGTGAAAAAATGCACTGGGAAGGAAGATGGCACTGGATACTGAAGCTGTTGTAATAATGGCCAGCCAATACAGGAGGCTGCCTGTGATCCAAGATGGCGGCCGCGAAATCCCGCGCGATCCAAGATGGCAGCCCAAGGGAAGCCATGAGGAGAAGAGAGAAGCAAAACGGAGGTGACAGTGGGCGCGAGAGGTGGTAGCAGCAGCAGATGCTTAGGTCAGAGAGGCATGCAGAAAGGCGGCGGGTGAGCGAGCGGGCGGTCGATCGGGCGGGGGATGAGGGGGGCAGTAGGTCATCAATGGATCCTCAGCCCCACTGCCTGAGGAAGCCATTTGGGGTGAGATGAAGGGTGTAATACTTACCCTTGATGCCAGCCTGAAGTGCCCTTGGTGGATCCCAGTTGTAGTGGGTCGGTGCAGCCTCCGTGGAGCAGGAACTTTAAATTTTTACTCGACTGCCTAGATTGCCAGTTACCAACCAGTTACGCCAGCCAACCTACTGAAGTGTCTTTGCCGAATTTTGATAAAGTTATAATATCACTCGATCAAATGTTTATAATTCGATCGTTCCACCAATCGAATTGCGGTCAAGTCCTTCGAATTCGAAATTCGACCAATAGTAAATCTGCCCTGAAAAGTTAACTTAAAGTAAACAACCCCTTTAAAATAAATAATAAAAACATATGTATATGAATGGGATTTACCTTGTTGAGGACTCAAACACATTTTCTGCTTCTGCTCATCTTGCACTTGTGCTGCCTGCAAAATCAGTCAAAATTTCATTTAACTTTTTTTCACTCTAAAAAGGGAGTACCAAAAAGTTTGGATTTCTACTCAAAAGGCCACATCAAAGCACAATAGAATATATTACTGTTGCAGTGCTGCAAAGATACAGTTGCAAGGGTTAAGCAGAATAACTGCTGTATATACAGTCATACTCATAAGTTTACATACTCTGGCAGAATTTATGATTTCTTAACAATTTTTCAGAGAATATGAATGATGACACAAAAACTTTTCTTTCACTCATGGTTAGTGGTTGGCTGAAGCCATTTATTGTCAAACAACCGTGTTTACTCTTTTTAAATCATAATCACTACATAAACTACCCAAATGACCCTGATCAAAAGTTTACATACCCCAGTTCTTAATACTGTGTATTGCCCCCTTCAGCATCAATGGCAGCTTGAAGTCTTTTGTGGTAGTTGTGGATGAGGCTCTTTATCTTCTCAGATGGTAAAGCTGCCCATTGTTCATGGCAAAAACCCTCCAATTCCCATAAATCCTTCGGCGGTCTCGCATGAACTGTACGTTTGAGGTCTCCCCAGAAAGGGTCAATGATATTGAGGTCAGGAGTCTGAGATGGCCACTCCAGAACCTTCACTTTATTTTGCTGTAGCCAATGACAGGTCAGCTTGGCCTTATGTTTTGGATCATTGTCATGTTGGAATGTCCAAGTACGTCCCATGCGAAGCTTCCGGGCAGATGGGTGCAAGTTTTCCTCCAGTGTTTTTTGTATTTCACCTGAAGTTATTTGTGGGTTTTTCCTTGCATCCCCAACAATTATTCTGGCAGCTGTGGCTGTAATTTTAGTTTTATTTGGTTTGGTTTCAACAGAACCCCTAATTTTCCACTTCTTAATTAGAGTGTGAACCCCGCCGAGTGGTATTCTCAATTCCTTTGATATTTTCTTATACCACTTTCCTGTTTTATAAAGTTCAACTACCTTTTTCGCAGATCCTTTGACAATTCTTTTGCTTTCCCCATGATTTAGAATAAAAAAAACATGAGTGCAGCACTGGATGAAAGATGCAAGGGTCTGTCAGGAGTCCAGAAAGTCAATGACCTTTTATAAACACCCACTAATTACAAGCAAACAGATCAGAGGTGAAGATGGTTACCTTTAATAGCCATTCTAATCCTTTTGTGTCAAGTTGTGTGCATGATATCAGGCCAAATCACCAGGGTATGTAAACTTTTGATCAGGGTCATTTGGGTAGTTTATGTAGTGATTATGATTTAAAAAGAGTAAACACAGATGTTTGACAATAAATGGCTTCAACCAACCACTAACCATGAGTGAAAAAAGTTTTCATGTTATTCATATTCTCTGAAAAAGTTTAAGAAATCAAATTAATAATAAATGTTAATAACAAGGAAAGAACTGCCAGTGTATTAAGGGGATACAAACTATGTACACAAACAAGATTCTGAGATGATACAAGGCTTGCCTTAATAACAGTGTCCACAAAATGGCTCCTGCCTGCTTGTTATAATTATGAATTCCCAGACTGAAGAAAACAAGATTAAAATAATTTATATAGTGTAATTAATGTTCATTTTGCTTGACTAATATGATAAAATATGATTTTGAATATTTTTTTGGGGTGACAGGTCCACTTTAAAACACTAGCATCCCAACATAGGGCAAATTTTCCTAATCAACAAAGTCTAGTTGCTTTGTATTTTTGTATATATTTTAAGGGGATGAATCGGACGTTATAATCCTGTTGCATGACTTTTGTTTCTATAAAGGTAAACAATGAACCCCCATAAAGAAATACAGATCCAAATGAGCAGGAGGCGTGATCTGACTACATGGATGTACAGAAACAGGTGTTTGAATATAGCAGATAGTAAAGAAAGACAAATTGCTTTGCTTGGACTTAGCCTGTAAAGAAGAGAATATTAAACTGTGGCTGCTTCATGTACCATCCCTGCACCATGTACAATTTCAACAGGCTAGCTTGATTTCATCACCATCATTTATAGGAGAAACCAAAACAAAAAAGTTTCAGTTATGGAGTTTTACCTGTATTATTCTGACTGGATATTTTAGTGGGCTTGGTGTCGATGGAGAGCCATACAAGAAATCAGACTTAGGGCTACCTATAAAGAAACAGCAAAGAATACAAGTCTAAGCATGTGTGGTACTTCCAGAAACCAGCCCATTTGCAAGAAAATGGTTTGCTGTGCTGCTCAAGCAATGGCACTTACCTACTGGGCCTTTGTACTGTGGACATTCTCTTTTGATGTGATCTTCCTTCCCACACAGGAAGCAGCGTTTCTCCCTCACCTCTCTGTCTTCTGATCGCCTCCATTTGTCTGTGGGTAGCCGCTGAGGTTTTTCTCTGCTGCCCTCATTAGCTCCTCTTGCTCCCTGTCGAGGTTTTCTTGGGGTATTGGAAGTTTGCTTTCCCTCAAATCGTGAGGACTCATTTTCAGCAACTTTACTCGCTGTATCCTCTGTCTTTCTTTGACTTCTCGCTTCGGGGTATCTTTGGTTTACAGCATTTTCATTGTTCCGCCTTCTCACTCTGCTTAAGATGAAAGTAAACACATTTTTTTTCCTTTATAATTTCTATTGCATGCTTTGTAGTAATACAGAAGCATAACATTCGTAACAGTAGCAGATTTTTTTTCCCCCCCACAATCGGTGGGTGGCAGGGCTGGTTAGTTTATGGGAGTGGAGGGGTGGGTAGGGAAGGAGAAGTGGGTGGGAAAGAGGAAAAAAAAAAGAAGGTGGGTGGAAGGAGTTTGTTTAGTAAACACAATTTAGCACAACAATGTGCATGATACATAAAGTGTAGCAACAAAAGTTGTGAATTTCACCACCAATGTGCCATCACCACTGTGCCAATGCATTTTTCCTGGGCATTGGCACAGCAATGCAAGATATGCTAATAATTATAGATGGGAAAGTAACAGACGAGAAGTGAAGGAGTCACATTCACTTCCTCACAATGTTATCTAGACATAACCATGTATATCCAAATCATACAAATTTTACCTGACTTTCTGGTTTACTGTACAAATATAAAGGTAAAGATACCATACCTCTGACGATATCCCCAGTAGCTGTTACATCACTGTTGAAACTGGGCAAATATCAAATCTACATCCTATAAAAAAATGGGGCATTTTTACTAACATTGGAGACAAACATCACAAGTGAGTTGCCCATAGCAACCAATCAGCTCTTTGCTTTTGTATTTTAATTTATAGGTGACTCTTCCAATCTAATCGCTGATTGGTTGCTATGTGAAATATCGTCGGTGAGGTAAGTCTGCAATGTTAATAAATCCACTCCTACCTGTATTTCCTAGCAAAGTGTATTTCACAGTAACTGTGTCCCCTAAACAGTAAATGGACTAAAAATGCCCAATACACAGACAAAGTGTGCAGATGACCACCTCAAGGCTGAATTGTTCATATATGCATTGTTCCTTCTGTTTCAAACCAG
Source organism: Xenopus borealis (assembly GCA_024363595.1). NCBI lineage: Eukaryota > Metazoa > Chordata > Amphibia > Anura > Pipidae > Xenopus > Xenopus borealis. The sequence goes on from CM044431.1 coordinate 146,055,141, forward strand.
TGGCTTTTAATACTTTCAGAACTCAAAATGTAGCCTGCAAGTAGAGTTAGTAGAGGTGGAATAAAAACTTCCTGAAAACAAGTGGTTTCATGCAGTAATGTAGCAGTAGAATTTGTAACAAAAACGGACGTTAATCGCAACATGAGGACAGTGAGGTTATGGAATGCCCTACTGGATGATTTTGTGAGGGATGATTCTTACGAGGGGCTTGGATGACTGCATAATATCTATAATAGCTATATTTATCCTTGTGTCTGTGGTTTGTATATTGTCCACCATCTCTTCCCAGATGACAGCTAAACCCCAAAGGCACGTAAAGAACACAAACAAATCTATGCTTACTTTCTTCTCATGGGACAGTCTTTCATAAAGTGGCCAATTTTACCACAAATTCTGCAGCACCGGTCATTGGGAGCAAGTTCACCTTCAGTCAACACTTCAGGATCAAAAAAATATTCCTATATAAAAACATGAAAAATACAAAGCACATAAGCGTGTGTTCACTTAGCTTATTAGGCACGTCTCATATAGCTCTTACTGTAAATGCTCAGGGGTGCCCAAGTCTTCTTTTGCATATCAGGGGAACCGCATACACCAATGTGCATAACACAGTGGTATTTCCCCAATATTATCAATGTTTTGACAACTTGAAAATTATATAGTGAATAAAGTACCCCCTCTTGTAAAATATAAGGATATAAGTTACTGAGGAGTTTCAGGACCATATAAAAACACGAGGCAGAAGGCAGAGTGTTTTTATACAGGTCATGGAACTCCAAGGTAACTTCGAATATCTTCATATTTTGCAACTGGGGGTACTTTATTTATTATAATACACAGGTTTCAGTGAGTCATGCAACAGAAATTACATCAGAACTCACCGTTTATAACTGATGACATCAGAACGCACCATTTATAAGGATATAATTTACAAGATATTCATGGCTTTTGTGTATTATAAAGTTATCATAGAATTATAAAGTTGGTTCTCTTTTTGCTGCTTTAGCAGCATTTATTCTTGAGAATACTTTCCATTAGATGTTGTTAGGATCCCATTCAGTGGGAAATTTGCAGAATTGAAAGAAAAAGACTAGAGGCTAAAGATGGTGGCTATGAACTCCAGAGGACGGAATCTACATGGAGGGGTAAGGATGTAGGGGCATTTTTTTTTTTTAACATTAGAGTTTAGTTCTCCTTTAAGATCAAGGCTTTGTAAAGGCCAGTCAAGCTCTCCTTTTCCCATGTGAGTAATTGTGGTTGTGTGAATATATTTCATATGTAGGATGAAACGGAAAAGGTTTTGCTATTTCTACTTTTCTTGCTTCCAGTTAGGAACTAGCAGGGAGTGTTCCATCTGAGGGGAGTGGCAGGATCTTTTAGCCATATAATGTATCTCTAGCACTGAACATGTGTGTCCAACATTATATTTGGAAAAATAGATTTAACTCAAAGCTCATTACCATTTTGGTTGGATATTCCTTTGGGAAGTTTTTTACAGGGATGCCAAACACGCGCCTTCCATTGATAAATGCCTTCATTATAAAGTTTGTCACTAAAAAAAAAGAAAAACAAATTATATGGAATATGATGAGATATAAATATGGTCTGCACAACATGTTACTAACTAAGAAATTGGGTTATCAACTTACTCTTTCTTGACAAACCAGCTCCAAGGTTGTGATTTAAATCAAAAGGGTCTGAAATTAAAGGGGGTGAGAGTTATTGACAAACACCCAGTCATTTCTGCAACAGTACAGTTTCCCAGCACTAATAAATCTGAAGGAAATCATTCCTCAAATATGAGCAGCGCCTATAGGGCATGGCCCAACAAGCTAGAGAGGGTGCTGAGCATAATACTAGTTGTGTTTTGTGAATAATGCATTGCTATCATTTACATTGTTAAAAAAAACCACACAACATAATATAATAGCTGCCTTCTGAGTCTCTACTGTTAGAATATTCTTAGAGATAAAAGCTTATCATATCTTTGCCTCACCCTCAAGCCCTGCACTACTGCTGCCTCAGCAACCATAGGAGAGAAGGGCTCACAAATGAATGCTAAGTAAAAGGTTGAAGAATCTTGGGAAGTTTTAGCACATTTCAGAAGTGACAAGAAGCGCCTTAAAGTCATACTTAACCAACGTGTCCGTCTAGAATATCAGGATCACTACTGGATCGATTTATTAAAATTTAACAAATGTGATTTTTGCATGATTTAGCAAAATAAACCTCAACAAAAGTCAAAAGTATACAATCAAGTTTATGCCATAGAAAACCTGAAAGCATTTAAGTTTTTTTTCCCACTAAAATTTCAGATTTTATAGTTAAAAAAAAAAACATTTTCAGATTTTTGGTATTCAGACTTTAATTAATAACGCCCTTAATGTTTTGGTGAAGGCATGCTTGTAAGCTAAAACAACTTGAGAAGGTGAAATAAAACTACAAGAGTATATGTTTGTGAAGATTCTCAATCATCCAGGCCATGGTATATCTATAGAAATAAGTCAAATCAACTGGACTCAAGATGAGTCTTTTCCTTGAAGATGTTTCACCAGTTATCTGAATTGAGTCGGATGACTATGACTGGTGAAATGTCTTCAAGAAAAAAACACAGCAATCCAATTGATCTGACTTATTTCTATACATAGAGGAGTATATGGTATATAGAAGATAATAAAGAGGACTCCTACTTAAGGACTACTGTAAATATGGCCTCCAGCTTAAGAGTTGTGGGACTCAATGGCCTTGTGAAGGGTAGGGTATGCAGCTATCTTGCTAAACAGTGGGTTGCGCCGCATTGGTTCCTCTATCCCTTAAGGCAGATCTAAATTGTATTTCATTTCTACAGTGCAGTGGTGCTTACAATATAATCCCCCCTACCACAGGCGCGCACACACACAGTCCCTTTCATAACATGATGCTTAAATCGATCAGTAGAGTTTTGGACTATGGGAGGACAAACAGGCTTAGGGAGAGAATATATGCAAACATGGAGTGTAATGGTTGTAATGGTCCACAGAACCTTACTGCTAAGCATGATGCAACAAGTATTAATCATATATTATATACACTTTATGTACAGCTTGCAAGGTTTATTAGATAATCTAATCAAATAAATACTGGCACTTACCTTCAATGACTATATACTTGGAGGTCCACTGTTTCTTGAAGGTGGTCAGCAGGCTTTTTCTTCTGATGGAGATGACATGTTCTTTGAAATCAAACTCCTCTGTGTAGAAGCGGAGAAGGCCCAACCACAATTCGCCAACAGATTCTTTGTTTTTCCCAAATTCTGGCCAATGATTAGCCTTCAGTGAAAGAAGTTAAAAGTAAATTTACCCAAATTCTTAGCTAATTTAAATGGATACTAAATGATCCAAAAATATTGCACCGAATGCTACTATGTACAAGTATAAATGCTTTCATATAGCAGGTCAAAAGCACTGCAAAGTCCATATCTGTAGGCCGAAAACCTAGACAGCCAGCACTCTACAATCTATATTCTCTGGTAGAAATGGTTTATTTCGAACCTGGAAAAAACTGCAGAAAAATGTGTTGCACTGAACCCTTTCTCCAGTCAGTACATACTATATCTAAATATGATACATTCTTAATTCACTGCATGTACAGTTAGATTTTCCATGGATCAGTGCCTGCAAACAAGTCTGTTATAGAAAAGAGTCACCTACTCACAAACAAAAGCACTTACCAGATCATCCAGTTTGTCAAAAAAGTACACATTCCAGCCATCAACAAATATTTCAGGCTTCTTCTGCTCTTTGTAGATCTACAACAAACATGAATGTTAATGGTGCTGAAACAAAGTACGGGTAAAGGGCCGGTTATCCTGAATGCTCTGGCTCTGGGTTTTTCAGGATAACGGATCTATCTTCTAGAAAATTATGTAAACATTAAATAAACCCAATGCACTGGTTTTGCCTCCAATAAGGATTAATTATATCTTAGTTTGGATCACATACAATGTATTGTTTTATTATTACAGAGAAAGGGGAAATAATTTTTAAAAATTTGGATTTTTTGATTATAATGAAGTCTATGGGAGATGGTCTTTCTGTAATTCAGAGCTTTCATTATTCACACACTGGCAATAAGGAATGAAGACAGAGCAACTTTATGACAAGGAAGAAAAGGATGTATATCTCTGTCCACAATAATAAGTATCTGGTATATACAGTGTGTTGGTGCGGTATGGCTATTTATTTGCCTATATATATATATATATATATATATATATATATATATATATATATATATATATATATATATATATATATATAATAATGTAACTAACTCAGTCTTGAGGGGCCAAGAAAGAAGCCAATAACGCCTATTTGAGGCCATTTTAAAACAAAGTTGAGGGTGACCCTTTTATAGAACCTGGAAGATAAAAATGAATATTACACTTTGCCATTATACTACGCACATCACACAGGTTAAAAAAATGAAATATGAAAAAAATTCAGGTACAATGGCATCTATCTGGCATCTAAAAAATTAAAACTTTAAATGTAATCATTTTTTCTGGACTCACCTCTTGTAAGACAGGTAGAACAGGAGGGTTTCTCTGCTGAAGGAAGTACAGCACCATAAGAGTATATGCATAAGAGGATAGGCTGCCTCTGGAAGCATCGCCAATGTCACACATCTGTGAAAGAATACATAATAAATCACTGTGGGCGAAGGGGGTTTAGAGTGTTCTTTTTAATGTGGCTTTTTCCCAATACCACATTTAGAGATATATGGGCAAAATGCATCAATGCACCATTTTCTTTGGTCTGAAGGTAGAGTTCTAACAAGATTTCACTATGGTTGCTTTTGATTATGTAGATTATCTAGAGAAGTGCTGTCCAACTTCTGTGGTACAGAGGGCTGACATTTTTCTGGCCTACATGATGGAGGGCAGATAATGGAAGCCAGTGTTGACCACTCCCTGTTTTTAAACCACACTCATATTGCCAGAAGACCATGTCTATATTAATTGTGGTAAATGGTTGGTGCTCACTGCAGGGATATCACTCAAATGTGAAAAAAGTTGTCATATTAAGACATACTAAATCCATATGCATCCTCTTCCCCTGTGGATAACACAGCAACCCCACCACATTATTAAACACACGATATTTTATTTTCAAATGTTAACAAACCCCTAGAACAAATACCAGACTTATGTTCCACAGGCAGAGCAGGGCGCACACACAGGCTAAGCAGGGCGCCCACAGGGAGCATAGGGAATGCAGAATAGAGCAGGAGACAAGGAAATCATGACCGCTCTAAGATGTACTACATACAGTGACACAGTGCTGGTGCCCCATTAGCATTTTGTATAAAGGATGAACAATGTGGGCAGTTTCAGTCTGGGTCTCAGGTGTGAACAGTACAGGGCTTTAGGGGTGTGAACAATAGAGGTGTTACAAGTGTGAACAATGCAGGGGGATTACATGTGAATACAGGGGATTAGTCTGAATTTGAGGTTTGAACAATGCAGGGCCAGATAATCTCTGTAGTGATACCATTTAAATCTTACACATGGTAAGCAAGCACAGCAGGAAGGTGGAGGGCCATACAAGGAGGGCTTGCGAGCTGCATGCACAGCCCACTGGCTGCCAGTTGGACGGCACTGATCTAGAGGTCTTTCAATACTTACTTTGGTAAAAACTTTCATGATGTAGCAAAGGTATGCCACCCTTTGGTCAATGGCTGCATACGATGCTAAAAGATGGGTGTTATGAAGGGCCTGCATAAAAAAAAAAAATAATAAAAACCATGATAAATATGTGACGCATATACAGATAAGTTTGCCTGGACCTATGGTTGACTTATGCCTCCCATAATGGTTTCCCCTAGTGTTCTTTATTCCTCACTGTCTTCCAACTGCAGATATTAGCCAAGTTGCATCTCTCTGTCTAACATGGATGGGCACTGGTGCAGTTGCACCCTCATAGTCACGCCACAAACATCCTTTATGAAGAATGCTCCCCAGTCTCAGAAAATTAAAATGGTTATTGTAGTGCTCAGTTAGCAGAAAATTGTAATTTTAGTTTTCTGATTTTGGGCAGTTGCCCTTTATTAAGTAGCGTAAATAATTGGGTAACATGGGGTGCAACTGCAATAAGCACTTTTTCATGTAACTTTTAATCTAGGGCTTGATTAGCAGAAAGACACACAGGAACTAAACGTTAATTTGAAGCAGCAAAAATTGTTCCTTGTAAGATCAGTGAGGCTGTGGAATGCTGTGCTGGGTGATGTTGTGATGGCAAATTCTATCAGTGCCTTGGATAATTTCTGGGACACACATTTTATATTTACTATATATACATGAAGATAGTGATTGTAACATGCGGTTTTCAGAGAAAACAATACATATTATAAAATGGTTAAAGACGGAACTCACCAATGTGTTGTACAAACTGATATCTCCTTCAAGGCCACTCCTTGCATGATAAAATTTTACTATTGGGACTTTCGCTGTAGTTATTGGCAGGATATTTCTTAATCCTAGATGGGGGGAAAATGGCTGGTAAGTGGCTACTGCAAGGAATCAATCCTACCTTCAGGTAGACATACAAGAATATCAGCCCACAAGTTCAGCAGCCATGTTATTACTAGAGATTGCCTAAACACATGACCTTCAAGAATACTCTTATTATGCAAAGATATTGCTCCACAATTAACCCCGGGCATTGCAGAAACATCCAATTTTTTAACTACTCACAATTAAAGGGAAACGGACATGGAAATACATTTTTGTTTTCACCAGTTAAAGAGATTCTGACACCTGAAGTCAAACTCTTTTTTACCTCTATTATAATAACTGGCTTTGAAAGCTACTTCTAACTTTGCCATAAGGTATTTGCATGATGCTTTTACATTACCTGTCTGATCCCCCATGTTACTGTATGAGGGGGGTGCCATATTTGTGCACCCGGCATCTGTTATCATTACAAACTGTAACTAACAGACTGAGATGGGACTGTTAGGTTGGCAAAGTAAGAGTGTCAGGGTGTCAGAGAGCCAGGCTTAGAAATTTCAGCTAACAGTTATATGCAAAAACAAACCTCTCAGCAAAAAATGATCAACATGACCTATAGGTAACAATTAATGTACATTCATATGTTAAATTTAATTTTTTAGTGTCAGTATCACTTTAATAGTAAGGCTCCAGTAGACTTCTGCACTAACATCCGTTTTTCAAAAGAAAAAAATGTTTTGTTTTTTAAATTTGACATGTGGCTATACATATTGTTTCCCAGCTGCCCCCAGTCATGTGACTTGTGCTCTGATAAACTTCTGTCACTCACTACTGCTGTACGGCAAATTGAAGTGATAGCACCCCTCCACCCCTAGCAGCCAAACAACATAAAAATGGGAAGGTAACCAGATAGCAGCTCCCTAACACAAGATAACAGCTGCCTGGTACTAACAACAGCACTCAGTATTAAAAATCCAGGTCCCACTGCAACACCTTTAGTTACATTGAGTAGGAGAAACAATAGCCTGTCAGTAAGCAGTTCCGCAGTGTAGCACTGGCTGTTTCCAAAAGCACATGACCAGGTAAAAATGACTGGAGATGGCTGCCTACACAGGGGGCACCTGTCAGTTTCCCAGGTACCCCCAGTCATGTGACTTGTACTCTGATAAACTTCAGTCACTCTTTACTCCTGTATTGCTCCCTTTCTCCCCCAGCAGCTTAACAGAACAATCGGAAGCTAACCAGATAGCAGCTCCCTAACACAAGATAACAGCTGGTAGATCAGTAGTAAAAATCCAGGTCCCACTGCGACACCTTCAGCTACATTGAGTAGGAGAAACAATAGCCTGTCCGAGAGCAGCTCCATATTAAAATGCTGGCTCTTTCTGAAATCACATGACCAGGTAACATAACCCGAGATGGCTGCCTACACACCAATACACCATCAACACCATGAGAGAATCCCTTTTAGCAGTCAGTCAGTCAGTATTCCTAAGGAGACATCAGCTTCTCTCATGACTCCCATTGGAGACCTCTTTCTCGAATGTATTGTGTATGTATTTGTTGGAGGGAACACGGACAGAAAAACCTATCAACTACAGTGTGGCACTGCCCTAAATCAAATGCTTTGCCACAATATAGAAAACATGATAAAGTTTCTATCTAGGAAAATACCGAAGGTATAGGCCTTATAATGTAAGCACATAAGATCACTGAACAGAAATAGCTATAAGTTTTTACAGCTGCCAGGTTCTCCAATGCATCAAACTGAAAAAAACAAAACTGGAATCTCCATCAGTATTGGAGATAAACAAATTCAGGGCATGAAATTTAGAGAACCTTTGCTCAGTTTGAAAAAGTTTTGCCTTTACATTGCAGCAAAAGGAACAAAATCTATGTAGGCCAGTATCAACTTGAAAAGTAACAAGCTTTTCAGAGAGAAACTGAAACGGTAGAAGCTCTTTCACTCTTGTGTATTGTTTTACTGTATTCTTATGCAATTTTTCCTGTAACCAGCTATAATTTTGATAATTTCCTGCGATTACTTTTTATTTCTTATGTATAGCATACTCTTTGGCTTTTATAGCAAATATTTGCATACCACTAATATATCTATCTTATATAAGAACACAGGACAAGTTACTTTTTTTTTATAGTAACCCATATAGAGACACAAAAATAAAAATATAAACAATAATTGAGCAGCTGTACATTCCCCAATCATGCCCAACATAAAACCCTTCCTGTAGAAAGGGGTAACATAGTAAGTTAGGCTGAAAAAAGACTCGCGTCCATCAAGTTCAACCTTTTTTTTTTTTTTTTTTTTTTTTTTTTAATTTTAACTGCCTAACTGCTAGTTGATCCAGAGGAAGGCAAAAAAAGCCCATCCTAAGCCTCTCCAATTTGCCTCAGAGGGGGAAAAAATTCCTTCCCGACTCCAAAAAGGCAATCGGACTAGTCCCTGGATCAACTTGTATAATAACCCTGTATTCCCTCACTTGCTAAAAAGCCATCTAACCCCTTCTTAAAGCTATCTTATGTATCAGCCTGTACAACTGATTCATGGAGAGAATTCCACATCTTCACAGCTCTCACTGTAAAAAACCCCTTCCGAATATTTAGGTGGAACCTCTTTTCTTCCAAACGGAATGGGTGACCTTGTGTCAGCTGGAAAGACCTACTGGTGAATAAAGCATTAAGGTCATGCTTATACCTTGATGCTTTCTGAGGAGCCTAGCCAGATCTTCAATAGTCCTGATGCTATCCAGGTCCTACAACAGAAAAATAATCAAAACAAGCATCTAACTACAAAGTATCAGTTCTGAAAGATGCATGTAAGGTAATACAGCAACTCCTGAGTGCAGGGCAATGTAATTTCTCTTTTTGGCATGGCTCAGCTTTGGGATGAAATATGTATGTGTTCAAATAACATAAGCATTACTACAATAGAGAAGCCCCTCCAGATATCTGGAATACTTCAAAACAAAGGGGTTTTTCCTACTAGCAGTTCTAAAAGAAGGAAATAGGAAGTCTGGGCAACCAGGAATATTTAGGACAGTGAATATACACATTCATTCCCAAATCAAGCCCTAACTGTCCTCTCAGTTCAGACCAGTTCAGGCAAGAATTGTGAATAAATGCATATTTACTGTCCTCAATATTCTGGGTTGACCAGTCTTTGGAGTGAAATATTAGTAGTTGCTTGCTTAAATATTCTTTAGTGCAACATGATTGCAAAGAAAACATTTCTCATCAAATAAAGTACTGCAACCTACTATTTTGGTCTGTACATGTTTTAAACGTGTTACTATTTTCATAAAACATACATGGACTACAAATGGGGGCTTGAACCAAATAAAATTTAAAAAATTGCTGCTCTAAAGCATTAATTAGGCATTCAAGAACAAGCAGCCTGCTATGGGCAGTAGGCGACTGGGAGATTTGTCAACCATGATAAAAACGCTCGATGGAGGCTACAAATCTCACGAATATGCTTCTCCACTGCAAATAATTGAAATTGCACCAATACCTACAGAGGCAACTTCGGGTGACTTTGTAATATGATGGTTTTATTGCAGGCGATTTTAGTTATTTCCAAACGGAGAAGCATTTTCGGGAGAGACTGCAGGCAACAAATATGAGCAAAAATGAGCAGGAAAAGTAAATTACCTCAGCAGTTTCAAGGCCATCAAAAGTCATGCAGATATCTAGATCACTCTGTTTGAAGCCAAAGCCATTCTTTGAAGAACCAAATAGAGTAAGCTTGACTCCTGAGTAGAAGAATTACACCGAAACAGTTGTGTGCGCACAATAAAAAACGTGATAGAACCCACATATTATGAAGGGATTAGTTTTAGTTTGTATGGGAGGGGTTGGAGCTATCACTTGTTAACATGCATTATTTTGGGGGAAAGTAGCGATTCAGAGGAGGAATTCATTTACTGCCTTGGAGAGGTTTATTTTTTAATGTTCTATTACTTACCATTTTTCAGAGAATATGAATGATGATACAAAAACTTTTCTTTCACTCATGGTTAGTGGTTAGCTGAAGCCATTTATTGTCAAACAACTGTGCTTACTCTTTTTAAATCATAATCACTACACAAACTACCCAAATGACCCTGATCAAAAGTTTAAATACCCTGGTGATTTTGCCTGATACCATGCACACAACATGGAACATTTTCTAATTGGACCAGTGTTGTTAGTGGTGTACCGCAGGACCCCTGGATGTGGGCATTGAAAGTATGGTTTCTATTTTAACAGATGATAATAAATTGTGCAGAACTATAGGTTCCATGCAGGATGCTGCCACTTTGCAGAGTGATTTGGGAAGTTGGGAAACTGGGCAGCAAACTGGAAAATGAGGTTCAATGTTGATAAATGCAAGGTTATGCACTTTGACAAAAATAATATAAATGCAAGTTATACACTAAATGGCAGTGTTTTGGGAGAAGGATCTTGGGGTTTTTATAGATAAGTTGTCTAATTCTAGGCAGTGTCATTCTGTAGCTACTAAAGCAAATAAAGTTCTGTCCTGCATAAAAAAGGGCATAAACTCAAGGGATGAAAACATAATTAACCCTCTTTATAGATCCCTAGTAAGACCTCATCTGGAATATGCAGTGCAGTTTTGGACTCCAGTCCTTAGGAGGGATGTAAATGAGCTGGAGAGAGTGCAGAGACGTACAACTAAACTGGTTAGAGGAATGGAAGACTTAAATTATGAGGGTAGACTGTGCAGGTTGGGGATGTTCTCTCTGGAAAAAAGGCGATTGCGAGGGGACATGATTACACTTTACAAAAGAAAAAAGAAAAGGACTTTCATTTGAAGTAGCGTAGGTGGTTCTTCACAGTGAGGACAGTGAGGTTGTGGAATGCACTGCCGGGTGATGTTGAGATGGCTCATTCTGTTGATGCTTGGATGATTTTTTGGACAGACATAACATCAAAGGCTATTTTGATACTAAACTCTACATTTAGTATAGCTATGGGCATATGGTTTGTGTGAAAGAGTGTAGGGGTGTGTGTGTGTGCTGGGTTTTAATTTGGAGGGGTTGAACTTGATGGACTTTTGTCTTTTTTCAAACCAATTTAACTATGTAACTTGACACAAAAGGGTTAGAATGGCTATTAAAGGTAACCATCTTCACCTCTGATCTGTTTGCTTGTAATTAGTGGGTGTTTATAAAAGGTCAATGACTTTGTGGACGCCTGACAGTCCCTTGCATCTTTCATCCAGTGCTGCACTGATGTTTTTTGGATTCTAAGTCATGGGGAAAGCAAATTAATTGTCAAAGGATCTGCGTGAAAAGGTAGTTGAACTCTATAAAACAGGAAAGGGATATAAGAAAATATCAAAGGAATTGAGAATGCCAATCAGCAGTGTCCAAACTCTAAGAAGTGGAAAATTAGGGGTTCTGTTGAAACCAAATCAAATAAAACTAAAATGTCAGCAAAAACTGCAAGAAAAATTGTTTTGGATGCAAGGGAAACCCCACAAATAACTTCAGGTGAAATACAGTACACAATGTGGTGTGGCTGTTTCAAGATGCACAATAAGGAGGCACCTGAAGAAAGATGGGCTGC
>CM044431.1:146071806-146086640 GCA_024363595.1 Xenopus borealis
TTTTGTTTCACAAAACAGATAAAATAACCATTCTGTGAAACAATACGGTCAGTTACTTTCCTGAACCGATAAGAACAAAGCTTACTGGCCTGCTTGTGCAGACATTTGGTTAAGGGCATTCCTGCTGTTTTGCCATTGTCTTGTGATTCATATTCCTGTTCTGGTGAATATACCATGAGAGACATTCCTTCTGTGTATCAGGGATAGTTTTGTATACACAATGTATTTGGGACAAACGGCACCCCATAGTAATTATCGCTTTAAATAAAAACTACTTACCATAGCACTGAATACAAACATTATCCAATATCTTTCGGAATTTAGATGTGAGAGGAGGCAAAGGATCAAGCTCAATTTTCTTGAAATCTTCTGGGCAGTCTTTCTTTAGGTGGCCTTCTCTCTTACACAAATTGCACACAACTGTAGGAAACTAAATTGAACATAAAATGAAAGTTTGAATAAAAATAATTCTCACTTGGAAACAGCAAGTGTTAATAAATAAGGGTTTACAGTTTCTATACTGTGTTGAAACTGTTTAAAAGAGCAAACTGATGTTTTAATATTTAGCTTTTAAAGGGGTGGTTCACCTTCAAGTTAACTTTTAGTATTTTATAGAATGGCCAATTCTAAGCAACCTTTCAATTGGACTTCATTATTTATTTGTTATAGTTTTTAAATGAAACCTTTTTCTTCTAACTCTTTCCAGCTTTCAAATGGGGGTCATTGACCCGATCTAAAAAATAATGGCTCTGTAAAGCTGCAAATTAATTGTTATTGCTACTTTTTATTACACATCTTTATATTCAGGCATCTACTATTTATATTCGTCTCATTCATATCAATGCATGATTGATAGGGCAATTTGGACCCTAGCAACCAGATTGCAGAAACTGCAAACTGAAGAGCTGCTGAATAAAAAGCGAAATAACTCAAACCACAAATTAAAACAGATTTCAAATAGTCTCAGAATATCAATCTCTACATTCTTCTAATGTAATAACTTTTGTTAACAGTGCCACCTGCGGGTCAGTATATTGATTGAGATCCGGTTGGGAAGAAATCAACAGAAGAAAGTAGAGTTGTGATGTTGCTCTCTTTAGGAAAGGCATGAGAAACCTTACAACATTTTCTCATGCATTTCCTGAGCAGAGCAATATCAAAACAGTTCACTTTCTTTCTTCGAACATGTTTTGCCACCTAATAAAAGATAAATCAGTGCATGGTTGCTAGGGTAATTAGGACCCTGGCAACCAGATTGCTGAAACTGCAAACTAGAGAGCTGCTAAATAACAAAAACCACAAATATAAAATGGGGAACCAATTGCAAATAGTTTCAAAATATCACTCTAGATCATTCTAAAAGTTAATTTAAGGGTGAACCACCCCTTTAAAAATTACACCATCACAATAATGGCAATATCACTTTAAGAAAAGTTCACAGAACTACAAAGACAAATTCATCCCTCCAAAGCATACAGAATGAAAGGACATTGGGAGCAGTAGAGAAATGTTGAAGGAAAACTATACCCCCAAAATGAATACTTGTCCCTTCCCCCCGTCCCCCCCTTATCATGCAGTTGTACAGGTTGTTCACTTTTCTACAGATGAATTTATACCCTTTCCGAGCAGTTTTTGAAATACTCCCCCCATATTCTTGTAAAGGCTGCTAGGTTATCCAGTCTTTTGTATATGTGTTTTTCTAGTTTACCTGCCTCTTGTAGCTCCTTCTCCCATGTTGTAATACTGGGTGCAGTTTCTGCTTTCCAGTTTTTTGTGATTCGTCTGCAGGCATGAAATAAAGGTGCGTGTGAACCAGCGCAACGGCGCTAAATCGAAGAAATCCGGAAGCTGAATCTCTTGGTGAAATCTGGCTTTATTAAGCAAACATAGCTTGGGTGGCAATGTAAAGTGCATGCAGTCTACGCGTTTCGTGCCCTAACTCGTGGCACTTCCTCAGGACTGAGAGATTCAGCTTCCGGATTTCTTCGGTTTAGTTCACACACACCTTCTGATGATTACGATGACTGGGAGCCGCGAACCAGTCTGACCTCTGCGGGCAGCTACTGGAGGGGAAGCTTCGTGCAATTGCACACAAGAGAGGTGAGCTCCGCTATTTTCCTCCCTATTTTTCATACAGGCTTGAAATAAAGCTTTGCACAAAAATGGTTTCTTGTCTGACTGCATCTCTGGATTGGTTAAGACCCCTAGGAGGCACACCACTGGATCTGGGGTTATCTGAATGTCCATTATATTACGGAGTCTGCATATAATCTCTTCCCAGAATTGTGTTATCATAGGGCATGACCAAAGTGTATGTATGAGGGTCCCAGTCTGCTGCTTACACACGAGATTGGGGAAACCTCTGGGAACATTCTATGGAGTTTCTCTCTTATGTAGTAAGCTCCATGAATCATATATAATTGCAACAGTTCATGCCTACAATCTTTGGAGATTTGCTAAGGTGTTTTAAGAGCCAGGGCCCATTGGTTGTCTGTCATTTCCCCCACATCTTTTTCCCACCTAGCCCTACTTTTCTGGGTTATGTCTTCACAGCCTTTTCCCAGTATTATTTTATATATGGTTGACACTTTACATTTTCCCTTCCTAATTTAAAGTGATACTGACACTAAAAAATTTAATTTAATTTAACATATGAATGTATATTAATTGTTACCTATAGGTCATGTTGATAATTTTTTGCTGAGAGGTATGTTTTTGTATATAACTGTTAGCTGAAATTTCTAAGCCTGACTCTCTGACACCCTGACACTCTTACTTTGCCAACCTGACAGTCCCATCTCAGTCTGTTAGTTACAGTTTGTAATGATAACAGATGTCGGGTGCACAAATATGGCAGCCCCCTCATACAGGAACATGGGGGATCAGACAGGTAATGTAAAAGCATCATGCAAATACTTTATGGCAAAGTTAGAAGTAGCTTTCAAAGCCAGTTATTATAATAGAGGTAAAAAAGAGTTTGACTTCAGGTGTCAGAATCTCTTTAATGTGATTTATTATTATTTATGTCCTCCTCAATTGTGAGGGGGGAGGAACTTGTGTTTTTTTTATGGAGCTGCCCCTGCACTCTTGCATATACTAGCCACTGTTCTGCAAGCAATTCAAATTGGTTTTTCAGGGTTGCAAAGGGATTCATTTTAGTTACATCCCAGACATCTCCTATAGGTATTATTCCGCCATAAGTCCAACATTTAGAAGGGGTCAAGTCCGCTAAATTTCCAAATATTTTATTGTTCCATAATGGGGTGGATGGATCTAGTGAGGGGTTGCGCATGATTAGCTTTACCGCTTCGTAGGTCTCTTTTTTCTATTAGGTTTTGCCCTGCCTGCTTCGGTGAGAGGAGCAGTTTGCAAGGCTGTTAGATAAGATAGGTGTAACTGCCTCAATATGCTAGTAAAACAGAGGGACACATGGTGCAGTTGGGGTCAGTGGGCATATATGGGATAGCTGTGCTGCAAGGTATAGTATATGGAAGTCTGGGAGTACTACACCTCCCTTTTGGCTTGGACATTTAAGTGCCATTCCCATTCTATTCCTCCCTATGCCCCAGATGGACTCCCTTGTTGACCAAGGATATACTTATGTAAATATGTATATTTATTCTCATATACACATGTACATAAGTATTCTTGGTTACAAGGGTTCTTTAATGAAAGAGTGCAATCAAAATATACATTTATTTACAAAAGCTATAGACACATATCTACAGAAATAATACACATAAAACAAGTTACACTACATAGAATGTATAACAAATATTTACAAGGACAATTACAGCTATGAATATGTTGGATCTAAATCCACTGCCTCCCTGATACTCATCCTTCCATTTGGTCTGGCATCTGTGTCCTCACTCCAGGAACTCCCAGCACTCTCTACCAAACTTAGCCTATTGTAATAACTAAAAGACTATATGTACATGTGTCAGGTTCTGATTGGTCAGTGACCAATAAGTTAGGGCATGGATTTCTCAGGCAGTCCATTAATGAATCACGAAATTGGAAGGTGGAAAAAGCAGTTTGGAGATAGGAAGGACTGGATTCTCAGCTGCTCTTGGACAAAGGGGAGGGGATTTAGCAAATGTGTGCTAAATAGTATGTGTTTGAAGGTTGTCACTGCTGTGTCCTGATACTAAGTTGTAAATAACATAGCATTTGTAAATACACCACATAATATATACATAAAATATATACTTGTATATAATTAAGAGGACACAAGCAAGTCTCCTTAAGGTAACATCCCTTAAAGGAACAGTACAGGGTAAAAATAAAAACTGGGTAAATAGATAGGCTGTGCAAAATAAAAAATGTTTCTAATATAGTTAGTCAGGGAGAAATGCAAACTATAAAGGCTGGAGTGACTGGATGTCTAATATAAAAGCCAGAATCCAACTTCCTGCTTTTCAGCTCCCTAAATCTGAGTTATTCAGTGACTTGAAGGGGGGCCACATGGGACATAACTGTTAAGTGAGTTTGCAATTGATCCTCAGGATGGAGGTCAGATTCAAAAGCAACAGTTATGACCAATGTGGCCCCTCCCTCAAGTTTTTACTTTTATACTGAACAATTCCTTTAACTGGGTTTCTAGTTTTTTGAAGAATTTTGGGTAAGTTATTTACTACCTGTTAAATGGGTTTCTTGCAACATAATTATTTTGGCACCAGATTTTTTTTGATGAAATCCATGACAAGCCAGCGTTTTATACAGTCTTTTAGACCACGCACATCCCAACTAAGTACCTTGGTCATTTTGCTCTTTTTTGCTATGTATCATCAATTGCTTTCCTATTGGGAGGAACCTATTGGGAGGTGCTATGCCTGAGATTTTTAAGCTTGAACATTTTGATTTTGTAAACCTTTAACTTTTTTGACCCATTTGTAACTTCCCACCGTCCCTCCCCATCAAACCAGTTTTCCAACTTCTAGCTGGTTTGCATACCCAAACAGTAACTTATATAGCAATGGCTTGGAGCTCAGGCTTAGTGATTGGCCAGTGTAGCTTTGAACTTCCCTGTCCAATGTTATAACAAGTGGCACTTCCTTTGTGTTTCTTGGAAGCTCTAGGTCCCCCCTCACCAGCCATAGGCGTTTCACAGGGGGGTCCCTGCAATTTTTCACTCACATTCATTCACACATTCATTCAACTTTTGTAACAACAACAACTTTTGTAACAACAGTCTACAGTGAAGTTCCGGAAGAGATTAGGTTCTATACGTAGATTAAATACAGTTATAGAAAGATGAAAGTGCGACTGGGTCTTACGGGTTTAACAACCTGCTGTCGCTGTGCTTCTGTCCGTCGACAGGGTTGTGGGCCTAGGCGACACTTTCTGGGAGCATAGTGTAGGGCCTTATTACTTCTTCTTTGTCTTGATCCAGTCACTGAGCTCTTGCAGGGAAGTAAAAAAAGAATGTATTGTTGTCAGGAATCACTTGCAGCCGGGCCGGATATAACCTTGCATATTGAAGACCCATTTCTCGCAGTCGGCGCTTGCAGTCAATGAAGCAGGCCTGTTGACGAGGTGTCTCTGCCGAGAAATCGCCAAAGATGGATACTTTTCCTGTTCGGTAGGTTAAGGTTTCGTTCTTCCGCACCTGTGCTGGCACGACGTCCCTGTCCCATGCATTCAGCATCCTTGTGATGATTGGTCTGGGAGCTGCTCCTGGGATCGGGGCTTTAGCAGGGATCTGGTGCGCTCTCTCAACTGCGAATGCTTATGAAAGAGTCCCTTCCGAACTTTCTAGCAGCCATGTTTGTATGAAGCAATCTGGTGAGGCGCCCTTCTCCCTTTCTGGGAAACCTATGAATCGAAGGTTGTTGCAACGTAACCTGTTGTCGAGGTTGTCAGACTTACTGGCCCAGGTTTGTATAGATTGTTTTAGCCGTTGGATGTTTTCTGGTAACGGATTGCAGGTATCCTCCATTGAGCTTACCCTGCATTCAAGGCTGGTAGTTCGCTTGCACACTTTCTGGAGGTCTAGCTTTATAATAGAGAGCTTGACTTTGATCTCCTCTGTCTTAGCACAAATTAAGGATGTACAAGGATTCTTTAGACAATCTGATTTCAGTAAGGAGATCTGTCAGCATAGGCTCAGTAGTCACAGAGTCCTCTGGGCCACAATTGTTAGTTGCCGATGAGCCCGGCCCTTCCACGACGCCATCTTTGCTGGAGTTGGTCTATCTGCTGCATCTCTCCAATGCAATGTGCCTCTGAGGCACATTTTTGTGCTCGATTTTGACCCATGAGAGCTCTCTGAGGAAGAGGATCACAGGGAGAGTTTCTAGAGTCCATTTTGCAGGTTGATGTTTAGAATATTTGAAGGATAATTTAGTCTGGGAAATAGAGACATGCTCACATATGGCACCAAGCCACGCCCCCAGAAATATTTCAACTGTAACAAGAAGAAGTGTGGAAACAAAAGACAGAACTCGGTCTGTAAATTGGCTCATGTGACCTAACTTTATAGTTTGCTTGGTATGTTTGTGTGCACTGTTGAATCATACATTCCTAGGAGGATGTCCTTATTTTTTAAAATGGCAATTTTCTATTTATGATTACCCATAGCACATGCTACTAAAATAGTATATTATGAAAATGGTTTATTTACATGAAGCACGGTTATATGCAATATATTTTTATAAAGCCCTACATTGTTTGAGAGGTATAGTTTTCCTTTAAAGGGGTGCAAATGACAATCCTGATCAAGAGAAATAGCCTCACTTACCTTGCCTCTAGTGAAAGCCAGTTTGTTGAATTCATAAAACAATACATTATCTTCTGCCACTTTGCTGTCAACATTCTCCATTTGCACAGGTTCTTGTTCTCCTTCAAAGTTTTCTGTTACAGGAAGAACCATTTCATTGGGTTTCTCAAAGACCTTTGAAGAAGGAACATGATCTGGCTGAACTTTATCATCTTCCTCTGCATCATTATCAGACAAGCATTCATCCATTGAACCAGTGTATGTATGCTCCAAATCCTCATCAGCAGTGAGGCTATCCAGATGGTCCCTAGGATAATGAAGATCATCTTCCTCCTCATCATCATCATCAAAGTTATTTGGCATTCTCTGCTTTATTGTTCGATTAATGAACTCACTTGGAATTTCTTCAAGTTCATCTGTACCTTCTGTGCTCTCCTCATCCACTAAATTTTGGATGCCTCCACTTTCAAACTCAAAGTGTTCAGTCTCTGGCACGGCAGCATTGACAAATTCTTCCACATCAGACAAACTATCAGTTTCTTCATTAGCTGCCCTAAGTACTTCTGCATTCTCGCTATCTTCATCCAAACCTTGATCAACTATATAATTTGCTTTACTATCTTTTCTGGGAGCATTCATAGCAATATCCTCCTCTTCAGAATCATCATTGCCACTTTCTACCTCTCCACAACTCTCAACAGAATCTTCAGGGTCACATGAAATAAATTCTTCTATAATGCAGTCTGGATCCTCAGGGACAATGTTAGCGTGCTTTATGTCATACACAAGTTTTCTCTTGGTCTGACTGCTAACTATATCAACCTCCTTGCAGCTTGGACTGTGATGGAACTTCTGGTCATTATTTCCAATTACTAATTCTTCTAGTTGCTGATTTAGGTCTGTCATCCTATCTACACCTTTAACTTCATTTGGGGTATTTAGAGAAGACAAAATGGGGTTATCTGCAATTGCACCAGACTGAGCTGTATGCCTTTTGCTTGTTTTTGCAGACTTCTTTTGGGCCATGGCAAAATATTTGTAAGTTGCTTTCAGACAATGAAGGATGTAGTCATACATTAACTGACTATTCAAGGACCTTGCCACATTTCTTTTTACAGAGTAAGGATCTAGGGTTTAAGAAGAGAAATGTTAATTCTCCGCCATAGATGAAGTTATGGCAGTTTTAACATCGCCATTAAAACAATAAATCAATTACCTTCTACAGCAATACGCTTTTTTGGCCAGTCCTTAGATTCCCTAGAAATCTTCTCTTTGACACGAATACTGATAACTAGATCTGCCACGTTGAATTCCAGTGAATAGAATCGGAGCATGTCAACCCACAGCTGGCCTGTGGATGCCGTACATTGTTGAGATGCAGCAAAAACTAAGGGAGTCTGTAAAGAGGAAGAAGGTTATTTAGCAACAAATGGATAGAAATATTTAATATATGTTAAGTAAAACAAAGTCAATATTCAGTGATGTGCAAGGTGGCTTTCTTGTAAGAACTGTAAATAAAAGAATTGCAGGGTACAGTGTTACTTTGTGCCAAATAACAATTAATAGGGTCAGTGGCATACAAAATAGGTGTTTTACAAATGCAAATGTTTGTACCTATCACTTAAAGGACATGTCAACCCCCCAAACAAAAGTCTTATCAGTGAAAGGTCTCACTGAATTCTTGAAATAGTTGCCATGCTGGTCGCTGAAAAGTAAACAGGGAAGCCTGCTTTGTTTCCTTGTTCTCTCTGCATATCAGCAGCACGCACAAGTCCCTCTCCCCCCTGCCTTCAGAATTCTCCTTCTCGCTTGGCGTGGGGAGAATGCGCAGTTTGAGTCTGGTGAGTACAGCAGACGAAAGAAATGTCTTTTTAGAGAGATCAGACGGGAGGGGCTATGCACACATGCGCATTAGGACAAGGGAGAAGGGAAAAGATGACGTCAGGTCAGGGAAATGGCCACTGGGTGAAACTCTTAACATAGTGACGAAGAAGGCAGCAGTACAGGACGTGGGAGCTGAATTGGGGCATGAAAATAATGCGGTTTAGGTGGGAGTAAGGCACCCTATGCTGACACCATGAAAGCTGAAATATAGTTGACATTTCCTTTAATGAAGGTATCAAGCACGGCTGTATCTGATGAAGGCTATATACAGGAGTTGAAGGGCTTAGTAAAAGTATATGGCAGAAACAGAGCTTTGGTTCATAGTGGATATCGACTTTGCTAAAACCACAGGGTGTGATTTTAGGGTATAATATAGGGTATGTATGTCAACTGTTTGCTTTAGACTTCACAATTTAAAAACAAATTTATATTAAGCCAACTACTTCAAGCGTCAATCTCACCTTGCCCCTGACCAGAGATTCTCCATTGGGATGACTCTCCATGTCAGATGCATTATTGCACTCCCACACTACATAATCCTTTTCAGTGTCAAGGAGACTGTATTTTGGCAGGTGGGAAACCGAAAACTCTTCAATCTAAGGATATTAATTGTAAAAATTTAACTTTTATAAACACAATAGCAAGGATAAAGTAATGATATACAGTTGAGTTATTTGATTAAAATGGAGTCTATAGAAGATGACCTTCCCATAATTCTGAGCTTTTTTGATTTTGTTTCTGGATACCTGTAATATGGATAAGAATTTTAAGTAAACTGTACTTTTGTTATTTAGAAAAAACTACCCAACTGGTCTACAAATGCAAACTGTCTAGAAATTGCCAATATCTTTCAAAAATTTGCAGGAGTATTTTTTGCAGCAATGTACAAAATAGAACTGCTTAAAAACTGCATGTGGGACATTTTTCATGCACTGAAAAATTGCAGTCAAAACACCCATGCTGTATAGCTAAATCAAAATCTTATTTTCTCCAGTGATAAATGCCCTATAACAACAGTACCATAAGTTAGTAGGGGACAATTAAGCAGAGATTTATCAAAATTTTTTAATACACACCCATGCTCCCAAATACACCGGAAGAACCGGTTGCTTTCGTTGTTGCAAGAAGAAAACCACCATGAGAGCAAGTACATACGGAGGCAACCCCCCTTCTTCTGGTCTGTCGATGCAGCAAAGCTGAAAGATACATTATTTTTTTCAATATTTTTTATTAGAATCAGCGTGCATTACAACTTGTCAATATTATTATTTCCATCTCCGATTGATACATATAGTAATCAAGACAATTTGTTTACAAGTATGACATTCGTTTGTTTACAATCTTGTAGTTTTATGTCATTGAAATCAGTTAAACATTTATAATGTCGTTATTATTGAGACATAGAAATTTTGCACTTTTTTTGTGATATTTTGTTTTAACTGTAGACATGCAAAGCAAACGAAGGAATGTTAGGGAAGGGATAAGAAAATAATAATGAGGATGGGGGGGATTTAAGGATAACCACTGTCTTTATTCTAATACATATCTAATACAGTTTACAACCTTCTAATTATTTCCCTGTCATTTTCAACATTATCCCTTCCTCAGTACCTCAAGAGTAGACCGGTCAGACTCGCTCGGGAAGCGATATGTTATCCAAGGTTCCCAAACCTCTGCAAATCGTTTTTGTTTTTCTAATGTTATACTTGTTAACTTTTCCATGCTGAACACCCTATCTATTCTTGCTTTAACTTCTGTGAAGGCCAATTGTGGGGTTAACCAGGATTTGGCAACCACCTGTTTGGTAGCCGTGAAAAAAATGTGCAATTAAGGAATGCTGCGCTTTAGTAAGTCCATCTCTTTTCTTAAGCAGCAAAGCCTCCTCCGGGCCAATAAGGTATATTTATCTGCAAAACTGAATGGATTATTTGGTAAACCTGTATCCATAGGCGCTGTGCTTTAGTGCAGTACCAGAATATATGTGCCATTGTTCCTTCCTCTGTGCAGCCACGAAAACTATTTGGACTACTTTGGGGGTTGAATTTGGCTATGCGACTGGGAACTAGGTACCACCTACTGATGACTTTGTATGAGGTTTCTTGTGCCAATATTTTTGTAGAGACTCTTTTGGCATTTAAGAAAATTTCTTGCCAATCCTGGTCATTTAGTATTATTGACAATTCCGAATTCCACCTTTTAAAATATTTCAAGGATTCTATATGTTGATTGTAAATACATTGGTTATATATATAGCGAAGGGATTCTTTCATGCGTGGTCTATGTTGACATAGTGATTAAAAAAAGGTGTTGGGGCCGAAGGGGAATTTTCCTTGAATTGCAGTCAGGAAATGTCATATTTGATTATATCTGTAAAGTTCCCGATCTGGACATTATAGTTCTCTTTTATGACCGTCCAACTAATTATTTTCCCATGCAATATATAGTGTATAGCGTATGTGTGTAAAATTGTTGGTACTCCACCAGCCAAATTGCTTCGGTTGCATTCCTGGCAGGAAATCTGGGTTATTAAAAAGGGGTGCTACTGGTTGATGTCTGGATATCCATTTCGGATTAGCTTTTATATTACGCCATATTGAAAGGGTATGCTTTATCGTTGGAAATGTTACCTGGCTATGTGTCTTTTGAGGAGTCCCAAGAAAATCCCCTAGGTATTCACTTTGAGTTTGGTCAATTAAGACCCATTTTGGCGGTTGAGTAGTAACAAACCATCTGTGCCAAATGAGCTGCTACATAGTATTCACAGAGGTTTGGGACACCCAGTCCCCCCATAGTTCTATGCCTGAAAAGTAGGCTTCGTGCAATGTTTGGCCTCTTATTATTCCATATGAATCTGAGGCATGCATTTTGTAGTTTAGTCAACCAATCCTTTGGGGGTGGATACATTTTTGTTACAAAACAGAATACTGAAGACAAAAATGTATGCTGAACTGCTTATATGGCAAAATTACAGGTTAAATTTATTTAATCTAGCGTAAATTATAAAGAAATGGGAATAAGAGAGGGATATCATGTGTTAAACTAAAGCAAACACTGTAATTGTGGTTTCAGTAAGTGCACAGATCTACTGTTAAATATATGACCTCTTAAACTATGTGTTGCCAGCTCCTCTCTCTGCTTTTGGCCTGACAACCTATGAATTAATACACACTTCAACAGAGCCCTACTTGTTGCACAGAAGGACCATGGTCTCATGCCACAACATAGCTGAATAACCCCACTCACCATATACCCAGTGACTCACGCAGACATTTATTTATGTTGCAACATATTTTTTCAAGTTAAGATTTGGATTTTGTTGTGCTGAAAAGTGTAATATAAAAGAGACAATACAATGGCAGCTTGTTAGAAGGCTTTAGCTTTCAGCACCAAAAGCAAACAACTGTAATGGATTTACCTTTGCCCAGTATTGAAAAGCAACTACTAAAGACAGAAGTCTTGGTTCCAGTCTTCCCAGAGCAGACATTAGGTTGGACGTCAAGCAAGCATTTTCATTGCCAGCACTTACTTTACATAGAAGGGAACTAATGCAAATATAAAAGTGCAATAATGTAGTTATGA
Source organism: Xenopus borealis (assembly GCA_024363595.1). Lineage (NCBI taxonomy): Eukaryota > Metazoa > Chordata > Amphibia > Anura > Pipidae > Xenopus > Xenopus borealis. The sequence goes on from CM044431.1 coordinate 146,083,991, forward strand.
CTTGGTTACTACAAAACGCATATCAAACAGAAAACTGTACCAATTACAAACTTGATAAAAGAAATATACAGTAATGAAAAAAATGAATTGGATAAAAGTTGGTCAGTTTCCCTTGCAGACTTGATTTTCAACTACCAATGGCAATCTTAGCCAAGGAAAGCCACTGCACTAACCCCCTGAATGCAATAACCAAGTTCTTTCCCCCAGGTCCCACCGTTGGTGCATTTGTTTCTCAAAAGGAGAACTGGGGGAAAACACTGAATTCTGCTCTACTTTTCCTTTGGAGTTGTGGTTTAAAAAAAGACCAACAAAATAAAAAAAAAATCTGCAACAGATTGACAGCCCAGTTTATTAAAAGAACCCTCGATTTAAACCAGACAGACCTTTGCTTTTCTCGACACACCACTACAGGAACTCTTGCATGAAAATCGGCTTCAAAGTCTGAGAACAAATCTGGAATTAAGATTAAAAAAAAAACTTGAGACAAATTAGAAAATAAAAGTAAAGACTTTATTTAAAAAGCTAAAAGGTTTTCTTTGAACATTGGTTTTCCCCTTCCAACTAAGGATGAATAGAATCCATATTTTAAGGATTCAGACAATTCCCACAGCTTTCAGGAAGTATTTGGTGGAATCTGAACCATAATTCACATATGCAAATTATGGAATGGAAGGGGGGAAAGAGTCCACAAAAACGTTTTCATCCCCATCATCACGTGACCTAAAGGATTCGGCAAAATCCCAGATTTCGCCAAGTTCAAAAAGAACCGCAGAGGTCAGCAGCATGTTACACAAAACTCTCGTTGTTCTACCTGCAACTGGCTGAAAAAAAAATCATTTTCTGGTTGCTATAGGTTACTGCCAAGATGCAAATTTGCCAAATGTTTATAAACAAGTCCCAGTTTGCAAAAAAAGTTGCCAGCTACGACTTTTTTTGCACATGGTGTCCTACATTGTAAATTAACCCTTGTAGCCAAGTGTAAACTTGTTATCATTCTATGCTTCAGGTTGGTCATCAACTTACCGCTCTGCTTCAAACTTTCTTGAACTAGTAAAAGAACATCTGGCTGATTCATCTGCAACAGAAAAACATTCCTTTCAAAACTAAGTTAACACAGAAAGAAATGCTACAATTTAAACATCAAGATCTGAAACCAATTTGTAACTGCTTAACTATGCAAATGACTTTACAGTTACGGTACCTACTTACATTTATAGGAAATTGAATGTCTATGTTCAGATCAGAATTCTTAAAACCAAACCGAGTCCAAGATGAGCCGTACAGCCTCAGAGAGCAACCTGTAAATAACAAACAGAAAATACATTAATGCAGTAGATAAAACCCATCTGTAATAAATGTTTAAAGTTCTTCAAATTTCTTTGGAAAATATTGCTTTTATATTGCGGTTAATAAACTACTTTAAGTTAAGGGAAGATGTTTTCCCTTGTGCAGCAGAACTGAATCCTCACAACTTCCCCAAGAGCACCCAAAATAAAGGTCTGCTAAGCCAGTAAACTTCACAACTTAAATTTATTAAAGGAAACCTATACCCAAAAATTGAATACTGGAGCAACATATCGTTTATATCAAATTAAGTGGCATATTAAAGAATCTTACCAAACTGGTATATATATTTAAGTAAATATTGCCCTTTTACATCTCTTGCCTTGAACCACCATTTTGTGATGGTCTGTGTGCTGCCTCAAAGATCACCTGACCAGAAATATTTCAACTTTAACTGTAACAGGAAGAAGTGTGGAAGCAAAAGACACAACTCGGTCTGTTAATTGGCTCGTGTGACCTAACTTTATAGTTTATAGGTATGTTTGTGTGCACCGTTGAATCATACGATCCCAGGAGGCTGTCCTTATTTTTTAAAATGGCAATTTTCTATTTAGGATGACCCAATGGCACATGCTACTAAAAAAGTATATTATTATGAAAATGGTTTATTTAAATGAAGCAAGGTTTTACATATGAGTTGTTTTATGCAATATCTTTTTATAGAGACCTACATTGTTCGGGGGGTGTGCCTTGAAATCCTGTGTGCCCTGAGGAAGGGACATGTGGTCTGAAAGCACCATGGAATAAATTTGGGATTACCACTGTTTGCAGCATCCAAAGGTATTGGCGTCTCTTTCATACTGTATCATTTACAAGTGTGTGGCTTGGCCAGTGCCATTACCTTTCACCCCATCCATACCAAACTACTCTGTCACTCTATTTACCAGTATATAAAATCCACATACAGTTAACAACTTTTAATTCAACAGGTTCAACAATGATAAATCACACGTGCCTAGTTGAATTGCAAATTAAAGTTGTATTATACTAGTCATACAACAAAATAATAAAATCAATACTATATCATAAATTTATAAATTATATTAACAGAAACCCATCAAGGATCTCTTTTCTCAGGGAAGATCCTGACCTAAACTGAAAACAAACCTATTGCGAGCGAACTCCAATAAACAAGATTGTAAAGACAAAACATCAATCTCTGACATCCTAATAAAGGAGATGTTCTACTGCCATAAAATCTTATATAACAAGATTATTATTTTAAAAATATTTATTCTTATTAAGCATGTATGTGTAAGGAGCTAAGTCACTGTTAAAGTGTTCTCCTGTGTCAACACATGGCTTC
>CM044431.1:146091361-146103733 GCA_024363595.1 Xenopus borealis
TTACTTTTTATATATATATACCATGACCTGGATGAATGAGAATCTTCATAGTTATCTTGTGGTAGATGTTTTCTGACAGAGCAAGAAAACCTGAAGTTCTGAATTATATACAAAAATGTATAAGGCAAAAAAACACTGAAACTGGCTGATGCACAACCACAGACTCCCAAAAGATAGAACAAACCAGATTTACATGAAAGGGTTGCAAATTCTGAATACACTTCTGTTACGTTGATGGACAGTAAGAACACAATTTTACAAGAAAATTTGCCAGAGCAATATCCTGTAGAATCATCAAGGGTTAGCGTGTTGCATTGACAAAGAAAAGTTTAAGTCACCAGGGGAACCAGAGATCTAGTTGCACATGGTCTTTATTGTACAACCATACTTAATTTGCCATTCACAGTACCTGGGAGCTTCTGTTGAATTACATTTTCCATAGCTTCTACAATTGCACATCTTTTTGCCATGTCATTTTCATCCAGACCATGCTCCTGAACAATTTTACATATAGCTGTAGTAATTGCTTCAGCCTGAAGATGATCTGGTGGTGGCAAATTGGTCAATAGTTCCTCTTCTTTTTTTTCCTTGAAGAAAATGTTATTTGAATCAGTTCCATGCATAACAACACTCTGCACTATACCAGTGTATATTTAAAAATGTTTTTTACTATTATTTTACTTATATTATATAGTTGAAACTTAAAGGAGAAGGAAAGCCTTCTTCCACTTGGGGGTGCCAAATGTTAGGCCGCCCAAGTGATTGTATTTACTTACCTGAAACCCCGGGCTGGTGCTCCAGTGAAAACTGCACCAGCACTGGGTTCTTCCAGTGAGCACTACGGATCAATCCTCTCCTGGATTCTTCTTTCTTCAAATTTCCTGGGGCAGACGCGTGCGCAGTTGAACGAAATAGCCGACTTTTTAGTTTAAGTTCGGCTTTTTGTTCTACCGTGCATGCAAAGCCACAAGAAGAAGCCGGAAGAGGATAGCTTTATGGTGCTCGCTGAGCACCAGCCCGGGGTTTCAGTTAAGTATATGTAATCACTTGGAGGTGCCTAGCATTTTGCTCCCAAGAAGACTTTCCTTCTCCTTTAAGTTAAAGTAAAAACAAAAAAAAGATACAGAAATGACAAACTTTATAAGAATTGTACTAGGATATCTAAAAGGGAGATTAAAGTATTTAGAATGATAAAAGGATCAGATAGGTTTAATTACTTTTAAAATGTAAATAGTTTCTCTTCTTTCTCAGCCTAACTTTTTTTCATTATATTACACCATTTTTTTCTGGTGCCCTGAAAAATCTAAAATGGGGGTTCTACTGTATATATTCTCTTTATTAATATAAACCTGGGGTTTTCCGGATAAGGTATCTTTCCATACTTTGGATCTTCATACCTTAAGTCTACTTATAAATTAAGTAACCATTAAATAAACCCAATAGGTTGGTTTTGCATCAAATAGGGATTAATTATATCACAGTTAGGATTAAAGTAGTTTATTGTTAAAGGTGAAAAAGGACATAATTTTTAAAAATTTGTGTTATTTAGATTAAGTCTATGGGACAAGGCCTTTCTGTAGCGTGGAGTTTTCTGGATAAGCGGTTTCCAGATAATGGATTTTAAACCTATATATAGTGGAGCCCCAATTTCACTTTTTGCCCGGAGCAGCGTAAAAACATCAAATTCTGGAAAACCGTAAAATCCAATGTAACAGCATTGATTCAGAGATGGGTGACTACAGAACACGAGATACTAAATATACAAAATATGGTTAACAGAGAATGGTCTTAATTAGATAAGTGCATCATAAATGTATATAAACAACTAAACATAAGCCCCCACCTTCAGATTTCTCTTATGCCTTTTTTCTTTAATATGCTTATGAGCAGATGACACAGAATCAAACAGAGCATCGCAGAGTTTACAGCAATAAACAGCAGTGGGGTATTTCCGTGGATGCTAGAAGATTAAAAGTCAGTTACTGTCATGTAAAAGAAGGGATTACTCTGTCATGTAAAAGAAGGGATTGTGTGTGTATATATATATATGTATAACATACATAAACATACATAAACACACACACACACACACACACACGGTCCGCACCCTCAGGACTTATAAAAATCATAATATTTATTATAAATGACGAACGTTTCGGCTAGGTCCCTAGCCTTTCTCAAAGTAGCAAACTGAACATTAAACCGCCTTAAATATAGACACACACCACCAAGCATGCACCCATAAGTTATGGTCTAATGGAAAAAAGTAGTAATTGTGTATATTAATAGGCAAAGCATACTTTCATTTTAAACTAGAAGCTTATGTTGAACATTGTCTATTGCCTTTTTAAATTCTTGCCCATTTGCAATGAATGCATGCTCTCTGTCTATATGATCTATTGGGTGCCCACATACCCTTTTGAGCCTGTAAATGCAGTCTCTCTTTAGACGCTCCTCAGCTTGTTGCAAGCCCAATAACTCCTTCTGAGATAGCGCTGATTCATCTATAACAGGGCTCTCCAGATAATCTTCTTCATCTCGTTCAGACTTACGTCTTCTTCTGTCCACTCTTTTTTTGTCCTGCCTAAGAGTGTCTACAGGAAATAAAAAGAAAAACAAGGATTTAAAATTAAAAGCATGTGTGATCCTTACCTAAAATAACAGATTTCCTTATTTAGGAAAATGTAAACTTTCTCTTCATTCAGAATTAAGCAATACTTTTGAATGGCCTTCAAGTGGCAAATAAAAAAAACTAACATGTCTGCAGGCCCTTGCCAGTACATTCAGCTTAAAAATATATTGGGGATATTACAATTCTGGGCAGTTGGCAAAGCAGACAGATCAACTTATTGGTTAGCAACAAATCCAAATAAGCCTACAAATACATTTCAAATGCTGTCCAAATTTCTTCCTGCTTCTTTATATAAAGCGTCCATGCAGTTTAGTGGTTGAGGAAAGTCATCCCTGGAAAATTTCCCTAGTAAAAACAAAACATCCCTATTGACTTTCAAATTAATGTGTCAGTAATACCACATTTCACAGGGGCCATCTTCTCTTTCAACGGCTTCTTCCTGGATTTGTCGGTGACCGGCGGCGCATGCGCAGTAGGACGCTGGTACTACTGGGCATGCGCACAAAGTTCATGAATTCCACTTTAACAAAGCAGCCCCAAGACAGCAGGGTGGGAGCGAGCATAGACCAGTGCTGCTAAATTACTTTAGCACAGATTGTAACACCTTTCTTCAGAGGGACGCCTCAGCTGAGGAGAAGGTGTCAAACTTGTAGAAAATGGCTATTTTCTATTTATGACTACAAAATAGCACAAGCTACTAAAAAGTGTATTATGAAAATGGTTTATTTACATGAAGCAGGGTTTTACATACGAGTTGTTTTATGCAATATCTGTTTATAGAGGCCTACATTGTTCGGGGGGTATAGTTTACATGAAGCAGGGTTTAACATACGAGTTGTTTTATGCAATATCTGTTTATAGAGACCTACATTGTTTGGGGGGTATAGTTTTCCTTTAAGAGGGAAGATGCTTCTCCTGGTTTCTTTGGCTTTTGCGACAGATTCAATACCTCCAGAAACCCCTTGATAATGCCATCAACGTCATGCAGAATATCTTTATCCCTGCATTCGTCTCTATCATCTTCTTCCTCCTCAGATGATTCGTTCACCCTCAGAGTGGGATGAGGACTGTTCAAGGACCGAATCCTCAGACTGTGAATGAATGTTAGTGTCCCCTGTAAAATCCTCAGTGCGTTTACGATGATCACTTTTCTTGTGGTGAAGCTTCGCTAGTGCCTCCACCAACTATCTGCAATAGCAGGAAGTCCCTGCAGGGATGCAAGGGATTGAGAGAATTGAACCACCCAAAGGGGTGGTGGAGCCTCTACAGAAGGGTCCAGGCACGGGTCTTGTACACCATCTTGGGGTGAGGTATCAGCCTGCTGACCTGGGGAACTACCAGAAGCGGAGGCTGCCCCCTGGAGCAGGACCTGCAAAGAGGCTCTTGGCTTTGTGGTAATTTAATCTGGCACTTGGTAAAAGCCAAGTACTTCACCTGTGCTGTGGAGGGAGCCCTCCCCCCGATCTGGTGAATAGCTCCCTGTCCTACCTTCTGTCATAGTAGTGAGTGAAGAGTGTGGTTTGGAGAGTAGAGCGTGAGGGTTTGTTGCCAATTCTGAGACAGTGAGCTGCTATTGCTTGCAGCACTGAAAGAGGCGATCAAAGTGGCCGCTGGAACGCATGTGCCGAGTCGCACATTCAAGCTTGTAAAAATGTGTGCCAACGCTGAAACGCCTAGCGCAGTCCAGCGAATTTTCACCAATATGGCGCAACCAACCCATCACTCCCCCCTGACCAAACCTCTCTCTACCCAGTAGATGCACTGCCCTGCACACTTTAGGGGAAGGTAATGAGGCCCAGCAAAGATAGGCAAGGTAGGGGCTAGGCAGGAGCGGGCAGAGGGCGAGAAGGGGAATGAAATAAAGGCCCCCCTCGGGCAGTACATTAATAGTACATATGCCACTTACCCCACACACCGGCCAGACCGTCTGCACTAGGCCCCCTAGGGCAGGAATTTGTCTGGGAAGTCGGTATAGCCGAATGGCTAGGATATTGACCCCGGTGGCACACTCTCCGCGTAGGGGGTTAACCTCTTAAAAGACAGGTAGCCCTGCTTTAGGTCTCACCCCGGGTTTCAGCTATGATGGGTATCCATCCTCCCGGGAGCAGCACACAAAAAACGGATTAGAGTGTACAGTATGGAGTGTTCAGCCTACTCGGCACGCCCTGATATTTGCAAGTCGGAGGAGCTTAACCCATTCCCTGTGTCCCCCTTGAGACACAAGAGAAAAATAAAATTGACTAGCCAAGAAAGCAGAGTTGGAGTAAGACGATGCCACAAAGCACTTCTAAATTTATAAAAATCTTGCAGAACACAAGTACAACTACTTTTTACCTGGAAGCAGTCAACACATACATGAAAAATACGAACATATAGGGCCTAAGAAGGAACAGAGCTGTGTTAAGAAAGAGAATTTAGCATGTAGTTGCTAAAATATACAATGTATCATTTACCAGCTACTCCAGTGTATCCATCATGGTAATCTTTACTTGTAATCCCCTTCTGATTATGTTTCCTACCACCTTCATTGCTTCTTTCACCTCCATCTCGCCTCCAACCTTGAGCTTCTTCTTGCTCATTAGTGGAATCATTCCGTGTACGATTAAATGTCTGGTGCTTTCGATCCCTCCAGTTATCCAAGTTGCTACGCGGAACATCAGCAATCCACCTCTTATGTCCATCTTTATTAACATGGCTTGGTCGGCTATTGGGACTGCGACTGAAATTCTTTGAAGTGCTCTGATGTGGTCCATTCCTAGGACTGCTGCTGCAGATGACAGGAACTGGCTTTCTTTGAGAGTCCATCTGCGTTTTCTTAATGCCATGCATATCATGGTTTACATTTGACTGTTTCACTGGAGTTCTTTTGTACTCTTCTTCATCCATTATTGCACGGTGTTTGACTTGTTTGGCAGCATCCCCCATTTTTCAGATTTCAGACAAAATCATTCCTGTTAACAGAACAGAAAGGTTCAGTAAGTTAGGGCATGGCTGAGTTTCTAACATACACTTTCGTCAGGAAACCAGAAAAAACGCAAGCTGGATTAATATAATGAATACAAATTAAAAATTAAAAACTTTGACGGCACAACAAATAGAAAGAAAACCAGTTTATTAAATACAAGTGTGTAATAAGGGGCAAAGAAAAAGATAAACCTTATACAGGTATGGGACCTGTTATCCTGAATGCTCAGGACCTGGAGTTTTCTAAATAAGGGATCTTTCTGTAATGTGGATCTACATAACTTAAAGGGATACTCTCATGGGAAAAAACTTTTTTCAAAATGCATCAGTTAAAGGGCATTTATCGTCAAAACAGTTACCCCCAACCAAATGTGAGGGCTGATAGAGCCCACATTCGGGTTGGGGGTACTGGTGTTTTTTTTTTGTTTTTTTTTAAATTGCCCCTCGCTAGCGCCATGACAGTCTTGGCGAATGCGCATTTGCGCACGAGTGACGTCAGGCGCATTAAGAAAAGCGGCCTCAACACTGACCGATTCTCTTAATGCGAATGCGCCTGACATCATGCGCGCGCAAATGCGCATGCGCCGAGACTGTCATGGCAGCTCGCACTGGGAGCTCCCTCCCCGTGCGAGCGCTGTAGCGCTGGTGATGGGCATTTAAAAAATAAAAAAAATTAACACCAGTACCCCCAACTGGGGGTAACTGTTTTAAAGATAGGTGCCCTTTAATAGTGCTGCCCCAGAATTCTGCATTGAAATCCATGTCTCAAAAAAGCAAACAGATTTTTATATATTTTGTTTTGAAATCTGACATGGGGGCTAGACATTTTGTCAATTTCGCAGCTGCCCCAAGTTATGTGTACTCTGATAAACTGAAATCACTCTTTACTGCTGTACTGCAAGTTGGAGTGATATCACCCGCTCCCTTTCCCCCCCAGCAGCCTAACAACAGAACAATGGGATGGTAACAAGATAACAGCTCCCTAACACAAGATAACAGCTGCCTAGTAGTTCTAAGAACAGCACTGCATACTATTTAGTTACTTTGAGAAGGAAAAACTACAGCCTGCCAGAAAGCAGTTCCCTCCTAGTGCTGGCACAAGTCACGTGACCAGGGCAGCTGGGAAACTGACAAAATGTCTAGCCCCATATCAGATTTCAAAACTGAATATAAAAAAAACTGTTAGCTCTTTTGAGAAATGGATTTCAGTACAGAAATCTACTGGATAAGCACTATTAACTGATGCATTTAAAAAAAAACATGTTTTCCCATGACAGTATCCCTTTAAGTCTACTAGAAAATCATGTAAATTGTAAACATTAACTAAACCCAATAGGCTGGTTCTGCTTCTAATAAAGACCGATTATATCCTAGTTCGGGTCAAGTATGCTCATTCACAGTAACCTCTATGGGCTGCAGTGAGTATGTGAGCGAACACACATATATATATATATATATATATATATATATATATATATATAAATATATATATATATATACACACACTAAAACTAATGACATAAGGCTGTTTAGCACTTTATTCAGATGGCATTGCTGCACAGAACGCAGCGCTCTCTGCATCAGAATAAACAATCAGTAATGTAGCACAGCACTGACGTAAACATGTTTACTGTACGTTGATAGACTTCAGTCACCCAGCAGTGCAGTAAATCAGGGAGCTGGAACAGGTCGAGTGGCTTACTAACAAGCACAACCGAATACACGGTTAGTTTCAGGTAAGTAGGTCTGTACTCGCTTGGGAGCAAAACAAAGCTGCGTGGTCCATTGGAGCTATCAGGGCAAATAAGTATTTTTGAAAAAAGACCGAGTTTTTTAAGCTGAAGGCCAGTGCGGCGGCTCACAATAGCTGCACTTCAACAGAATGCATCAACCTACATAACTATTTCCCACTGACCTTTCATAAAGATTCAGTTCTGAGCTATAATTGAAGTCTGCGCCTTATCCGGCCATCGCGTTCAGCAACAATTATACCCAACTCCTTCGCTGCTGCCCGACAGCCAATCTCGAGCCCACAAATCTTATCTCGCGAGGCGGTGACATCACTACATACGCGCAGTGACGTAGCACGTAGTCGCTTTGAGGGAAGTGACGATAAATACTTCGGTACTGTTGCCGATAATAGCATTTATCTGATGGGCACGGTGCCTTTCTGTGATTACCGTTCCTGCTTTTGTTAGGAAAATACATATTTCGTTTTTTATGTGGTGACAAACAGTGCCCGTGCTTCCTGAGCCAAAGTTCCCTCGTAATTCTTTGTTTACCCTGCTCATTAGAACTGCAGGTACGGTAGGGGTAGGGTTGCCACCTTTAAAAAAAAAAAAAAAAAAGGGGGCGGGGTGTTTCGCTTAAGGGAACAAATATGTTTCTCTGTTGTCTCAGGGGGACACAGGGAACAGCTGGGGTTAAGCTCCACCCTCCGGAGGCAGGACAGTATAATTAAAAAGGAGGCGTGCCCTGGGGATGGCTTAACCCGGTACCATGCCAACCTTACCAGTTTTTCCAAGTGTCCTGCTAGGAGGTAGGACGTTTTCTACACACATGAAGATTTTTATTCAGCATACGATTAAGGAGTTACCTCCAGTCACATAATTTCATGTCCATGGAGGACTTCTCTTCGTGGGAACATACTGGGGTCCCTGCCTAGCCTGTGGCTATAACGACCATCCACCCCACCTCATGGTGCGGATAGGGTTGCCACCTTCCCCTGTGGCTGAAGCCGGACTGGGGGGTAGGCCCGTGACGTCAGTGGGTGGGCCCGTGATGTCAGTGGGTGGGCCCGTGATGTCACGGGGCGGAGCTATGACGCCGCGATCTCCAATTGGCCGATCACGGCGTCAATCAAGCTAATCCCGCCCGGTTTTCCTTATTTGGAAAACCGGGCAGGAAGCATTGACCCGGGCAGCCCTTCAAAATACTGGGCTGTCCTGGTCAAAACCGGACAGGTGGCAACCCTAGCTATGTGAGTAATCAGAGCCTGAGCTCTTAACACACTCGCGCTGTCTTTCTCCCCCCCCCAGTACCGGAGCCCAGGTCCAGGTTTAACCTGGGAGGGGGCGGGATCTATCGGGTCTACTTAGTCAGAAGGGAAGCGCGGCGCTCTCGCGCGCTTCAAGTGGAACACATACATGCGTTCCACTGACGCCATTTTGTTCTAGTTCGTGCCGAATACAGCGCGACGCTGCGAGCCTCACCACTGCGCCTCCCAGAGCCCTGTCACGGCTGGAACAACGCAGTCAGCAGTAGCAGAGGCCATAACTCAGCATACCTAGATACCTGGCACAGACCCGTTTCTACCCACACCTGCTCGGTAGATACCACAGAGCACTGCAATGGCAGAGGGTAAGTCAGCAGGCTTATTCCCAAGGCCGGGGGGGGGAGAACACCAGCAGTGACAGCACCAGCACAGGTCTCTTATTTAAAGTGCACCAAGTGCAATTCTCAATTACCAGGGGGTCAGGGCGGCCCCTTCTGCAGATCTTGCACCAGGGGGCAGGAAATTACTACCATTCCTGGGACTTTGCTCGCTCCTCATGAGCCCCAGTCTGAGGGCACCAGTTCCTGCATAGATCCTCCAGCACCCGAATGGGCCATCCATCTTTCACAATCACTGGCGTCTCTGCAGAGTCTTCCATTGCAGACAATCTGGGGAAAGCTTTAGCCAAGCTGGGTCAGAAGGTCAGCGCAAAACGCAAAAGAACAAGTTCCAAGGGCGAAACTAGAGTTCATTCTCCATAAGAGGACTCTTCAGCGGAGTCAGAATCCTCTCAGTCGGAGGGCGAACTACCCCCTTCTGATATCTCTTCTGGAGAAGAGGATGATGACGAATCAACAAAGCATCACGAACCACAACACGATATTAATAATATCATTAAGGCGGTGATGGAAGTTTTACAGATCACTCCTTCAGCGGATCATCAAATCCAAAAGAAGAGTCTGTTCAAAAGGCAACATAAATCTTCTATGGTCTTTCCAGCACATGATCAGCTTATCGCTATCATCCACGATGAGTGGAATTCACCCGAACGAAAATTCCAAGCTACCCCAAAATTTTCAAAGTCCTATCCTTTTCCTAAGGAATGGGAGGACACGTGGTCCAATCCACCCACGGTCAATGCTCCAGTGTCCAGACTGTCCAAATCCACAGCTCTGCCAGTAACAGATGCGGCGGCATTTAAGGATCCATCGGACAGGCGCTTAGAAGGGTTTTTAAGATCAGTATACTCATCTGCGGGAGCTACATTACGTCCTGTGCTTGCTTCAACCTGGGTGGCCAGGGCTATTCAGACTTGGGTTGAGTCCTTAGTCAAAGATATTCAAGAGGGAGTTCCCAGAAACGAATTACTGACCACGGCACAAACAGTTAGTTAGATAGTTCAAACCTCCACTTATTTGTGTGATGCTACCTTAGACGCGGCACAAACTACGGCTCGCACATCTGCGCTCTCAGTAGCAGCCCGAAGAACTTTGTGGCTAAAAAATTGGACGGCTGATATCAGTTCAAAGAAGTCTCTTACATCACTACCATTCAAAGGACAGAGACTTTTCGGGGAAGAATTGGAAAATATAATTTCTCAGGCCACTGGAGGAAAGAGCACATTTCTCCCTCAATCCAAACTCAGGACAACTTCATCATCCTACAGGCGGGGGAAGTTTTTTCGAGGCCAAAGCGGACGTTATACCAGGTGTAACAGTCCACCACACCGATCCAACTTTCGAACAAAGAACAGTGACAAGGGATGTCCTTTGTGGAAGCCCAACAAGTTCCAGAACAAAACCGCAGCCAACAAGTCCACATCGGCTTGACGGGCCACCCCCTCCGGAATCGCGGCAACAAATAGGGGGCAAGTTGCTTCAATTCCGGGAGGTATGGAACCGACATTCATCAGACACCTGGGTAAACGAAATTATTACAGAGGGATATCATCTCGATTTTGCCTCCTATCCCCCCAGGAAGTTCCTGATGTCCAGACTTCCAACCATTCCAGCCAAAGCTCAAGCATTTCTAGAATGTATAGACAGCATGAAACACAAAGGCGTGATCGTACCAGTTCCCCAGTCTGAGAAATTCTCCGGGTTCTACTCCAACCTCTTTCTTGTCCCCAAAAGAGATGGATCATTGAGGCCAGTCCTCGACTTGAAGTGCCTCAACAAACACACGATCTGTACGCTTCAAGATGGAGACTTTACGATCTGTGATTCTGGGAATGGAGCCAGAACAGCTGATGATGTCGCTCGATATCAGAGATGCGTACCTTCACATCCCAAAAGCAGTGAGAGTACAGAGCGACAATTCCACAACTGTCGCATACATAAACAGGCAGGGAGGAACCCGCAGCAAAGCAGCCCTGGCTGAGGCTCAACAGATTTTGAGGTGAGCGGAAAACAACCTCGTCAGATTGTCGGCCATACATATCCCAGGAGTAGACAACAAAAAAGCAGATTTTCTCAGCCGAAATCAACTGGACCCAGGAGAATGGGAACTGCACCCGGAGGTATTCTCTCTGCTGGTCAGTCATTGGGGACTTCCACAAATCGACTTTATGGCATCCAGATCCAACCGGAAGGTGACAAGATTCTTTGCACGCTTGCGGGACCCTCTAGCAGTGGGCGTGGATGCCATGACTCAAACTTGGCAATTCAATCTAGCCTACATCTTCCCCCCACTACCAATGTTACCCAGGGTTCTCAAAAAGATCAGACATTCGAACCTTACCGCGATTGTAATAGCGCCTTACTGGCCCAGGAGGACATGGTTCTCGGATCTTCAGGAGATGTGGGCAGCGCAACCTGTCCAACTTCCATTCAGGAGGGACCTACTTTCCATGGGGCCCATTCTCCACCACAACCCGGGGTTATTTGCTTTGACGGGATGGCTATTGAAGCAGACATCTGGCAACGACAAGGCATAGCCGAAGAGGTCATTGTCACAATGTTAAGATCACGCAAAACCACATTGTCCAAAGCTTACCACAGGGTATGGCGCAGCTACTGGAACTGGTGCAAGGAGACACAGATGCCATTTCTCGAGTACAATGTTCCAAGAATCCTATCCTTCCTACTAGTGATGGGCGAATCTCCCGAGATTCGCTTCGCCGAAAAATTCGCGAATTTCTAGAGAAATTCGCGAATCGGCGATAAATTCGCGAAACGAGTCGCGGGACGCTTTTGACGCACGTCGCGACAAATCGTGTCGCGTCAAATCGCGTTGCGTCAAAAAACATCGCGTTGCGTCGTTTTCGTCGCGTCAAAAAACGTTGCGCGACTCGTTTTTTCGGCGAATTTCCGCCAAGCGAAATTTCGCTGGTGATTCGCGGATTTATTCGCCAGTGGCGAATCGCGGGAATTCACCGCGAATTCGGCCCTGGCGAATAAATTCGCCCATCACTACTTCCTACAACGTGCTTTTCAGCTGGGACTCAAGCTGAGCTCATTGAAAGTACAGGTGTCAGCACTATCAGCACTTTTCCAGTCACGACTAGCCTTAGAAGATTCAGTCCACTCGTTTCTACAGGGAGTGGCCCACCTGGCACCACCCTTTCGATCCCCCGTTCCTGGATGGGACCTTAACTTAGTTCTGGAGGCCTTATTAGATCCACCTTTCGAACCCCTGGGATCTATCTCTGACAAGTGGCTCACCTGGAAGGTAGCGTTTTTAGTAGCAATTTCATCGGCCAGAAGAGTATCGGCCGATGAAATTGGTACTCTGGGGGAGTGGCCATTTCTGGATAGCTGATACCTTGGCAGGATCCATCTCG
>CM044431.1:146113442-146143822 GCA_024363595.1 Xenopus borealis
TCTACTATAATGGATCAAGTAAAGGGTATTTGAGAAAAAGGAAATCAGTTTGAATTTCAACTGAATCATTTGATTAAAATGTCTGTTGGGAGTTGACCTTCTCGTAGTTCTGAGCTTTCTGAGTTTCCAGATAATGGATCCCATACCTGTATTAACACCGAAAACTTGATGTATAAATGTAAACACTGAGCTTTAAATGTGTTATGAAAATATTTGTTTTCTTTTTTGCAGCCTTGGATGTGAAAAGAAAATGCGTAATGTTATTCATCTGAACATAGTAATGTAATTGAGAATTACGCAATGATCTTTAAGGCTATGCTATAAGGAAAACAGTGTAATAAAATAATTAATAGTTTTTCTATTGGTTTTTTATGGGTAGTATGATTGAAACTGCCCCATACAAACGTAAAGAAAATACACCTCAGATTAAAAAATAAACAAAATGAAATTGCCAGCATCGGGCTATTTAGAAAATGCAGGTGTGCAGTTTCTAGGGGAAAAGTATTTTTGGTAATATTGCACTTGGGACTCTTACCTAACAAAGTAAAACAAATTTTCCATGAGGCATGTCTAATTTATTGTAATATGAAAGCAACAAAACAAGCTGGCAACAACCTGCGGATCAAGGCTTTACCATAAATCTAAAGAAAATCTAATAAACTTTTTACACAGCCTTGTAAATTCACAGTCTAGTGGGGAACATTGCGTCATATGTGCCATTCATTGCCTTTGGGCTCAGTTTTTAGTTTGCATCTTGTGTGATAGAGCATGTTGCTGCTGAGGTCAGCATTAATTTTACTATTTCAGAACAGCTTTTTTTATTTGCTTTGCAGACATAATACAGCGATGGTTCATTTTCATGGTAAGCTACACCATCTAGATCACGGGTCACCAACCTTTTTTACTCGTGAGCAACATTCAAATGTTGGGGAGCAACGCAAGCATGAAAAAATTCCCTGGAGGTGCCAAATAAGGGCTGTGATTGGCTATTTGATTATCCCTATGTAGACTGGCAGCCTACAGGAGGCTGTATTTGGCAGTACACCTGGGGCAAATTCACTAACATCCGAAGTTGCCCCAGTGAGAGCTTCGCCGCACTTCACCAGGCGTAGTTTTGCCAGTGCTATGCAAATTCACTAAAATGCGAAGTAGCTCTCAGGGAGGCGAACGGTAGCGAAGTTGTGTTACCGTTACTTCATCAGGCAGAGCAAAGTAACGCTAGTGATGCCTAATTTGCATACGGGCAAACTTTAAAGTATAATGACATATATGCTGCACCAAATATATTACACTACACAAGCCCAGGAAACCTTTAATTAAAAAAATAAAGTTGTCCCTAATATGCTAGGAAATTTTTAGTTATCCCATCCAAAGAGTCAATTTACCATCACAACTGTACGGTGAGATTAATATTACAGTACTGGGGAAAATTATAGAATTTGAACGGCAACCTGTGTTTTAGTGAACTGATTACCAGTTCAAGAACTGTTTCTAGATTTCAGGTACTTTTGATGCACATATTCTGCTCTGAGAAAACAAGGAGGCAACTACGAATGAGTTTCATCTTCCCCAGTATCTTTTTCTTATGACAAAAATGCAAAATGCAGTGTTTAGGAAATTATTTAAAGAGAATTGGTTAGGAACATCATATAGGGATCAAACCCTTGAACCCAAAGCAAAAAATGCCATAAAAGTGAAATGCATTTTAAAATGTTAGAAATATATAACATATATAAATATTGTGACAGGGGTGTTTGAGAAACACCACTGTCTTAGAGGAAAATTCATATAAAAGAGTGCATTTAAACTGTTGCAGAGGGAAACTCAGCTCAGGTAGGGTTAATATTCCCTCTCAGCCAGTTAATTAAGCTGAGAGAGGAGCGACCTGGAAAGGTAAACGGGCTGGTTTACCATAGATTAGAGCTGTGTTTTTTCCTAAGCCTTGGTGTCCCTGTCTCTAAGCTCCAAATCCTACGCCACCTGCCTACCAAATGCTAATTCCCCCTAAAAGTGCGTTTCAGGCCAGTGGATCACAATAGCCTTAGATATTATGCTTGTTCAAGAATTCAACCAAGACCCTCAAAGTAATTACTAGAATCAGCCATCACATTATCATCTGGCATGGCATTCTACTACATCACTGTGAAGAACAATTTGGGGGGAATTTGCAAAAGTGGGCCCCCCTTGACAGCGCCAAAACCGTGCCACATATACTGTAGTCCCAAACCGCCAAAGTCCCAAAGATAAAAAAAATAAAATAGCCAAAGTTGAAGCCCAAAAACTGCAAAAAAAACCAGAAGGAGGTGAAATTGAAGTCCTGAAGTCATGAGTTCAGTTCAGTTCAGTGTTTTTTTATTTTACTAAACCCCTGACCACAAATGTATTATTGGTTATGGAGGTTGGCCCCTCTCCCATTATGTTATGATTTAAAACAGTGATCCCCAACCAGGAGCTCATGAGCAACAAGTTGCTCTCCAACCCCTTGGATGTTGCTCTCAGTGGCCTCAAAGCAGGTGCTTATTTTTAAATTCCAGGTTTGGAGGCAAGTTTTGGCTGCATAAAGTCCAGGTTCACTGCCAAACACAGCCTCAATGTAGGCTGGCAATCCACATAGGGACTACAAAATGGCCAATCATAGCACTTATTTGGCACCCCAAGAACATTTTTCATGTTAGTGTTGTTCCCCAACTCCTTTTACTTCTGAATGTTGCTCACGGGTGCAAAAGGTTGGGGATCCCTGATTTAAAGTATATGGCAAATGTTATATCAGACGGTAACTACTAGGATTTCAAGTGCTGAAGCAAAACTTGGCACTTCCTAATGCAATGCTATACAGATATTTAAAACTGTGCGAGCCACTAGATATTAGGCCGAACAGCCCTGAAATATGAACAAATTGTAGGCAAAATTGAAACTTGACATCCCAGAAGGAAACTGGGTAGATATCCTATACTCTACCTTTGATGGGGATATCAACAGCAAGGATAGAATGACAGAGCTAATTAATAACATACAGTATAGCTCATCCCACAACGGTTATATAAAATTAACCCTACTATTCGTGCCCCAGGTGTCAGCACTCCAGCTAGGTTCTTTCATATGGTATGGGAGTGCCCTCTAATACACTTGTTCTAGGAAGAAGTTATGCAGCTAATTTGTGTGAAAAACAACATCCCTATTCCAATGGAACATATTAGTATATTACTGAACCCGGTAGAAGATTTATCCCAAAGGAGAGCACAGTGTATGCTACTGTCTGTACTTTGCATGTATTCCACAAAAAGCCAAAAGTGGGAGGACGCACAGGCCAACGCTAGGAACAGTTAAATGATAAATCTCTAACACTTTACAAACTCATATATGTGTGAAGGGGGGGGGAGTGGCCCAAGAAATTTAACAAATTAAGGGGCATATGGATACATGAGGACCTACAGGTGGATTCGCCTTAGCCAAGCTTAAAAAAAAAACAGTACTTTAAAAAAAAAAACACCACCAGTTATGTGTGGGTCAGGATTTCCCTGACCCTAACCCGCCCTACCTTAGCCTGCTCCCTCCAGCATCTGATTTCCGGATTGCTTTTATAGACCAGCCAGTGACAAAAGGGGCGGGGCGAACAGGCACAGCGTCTATGAGGCGGGGAGAGCAGGAGAAGAGCTCAATCCACACTCGTGACCTGCGAAGAAGAGTGCGAAGTTGGCCCGAACCTGCCCGACCCGTGGGTCTGGTGGGTATTGGCCTGCACAGCACTACCCACAACCATCACCGTCAGGGAATCACTGGTGACAGATAGTTAAACTGCTGCTGCAATAGTTAATACTCAAAGATGTATTAAATGCTATGGGTATTACATGTAATTGAATACACTGCTCTCTAGGGACGAACTGGGAAGAACAAAGACACCAATTTGTTTAGTTGTTGATTATGTTTAATTAAGCAACAAAAATATGCTTGAAATTGTCATTTTAGGAACTAATTGCTCAATAAAAGATTTAAAAAAAAAAAAATAAAGCTTACAAAATTGTCTGATGCTGTATACACTTTATAGTAAAGTTTATTCTACGTCATTTACAAATTCGTGCATAATACAAAAATGTATTTCAGCAAGTAAATAGATGCTTTAGGTTTGGTGCAGGTGATGTCATCCTGACAGGCGTCTCTCACTGTATCTGTTGTTAATATTTTATAGTTATTGTGCTTTATTTGTTTTTGGTAATTTTTTTGAAAGGGGAAATAATTTTTTTGTAGATTTAGGCATATTACTAATGTGTAGAACAGTGTGAAGTGTGTGTTGCATCAGAAGTGTTTGAAGAATAACTCTGTTTCTAATTTGTCTTTGTATTTGTTGCTCTTACATTTGCTCAATGTTGCCTAGTCTGGTATGTAAAGTGATTTGCAATTGTTCTACTGCTGTTGTGAAGGTAGAAATACTCTGCACAATGGTGTTTGAGAGGTTCAATGTAAATGGAAAATACTCTTGTTTGAATTTTTTAATGTCTTGGAGAAAATCTACTTCCAATTGATCAAAGTTTTGTGATTTGTTTTGACAAGTAGGCCCCTCTTCTTCATATTCAGATTCAAGAGCCAAAGATAAATGGTGGTGATCTTCAGAAAAATTAGGAATGAGCATGTACAGCTATTTCCAATAAAAAAAAATTAATTCCCTCAACCGACATGGCCTCTATGCATTCTCACCACAAAAAAATCCATTGCTGAAGAAAAAGCATGTTGAGGCTCATGTATAGTTTGTTGAATATCATTTAAACAAGCCTATGACAATCTGTGATAATAATGTTTACTCAGATGAGACCAAAAAAAAACCATTTGTATGTCACATCATGTTTGGAGGAGAAATGGACTGAAACTTTTACAAAAGAATCTCATATATCGCACACGCATGAAAAAATGTAGCGGGACCTTCTTAATAAGAATCTGTGTTCATCTACCAGGAAGGTGAAGAAAAAACAAGAGTGGCCATTTAAGCAAGAGAATAATTCTATACACACAGCAAAGAAAACTCTAAATTGATACCAGAGAAACAAATTAGCTGCTAGAATGGGCCGGCCAATCACCCTACTTGAATTGAATTTTACATCTATTGAAAGAATAGAAAATCAGTGTTCATAGAAGAGGCCCTTTGAACTGTCAAGATATGAAGAAAGATTGTGTGGAATAATGGGCTTAAATTCCAGGGGAGTAATGCATGTAACTTGTTTCCAACAAAGTAATTTTTAAGGGGCAGATTTACAAAATTCACATGAATAAGTTCGATCGAATTCCGATTGTACGATTTTATTGGACATTCGAAAATGCAAATTTGGCCACTTTGATTATCGAATACGCAAAATTTAATTATCAAATTAATCGGATATTCGATAATTCGACCATTCGATGATCAAAGTACTTTGACTTTAAAATTTTATTCAACTGCCTACTTCACCAGATTGAACCCACCCAATGGGAAGCCCCCATAGGCTTTTTTTTCTATCACCTGCTCGAATACCATTCGTACAATCGAACGCCTCGATCGTTCGAATCGTACAAATTTTTCGAACAAAGGAAATTTAATGATCTTTTCGTAAAATCGAACAATCGCTATTCAATCGTAGGATTTTTTCGAGAAATCGAATATCGAAGAAAAAATAGCCTAAAACTATTCGATAAGCATTTGATATTTGAATTATTATCAAATTTCGGCCAAATTCGAGGGCTAAAAGCCCTCTAATTCGTGAATAATGATAAATTTGCCCCAAAGTGTTAAATACATTTCACCTTACTTACCAATATATATTCCCTGTGTGATTCCACTTAATATCACACTTCAATTATAGACTTATTTGATTGGACTTCTTTGTATGTTTGGTTGACTTAGGTTGTTACCAATAGCTGGTTTTCATGTCAGTAGACAAATTAGTAATATATTATACAAACATGCTTTTTTCACTTTTTTTTACTTAAAGTGAAACAACACACAAATTTATGATTTATAATAAGTGATGGGCGAATTTATTTGCCTGGGGTGAATTCCTGGTTTTCATATTGAGAGATGTTCTTTTTGATTTTTCACCAAAAAGTAAGTTGTAGTTTTTAACCTAGAAGATACAAAGCAAGGAAAAATTATTTTAGTATGTAGAAAGCTATATTCTTATATGTTCAAAGGATTTCTTACATACTTGAGAACTGTATAAAGTATTCAGGTATACAATCTTTGGTCTTAGCCCCTTATGCATGCTAATTATATATCAGCATGAATAAATCTATAAAGAAACATACTAGTATATCTGTCTTATGTTGTGCTGCTAATGGCAATGGCATTATTTAGATCGATTGATCTTAGTATCATGTAATAATAACACAATTATCTATCTTGGCAGTCAATGGCTAAAGTACAAATGTAAGGTACAATGCTATTGTAATAAATATACAGCAGTTTAATGTCAAAATAAAATTTCCTTAGTTTTCTTGGAATTTGTTAATTTATATAGTTTTTTTTTGTACAATACATTATTTAAATGTATGGGGCAGATCTACTAAGAGTCAAATTCAAGGGTTAAAAAACCCTCGACTTCGACCATGGGAATAGTGTGGGAATGAAAATCCTTCATAGAATTTGAAGGATTTTACCTGCTATTTGAACGATCGAATAGTGAAAATTCGATCTAAAAACTGAAAGCCAATTTGGTAGCTTTAATCTGGCGAACTCGGCAGTCAAATAAAAATTTAAAGGGGAAGTTATTTGACTGTCGAATATTCGAATACCGTATTTGCCGGCGTATAAGACGACTTTTTCCCCCAGAAATCCTACTTCATCCGACGTCGATCTGCCCCGCTGCTCCAGCCGCACTTCCTGGTTGTGACGTCAGAAGTCTCGCGAGACGAGACTAGACGCGCAACCAGGCAGCAGTGAGTTCTGAAAAAAGAGCGCGGGGAGGCAGAGCAAACAGAGTTTGAGCAGCAAGACGCAGAAGGTAGGGCTAAGCACCTAACTGGGACACAGGGAAACATGGACACAGTGACACAGAAGGCGGTCTGAAAGCAGCAAGCAGGGACACAGAAGGGGGACTGACAGCAACAATGACACAGAAGGAGGGCCAACAGCAGCAAGCAGGGGCACAGACGGTGTGCAGAAGGTGTGCGGAAGAGGAGGTAGTCTTATACGGCGAGTATATAACAAACTGTACATTTTAAGTGGAAATGTTGGGGGGTCGTCTTATACGCCCAGTCGTCTTATACGCCGGCAAATACGGTAGATTTTTATTCGAATTATTCGAATCATTCGATTTGATTGAATTTTCAAAATTCACTGGTCGAAGTGGTCTTTGGGTTAGGGCCGGGAAGGTTTCATTCCCGTTTAAAGAGGCCATTAGGACAGTATGCATTTATGTACACACTTAAAACTAATGCTTTCTTTTAAAAATCCAAAACTTCATTGCTGCAGCTTCACACATACATCACGCAGTTTGTTTTCCATCCTTGTTAATATTCTACCACATTTAAGTCAATGTAGAAAAAGTGTGCCTACTTAGCCAATCTTTAAAAAGAACAAGTAATGGAAAAAATAGCCAGGTCAGCCAATGCATCCTTTTCTGCTTGCAGCTCTTAAAAATGAAAAGAGTGAACAAAACAAGCAGGGAAACATCTATGAATATGGTGTGGATAAATTACGTTTTTTTAACCCACTTGGACTTTTTAAAACATAACCACAGGAGGTGTTTATCACAATTGCATTTGTAATAACTGACCACAATAAATGTTTATAGGACGTTGGGAAAATTGTTACTTTTCGTTTGTTATACTTGATATACAGCACTTCCTTTAGATTAAAGTAATTTATTGTTACGTAGTTGATCTAAATTGGCATATGCTTTTCTCTACTTTATGGATTCTTCAGAAGGGCCTATGGACACTTCAAAGAAATTAGAATTTGATGATGCTGCATCCCAGTGCTCTCTGGATTTGTTTAATTTTAATTATCCTTCAGCCGAACTTGCTGAATTTCAAAAAGATGTAAAATTTATTAAATTACACCTTGTACGCATTTCTAAACATCTGAAATCCATGCATCAGATATTGAATGTGTCCAACTTCCAAGCTGATCTTTTTTGAAAAACATCATGATATTCTGAAATTAGATTTTAGGCCAAGCAATATTGAGAACAATTATCTTGAATGGCAACAAAAATGTTGCACAAAACTTTAGTTTCTTGTATATTTTTCTAATTTCAGCATAAGGTTCAATCGAACATACTACATGCACATCATTCTAATCAAGCTCCTACAACTGATCAAGGTACACCAAGATGTATAAAATAAATTTTTATGAACCATTTCTAAAATTTGTAATTGAACCAATTGACTCAGAATTTAAAGTGTGCATTTCATACATATAGCAAAACAGGGTTCTACAAAATGTCTACAAAAGTAATTTGTGTGTTAGTGACAAAGATACAGAACCTGACAGAAGAAAAATGAATGGACAAATTCTTGTCGAATTCCTGTCGAATCAATTTTAATTAAAAAAACAACAAACTTTACAAATACACAAGGAAAATTAGGTTCTCAACAATATACAGTAGAACTCCAAATTTCTGTTTTTCAAGGGACCGTGAAAAAAAAGTAAAACCTGACAATCTGTACTCTCGGGCAAAGGCCCGGTGGGACATTCAGCTCAGACTTAAAATGGGCTGCTTGCTACTGTAATGAAAAAGTTTCATACTGCCAGGGCAAGCTGTTATACATGCTGTAGGTCTCCTGGTGTACTGCCAGCACCTTAGGATAGACCAGGGGTGACCAGGACATTGATCGCAGTCTACCAGTAAATCGCGGTAATGTTCCTGGTAGACTGTAACCTGGGGAAAAGGGAGGGAGTGAGTAAGGGAGGGCTTGGCTGAGCTGAAGAGCATTACAGCCATTAAGGGAAGGAGGGAGGGCTAAAGAGGAGGAGCAGCACAAAGGGAGGGAGGGCTAAAGAGGAGAGGCAGCACGAAGGGAGGGAGGGCTAAAGAGGAGGAGGAGCAGCACTGGAGGGAGGGCTAAAAAAGGGGAGCAGAAGGGAGGGCTAAAGAGGAGGGGCAGCACGAACGGAATGAAAGCTAAAGAGGAGGGGTAGCACAGAAGGAAGGGAGGGCAGGCAGCAGAGGAACAGCACAGACAGTAGGGAGGGAGGGCAGGCAGAAGAGAAGAAGCACAGAAGGAAGGGAGAGAGGTCAAGCAGAAGAGGAGAAGCATGGGAGGGCAGCAAGAAGAGGAGCAGCACGAATGGGAGGGAGGGCAGGCAGAAGGTATGCAGCACGGAAGGGAGGGAGGGCAAGCAGAAGAGGAACAGCACGGAAGGGAGGGCAGGCAGAAGAGCAGCAGCATGGAAGGAAGGGAGGGAGGGCAAGCAGAAGACGAATAGCACAGAAGGAAGGGAGGGCAGACAGAAGTGGAGCAGCATGGAAGGAAGGGAATTTGGGCAGGCAGAAGAGGGGTTTCTCCAACGTTAGCCTGTCTGTCTCAGTCTTCCCAAACGGATTCTTACAGCCTTCTGTCCCTCTCTCGCCCCTCCTTCTTCAATACAGCAGCCACTTCCCTTTCCTAGTAGTGTTCTTGTGCCCCAGTTCCTTCTGCTCCCTATCAGCTTGTCAGGACACGCAGCTGCATCCACAGCTTTGCAAGGAAGCATATGAATGCTGAATATAATAGGTATTTTACAAATAAAAGACAGCGGACGGCAAGGGACAGGACTGATTTACTAGCATAAAATCCGGAAAAACTGTACGTAAAACCCAGGCATAGACCCCATAGAAATGCACATAGAAATGACGGGACCGCAGGAAAAGAACATAAAATGTGGGAAAAAGTTAAATCTGAGGATGTAAATTAGGTGTTATAAGGTAGATTCCATGATGCTGTCATGCATATATCTCTCCCTCTGCTCGTCTTCTGATTACCTAAACCAAATAAAGGTGGGGAAAACACAACACAAATTAGTAGGATGTACAGTTGGCAAGCTCAGACATACAAGACTCATTCAAAACAGTCTAGTGTACAGACCTTTCCATGTCAAGTATGCATATTAAAGGGTAATACTCATTTTTGTAAAGAATGATTTTCAGGGGGTGTGGGTGATAAGTCTCTAAAGTTGCAAAATCTTTTCACAACTTTTTCAATGCAAAGAGCAATAATTTAATATTCTAGAGAATTACATGGGCGATTTGCATGTGTTCTGACTCGAGGGGAGTCCGTCAAGCCGGATGCGCCGAATATAAGGTAAGATATAGAAATGTTGGATGTTGTCTCAGCGCGCATGCAGCGTCTGCATCCGGCATTTCTATAACTTACCTTATATTCAGCGGGTCCAACTTGACGCCAGCATTTCTTCATCTCTTTCCAGCTTTCAAATGAGGGTCACTGACCCCATCTAAAAAACAAATGCTCTGTAAGTCTACAAATGTATTGTTATTACTACTTTTTATTACTCATCTTTATATTCAGGCCTCTCCTATTCATATTCCAGTCTCTTATTCAAATCAGTGCATGGTTGCTAGGGTAATTTGGACCCTAGTTATCAGATTTCTGAAACTGCAAACTGGAAAGCTGCTGAATAAAAAGATAAATAACTCAAAAACAACAAGTAATAAAACATGAAAACCGATTACAGATTCTCAGGTTGTCCAGCTCTACATCATTCTAACAGTTAACTCAAAGTTGAACAAACCCTTTATTGATGTTGTTTGTAAATAGGAAGGCAAACACAGCTACTTATTGGCAACATGAATTTTCTTGCTCAGGAAGATAACTTGCATGTGTTAACCAAGATCTACATCTAGTCAAGAAATGTATCATGCGCCATTGATATTAAGAGAAAATAACTGTGATGGCAGGTGAAAAAGTAAAACAGAGCCACAAAAGGAGGCTATCACATTCCTGGAAAGAGGCTAAACATAGATACACATAACATTACATAGTGAATAGTAAGCAAAGCTATTAACAAACAGGACAATTTGTAAATAAATGATGAAAAAAAGGATTAAAAAGTCAAAGTGACAAATGACCAGAGACAAAAATAGCCATACAAAGAGATTTAAAAGAGGAACAACGATATCACACTCCAAGACCTTTATGGTCTTCACAAAAAACATAGTACAGGTAACCATTATCTGGAAACTGGTTATCCAGAAAGCTCCAAGTTACAAGAAACAGGCCATCTCCCACAGACTTGATTTTTTCAATATAATACATACTTATAAAAGTGATTACCTCTTGTTGTGTTTTGATAGCCGAGGATGAGTAGAGTATAACAGTGCTTTATTAGCAGGCTCATGAAGCCATTACACAACATTAACATAAACTCTAACACTTTAAGCAGTATAGAAAGTACTGTGTATGCACAGTCTAACTCATGTGCTCAGTGACATCTACAGGCACCTTGAACAAACACCACATATCCGCCTATAGTAGGAAAGCATTTGGGCAAATGTTATAAACGACAACAATGCATCATAAAGCAATAATATACATTGTTCACATGACATAGTGCTTGGTTCATGCAGTTTTCTGATTCTCTCAGTACACCTTATAGGTTCACTTTCTTCAGGCCTATTGCAGTTGGCATCAAGAGTAGGAAAATGTCCTTCATCTTCATCTCCAAAGTCATATCTAGCAGGTGCAAGACGACTTGCATTCCATGCCCCATCAGACAGTTCATCTGTGTATGGTCATCGCTGGCATCTCACTTTGTGTATGGTCCTTGCATACATACGGGGATGTAGTAAATTTAGATTGTACTTGTTTCAGTATTCCTGGTTTCTTAATTCTGACTAAAGATCCAGGCTGAAAGTGCACTTCTCTTGCACCACGTTTTCTGTCAGTATAAGCCTTGCATTTTTCTTGTTGAAGTTTGACAATGTCAGCAGTAGACGTCTGCAACATGTAACTTAGTGCGCATCTGTCTGCCATGTAATAAATCAGCTGGAGATGCTTGGGTTGTTGCATGGCACATTGCTCTGTAGTCATGTAGGAACGCTGTTGTAAATACTTTCCAAGATTTCCCAGTAAAGTTTGCTGTCTGTAATGCTTCTTTCAGACTTCTGTTGAATCATTCAGTTTCTCCATTTGCTTGTGGGTATTACATTGATGATTTACTATGCAGAATATTCCTCTCTCTCAGAAAAAAATCAGACTCAGATGTGACAAACTGTTGTCCATTGTCTGATATTGACTCCTTTGGATTACCTTCTCTGCTGAAGACTGTAGACAGAAATGTTATTTCTGTAGCTGATGTTACTGTATATGAGAACAAATGCAATGTCAGGCCATTTACTGTATTAGTCTATCAGAGTTATAGCAAATCTGCAGTCTATAGGAACATCTGCAAAAGGACCCACAATATCAATAGCAAGTTTTTCCCATGCTGAATCAGGGAATGGTACTGGCTGAAGTGGTGGTGTATGTTCGATAGCTGTTTTGTCATGATTCTGACAAGTAACACAAGAATGAATGGCAGTTAACACATCAGCATCCATAGTTGACGACCAGTATAGTTGCTCTCCAACCCCTTGGATGTTGCGCCCAGTGGCCTCAAAGCAGATGCTTATTTTTGTATTACTGGCTTAGAGGCAAGTTTTGGTTGCATAAAAAACAGATGTCCTGCCAAACATTCTCTCCTGTAGGCTGCCAGTCCATATGGGGCTACCAAAAAGCCAATCAGAGCTCTTATTTGACATCCACGTGGACTTTTTCATGCTTGTGTTGCTCTCCAACTCTTTTTTTTTAATTTAAAGGTTGGGGACCCCTGCTGTAGATGATAGTAAATCAGTCAGTGCTACAACTTCTATATCCTCATCCAGTGTACCAGAAGCTGCAGGTAAAGGTAAACATGACAAACAATCAGCAGTAACGTTTTTTTAAACCTGGTTTGTATTGTATTTTGTAGTTGAAATTTAGTAGCCTTGCTGATCATCTAACTATACACATTCCAGCTCTTCCTAGTCCCTTTGTTGTAGGGAGTGTAGTTAAAGGGCTATGATCAGTGCATAAGGTAAATTCTCTACCCCATAGGTAAATTCTCAATTTTCTGTTGCCCAAACACATGCTAGAGCTTCTTTTTCAACAGCTGAATACTTATGCTCTGTCTCTGTAAGTGTTCTGGATGCAAATGCAACAGTTTTCTCTGAATGATCAGCATGGATCTGTGTGAGAACTGCACCAATGCCATAGTATGAAGCATCTGTAGTAACCATAGTGGGTAGAGCAGGATCAAATAAAGATAGTGCTAGACTGTTCCCATTTAACTGCTTCAAAGCTATGTTGCGCAGTCTCTTAGCAAACCAGACTTGAAGTTACACATAGTAGTGCTCTAAGTGGCTCCACAACTGAAGCATAGTTGGGAATATACTTAGAATACCATGAAGTTCAACCTAAGAAAGCTCATGAGGTCTGAAAATCAGATGGAGTAGGTGCTTGTAACTGCGTTGACATGGTCAGGCAGTAATCCCTTTTGTGAAATTATATGACCCAGAAATGACAGCTGAGTTTGTCTGAAGTGTTTTATTAGGATCACAGAGATCAACACACATTCAAATACCTCCAATTTTCTTCATCGTTACAACAATTGGTGAAACCCATTTGGAGGATTCTGATTTTTCAATTACATATAGAGTGAGGTAATCACCTCAATTTCTGGCATACTGGTTTTACATCTGGTCTCAGCTTAACTTTGTGCACAAATTTCTTTGCACAGCCCAGTGAAGTGTTTCTTTGTGGTGACATTTTAGAAACAGGCTGTGTGGCAGGCACTGGTGCTGTAGTAATGAGACCATCAACTAATTGTAGGTTTAATGCAGCAAAGAGATCCCTTCCAAGTATAGCAGTACCCTTATTCACAACATAAAAGTCACATTTTGCAGTATTTGAGTCAAGTTGTACAGTCACTGGCAAGCAACCAAGCACAGGAATCGGATCCTTTAAGTAACTGACCAGTCTCAGGGCAGATGCAACAAGTGGATCTTTTGCAAAGTATTTCAAGAAAATATACATTAGTAGTAGCGACCTCATCTTTAGCAGAACTACGGCAGATCTTAGCAAAATTACCTACCTTTTTGTATTCGTGGCACTGTACAGCTTTTGCAGGACATAGCATAATTTGCAGTGTGTTGTGTTGAACCACAGTGAAAGCAGTATTTTTTATTTGTATTTGCTGCATGGTTTTGCAGTGAACCCCTTTCCTTAGCATTGTATTTTGCCTTTGACTGTGCATTATTAGGCCCAGTGGCATAACTAGATTTTACTGGGCCCCACAGCAAATTATTTTTCAGGCCCCCAAAATGTCCAGTGGTTGACCTGTTTTACCAATATTTATTGTAATTGTATATGAATTAGGGCCTCATGGGGCCCCTATAGCTCCTGGGCCCCCCTGCAGCCGCAGGGTCTGCTTCCTCTGTAGTTACGCCCATGATTAGGCCCTAGTGCTGGATTCACAGTCTGTACATTCCCAAGAGTGCTTGAATTGGAGTGAAAAAAGTGAAGGGATGTTCTGTGTGGTGAGCGTAGCGCAGCATGCTAAAACAAACCCCTCCCACAACCATAAGCCACACCCATTATTATATTAAACCTCACATGCCAGTACTTTCTGGTTTCACCTACTTTAAAGCAAAACCATTTTGCTATTTCCATTTTCATATTTCCTTCTAATGCACAGTTTAATGCCCAGTATGCATAGATTTACCTAAGTATGTGACCTGTAGAGACCCCAAAATGAAAATTATGCAGGTGAATTTTCTTGGCTGTCAATCCAATTTCTGCCTGTGTATTGTTTCATAACATAGCACAACCCCATCATATTCTATATTACCTAAGATTATTTCATATATACCACTCTCTCACTATTCCGTAACCTGCTCCTATTTTTAGCCTCTGCCACTGCTGATTCAATTTGGCTACCAACTTTAATAGCCTTTGCAAGGGTTAAATCCTGCTCTAGCAGCAGTCTCTCTCTAATGTGTGGTGAATTTGTTCCGCTAGAAAAAAATCGCAAGTAACAACCAGCTCTCTCAAAGCTGCTACAAATTGTTCTGTGGATTCACCATTACGTTGTCAACTACACTAGCTCACTAGGGTTTGGAAGAAAAGGCGCAGCCAGCTGTGTTGTGTTTTGATAGCCGAGGATGTGTGGAGTACAACAGTGCTTTATTAGCAGGCTCATGCAGCCTTTACACAACAGTAACATAAGCTCTAGCACCTAAAGCAGTATAGACAGTACTGTGAATGCACAGTATAACTCATGTGCACAGTGAAATCTACAGGCCATTTGTATAAACTAGTGATGGGCGAAACGGGCGCGTTTCGCTGAAAAATTTAGCGAAACGAGTCGCGCATCGCGTCGTTTTCAGCGCGCGTTGCGTCGTTTTCGCCGCGTCAAAAATGACGCGCGACTCGTTTTTGTCGGCGAATTTTTGGCAGCGAATTTTTCCTGGTGTTTCGCGAATTTATTCACCAGCGGCGAAACGCGGGAATTCGCCCCTGGCGAATAAATTCGCCCATCACTAGTATAAACACCACACCTCTTTCTGTGTAATAATAAACAGTGGGTTGTACTTGATCCCAACTAAAATATAATTAATCCTTATTGGAAATAAAACCAGCCTATTGGCTTTATTTCTAAAATGTGTAAATACCCGTTATCCACAAACCCCAAGGTCCCATCCCAGTACTAATTAAAAATTTGGCGTATAAGCAATGGGTACAATACCATTCCATAGTGTATCATTTAATACACTATGTAAATATAAATATAAATAACAATTGGCTCCTTACAGCAATTCTTTGTTACACTGTCTAGTAATTAGTTAGTGACATTGCTGAATAATGGTTCTGACAGACATTTTACCAAGCCTTTTCAGTTTGACTGAAATGTTCATTTTGAGGAGCCTGATGTGTTGGAAAAATTGTCGGCAAAACAAGCGAGTTGAAGCAGAAGTGAGCCCCTTTTAATGGACAAGGAAAGTCTAAAAGCTAGAAATGCTGTATTTACTGCACTAGACATAAACATGAACTTACTGCAGCACAAAGTCTAATCAAACAAATGATTTATGCTTTTAAAGTAGGTCACAGGGGATTGTCATCTTGTAACTTTGTTAAACATCTTTGCAAGACCAAGACTGTGCACATGCTCAGTGTTATCTGGGCTGCTTAGGGATTGCCATAAATGATTAAAACAGGTAAACAAACAAAACTGCTTGAGTGGAGCATGGCTGGGAAGTAAGACAGGGTCTCCCCCTGCTGTTCATAAGTATAATTGTTTCCCTGCCCAACATTAAGGGACTGTCTGACAATTCCTATCCACAGCAGTAAATAAAGGGAGAATTTCACTGCATACAGTCAGGGTTCTTATAAAAACGGTACACATTTTTTAAATTAAAGTATATTGGAGATAGATTTCTTTTTCATTAAAGAAAGTAAAAATGGGATTTTATTTTTTTGCCTTTCCTTGTTTTTTAACAACACTATATCTAAATTGTCGTACACGTCAGAAAAATGATGGGGAGAAAACTTTGTGAATTTGTCGGCTGTTTAGTGACACTTTCTATGACATTTAAAAGACATTTTTTTGTTCCCAACACTTTTGTGAATTCCCCCATAGTGTTGCTACAAGTGAAAGTTGCTCATGCCAAATGGGGCACTTCTATTGTAACCACATTCAATTA
Source organism: Xenopus borealis (assembly GCA_024363595.1). NCBI lineage: Eukaryota > Metazoa > Chordata > Amphibia > Anura > Pipidae > Xenopus > Xenopus borealis. Next base: position 146,130,125 of record CM044431.1, read on the forward strand.
GTGGCATCTCTAAAATAAAAGATGCCTAATTACCTTGAAAGTTATATCATTTATATAATAATGGATACTTATCCATTATTACCAAGAGGGCTGGTATTTAATATTGCAGTGGGTCTATGATGTCAAACAGCATTTAACATGTGTAATTATTGCTTACTAATTGAATATAGTCATTGAATAGCATTTCCCTATAAGGTCCCCTGTTTAGAACTAAGGTGGGAATAGTATACCACATTAGATATAAAGCAACCATTTAATTCCTTGCTTTTTAAAATAAGTTATAATTATTGTTACCATGCAATATTAATATTAATAATATAATATTTACCTAATAATATCTGTGTTTCCTGCAAGAATGTCAACCCCACCTTTGCTGTATCCCATTTGCATATTTGCCAAAGAAGTTAAATTTAAAATAAAATGATTCATATGTAAGGCTCCCAACTAAATGACGATTGCATTGCATAATGAGTTAACATGGGAAGAGTTAATTCAAAAATATATATCAGATCTAGAGAGGAAATTGATCATTAGAAATAGCAATTTTGCCATTAACTGACATTTGTTTAGGATGGGAACCAGCTGGCAAATCTCTAAATAAGTGTGACTTGCATGTAACAAATAGCTCTTTTTTCTCATTTTATAGAACTGGAAATACAAAGTAAAGAGGGTTTTCATTCATCAAAACATATCAGTCATCAGTTGGCTTCAGCTTAGTAAAAATTGTATCAGATTTACCATGGGATGAAATAGGTTTGTGCATTCTGCAGAAAAGGATTTCTTTATATTCCTAAACCATTGTAGACATAAGTAATCCCACAGGATTAAGGTCCTAGACGTTCATGTTATATATCTCATTTTCTTTGTTTCTGGTGCACAAATACTGTTTGGTGAATGAGTAAAGAATCAGCACCATACTCTTACTGATTTTGATTTTTACCTCCTGCGAGTGACTATAGGTAGAATAATCTTATGCCCACTTGTTACTCTAGGCAATAAGGTGAACACTTACAGCGTACTGGTAGAAAAAAAAAACTGCTTCCATTGCCAGTGTTAGCAAAGTGCTAATTTCTGTTTCTCCATCAGATATCACAGATACATTCAGTTTTCAATTTGTTACTTCTCAGTTAATTATAAGTTATTGTAAAGCAATGTGTAACTTGCTGCTGCTATATAAATAAAATATGACGATGCTATATAAATATATGTACCACTAGATGGCAGTGCTTGCATTTCGTGTTAGTGTTAGTTTCTGTTAGTATTAGTTTCTGTGATCTATCATTATTTCTTGCTAACCTAGGATTTACTGTTCAGAAGGAGATAATTATTCTTCAATTTTAATTTATAATTTTCATTTTTTTACTGTTGTGCCGGAGAAAAGAATACATTTTACCACCATTATAGTTCCAATCATTTCAGAGTGGACATAGAATCATTAAATCTTTTAAAGGGATGGTACACCTAATGGCAAATTCTAAATGACCTTTCAGTTGGCCTTCATTTTTTTCTTTTTCATAGTGTTTTAATTATTCGACTTCTTCTTTTCAGCTTTCAAATGGTGGTCACTGACTCCATCTAAAAAAGATGCATTTTACAGTTACAAATGTATTATTATTACAAATGCACAGTATTGTTATTACTCATCTTTCTATTCAGGTCCACTCCTAGTCTCTTATTCAAATCAATGTATGGCTGCTAGGGTAATGTCAAATTGTCTCAGAACGTCCCTCTCTACATCATACCAAAAGTTAATTTAAAACTGAACAACCCCTCTAACAGAGACCTTATGCAACCAGAGGCTTAACTGCAGTAATAAAGAGTAGCTCCAAGGTTCCCCTGCATCAATAGGCACAGCACTGCCTGATTTGGAATGGAACTGAGCAACACTGAGTACAACTATAAGGAGCTGCAAGAAGCACATTTTGACTGTAATGAAAATGGTTTTAGGTGCAACTCACTTCTGTGTAAAGAGCAAGTTGCCCACTATGCATGCCGGTGTAAATGAACCCTATGCAATTATGTCTCCTATGCTAGCTCTGGAGCAGTGCATGAAATACAGTTACTGCACAGCACAGCAGATTTGTAAGAGCTTATCAAACTGATTAGTATTTTTGTAGGGGCCTATGGTGAGCACCTCAGCTCAGGGTCAGAAAGACCTTGGGAAAAAACCCGGTGGGCTTCCCCCAAAAAATGTTGCCCCTGCTTTGGGTGTCATGCACACCAGGATTAGGCATGGGGCCCCTGGGGTTTGGACCCCTAATGTCCTTCCTCAGCTCACTGAAGCAATGTGGTGGTTCACACCTGTATGAATAAAGTAGACAGACAAAAGGTCTTTGTTCTATGATATTTCTTTGGCTGTCATATACTGTCTATAAGTAGCATAATTTTCTTTTTAATGGAGAACTAAACCTTAAAAATGAATGCAGCTGTAAATGCCACCCGCCTAAAGTTTCAGCTTGTCAATAGCAGTAATGATCCAGGAATTCAAACTTGTCACAGGAGGTCACCATCTTGGAAAGTGACACTCACATGCTCAGTTAACTCTAAGCAGCCATTGAGAAGCAAAGCTTATGGATCGTTGCAAATTATCAAGCAGAAAATGAGGTTGGAGGAAATTAGAAGATGCTGCTAAATACAACATTCCTATACATGTAACAAAAGAGTTAAAGTGAAGAAGTTTCTTATTTAATATTGCTTTATAGCCCTCAGAAAATCTGTATTTATTCTGTTACGTATCTGTCAAACATAGTTATAGCCTGAAGACAAGTGTTTTCTTTAAAATAAGCACAACCCGTAGGGCATATTGACTGCAAATAGCCCAATGGCTTAGCCCTGGCATGTCAGACACTTGGCCTGATTCTCCTATTGGCAGCAATCAGCTCTAGCATTTTTAATTATGTGCAGCCCAACCTGCATGTAATCCTTTATTCAAGTTCAAACTAGAAAAGTACAACTGATTAGGTTAATTTACAAGTACATGCTGTCTTCTGCAGCATCAGCTAATTCATTATCATTCCCTCTCTTGATCCTATCTTTTCTGTCTCTCCATCTTCCAGCATTGCTAATTTTCTGTTATTTTAACTACAGGTAAGTAAAAATGTTCCATCAACTTTTAATTGCTGGAGCAACTATACTGGAACACACTTATTAAAGCAGATGGAATATATGTCAGATTTCAGTCAATACTAATTTTTTTGTGATCTAGAGCAGAGCTGTATTTAGGTCCGATGCCGCCCCTACACCATGTTTGATGACGTCACGTGATGATGCATGATGATATCACACTCCGTGTTCTGCAGAGGTGACATCAGCGCTCCGTATGCATGAAAGTCACTTCTGCATCCTTCCATGCCCCCTTACCCCCTCAGTTCCGTCACCGGATTTCATATGGAAATGTATGGTGGAGGGTGGGGAGGGTTTTAATAAAAAAATAAAAATAAAATAAAAACATAGGCACCCCGAGGGCTGCCCCCTAAACCATGCCACCCTAGGCACAGGCCCTCAGAGGCCTATATAAAGATAAGGCCCTGATCGGTTACAAAATAGGTTTGTATACAGAGAGTGGGTTCAAGGTACAAGCTTTTAAAAAAATCAAGTGTTGGAAGGAAAGAGCTCTAGAACATATCGTACAGTCCTGGCAGTCCAGGGATTCTTTCAGGATTTTGTATGGTATAGTTTTTGTAACAAAATTACACTATGTACATTGCAAGTAATTCTAAATTTATTTTTGAACCAATACATTTATATTTTGTAGATGCAATATTGTTGTATAGGCCACCATCTCAGGTCATTATACCTGGTCATGTGCTTTCAGAAAAGAGCCAGCACTTTAGGATGGAACTGCTTTGCTATTGTTTCTCCAACTCAATTTAACTAAAGGAGTTACGACTTGTGTAAGCCCAACTTGGCTTTTTAGTACTGAGTACTGTTCTTATAGCTATCACTAAGTGGTGCATGAGAGCATTTTTAGCAATGCAGGTATCAGGGAGCTGTTATCTGGTTACCTTCCATTTGTTCTGCTGATGGGCTTGCAGGGGGGGGGGTAGGGGAGTGATATCACGCCAACTTACAGTGCAGCAGTAAAGAGTGACTGGAGTTTATCAGAGCACAAGTCACATGGTTGGGGCATCTGTGAAACTAACAACATGTCTAGCCCTATGTCAGATTTCAAAATTACATAAAAAAAAATCTTTTTGCTCTTTTGAAAAACCGCTTTCAATTCCAGATTCTGCTGGAGGATCAATATTCATTTATGCATTTTGTAAAATAAAGTTTCCCCATGATGGAATCCCTTTAAGGACCTCTGTACACTTTTCCCTTTAATTTCTTTCTGTATGTTAGATTGGAGGCTCTACGGGGCAGGGACCCCCTTCCTACTGTGTGTTTTAGCACATTGAACTTAATATCTATATATTTTTACTTATATAGTACGATGCTTGCTACTTATTTATTAATTATTATGCTTGTCCTCCCTGTGTGTATTTTTCTACTCTGTAAAATTGTACAGCACTGTGCATTCTTTTAGCGTTCTATAAATAAAGTTATACATACAAACATACTCCACTTTGGATACTGAGTTAGGTTCATAATATAAATTATGCAGAGGTTGAGATAATAGATAAGTTGCTTGTGCTGCAAAATGATTTCTGGTTATCCTGTATGAGTGGCATTAGGTTAAATCCAGCACTAAAATGCAAGATTAGGATTTTAGGAGTATGATAAAATCACTATAGATTAATTTTATGAGTGGGTAGTGCAAAAGGTGGTTAAAGGAATAAAACAAAAAGCCTGGCTACAACAAACAGTGACAAATCACTGCAATTTCCTTATTATATTTGTTTGTTGTGTTATAAACTTTAGATAATTTTTCTGAAATATCAAATTCCATCAGGATTAGGCTGGGGACAGACAGGGAGATTCAGGGAGATTCTGTCGCCTGCTATTAAACGCCAGGCAACAGAATCTCCCCGAATCTCCCTGTCTGTCCCCAGCCTAAAGTTCCCCACTTGATGTGTAGCATATCAATTATCTTAAGAAAATAAAAGGACAGCACAACTTAAGAAAAACCAACAATGAAACCTTTAATTTTTCTGGAGGGAACACACTAAGATGGAATGTTAGCTTTGTTTCAGTTAATAATTACATATACTGTCAGATTAATAAAACTCTCTTAAGCATTTTTAAAATGTATGAGGCTGAAAGTATATAGAACATGACTGCTAGATTATGAAAGGTGGATGGATATGTCACTTTGTTAGCGATTTTTTAAAAATTTGGAGTGCATGTGGAGACATGGAATAATAATTGGTTTGTGTTGCTTAAGGGCCCAAATAAATCAGTTTTAGGCAAATAAAAAAAGAGTATCTAGAATACAGCATAATAAGAAGAAGCTATGTTCCACTCTAACCATACTTTTCGTTTCTTTACTCTAGTCAAAACAGGGAACACCTGCAGGTTTTTTCTATTGTACATGCAACTTGGGTAGGCCCTCCTGAGATTTTAACTCGTATAGTTGCCAGCAAACACTGCTCATACTGTATAATCTATTATAAATTATGGTTTGATTTGAAAATAGAAAATGTGGCAAGTATCAAAATAGGTCTTTTCATTTTCAGCACTCCTTCAAAACAGGCAGTGTTTTAAGCACCGTTTCTACATAAGCCCAACTGAATGAGCTTGTGTCAAAAAGGGAGGTATATTTTCTCTTTAAGCACCTTCAGCATAAATAACTTCAACTTACCCAACCTTTACTCATAACTGACACTTTTGATACCCTTTATGTTGTGTTTGGTAGCCGAGAATGAGGAGAGTAGAACAGTGCTTTATTAGCAGGTTCATGCAGCCATTACATAACAGTAGTAAGTCTTACTTTCACTTTCAAGTTGTACAGAAAGTCCTATGTATGCACAGTGCCACCTGCAGGCCATTTGTATAAACACCACACTTTATCAACTTACTTTTTTGAAAATGTGGGGCATATTTACCTTTTAAGGAGGCATATGATTACTTTATTAAAATGTTTAAATATATACAATGCTATATTCACTGGCAGGTTCTTCCAGCAAACATAAGGTCATCCATTCAGATTAGAGCAAAGATACAGAAAGGTTTTTTTTACAGTGAGTACTGTTATGGAACATGGCTGTTATATTGACAGATATTTTCATGGTTGGTTCAAGAAAGGGTTGGATGACTTTTTAGAAAGTGAGTAAATTGTTTACACCTGCAATCCCCCCCTACATTATTCACCCTGCTGTTATACCTCTGTTGTTCAAACCCCCTTTACTGTTCATAACTCAGACCCAGACTGAAAGTGCCAATATAGTTTACATGTTCACACCTCATATAAACTGCTGGAGAGGCACCAGCATTATGTCACTGTATATAGTACAGTATGATCTGATCATCTTAAGGTGGCCATACACGGAGAGATACGCTCATTTGGTTATGTCACCAAATGTGCGGATCTCTCCCCAATATGCCCTTGGGCCCACAATCGGATCATAACAAAGGGTAACGGGCAGTCCGATCATTGGACCGCATCAATGAACAGATGCAGCCGTGATCCAATGGGATTTTTAGTCCCGTCCGATTGACATCTGGCCAACTTTCATATAGATCGGGGAAGCCGTCAGAGAGCTCCATACACGGGCCAATAAGATGCCTGTGTATGGTCACCTTTAGAGTGGTCCTGACAGGTTTCCCTGTCTCCTGCTCTATTCTGCCTTCCCTGTGTCCCCTTTGTGTGGGCCATATGCACTCAGCATGCCCTACTCTGCCTGTGTGCCATACTCTGCCTGCACTATGCTCCTTGTGTGTGCCATACTCTACCTGCCCTATTCCCTGTGTGTACCATATTCTGCTGGCCCTATGCTCCTTGTGTTTGCCCTATCCTGCCTGCCATATGTTCCTAGTGTGTGTCATGCTCTGCCTGCCTTATGCTCCTTGTGTGTGCCATACTATGCCTGCCTTATGCTCTTTGTGTGTGCCATACTCTGAATGCCCTATGCTCCTTTTGTGCCACACTCTTCCTTCCCTATGCTCCCTTTGTGTGCCATATTCTGCCTGCCCTATTTTGCCTGTGTTTTGCCATACTCACTTCGAGCTCCAAGAAAGGACGGCACTCCGATCAGGAAGACAGGTTTATTAGGGATACTGTGCCCACTAATCCCTAATAAACCTGTCTTCCTGATCGGAGTGCCGTCCTTTCTTGGAGCTCGAAGTATGTTGTAGCAGGGGGACGCTGCTGACAGAGCACCTGATCGGGTATGTGGGGACAGAAGATTTAAGTGGGCTTTGAGCGGTCTCTCCGTTTGTCTTGCCATACTCAGCCTTCTCTATGTTTCTTGTGTGCCATACTCTGCCTTCCCTGTGTGTACTATACTCTACCTGCCCTATTCTCCCTGGGTGTGGAGCCTGGTAGGGTTTGTTCTGGGGGGGGTTGTTAGCATTTGAAAACTATTGTTATTGGTCCATAAGGCATTTAATCATGTGCTGGAGGGGTGCTGTGTTATACTTATGGGGAGGAGGAGTCATATCGTTTTAAAGTTATGTTCTAATATGCCTTTAAAAATGTTGGCCCTCACTACAACAGAAGATGGACAGTGCTGTTCTAGCTTTTGTTATTTTTTTTAAGATTTGATGAAAATTTAAGGATTGTTCACAGCATCCTTCCGCAAAGATGGGTCTATGACACTGGAAAAAAACATCATTAGTTCTACTTTTCTAATTCCAAAACCAGTCTATATCGCATTTTAATTAATTTGAATATAGATGATTACATTTGAATAATGTAAAAAAAACCCTACAACACATTTATTTAATGCTCTACAGATTTTTTGTTTTCTCAGGATGTGTTCAAAGTTTTCCATAGCATGTATGTTTTGCTACAACAAAGTTAATTTACTAATTCAAAACATAGTTGAAAGAACTAATGAAAGTTTATTGTGTCTCAGGGGGTATTCAATACCTAATATGCACGCTGTTTTAATATCTTTGCACACACACACAAATGTTCTGTCAAACTTCCAGCATTTTCAGAAAATTAAAAAGACAGCTATTCCCCCACCTAAAATAGGGCCATCTGCAACACATTAGAAATAAAATATGGCCGTACCATTTTATATGACTAATCTGAGCCTGATGTGGTCATGTTTCATGCAAGTCTAGCAGGCTCTCTGGCATTCCCCCAGACATACTAGACTTACATGTTGTGATGGAATTTAAATGCCTTTTACACCCCTGTAACCTTTAAACTCATCAGGTAAACACCAACCGTAATGCAGAGAGTAAGACTCTGAAATAAGTATATGTTACTTTATAAAAAAAGATGTTTTGAGTCATCCATATGTCATAATGGGATGCTAACTAGTCCTCCCCCCCCCCATTAAATGAAACAGCAGAGGTCCAGATGTTGTTTCAAGTATTTTGGTGAAGAAAATATCATGATGTAATTTCTGCTATAGCTTATGACAGGGACTATTTTGTGGATATAAAATAAGCCATTGTAAAACTTGGAAATGGTTTCCTCATTTATAGTGGGAAACTTTTCCAAACAAACTTTACCTAATGGACAAATTATGCTGTTTTATTAGTACAGGTATGGGACCTATTATCCAGAATGCTTGGAACCTTGAGTTTTTCATATAATGGATCTTTCTGTTATTCGGATCTTCATACCTTAAGTCTACTAGAAAATCACGTAAACATTAAAGAGATACTGTCATGGGAAAAAATGTTTTTTTTCAAAATGCATCAGTTAATAATGCTGCTCCAGCAGAATTCTGCATTGAAATACATTTCTCAAAAGAGCAAACAGATTTTTTTATATTTCATTTTGAAATCTGACATGGGGCTAGACATGTTGTCAATTTCCCAGCTGCCCCAAGTCATGTGACTTGTGCGCTGATAAAGTTCAATCATTCTTTACTGCTGTACTGCAAGTTGGAGTGATATCACCCCTTCCCCCCCCCCTCCAGCAGCCTAACAAAAGAACAACGAGAATGTAACCAGATAACAACTCCCTAACACAGCTGCCTGGTAGATCTAAGAACAGCACTCAATAGTAAAAACCCATGTCCCACTGTGTCCTATTCAGTTACATTGAGAAGGAAAAACAACAGCTTGTCAGAAAGCAGTTCCCTCCTAAAGTGCTGGCACAAGTCACATGACCAGGGGCAGCCAGGAAATTGACAAAATGGCTAGCCCCATGTCAGATTTCAAAACTAAATATTAAAAAAAAAATTCTCTTTTGAGAAATAGATTTCAGTGCAGAAGTCTACTGGAGCAGCACTATTAACTGATGTGTTTTGAAAAAAACATGTTTTCCCATGACAGGATCCCTTTAAATAAACTCAATAATTTGGTTTTGCTTCCAATAAGGATTTATTATATCTTAGTTGGGATCAAGTACAAGCTACTGTTTTATTATTACAGAGCAAAATGAAATAATTTTAAAAAATTTGATTATTTGGATAAAATGGAGTCTATCGGAGACAACATTTCCATAATTCAGAGCTTTCTGGATAGCAAGTTTCTGGATAACGGGTCCTATACCTGTAATTGCCTTATAACAGAATACCAAGGTTTCAATGTGTTAAGGATGATGATAGATGAGCTGTATTAAACTGTTTAAAATCAACTAAGCAAGGTTTAGACTGTTTAGGTTACTTATTATTTACACTATACAGCCCACTAATTTTGATGAACCATTCTACCCAAAAATTCTCAAAAGCAGCATATAAATATGAAGCCCTTGTTGTGCCTCCCACTGATAATATTACAACACTCAAGCATAACCAGAAAGCATTGATAAAAAAAAGTCAAACAGCATATGAAGTGCCACCAATCCTAGTGATATAGCATATTGAGACCATGAAGATATGGATCTACTGATGAGAATTTCAGAGATGGAGATCCATTTTTTAATATTTACTGTGATATAATCTCAATAGAGACCATGTTATACCATCACTAGTCACCAAGTCCTCTCTCATACAAGTTTTGGAAGAAAACTCAGCATTATTTGTAATTCTAAGATCCAAAAGAACAAAAAGTTGATTCCTGGACTAGATGAAAATTAATGTTCAAGTTAATGTTCACAGACAGTGTTGTTAGTGGTGTGCCAGGGGTCTGCCCTTGGTCCTTAGGTATTTAGTTGACCATAAATTAGAATCAACTTGGCAGAATTGGAGAATTGGGAAGCAAACTGGCAAATGAGGTCTAATGCGCAATGCAAAGTTAGCACTTGGGCATAAATAACATTAATGCTTGTTCTAAACAGCATGGAATTGTGAACCTTGGGTAAGATTTGTGGGGGTGCAACATTGTCACTCAGTAATAAAGTACTATCTCTTTTCTATTTGTAGTGCCTTATTCTCTTTATATATTCTGGAGGATGACATCCTATTTCATTGATAACTTTCTTATTACTCTTATTTAATTGTATGGTTATTACATTGTAAGTGCTACAGGGTCCTCCTTCCTGCTGTGACACTTACTACATTGCACTTAATCTCTGTATATTTATATTTACTTAATTATTATAATGTTTGACTTCGCTGTGTTTATTATTATTATTATTATTATTATTATTAATAATAATAATAATAATAATATGTATTATAAAATGGTAAAGCACTGTGTATGCTGGTAGTGCTTTACACTATTATTATTATTATTATTATTATTATTATTAATAATAATAATAATAATAATAATACATTTTAATAAAACACACTGCAACATATTGTATTCAGTCCTTACCTTGATATTTTCTGTAGTGCACAGTTTTTATTCTGGTCGTACATAAAGAAAAATACACATTTTTTATGTCACTCTTAACAGAATATATATTATATCCAGCTACATCCAAAGCCTGGCGTGTGTTTTATTGCCATCCCATTAATCTCATTTAAATCATAATTTTCTGTACCTGCCACACTTCATTTGGAAGCCCTTGAAGAATTTGTAACCAAAGGAATAAAAAAACATTATTTTATCTCATTGCTACTCTTTCTATTAAACTGTAGTATCATGGAAGAAAATTATTAGAATGTCAAATGCTGTTTGGGAGAAATCATTTTTACCTGCACTGGAATATATGTATTTTTATAAGTTTGAAATAAAACATAGGTATTTATATGACTTTGAAGTTGAAATAGTAATAGTAATCATTGCTTTAAATAAGGGTACATAATTTCAAGGAAAATTTTATTAAAACGGATAGGTACTCCTGCAGGTTTATCTCTGCTGTCTACAGACTATAATTTGAACTGTCTGTATTGCACATTCCTATGTTAGACCCATGGGTTAGCTTGACTTTCAGTTCCATGATCCTCAACAACAATATGCCTGCCAGGTTTCTCTCTCCACTGCTCTTGATTTTATGTGAAGAGCCAAAACATGGGCTTTGATTGTTCCCTAGCTGCACAATAGATTAGTTTGGATTTCTATCCAAAACTAAACAGAACAATTCTGTCTCTATGTGTAATAAAATGACAAGAGATTAAAAAGACTCCAAAACAAGAGAGAACATAAGTATTTTTTTCAGGCAGAGATTGCAAAGAGGTTAAGAAGGCGTGACATTAACTAGGTGGAGTTAAGCTGTGCAGAGGTGGTGGAAAACAACAACATTTAACAACAGAGGTGCAGGATGCAAGGGGAGGTATCTAGGCAATCCCAATGCTATCTTTTACTTTCTTTACCTCTTTAGTGTTATTATTATGTTGTATTTAGCATCATTGTCTCCAGCAATGCTATATATATATATATATATATATATATATATATATATAGTATATATTTACAGACAGATATTGCATAGGATAGATTAGCTCTTCTCAGAAGAGCTTACAGTCTAAGAGGAAGAGGATGTGAGACATACAGTGAGGAAGTGAGACCAGTGTGGTTGCAGAGGGGGGTGTGTGTGTATGTGTGCGTGAGCTAAGAGTAAACAATTCTGTTCCTATAAGTGCAGAACAATTCTTGCTGCATTTTAATATATTCAGCATTCTGTTGACCTATTGTCTGATTTTTCTGAATAGCAAATCTTAAATTGGGAGTGAAATATAAGAGTTTGAGAAGCATGTGCTCCTCAGCCCATAATTTTGTGTTCATGTAACCTGTTGCTGTCGATTTTCCTATATTGATATATTTGTGACCTCCATTGCCTTGTTCTGTTAATAAACATTAAGGAGCTCTGTCATAAGCAGGCAGCACTGCATAAATGGTGCAGTCTCAAGTCTTTGTGCTGGGAAATGGAGTGCAGAGTCCTGCAGTAATTCATTTACTCTGAAAGTGCAAAAAATAACTATGCCTGTTTTTATTACTTTGTATCCTGCATTCAATTTTGTAAATAAGCCCTATTAACATAATTTACCAATGGTATTGAAACTTGTAGGAGCTCTAAGGGGTACATAACTTTAGTGCTATTGTATGGAGCATTTGTGTTCATTGCAGGTGCAGGGCAAAGTTTGCATGGGTGCAAAGGCTTTTATGTAATACCTGTCGTAGCTATACAGGGCTACTAAGTGCCTTGTGACCCCTGCCTCTCCACAGCTTGAACATATTAAAATGACTTGGATGCTATGGCTGGACATTTCAGTGAATTCCCATATGCTTTCCACGCTTCCACCTCTTCTGTATGTTGCACTGCTGTATACAAGCAGAGCTGCATATAGAGTGAGGCTCAACTTTTGTGCTCTATTCTAGCAGACCCTTTAGGACTGAATCAAATGGAAGGACGGGGACATGACAGGGCAAGGAAGTGGACCTGGCAGTGAACAGGACAACAACCAATCGGAGAGTAGGAATCCGCAACCCAGTCTTCTTGGCCAGTTGGGAGGAGAAATGAGCGACATAAAGCGGAATGGAAAAAAGTATGGGGAGGAGAACAAAGGGAACAAGGAGCCAGAATGGAGCCAGTAGCGGAGTCGGTAGGGCAGCCAGTAACAAATGGAACACCAATGGTCACTGCTGGGGGGGGGGCATGTATGGTCATGGGGGGCAGCCAGTGGAGGTGACGTGGCCAGGGATAAAGAGAAGGAAGCTATTTTGGGAGGCGTGGTGGAGCGCAGAATTCTGATGTGTCATTTCTCTGGCCTACTGATGGGGCACGAAATGGGCTTCGGCTGGCTTTACAACGATGGGAAATGCAAGTGGGGTGCGTTGTGTAGATTTAAACACGAATGTTCAGGATGCGATGGCAACCATTCGTCAGAACCCAGGGGTGGTGAGACAAAAGCTGGACAAGGAAGTGGAATTGGGCCAGATGGCAGGACCATTTGAGGAGCCCCCATGTATATTGTAAATTTTATGCAAAGGGTCTATTTATCATGCTCTGTAAAAAGTGGAGTGAAACATTACTGGGGATGCTGCTCATGGCAACCAATTAGATCTTTGCTTTTGTTTTCTAACTGTTGATATCTAGTTACTAATTGGCTACTCTGGGCAACATCACTGTAAATGCTTCACCCCATTTTTTACACAGCATGATAAACATGCTGTGTATGCAGTGTTAAATAAGGACAAATTTGTATTTTGGAATATTATAGCTTTTTACTATAGTGTACAATACTTTACTTTGGCTTTGCTTTAAAGGTTAAAAGTTGTGTTTGGGAGTAGACAAGAATTTGAGTAATGTGCCAGTAAATATAATCATTTATTATTTCTCAATATTAGATGCCAAATATCTAAAAA
>CM044431.1:146147161-146162297 GCA_024363595.1 Xenopus borealis
TAAAAAGCTTGACTTTATTTTATTCCACATTCAACTGATGCTAGCACACAAAGCCATTAAAGCCATTATGTACTTTTCACTGTGCAAACTACATTTTTAAAATTCTTCTGAACTACATGCTATAGTGATATTGACTCTCCCCTCCATTGTTGTTGTATTGTGTGTTTGTGCACTATTATTTCTCTCCAAAATTTTTATTATTCCACCTCCTTGTGCCCTGTGATTGAAATAAAAGCATACTAATTGTTTCGCAGAAGTGTGCTAATTAGATCATTGACAGGGGATTTTCTTCTATTTGTTGGGTTTTTTTTTTTTAGGTTAACTTTTGACCACTATAAAGTATAGCTTTAACAACGTTTGTGAAGGAGAAAATTACACTGCAGTCATTTGGTGCTGTGCAAATGTGTAATTGTCATCGGTACTCCCTTGGCTTGTCGTGGACTGCTGCCAACCATTCCTTCTCCACTAACTCAGACTCAGTCCCTGAAAGCTGGCTTTCATTGGCTGTCCATGATCACACAGAAGGGCCTCTGTAAGTGTGGTCTCCAATGAGCAGCTGCATGCTTTTTTATATAAAGGAAGCTTGTCATTATAAGAAGCGAGAAGATGAGTGGGTGGTACCTCTAGCTGTTTTTCTTTTACATCGGGTCCTCTTTTTACTTCAGTTATTTTGAAGAGCTGTGTCGTTAGCTGAGGGTGTTCACAATTCACTTGCACTTGTGAAGGCTGCCTGACAGCTGCATAAATCACTGCTAGATACCTCTAATAGATTGCTTCATAAGATTTTGTAACAGACCACCCAGGCGCAGCCCTTAAATTGGTCCAAGTCGCTCCAGACATGCATACCAATACAGTAATGCAAATCTCTTGACTTTTTGCAGTATGTGATAATTGAAACAAAACTCTTTTTTTTCTGCACGTTAAAAAAACACAGCTTTCGATCCTCTCTCTCTCTTTCTCTCTCTCTCTCTCTCTATCTGAGTGATGGGGGGTTGTATTAACATAATATATAGTACACCTCCTGAGTTTCCTTTGGGGTTTTATTACTGGCTGTTCTTAGTGACTGAATTTAAAGTTCTGGAGGAAAATACACAGAATTAAACACAAGCTAAAAAGGAATGAGAAGTAAAACAGTTTTCTTAACCCCTTATAGACTATTGCCAACCCCACACTAATACCATGTGTTTATTGCTTCAGTGTTGGTGTTTATATAAGTATATTTTTGTATATTAGGCAGTATTTAGCTTTACAGAAACAATGTTTTTAAAAGTAAAAAATTTTCTGTCATGATTTTTATGATGTATTTTTTATTTCTAAATTACACTGTTATCTTGTGTTAGGGAGCTATCTTGTTACCTTCCCACTGTTCTGTTGTTAGGCTGCTGGGGAGGGGATTGAATTCACTCCAACTTGCAGGACAGCAGTAAAGAGTGATTGAAGTCTATCAGAGCACACATGACTTGGGGCAGCTGGTAAACTGGCAATATTGGAAATTGAGATCTTCTAGTGCAGAGAGCGCAATTGCAGATGAGGCCACCGCTGGACTCAAGAAAAGTAAGCACTGGGGAGGGGAGTAGCAGCATTGCAGTAGCAGTTCATGCCCCTGTTGGTAGCAATCAATGGTCAGGCCATTTACACAAGTAGCCAGATACAGCATCTAGTACACATTAACACAGATACTCATTTACAATTATGGGGGAAAAGCACACATACAATATGCTGTCTGTGCCACCAGATACAAAACAAAGTGTTGGTGTTTGTCAAGTTTGAGTCTGAAGTACTTTTAGATATGATAGAAGTCATTACAAAACCCGCTATAAAGAAGTATTCTGTAATATATACGTAGAATTCATATGGTTTGTTACTTAGGCAATTTTTTTTTAAATTTAGCTATAGTAGATTATTATTATCTTATGTTTATATAGAGCCAGCAGGTTTACATAGTGATTACATTACCATTCATTGCCATAGAGGAGCTTACAATCTAAGTTATCTATTTCATGTACTACGGTCATTTTGTCCAGGAGCCAAATAATATGCCTGCATATTTATGTTGTCTGTAAGGAAACCCACACAACCACAACATACAAATTCCTTCTTCCACAGAATTCATGTTTTCTATCATGCAGTGCAAATAGAGCTTTTATCATTGTTTGTGTTGTGCTGCTTGTAATAGAGCTTCACATATTATGATGAGAAACCCAGGACTACTTTCATGAACCCTTACTATAGTGATATGCATGTATCTATATATACACACACACATATGAGAAGCATAAATCCTAAACTATAGTTCAGAAGAAAATCTATGGATGGTTTGAAATGCTTTCCAAATATACATTACTTTTAGCAATGCTTTATGGGAAGTTATTGGAAGGGTAGTCAATGTGGGTGGTTAATACAATGTATCTGCTGAAAGAAAGCCTTGATTGCAATGACATAACTGACTGTTTGCTTCAATGGCTCACTGCGGTTTCCCTGTGGTTCTCATGTCAGAGCCATCAAGAGATTTTACCAAAAATGAAAGAATAAATGAAATAATTTGAGGTTGTCTTACAGACTTTTCTGATTTATGTTATCCCTTGAAAGAATGAGAAACCACAATTAAAATATACTCCTTTTATGCTAGCTTGCTTGGTAATTTGAAACAATAACAGAACATAAGACCTGGAACCAAGAAAGGAACACTGAGGCATAGTGAATATAGGTTTTTTCTTTTTTTTATGGCAGAGTACACCAGTTTTTTAAGCAACTGTTTCATACAGTATATTTTCTGTTAGTCATTAATTATTGATTTTATATATATATATTTATATTGTCGTGTTGTTTGTACATTTGCACTGTGCAACAGCAGCTGGAAACACTCAAGGGTTAATATAATAAGTGGTGAACATTTTGTCTTAGCAGCCAACCAGCAGGTGAGAATTCCTGGTCTGCATTTTGAATGAACACAAGTGATTGGTTCCTGTAGGTAACTAGAACTGAAGAAAATACTGCACATGTTATTTCATTGTTGGATACAGGTCCGGACTCAGAATCAAAATAGGCTCTGGCATTTCAGGTACACAGAGGTACAATCATTCCACACAGAGGCCCAAACAGCCCCCTCCAGCCCACTAAATACTGACTTTCTGTGGCACCTTATAGCAGCCCCTCTGGTATTTGCCAGAACCCACAGATTGCCAGTCCGGGCCTGGTTGGATACATATCTTGTAAACTTGGGATCAGTGTTCAGACAAGATTCTGTCACTTGACTAGTACTCCTATAGTCCCAAAGGAGGCAAATCACCAATTTATCTATTAGGAAAATAGAAACTGCTTTTGATATTATGACAGACCTCACCTTTTAGCAAGAGTATCCAGAGGCAAGTCACATATAATTACACCAACTGATAATTAGAGATCCCATTCTCAAATATTAAAGTAGTGATCCCCCACCCCCCATCTTGAGATGTTAGTTTCTTTCTTGTTTTCCTGGGTCCTATTGTATTATTAAAACTTTTAATAAGGAGTCAGGTGCAAAATGGTACAACGTCAGTCAATATGTTCTACAATGTGTATCTCTTTCTGTAAGTCTGTTTATGTGCTTTTTTATTTTGTCAGGTCAGAGGCAGTGACTGCATTTTACTGCCACCTCTGTCATGTGTTTAGTAAGTTTCTCTGAATCTCCCACTAAATTGCACAAGCTTGTGTTCTGCAGTGACTTGGTGGAGTAAGGGAACTAAGGATTCAATTATAATATTGCAAGCTGGCAGACTGGGATTTTTTTTTTTGTTTTTATATTGGTGTGTAGGCAGCCATCTCAGGTTATTGTGGCTGATCTTGTGCTTCAAGAAAGAGCCTGCATTTCACAATGCTTTCAGAAATGAATGGGAGCATTTTTAGCAGTGCAGGTTTCAGGAAGCTGTTAACAGTCCAACATGCCTTGCAGCAGTAAAGAGTGACTAAAGTTTATCAGAGAACAAGTCACATGGCTGATTGCACCTGGGAAACTAAGAAGAACATGTCTAGCCCCGTGTCAGATTTCAAAATTAAGTATCAAAATCTGTTTGCTCATTTGTAAAATGGATTTCGATGCAGGTTTCTCCTGGGTGAGAACTGCTAATTAAAGGTGGCCATACACCTGTCGGTTAAAAGCTGCTCACAGACAGATTCACAGCTTATGGCCCTCCAACGGGCTTCCCCGATCTCACTGTGTATGGCCACCTTAGAGCATTTTGTAAAAAAACATGTTTTCCCTTGACAGAATGCCTTCTTGCACCTAGAAACAGGTAACAAGTAAACAGTATGGCTTTGAAAAAAAGTTTAAGTCCTCCTGTTATGCCATGTGGCATGGATTCTAGAAATACAAACACGACTAGATCAAGTGTTTGATAATGATGATGATTAATTATCCTTTATCTTAAGTCCTAATTACATTCATAGAACTGTTGCTAATTTAGTAAAGTTGAGTGGCCAGTAAATGGGATCATACAACTTAGCTGAAGCAGAGCAAACAAAAGAAATTCACTTTATAAATGCATCATATTAGAAAGTGAAACCTCACTGTGACACACTACTTCTGTAAGAGTTATACTGGTTTATGTTTTTAATTTAATTTTCTGGGCCATCGGGAATACAGTATGTTTCTAAATTCATTCAATGAGCTTAATTTTCTACATTTGAATTGGTTCCTAGGCAATGGCCCATTGCACTAATGGTAACTACATGGCCCCTGCAAGTGCCAGTTCTTGTATCCATGCTCATCCTTAATGAGCAGGTATATTTCAATCTGTTCAAGCCTACAAAGTATATTATTAATAATAAATAATAGTTATTATTATTATTATTATTAATAAAATGATAATAGTAATGATGCTGTCATGTTGAATTTCAACTCCAAATCAGTCATAGTCATTAGTGCTTCACAGTCAAGAATACATTTGTGTTCTTGCCATCCATGGTATTGTGGCCACCTTCATTCATGGTCATTTCCAACATATGAGTTCAAAGGCACCAATACTTCTTCTTTGTTTCTAAAGAGACATCAATATATTGTTCTTTTCTAGGTCTTTCATCCTTGTTCTACAAAAGACCAGCCTGTATGATATTACATGTATGCTGGATCGTTTGTTGTTAGTAAGTGATCCAAAGGGGCCAAAGCTGTCTTCTGTTCCTATGTCTTTACTATCAGTTCTTCACTTGGTTATCTTCACTGTTGTTATAACCTTTGTATTTTTATTTATCTATAGTCCTATTTTTTCACTTATTTTCCTTTAATCTACTTAATTGTCAGCTGTGAGTGTAGTGTCATCAGCATATCAAAGGTTCCTGATGTTGCTTTTGCAAATTTTAACTTCTCAATCACTTTGTTTAATAGTTCCTATAGAATCCTATTTTATCCTTTACATTCTAACAACAAGCCAATACATGCTTTTTGGTCGTAATTTTATTTCCTTTATAAAAGTACTACATTGTGCTTATTTATGTCTACTTACATTTGTTCTACTTTTTGTTTAACAAAAAGAAATTCTCAACACTACATATATGCTTTTTAATTTCATTTTTATTACGACAGGTATATAGCTTTTCAGTTATGTGCCTGAGGGCCTCTGACTGTGCAGCTTGTTAAAAAAACAATTCATTTAAATCTATAAATACCAGGCTACAGGGGACTGACTCATACAGACTGCCTAGCTTTGGAATCATACAGGTAGCTCCTGGTGTCTTCCATAGGTATGTAACATGAAAAGTATATATATATATATATATATATATATATATATATATAATTTCTGCTAACATTTATATTCAAGTACATTTCATTAAAAGTGGATGATATTTATGCACAGGGTGCATAAGAAAGGATGCCTGAGAAAGAAGAAAAAATAAAGGGGCTGAACCTTGTTAACCATTGTATAGAAAAGGCACAAATGGAATTCCAGAAGACCCCCCACTTCTGTGTACCACACAAAAGTCCAGAACAATTCTGGGATTTAATATTGACTCTCCAGCCAATGTCCCCATATCTTTTGTGGGGCAGCCTATAACTACATGTATTCATTTCTATCCTGGAAAAGAGTAAGTGACAAGCTGTTTTCAGAGTTCTAGCTGAACCATTCAGCATGACCTTTTTAACAGAGACTAAGAAATGCAAATCAAGTGGGTTTTCTAACGTGTTATAGATGAAATGAGGCCAAACAGACATAACGCAGGAGCTCTCACTTTACAGCAGGCCATGCAACCTTCCATTCATGCAGCAGCCTGGCCCCAAAAGATTTGTATTTTAGAAAGCTAGGTACTTTACCTAAGTTAGAGGTCAAATTATCCTGCACAAACATATCCAGGAATATGTATTATCATATATAAAAACAAAGAATATGACACATTTAAAACAAGACGGGCATACAAAAGTTTGATTTAAATCAAAGTTTTTTTTATTTTATTTTCAAGTTAACAAAGGCAATCTTATAATAAATGTAATATTGTTTTCTATTTTTCCTCTTTTCTCTATATACAGACAGAAATTCTGTATCTATGTAATGACCATATGATACATTTGCATTTATTGTCTGTAATACAGATGAAAACTTTGTATGTACATAATGACTATATGTTACATTTGCATTTAATGATTGTAAAAAAAAAAGAAAAAATGCCAATAAAAAGATTATAAAAAAAAAAAAAAATATTTGTATTTTCCAGACAATTCTAGAAATTGGAACTGGACCATTATGCACAGGCACATGTGAAAAACTTTTACCTTACAGTTGGATTTTACAGATTAATTAGCAATCACAAACCATTTAATCTTCAAAGAAGCGTTATTTTGTGCTAAAAAGTACTGTATATATCTAATGACTTTCAAATGCACTTGGATTGCATTTTTTACTGCACCTTAAAGGGATACTGTCATGGGAAAACATGTTTTTTTTTTCAAAATGCATCATTTAATAGTGCTGCTCCAGCAGAATTCTGCACTGAAATCCATTTCTCAAAAGAGCAAACAGATTTTTTTTTATATTTAATTTTGAAATCTGACATGGGGCTAGACATATCATCAGTTTCCCAGCTGCCTTGTGTCATATGACTTGTGCTTTGATAAACTTCAGTCACTCTTTACTGCAAGTCGGAGTGATATCACCCCCTCCTTCCTACCCCAGCAGCCAACAAAAGCACAATGGTGTAGCATTATTAACTTATACTGTATGTTTTGAAAAAAACTTGTTTTCCCATGACAGTATCCCTTTAAACAAATAAATATAATTTCATATAAAACTAATACTTTCAGGGTTCTGGTGAACAATGGAAGTTTCAACTATGGATTGAGGACCCAGCTATGTCAGGCGTTTATATTACCAATACCAAGTAGTAGCAATCAAAACACCAATGTGGTAATGTAATAAATATAAAATAAACATACAGTAGTTTTAGTTTAGTTTCTAGTAACTCATCCCAACCAATCAGATTTTTAATTGCATGATAGCAGGTAGCATTTGCTGATTTGCTTTTTGAAAAAAAAAATAATCTGATTGTTGTCTATTATTACACTCTTTCCATGTAATTCTAACCTTAGAATGAATCTGCAAAGTCATTGACCTGACAACCAGCTCACATTTTAAAATAGTAATTAGAGAAAGGAAGGATAGAATGACTGTAAATTGATGCAGAATGTCAATGTCTATATCACACATGCAGGCCTATTTATGAACATTCTCATGTTTGTGTTTTAGAGGTTTTTGAAAAGCACATCTAAACTCACATTCTCTAAAATCATGGATATTAAATGTATTAAAATATCTGAACTGAAAAAGCACAAATGGAAACAGCTATATAACTACAACTATTTTGTATTGTTGCACAAAAGTTAGCATCAAAAACAACCAAAATATATTTGTATTTGTCATAAATAAATACATTTTTGTGTCAAAATAGCCCAATAAATCATCCCCTAAAAGTCAAGTTTAAGTTAAACTTCTTTAAGCCAAGCAATTTGTATGGATATTTTAAAGTATGATATAAGAACCTCATTGCAGTTAGAAAACAATTTTTCTTATAAAAGAGTTTCAGCAAATAGATGCAAGTGTTCCTTTCTGCTTTTTTTCAACTTTCCAGTTTTAAGGGATGAAATAACCAGAATACAATGTTTCGATTTGCTGAAACATATGTAGTGTTAGATCAAGTAGGACAGTGTTAGAAAAGAAATTACCAACTAATAACTACTTTTGTAATAGTGTGCCAGAGTTGTACAGAGACCTTAATCTAGTGAAACGTAAGTTTCAAACAAGGGATTTCACAAATCCTTTATTGTGTATTTTAATCATCACTTATTGATATAGGGCTGACACAATGAATATGAGTTCTTTGAGTGAAATAGTATCACAGTAATATAGAGGTTTAGGCCTACCTGGCCATCTTGCTGTGCAGTTGCAGAATACCATCTGGTAAACCTATTGGATGGTAGACAGCCTGAAAATTTCATCTGGTGATGACCCTTACCTAGTAGTGGGGCAAGGGGAATTTAAGAAAGTGAGAGGAAACTCAACTGACTGGTCAGATAACCTCAAGTTATGTCCCTGCATGGACACCTTTGGACTGTATTTCCTCTAGTCTGAATCCCCTTATTAAACAGCCATAGAGTAAAATGTTTTGGAACAGTGGATGGAAAAATCACTTAACTGAATCCAACCTTTAACTACATTTTTTGTTATATTTATTTAGCCATTTTTCTATCAGAACATTTACACATTTATAGCAAAATATTATTTGCAGCTGTGGGGATGACAGTAGAAACTAGTTCAATCTCACCACATAGGAATGCTTTTATGCATTCTTTTGGAGGTTGTACTCTCTTGCATCCAAAATCCAGCATTACATTTCTTGCTTTAGGTTTATACATGAAATTTTTGTGCTATAGTGGGGAAACCTGTACTTTGTACTTGATGCTGGGTATTGTTCAAGGTTATTTGTTATGTGTTTCGTCTAAAACATATGCATTCTAGTGTCTTATTTATGAGCATAACTATGGACCTATTAATCAGCTCAAGACAAGACGTATTAATTAAGAGTGCCTTCAATTACTCTTCTATTTGTTCAGTGATGCTGATATCGGTCTCCTTTTTCCTTCTCCCTTTTCCATTTTACTGCAAACATTACAGTGCAATGTGTTCTTCTGCTTAGGAAAGATTTGAGAAAGGTTTCTATAATTTTCCTAAACAGAAGAACATCAGAGCAGCCTCTTTCTTTCTCCTGACAACTTCCTTGACTACTTGGTGATCAGACTGGTCAGAAAATGAGCAGGTTGGGCTTCTGTAACAAAATTAATTCCTATTAATAGCACTTGTATCACCTCATTTATTTTACATTCACATAATAAAACAGGTTGGGGGTACAGACTCTATAGACAGTTCTAAATTGATACATTTAGTTAATACATTTCTTATCGTTGCCCTGGCTGAGCAGAATCCCCAAGTTTCATTAAAGGAGAACTAAACCCCCAAAGCGCAAAAATCCTTCCCCCCTCTCCTGTGTTTCCCCCCGGCCTACCTGTCCCCCTGGGCAAATGCCCCCAAGTTATTACTTAACCCTCGCCGCAGGCCCTCTCCAGCGGAGCAGTCTTCTTCCTGGATTCACTGGAATTTGGCACTGAAAGTCACAAAGTTTTCCTATTTCTTTTTTTGTCAAAGTGGCATTCATGCGCACTATGGTAAAGGAGTCAATTAACCTGCCTATGTGTTTTTGGAGTATAAGAGGATACCAGATTTCAAGCTAGGGCAAAGCATAGTAGGGGGGCATTTATGACCAAGGCAGTGTTCAAAATGCAAACAAAACAGGTGTAATTTCCCTGTTTCAGAATGGCTGAAGGTCCTGGCTCAGTTTAAAAGCTTTGTATTAACGTGGGGTGGAGGCACATAGGGCTCCTCCCTCCCACCCTCTACAGCAGGCCTGGGCCAAACCACCCGGGTGCCCAAGGCAAGCTGGCCGGCAACCGCATGCGTGCATCTGATGGAGAGAGCAGGGGAGGGGAGTGGAATGTGATGGAGGGGTGGGGAGGAGAACAATATGGAGGGGAGGATGAGGTGACAGGAGGGAGGGGAGTAAGGGGTGGAACTTGGATAGGGGTTGGCAGGACAATTTTAGAGGTAGCTGCCCAGTGCCCCTCTATTATTGCGCCCTAGGCAGCTGCTATTCCCTAGTTCCGGCCCTGCTCTATAGCTCACCTAACTTGCAGCAGAGGCAGTTTTATGTGTGCTTTACAAATACCTTGCAGATAGAATCCTGGCTGCCATCAGCCCTGCAAGGCACCAATGCTAACTATCTATGTTCTTTATACACAATCAGATTTATGTATCTTCTAATGCTTGGTAAATGCGATTGGTTTCCTGATGGTTGTGATCAGAGGATAAACTTCCTTCTTATAAGAATGGGTATTATTTAATGCAGTTTTTTTATTTATAATTATTTATAATTAAGTATCTTCCTCATCTTATTTCTGCCAAAAAGAGGGATTTGTTAGTACATGCATGAAAAGTGTTATTCTTCTAATGTCAAAGTAGTTTGAATAATGTGAATATTTTACAGTTAATCTGTCATATAGTTGCAGAATGCTTGGAAGCAAGTCAGTATAATGATATGAAATGATAAGGCACTGGGGGAGGGCGGCTTCCCCACTCTATCGTGTCTAATTAAATATACAGTGTATACTGGTATTTACCAAAAGACACGCAGAGTCTGTTTAAGATCTCACAGTTAGGAAATGAATTAAAGTTTGTGGAAAAATTCCTTGATAACATCCAGATCCTTGCCCTTTTCAACTTGATTGGTCAGAGCTAGCAGAGAAAGACAGTTTAAAATAGTTTGGTGAAATAACATTAATCATATTCTTGACAACAGAAAAGACATCAGGTCTTTACACCCTGGGACAAGAGCCAAAATTCGGGTGAATAATATTGCTTATAGCATTTCCCACATTTAGAGAAGCCTGGAAAGTATTAAGTATGTCAGGGTATAGATCTCTGTCTGGTTATTAGACATGAAATTGTGTCATATGTGTTATCTTCACACAAAAAGCCAAATTAAAGATGGAATGTAGTAATAAAATCATTTGTGCAGCTGTTTATATTCAACTTATGATAAATATAGTTTAGCCCTCTAGTTGGGTACTCAATACCTGCTAATGTAAACCCTTCATCAACCTACTTAAACATCTTTTCTAGTGGTGCCTCTTAGGGGCAAATTTACTATTATTCCCCAAAATTCCTTCGATATTACTCGAAATTCGATAAGCATCGGATACCGATCGTTTGATTTCACGAAAAAATCGTTCAATTTCCTTCGAGCATCCGAAAAATTCGTACAATTCGAACGATCGAACGCTTTGATTGTACGAATGGTATTCGAGCAGGATTTCCCATAGGCTTCTATTACAATTCGGTAGGTTCAATCTGGCGAATTAGGCAGTCGAACAATTTTAACATTTTGATTCCTTCGATCATCGAATGATCGAATATCCGATCATTCGATCTATTCGATCTATTTGATAATTTGGTATTTGATGATCGAAGAGGCCAAATAGAATATACAAAAAATTTGTATCATCATTTCATTGCATTTGTGTCCCTTACTTGCTGATACAGCCTTTTCATATGTAAGTCCAAACAGAAATATGGCTGCATACAAATTACATTACAAATTATTTAGACTTGATAGTATACATGCAAAAATGCTTCACTACTCTAGTAAAGTAGCCTGAAAAAAGAGGGCTGGGAATCACTTCCAAACTCATTTATATTTGACTGGATTCAGACCAATCTGTCTCTTTACTCCCGTCTCCTGTGCCAACTGCCTACCTGCTTCCCAAGACCCAATGGCTAATACATTGTTACTGTAAAATCACTTTTAACAATACATCCTCTTATTGATCATATCAAAAGTAGTTTCTCCATAGTGATGTGTGCATCTTTCTGCATATATATCATCTTTCAATATCCTCAACTCCTAAGTATTACTCTTCATGTAACAAATATAATCTGTTTTACATATGAGTGTACTTCCTAGAGGCTACCTATGACTGACAGGTTAAGGTTACTAGATCACTTGACAAATCAGGGACAATTCTAATAACAGCAAGTTTCTAGGCTACACTGATTTACAATTAAACGCAATACCACAACCTTTCTAGCTTTGTTTTGTAGATGGTTCCCCAATTTTTCACATATTCTGGTAACCTAAACACATTCTACAACAATGTAATCTATTCTATTTCTGTCATTTTTGCTGGGAGATTGTGACTAGATAGCAAATAGATAGCAACGTAGCAGATGAGATTCAATGTTGATAAAAGTAAAGAGCAATTCAAAATTATGTAGGTTACTTATACCATTCATAAGACTAAAGGTGGCCATACACGGAGAGATCCGCTCGTTTGGTGATGTCACCAAATGAGCGGATCTCTCTCCGATATGCCCACCTTGAGGTGGGTGATATTGGGCTGATCTGATTGTGGGCCCTAGGGCCCAACGATCGAATAACAATGCAGGGGATACGGGTGGTCGGATCACGGGACCGCATCAACGAACAGATGCAGTCGCGGTCCGACGGGATTTTTAATCCTGCCCGATCAACATCTGGCCGACTTTTGGCCAGATATCGATCAGGGAAGCCCGTTGGAGGGCCCCACTCACCGGCAGATAAGCTGCCAGCAGCTTTTATCGGCCCGTGTATGGCCACCTTTAGTAAGGAAAATCACTGATGGAGAAGTACATGTGTAAAGCTGTAGGAAGCAATGGCAAACAGTAGCAGCAACAAGGGATATTGAGATATTATACTGTCTTAAATGTATAGATACATAGGAGGACAGGTTATTGTTAAGGCCCACTAGAAATATGCAGTACAGTTCTTGCTTCCAGTATTCAAAAGAAACATTACTGAAAAAGGTTTGGCTCTAAAAAAACAAAAGATGATGATGATGTTAATGATGATGACAACAATGATGAAAGGGTATGAAAGATATTTACTATGATGAAAAGCTAGTCAGGTTGTTTGCACTGCAGCAGGTGTTTACATACATTATTATGTATTGAATATATCTATATAGGGTCTATATAATACATTCTCTGGTGTGATATGCAAACAAGGTTTTTTAAAACTAGGCAGATTTATTAAGGTTTGAGTTTCCATGAAAATTCAAGTATTCGCTTATTTTTTGATCAAAACTCATATTTTCAGATTGAAAAAAACAGCACTCAACTGAATTTTTTAAAAAAAAAAACTTGAATAGTCAAGATTTATTTTACCTTGACCCTGGAAATAGCTGGAATCTGAAAATGCATCACCTAAAACCTGTCGAGGTTCTGTAGAAGTCAATGGCAGAGGTCCCTGGAACAATTTAAAGAGTTTAACAGCCTACTTGATGTTCAAGTTTTTTTTGGAGGGTTTGCCCAAAATTTGAATGACTTGAGCTATTTGAGTTTTTTTGTTGTTGAAATCTCGATCAGTTTGAGTTTTCAGGATGCAGGATTGGAACTGGCAGAATTGTGTTTTTGCCATTCAAGTTTTTTCTTAAGTAAGATACCATAATGTGGGTTTAATTAACCCCCCACTAATAAAAACCCCTACTCTATATAACTCCCGTTGCAGAGTCAGCACAGCAGAGCTCACGGGCACCATATTCGACTCTATGGTCTTCTTCGGGAAGTGAGTGCCGTATTGGCACATACACAGTTGGATCAGTCTTCTGAATCACGACAGCTGTGCCTGCGCCGAAAGTGACAGAAATTGCCATAGGGAAGAAGGCCAGAAGAATACCAAAAAGCCAGAAGATTTCGCCCGTGAGCTTTGCTGCACTGACTTTGCAAGGAGCGGTAATTAAAAAAAGGGGGGACTATGTAGGGAATGGGTTTTTATTAGTGGGGGGGTTGAAGTCGCTTTTAAGTAAGATACCATTCAAGTTTCAAGGTCATTTGAGTTCATTCAAGGTAAAAAAAAACTCTAACACTCTGAACCTTTGATAAATCAGCCCCTAAATTCTGGAATTTTATCCCTGAAACAACTATGTTATAGAGACATGTTAAAAATGTTTTTAGTTATTTCAAATGCATTCTGTCATGATTCTGTCATGATTGTCGTTTTTATTTGTAAATTATACTGTTTACACTACAAATAATTCACTCTACAATATAAAATTTCATTCCTGAACCAAGTGTATTTTTTTAATTGTAATATTGGTGTGTAGGCAGCCATCTCAGGTCATTTTGCCTGGTCATGTGGTTTCAGAAAGAGCCAGCACTTTAGGATGGAACTGGATGGAACTGCTTGGACATAAAGATCAATAGAGATTGATGATGTGAACATAAAGAATCATTAATCTCTGCAAATGGCAAATTGCTATCAAGACATTAAAATTGGATTTGTTTGTTATTATAAATAATTTTTTTTTTCAAATTTGAGGTGCATAATGTTGGTACATGGCTTTCCATGTGGTATGCAAAGTTCTACAGTGCTGTTGCAAAGAATGGATTTGGCTTTCTTGTCAGCTTCTGTGTCTACTGGACATGTTGTTTTGCCAAAATCATAGGCTGAGGGTTGAGCTCTCTGATACAGGAATGGTGCTAATAGTAGGGAGGGTTGTCACCATGCTGGTATTTTACCTCCCTGGATAGTAAAAATAAAGATTGATGCTAATGCTATTAATAGGGAAGAAACACAAACATATCAGGATGGGATTGACGGGATGAGATGGCGGATTTTTTGATTCATACTGTTTGCATATTAACTTAACTTATAATTCCCCTCAAAGTACTGTACATTTAAAAAGTAAAAGTAGTAACCTCTGCTGTATGCTGGCAAATGCACGAAGTTTGTCAGGTAAAATGGGAGACCTAGAATTAATTGCATGCTCTAACAATTATGATATAATTGGTATCACTGAGACTTGGTGGGATGAAACATGTGACTGGGCTGTGAATTTAAATGGTTACACCCTTTTTAGGAGGGACAGAGGGATTAGAAAGGGGGGGAGTGTGTTTGTATAAAAAGCCTGAATTGAAGCCATGCACTAAAGAAATAACCATTATGTGCACTGGTGAGGGTTTGGAACCCCTCTGGGTAGAGATTTCAACTGGGCATAAGGTTACAAAGAAAATTTTCATTGGTGTAT
>CM044431.1:146164290-146175322 GCA_024363595.1 Xenopus borealis
GCAAAAATAATATAAATGCAAGTTATACACTAAATGGCAGTGTGTTGAGAGTTTCCTTAATTGAGAAGGATATTGGGATTTTTATAGACAACAAGTTGTCTAATTCTGGGCAGTGTCATTCTGTAACTACTAAAGCAAATAGGGTTCTGTCCTGCATAAAAAAGGGCTTAAACCCAAAGATTAAAAACATAATTATAACTTTTTATAGATCCCTAGTAAGACCTCATCTGGAATATGCAGTGCAGTTTTGGACTCCAGTCCTTAGGAGGGATGTAAATGAGCTTGAGAGAGTGCAGAGAAGTGCAACTAAACTGGTTAGAGGAATGGAAGACTTAAATTATGAGGGGAGACTGTCGAGGTTGGGGTTGTTTTCTCTGGAAAAAAGACGCTTGCGAGGGGACATGATTACACTTTACAAATACATTAGAGGACATTAAAGACAAATATCAGGGGACCTTTTTACCCATAAAGAGGATCACCGCACCAGAGGCCACCCCTT
Organism: Xenopus borealis; assembly: GCA_024363595.1. Lineage (NCBI taxonomy): Eukaryota > Metazoa > Chordata > Amphibia > Anura > Pipidae > Xenopus > Xenopus borealis. The sequence continues at coordinate 146,164,790 of CM044431.1, forward strand.
CAGACTAGAAGAAAAGGACTTTAATTTGAAGCAGCATAGGTAGTTCTTCACAGTGAGGACAGTGCGGTTGTGGAATGCACTGCTGGGTGATGTTGTGATGGCTGATTCTGTTGATGATTATAAAAGGGGTTTGGATGATTTTTTGGACAGACATAATATCAAAGGCTATTTTGATACTAAACTCTACATTTAGTATAGCTATGGGCATATATGGTTTGTGTGAAATAGTGTAGGTGTGTGTGTGTGTGCTGGATTTTAATTTGGAGGGGTTGAACTTGATGGACTTTGTCTTTTTTCAACCCAATTTAACTATGTAAATATGTAACCCTGTTTCTTTCTTTCAACACTTAAAGGTACACTTTAAGTAATTTATATGCTGCTACTTTACTGTCTATGCAAATACATGGTGAAACTTTACTTGCCATGGTTATCTTGCCTCAATGAACTTTGTATAAACACTATATTTCATGTATATTTTATATTGCATATCCAGTGTTTAAGCAAGCTGAAGGGGAGTTGGTATCCACTGTATACTTTACATGACAGCCATAATATTATTTTGCACTGTGCAGCAGGATGTGAATAATGAAAATAATAAAGGCTTGCATTATGCACTTCTTTACTGAGCCAATGCAATCTAATAATACTTTGATTAATTTATGCTTGGAAACATTTACTGTGGAGTTAAAAAAAAAGGCCAGTATGCACTAAATGTCTGCTCAGGTGCTCCATTAAAAAAATAGCAACGTTTTACACATGACATATTAAACTAATTGTGCAATTATAAAATACAACAGATTTTTTGTCAAAAAATCTAATTTTTACCATCTGAAGAAAGATCAAATTTTCAAGGTCATATATTTATTATTGTACAGAACAGAGCAGCAAAATGTGACTCCAGAGCTGCGCTCATACATATTTTATTTCACAGTTCAGTAAGGCTGCCAGAACATAAAAGTCACTTTCTCACTTTTGTCCTGTGGCAAGAGAAGTAGAATAGTGAAAATTATTTAAAACAGGGCAAGTAAAAATGATTTGGACGCACATTGCACAAGCTTAGCTCTGTCTGCACAAACTCAATCCATTCATTGTCTATTATTCATGTGTGTTATCATAGTTGAAAAAACTAAATCCATAACACTTTTGGGGTGTATTAACAAATATAACACATGGGTCAAATTTACTATTATTCCCCAAAAATAATTTGTTTCTATTCGATATACGATTAGCATTCGATTTTCGAATGTTAATCGAATAGTTCTAGGCTACCTTTTATACGATATTCAATCATTCGACGATCGAATAAAAACCTATTCGAATAAATCATTCGACTGAACGAAGAAATCATTTGATCATTGGAATGATTCGTACGATCGAACACTTCGATCGTACGAATCCTATTCGATCAGGACTTAGTCTCAGAAGCCTATGGGAGTGCTCCCATAGGCTTCTATTGCAATTCGGTAGGTTCAATCTGGCGAAGTAGGCAATCGAAGAAACTTAAAAAATAAAATCCTTTGCTGATCGAATGATTGAATATTCGTCCATTTGACTCTATTCAATGTATTCGATCATTCGATCATACCCTATTCGATGATCGAATATGCCAAAATTTACATATTCGACCAAAAGAAGTAATCCTACGTTTGAACTTCAATCGTACTTCGAATCCTTCACGTGAATTTAGTATATCTGCCCCAATGATTTAATTATTTTGCTTCAAAATTAATCAGTCTGAATTGAGCTAATTCTGACTGAACAGCTAGGAATATAGATCAGCACTGAGTTTGAAGTTTATCAAATCAACTGGAAAAAGGTTCCTATCAAATTTGCATATCAAAATGATTTTAAAAATGTCCTAAAGAGATTTCCACACTGCAAACAGTGTAATAAACACAATATAAAGTAGTCATTTATATACTTAGGGGCAGATTTATCAAGGGTTTTTAACCCTCGAATTCAACCATCGAATTTTTGCCAAATTTAAATCCTTCAAATTCGAAATCGAAGGATTTTACCGCAATTCGAATATTTGAGCGATGGAATAGAAAAAATTTGATCGAACGATTAAATTATTATAATCGAACGTTTAACCATTCGATCGAATTTCTTTTATTCGATCTAAAAAACTATTGGAGCTTCTCATAGGGTTTAATAGCAATAGGTTTAAACTGGCAACTAGGCAGTCGAATAAAAATTTACAGGGTAAGTAATTCAACTGACGAATATTCGAATTATTTGATTCGATCAAATTTTCAAAATTCGATGGTCGAAGTGGCCTTCAAAAATAATCGAATTTTTTTTTTTTTTTTTTAAATTCGATCGAATTTCAAATCATTCATGTGAATTTGATAAATCTGCCCCTTAGTTTTTTTTAGCACAGGACACATAAGTCCTAGGGGTTTCTTCTACACACATACTTTAAAGGAGTGGAGGTAGAATGGTACTTTAGTGCTTATAATGCATATGGTTATTGAAGCTAACTGTGTAAGTAGTAAGGAAAACTATACCCAAAACAATGTGGGTCTCTATAAAAATATATTGCATAAATAGCTCATATGTAATACCCTGCTTTATGTAAATAAATAATTTTCATAATAATATACTTTTTTAATAGTATGTGCCATTTGGTAATCTTCAATAGATGTTTAGTTTTTAAAAACTAAGAGCTGCCCCAGGGATCCTATGATTCACGGTGCACACAAACATAAAAAACAAACCATACATGTTAGGTCACATGAATAAAGGTATTGTTTCTACTCCCACACTTCTTCCTGTTACAGTTAGAGCTGCATTATTTCTGGTCAGGTGATCTCTGAGGCAGCACACAGACCATCACAAAATGGTGGTTAAAGATAAGACATGTAAAGAGCAATATTTACAGATATCTATATTGCAGTTGGGTAAGACTCTTTAAGCAAATAAAAGGGAGGCGACAGGGGTGACAAAAGACAGCAGGCCTATGTACAGTAAATCCGGGCCCTGTCAACATGACCAGGGGCAGCTGGGAAATTGACAACATTTCTAGCCCCATGTCAGATTTCAAAATTGAATATAAAAAATTATGTTTGCTCTTTTGAGAAATGGATTTCAGTGCAGAAGTCTGCTGGAGCAGCACTATTAACTGATGCATTTTGAAAAAAAAACATTTTTCCATGACAGTATCCCTTTAATATGCTTCTTAACATGTTAAAAATGTGTTGCTTAAGTATTCATTTTGGAGGTAAAGTTTTCCTTTAACAGAGTTTGGCTTGTGGGTATATGAACAATACATTTATCGTATCCTATGAGAAAACTGTACAAATTATAATAGCATACATTTGAAAGTTCCTTGTTAATTTGTATGTGTGTAAATAAAATCTAATGCTTATTTATAAATGTAAAACTGTTTGGTGATTAATTAAAAATGCTTCTGTACTGTATAGTGCATTTGAATATGTCTTATTTGAAGAGTTTGAGGGTTTGAAATATATTTAGCAAGTCCTGTAAAATTTACTGGGCACTAGAATTTTCCTTTGAGTGTTTGTATAGATTATGTAAACTGCCGGAAATACATACAAATACCATTAATGTACTATAAGTGCATAAAGAGCAGTATTTTCCTGTGGCACTGGAAATCTAAAAAAAAAAAGTAGATGGGTGGTCTTTAATGGGAATGTATGCATTTTGCCAAGTATAATATATTCATTCCGTGACTTTTACCTTGGTTAAAGGAAAAAAACAGACGTAAATTCAAAGATTTTTGTTCCCTTTTTCTAAGAGATAAATACCTATAAACATGTGGTATCAGCTGAAAATAAGGAGTAAATGTACCTCACACACCAGCTGTAAATGTAATGGACTGTGAGTGAAATACCAGACATAGCTTTCTAAATGTGCAATTAAAGTGATACTGACATTTAAAAAAGCTACTTTTGAAAATATAGTTTTCCCTATGCTTTTACTTTACTTATTTGATCCCCCATGTTCCTCTGTGAGGAGGCTGCCATATTTGAGCAGCAGTAATCTGTTAGCATTAGAACCTCTTAGAATTTAGGTTGAGAAGGTACAGTCAGGTTTAAGAACAATTACTAACAATAGAAGACGTCAGTAAAAAAAATGACCTATAGGGAAGTTTTAATGTACGCAAGCTTATAGGGTTTAGTAAATGTTTAAATTATTTTTAGTAGCCTTAAAGTATTGAGACTGGAATTACAGAAAGACTTCTTATGTAAAAAAACACCAGGTTCCAGGCATTCTGGACCTTAATGTCTAAATTTATGTGGTAGCACAGTATGATGTAGACAATGCTATTTTGAGACAATTTGCAGTTGGCCAGTTGGTATTCATTTTGTATCTTCTATTTGTTTAGCTTTTAATAAACAGCTTATCTTGCTTGGAATTTGAAAATAAAAAATAAGTACTAAATTAAAAAAAAAATGATAGCCCATAGCAATATATATTTTTTTAAGGTAGAAGTAATTAAAAAAGACATAAAAATGAAGACCAATTGAAAAGAAGCTAAGAATAAAAATTGCTATAACTTGGAAAAGTTCACAAACAGGTTCTGTATTGGCTCATAGGATTGCTAACTGAGTTTTAAGTAGCAACAGTAGCTAGAAAGGTGGAGACAGTACAGTAAGATTTAATAACCTAAAAACTATATATACAAAATGTGAATGAACTGGGCTGGCTATAGACCAAATATATAATTATTTAGAAGATGAATGGCTGCAACATCTTAGACTTTGTTCATAAGGAAAATCAGTCTGCTGACTGTCCATGCATGTACAGACTATTCAGAACACCATTTAGGAATATTATCTTGTATTATATTATCAATGGTAAGGTGGGCATACAAGATATGATCCGCTCATTTGGCGAGGTTGCCAAACGACCGTATCGTAACCCAATATGCCCACCAAAGGCAGGGCAATATTGGGTTGATCCAATCGTTCAGCCTTAGGGACAACAGATTGGATTATAACAAAGAAATTGGACTCCTACCGGTCGTAGGACCACATCAATTAGCCAACGAGGTCCTCAATTGAAGGAAAAATCAACCTACCTGATCGATATCTGGTTTATTTATGGCCTGATAACAATCTGGGAGACTTTAAATGAACCAAACCACTGAATATGAACTCACTGCTCCATGAAAATATAGATATGGAAAATGGATGGGGGTTTTGATATTTTCTTACCTAATCCTCTTACCTAATTGGTCCTAGTTTATCATATTCAAACACATGTAATTGGAACTCTTCCAACTTTTGCTTTGCAGGGGAAACTGAGCTCTGGAATAACCTTACAAAACATCCATCAACCTCAGGGGGCCACCATCCAACCTGGCAACATGAAATACTGCTTTTTGTAATGTATTTATAGGAACACAAGTGATACTACCTTGTATAAAATATGCTGACCATTCTCAATGTAGGTTAATGAATTGAATGATAAATGGGACCTGCTATGTAGAATGCTTGGGACTTGGGGTTTTCAAGATAATAGATCTTTCTGTAATATGGATCTTCATACCTTAAGTCGACTAGAAATCATTTAAAGGACTGTAGTCTATAGTTAAATTACAGTGAAGAGGCCTTTTTGGAGGATTTCAAGTTTTTTGTAAACATAAATTTAAACTCTTCTACAAACAACACCTGAACCTTATTACTAAAAGGGTTGTGCTTTTGATCCCCAACCAGAAGCTGTGGGACACCCAGCTAGTAACAGGCCAGCATGCAATGAATCACACATAAACATTTGGTTTTGATTAGGAAGCCTGGTCTCCAGAAAAGCAATAAAATCAAAGGAAGTGATAAGGCCAGTCAGTAGCAGCATAGCATTACAACTAGATGCATATTCCTAAGCAACCTTTTTACTTACTGACCTTTTCACTTGCTTTATTTATGTGGCTGATTGTTTAGCACTGCTGACTTGTAGTGCTATGGTCCAGATTCAGTCACTATGAATGCTTTAATTGCAAGGAGCTTGCATGTTATCCCTATCCCTGCTTGGGCTATTTCCAAGTACTCCTGTTTCCTCCCACACTCCAAAACATAAAGGCAGGTTAATTGCCTCCCCATGAAATTGACCCTAGTATGTGTTGTGCATGAATGTAATTATCCTTTCTGTCTATGATACGTAATGCTTCTTATCGCCTTCTGTAAAGTCAGCTTGGTGTTATGGCCTTTTAACAGAAGTATGGCACAATTTCCTCGAAAGGACAGAAAATAACAAAAAGCTTTCATACCATTATGTTATCCCGTAGCTTGACAAAAAGAAAAACAAAAAGGAAGGCATAGCATATTCATTTCTGTATACTTGGCAAATAAAGCCAAACATAGTTGAGCCTTTAAGGCAGACATTTGCAGCACCCTTTGCTCTTCCTTCAGATTAAGTTAATTGTACGGTATTAATGTTTTTCTAATCACATCAAATAGTAAAAAAATTACCTCTAGGCATCTTATTGAGTATTAATTAGGTCTTAGGTCTTGTGGTATTGATATTTAAAACAACCTTCAAACCAAAATATAATAACTTCTTACAGGCTGCACAAAAATAAAGTATTTGAAGCAGAAAAATGTTGTTTTTTCTTAGTAGCTGAATAAAAAAAATTTGCGGAAACTCCTACTTTACTGATGAGATTAAAAACCCAGAGTACATTCTTTTATCTTTTTTTTTTATCTCTTTTTCCATTGCAAAAGCTTTTGTTGCCTACACAGCTAGAAAACTAAATTGGGATTAGCCAGGGATATTGTTCTTGCAATAATAGCATCTTTATTGCTTCGCACTCTGAAAACATCCTTAAAACAATGAATTCATTAGAGGTGTGTGAGCTGGTAATTGCCTACATCTAAAAAGCTGGTCGTGCAAAAAAAAATAAAGTAATTTGATTTAGTCATCCAAAGGAAAGATGGGTAATAGTGGCCTCTTTTGTTAAAAACAATATATGCAGACATAGAATATTGCAATACTCTTCTGTTTTCTGACTCTAGATGCAATAATTTTGTATTTATGTATATATGTACTGTATCATCATCAACAAAGGTATTGCTTTATTATCACAAAGAAGCAGATCATTCATAAGTAAGGTTGCCACCTGGCCGTTTTTTTACCGGCCTGACCGATATTTTTGATGGCTGATCCCAATGTTATTAATATATAGGAAGGTCGGTATTTTTTTAAAGAAAAGGTGGCAACCCTAATCATAACTGAAGAATTATGTCTCATCCCCCGTGTGCACATATGTGTGAATCAAATGCATGGGGGAAGGGTGTAATAATAAAATAATGATAAAAAAAGGTATGGATTCCTTATCCAGAAAGCTCCAAAGGCCATTTAAAGCAAATCATTTTTTTTTGTGATCTGCGCTGGGTTTCATCTGATAATCCAAAAAATGTGGGGATTTCAGGTGATAATCTGATCTGAAAAAATGAAGCGATTCAGCTGTCAAATTAGAAAAATTTGTATGATTCCAGTTTTTTTCCAACCCAACTAATATCAATAAAAATAAATTATCAATAAATTATGGAAATCAAAATATGAATATAAAATTATGGATGGGACTTTGCTCAAGCTTGATTTAATAAAAATATGAGATAAATTTGCGTTTTAGTAAATAACCCCCTTTGAGTGTGTGATTTGTTTTGGGCAGTGCGGGGGGGGGGGCGGGGTTGAAATGTGTGGTTAATTAAGAAATTTCACATCCTTTTTTTCCAGTTCAAAAGTACCAATTATTCATCAAACCCAGGGGTCTGCTAGGCAGGCTTAAACCTGCTGCTATGGAGAACTACAAAGTACCTGATTACTGACCTCAGGAGTCAACATTCCAGAGATTCAAGTCCCAAGGAGTTTTCTTCACAGAATCACTTCTAATCACAAACACTAGAGCAGATACCATTAACCTGCCTCTTCTAGTTATCATATGAAATGTTTCTAGATAGATGCTACCAGCCATGTACATGAGCTCACTAATTGGAAACAGAAAGCTTTACTCGAAGAAAGAAAAAGAAAGAAAGAAAAATGAAAAAGGAGCATATTTTGAAAGTTATAGCAGACTATACATTTACAAAATGAAACAGAAATGGAAATAATGATTGCATTTATGTTTCACTTAGTCTTTGGATTATTTATTAAAAAAATCAAAAACAACAGTAAATCATTTTTTATAACAATATCATGCCAAGAATGGAATTTGATTTAAGAAGGAATTGAGTTTATCAACAGAACTGAATAACCTAGCAATGAATAAAAAAGTGGAACATATGTGTTGTATCTTATAGAAGATGATTAAAGGGGCCTTGTCTCCCTTGAAATAATTCCAAATTGTCTTCTACAATGCCAATCAAGCAAAATGAGTGAAATCTTGTTTCCTTAATTATTTTGGAATCCACAAACACAGCAGGCAGGCAGGTGCCATTTTGTGGAAGCTGCCATCTAGACAACTTTTGCATAATCCCTAAATCTAATGTATGTCCCACAAAGGAGCACCTGATGCATGTGCCAAGCATAGGATAATACAAAAGGACCATGAATATCCTGTAAAATATATCCTTATAAATGGTACTTAGTGATGTAATCGATGTCAGTTGTCACATGACTCACTGAATCTTTATTAACATTATTATTAACATTTATTTACATAAACGTGTGTTATAATAAGTAAAGATGAGGAAAAAAGATGAGGAAATTAGAAGTCACCTTGGAGTTCCATGACCTGTATAAAAACACTTGGCCTTCGACTTTGCATTTTATATGGTCATGGTACTCCTTGCATACTGTAAATTTAGTTTAATTAATTTGGGTTTCATGTTAAATTTGAGAAGGACTTATATTATACAACTTTCTATCTACCGGGTGTCCAAAGGCTATAAGCAATTTCTTTTACCTGAAAGCTCCTATAGGCACAAAGAGTGGTGGAATATGCTTAGCTTGCAGTGGACTGTCAGAACATAGGAAAAAAATCCCAGTGGGCCCTAGCCCTCATGGGTCCCACTGCCCAAACCGGCTGCCCATGGCTGGTTTAGATGCTGCTCCCTGACCTCCCCCTGCCTTAATCACGGGAACATGAAGAGACAAGAAAGTTCACTTGCGGCTGAGGCAGGGGACCCATGGGGGGGGTGGCAGGGGCCCCAGACCCCCACCACTCCAACTCTATAAATGTGGGTTATGTGAAGTGGGGATGAGATAAAGGGAATTATGCTGACTAGGGATGTTTTGATCACATGATATTATTGTGCACTCTGGATAAAGCAGAGGACAAATTATCACATAGGACAGCTTATCAAGCAGTGGCATATGGGGTATTTCAATGATTATTGAATGCAATGCATGGATTCATAAAATTCTAATCACATGAAATGCTTAAAAGTCCTCAGCTGTAATAAAACATCGAACAGCACCAAATATTTTAGAAATGTTGCTATTTTTATAATAAAACTGTCAAGGGAAAACAAAGAATACATTATAATGTGGTCTTGCTAATGTAAAAGTCCAAAGGAAAAGACATACTCTAGAGCTGATTCTTCTTTTCCCAAGCAGAGTGATAATACATTGGATCAAGATCAAACAATGTCTGGCTTTTTTCAATACAACTTTGTCTTGCTTAATTCCTACAGGGCTGCAGCTTGTGCCTCAGTTGTATGTCATAGTCCGAGCCCAGATGATAACTAGAAAAGAACTGTCTTTCCCATGCTAGTTAGTTTTGGCAAGAGCTGCTCTGTAACTTGACTTGGGCGTGTCACTTTGGAAACACAGAAAATAAAATGTAATGAAATTAGAATTGACCAAACTTTATGTTTAACAGTATATTCAAATGAACAAGACAAATGCTGTATTTTATTATGCAGAGCTTATTATACCTGCTCAGAGGTGCAGCAGCCCTATATTAGTAACAATCCAGGCCTTTAAAATTGTGCACCATCTTCTGATTCTTGTTAGGCTTTTGAGGGTCTGCTGTTTAAATTCTAAACTTAGGCATTGTCAGAAATAATAAAAGCATTAGTAGAAAATAAGTTCACATCTGTCAAAGAGGCTGATACAGGGTTGATTATTTATCATTTCTGATACACAATGTATTTGTTTCTATTCTAACATGTAATGTGAAACTGTATTACTAATCAGACTTGTATTGTGAATTCTATATAACATCTTCTGTATATAGTGGGTCGGACCGTTAGCTCAGGTAACTGACAGCAGAAAAGAAGATGGGGAGATACTAGGGACATCCTTAGAGGCAAACATTTTCACGACTAAAGGGCTGGGGTTGTCTAGGGCTGGTACAGACCCCAGAACATAACAGGGTTGATTTATGACCCCAGGGGGCCACAGTTCAAGAGCACTAAGGGGCTCAAAAGCATAATGAAAAAAACTTCAAAAATGGTTTTAAAGTAACAAAAATATTTGAAACAATATAGAAAAAGCAAGATGATTACTTGGAAAAAGCCCTCAATCTCTGTAAATCAGGGGTCCCCAACCTTTTTTGTTCGTTGACACATTTAAATTTAAAAAAGAGTTGGAGAGCAACACAAGCATGAAAAAGGCCATGGGGAT
>CM044431.1:146191636-146210985 GCA_024363595.1 Xenopus borealis
CACTGCGTATCTTGTCGGCGCTATACAAATAAATGATGATGATGATGATGATGATGATTAGGTAAGTTAGGCTATTGGCAATTTTGGGTTGCAGCTTTTAACTGCACATAGATTGTACACACTGAGTAATGTGTGTTGTATAATACAAAAGCCCTGAAGTGCAGTTAAGGTTAAGTACCTAACAAATAAGCTTAACAATTAAAAAGGACTGGGTAAAGGTAGCATAAGGAGAATTCTCATTATGTCCCTGTTCTGAACACCGAATAAAAACTATTTTTGAATTCTAATCTTAGGAAACCATTTGCTAACTCTGAAACAGGAATTCTGAAATTTACCAATTATATTTTCTTGTCTTTACACTGTAACAGGTTAGAGCAAATTTGAGCTTTTTAATACCATCATGAGATCTGCTTTCTAATTAATGCAGTGTAAAGTAGAAACATTTAATAGAAATGTTCTAATCAGGATCTTACCATAAGTTCCATTTAATTGTATTGCTCCATACAAAACTGTACCACAGCAGCATTTGTTGGCAAATAGATTCTCCCAAAAGCTTTAAGAAATATAAAACAGTTGTATTTCTGTGGCCAAGAACTTGTTACTCACTGCAAAGTCATGGCATACTATTCTGATTAAAGTCAAACAAATGTTTTACTTTTTTTCATTAATTCAGGTTTTAAGTTAGCTTTGTGGTCATATAATTTCCCATCTTAATTTACCAGACTCCCACTCGTCCCAGCATTACATTGTGCAATGTCTCCAGCTATATTACATGACTCACGTGACACTGTCCACTCATGTTATTTTCCTTTTCTGTAGTGTTTCATGCCTAAGGAGGTAGGATAAATGTAACGATATATGTTTAAAATGTGGGTAACCAAGTGTCTTAATACAAGCATGCCAATGCCCATGCATATTAATGAAAAAACTAATTATATCGGTTTAATTAACAGTGCACTAGACAAGTAAGAGCTGTGGGAGATATGGCTGTTAGACTATTGGAAAGATTGTCTCAATCACTACATTATGTTTGAAATGAAATGTCTGCATTTGAGGCATGAAAATAAAGGGGTGCAGGGCTTTTTATCAAGTTTTTATAAAGTTTTGTGTCTCTGGAATAACTATTTTCTGTTGTAGGAAGACATTTTCCTGCATTTAAGGTAATCATGAAGACAGTAAATAGTATAGAGAAACATGTTTGGGTCCCTAACCATTGGTTACCAATCCCTGCTGCAAAAAAAGGGATGGGGATGATGTTAGTTTGCTAAGGAGATGGAAGACAGAGCACAAAGGAAAGAAGAAAAAGGAGAGGATTAGGATGAGAAGAGAAGAGTAAAAGCTACAGTATATATGGATTGGTTATATGTGAGATGTATCCTTCATGCAGTGATGTAATGCCATTTAGCTAACATAAACATATACTCATCTTACTGTATTTGTTCTGCTTCATTTATCTAGTTAATGTCTCTGTATGTCGTATAAACAGTCTATATTTAGAGGTTTATTTGCAGAGATTTACAGCTCTTTACAGAGCTAATGATTAGGACATAAATAGGCGAAACAGTATATAAATAGTATATAGTAAATAAATACAAATGTACACACATATATACATTAAAGCAGAACAAATGGCTTTACACAGACATGAGGGCTCCACCAATGATTTGAATAGAAATCATGCATTTAATGCTTTAGGCTTTTGTTGCTGTCTGCATGCAAAGGAATAATCTTATATGGAGGATACATGTCTCTCCCAAGTTTATTGGAATGTGTGTTAATATTATAGTAAGTACAAAATTTGCATGTCTAGTAACCCATCATGTAGGATTTCAAACAGCTTACCAGCAGATTTTCGCAACTGTTTAATACCATAGGGTCTAGCTGTTTCAAAATGCAGTTTAGTATTAGTACTAGCAGAACAACAGGGGTGCTGCTACTTCTGCTATCTCACAAGTGCCTAGAAGTGATGTTTAGACCAAGCACAGCCTCATGGATAACTCATGGATAACTAAAGGGCCCCCCCTTGCCCTCAGAATACTTAAAGCAATCCACCATGGGATACCAATTGGGCTGTCAAGCCACTGATTTATTTCCCAGTGCAGCAAAAATCTATTTTAGATAAGGCAGTTCATAGAATAAGCACAAGGATGACAAAAATCTCCTGAAAAAGACTTTCCATAGTGTAACATTGATTGCCGCGGTGATCCAGATGGATCCTGTGAAATTGACTTCCTTTGCATTTACCCATGATTAAGCTAGATCCAGGCTGTGGGTTCTGGCAAATGCCAGAGGGGCTGCTATGAGATGCCATAGAAAGTCATTATTTATTGGGCTGGTGATGGCTGTTTGGGCCTCTATGTGGGCTGAGTGGGCCTCTGTGTATATATGGAAAGTCTTTTTCGTCAGTAGCACAGATTTAACTGTGGACAACAAATTTAATGCCAGCTTATTATACATAGGGCTATTCAGTAAACTGGTGATTTGTTTTGAGTGTGCTCATAGGAACCAAGATGTAGACTGTATATTTACTCTCAATTCCAGATTTTTTTTTCCTGTTTGCTGCAAGTGAAAACAAAAACCTCTAATTAAAGCAGAAACTATGTTCAGTGCAAGCCCTCTTCAAACTCATGTTGAAATGGGGGTATCCTACTCCTTAAAAGTATGCATTTTGTTTTTTACATGAACATGTTTATGTTTTATATTTTATGAAGCATTTACAAAACAATATGCCTGAAAGTGTTTGTGCAGACTAACACCCATTTCAGCAGTTTCAGTCTATGCCCTATCCTGGGGGGATTAAGTTTACGTTGCCAGCTCTATGAATCTCCCACCTCTGATTCACTGATTCTACAGAAAAGACAGACAGTCACCCAAGGCCTGCCAAGCTTTTGGCAATACTGTGCTTACTTCATAATGTAAAGAATTGGGCTGTTTCAGTCTGTTTATAAAGGTGCATGCAAGCAACATTCTATTTTAACACTATTGATTATATCACCACAAAAAAATATTTGCCCCCAGGTTATTGGAAAGTAATGCAGCTTCAGAAAACAACTGGCAAGTTGAAGAATGTCTCCTTGTAGAATAAAAATGAATGTTTTCGCTCAGGATCCACACTGGGGCAGATTCAGTAAAGGGTGAAGTGGCTAACACTAGCGACTTTAGCCAGAAATTCCAGGGACATTGGCAATTCACTAACAGGCGTAGACAACAATTTGCTAGCAAAAGAGACCTTCACTAGCATTCTTTGCACTTTGCCAAACTACTTTTTGCTCTGGCGAACGGTCGTTACTCCGCAAATTCAGTTACTGAAGTAACCTGTCTAACGGAAATGCATTAAAGTTGTAAAAACGCTGGTGACTTGTCCTTTTTTAAAGCAGTATTTAAACTTTTTTGGGTTAATTTTTTCCCCCAGACATTTGAGGGACATGGAACATTTGTTTTAGGGTGGGCTCATGTGTAGGGCATTAGAGGATTTATTTTGTCTTTATTAAGGTTCCTTGTACATTTGTAATAAAAGTGGCCACTTCAAGCATTTGCACCAACATATCTAATAAAGACGACCATACAACTTTAAATTGACTTAAGCGTAAGATCACTAGTGACTTTTTGCTAGGCATAACCAAACACTAGCGAATATTCGCTATGAAATGCTCGCACTAAAGAAGTATCACTAGCGAAAAAAAGTCACCAGCTTTCAGCGCCCAGGACGCAACTTTGCACTTTAGTGAATTAGCTTAAGCCTGCCATAGACGTAAAGATTTTTGAAAGATCCAATGGTTATCATGAGACCATGATTGTCTTAAAACGATCGTTTAAATGTCCAATGTGTCCATCAACTAAAAAGACCATTTCAGGCGATATTTACAGCAAAACTGAAGGATCGCAGCCTGCTTGGCCCTGCAAACATAGGTAGATTGCATGGGGACCGATAAAGATTTTCTAACCTGGTGATCAATCTTCAGACCAATGTCGGACGAAAAATCGTAAGATGTACGATGGTTTGTATCCCGCTAACCACACAATAATTTGACAGATTGGTCGGACTTCCCTAAGATCGGTCTTTCGCGTCTATGGGGAGCTTTAGTGGTAACGAATTTTCTCCTGGCGAAGTGGTGCAAAGTGTGTGAAGCAGTTGCCGACGACAATTCGCTCATTTGTGAATCTGCCCCAGTGTGTCAGTTATAGATAACCAGCATTTTCTGATTAGCACAATCTGTTACATACTTCAGCTCAATTATCTATAGCAGTGGTTCTCAACCCCTTTCACAGGGGTCACTTAAGGGGTTCCAGGAGCAGGTTCATCTCTCTCCCCCCACTAGCCCTGGGGCAAGGTTGTAGCTCTCCGGGTGTTGGTGCTGGGAGTTGTAGTTCAGTAACCTGTGTAGGGAAGCCAGTTGCGCTACAACGTTTTATATCCCTTTAGTAGGGACTGCCATACAGCTCTCCCTGCCCATTTAAAATTTGTAAAATTAACATGGTAATTGGGGTGTGGCAAAAAAATTTTGCCGCACTACGCACAGAAAACAAAACTTAATGCAGCCATGCTGTCTCCTGTACTTTCCTAACAATCCGCTCTGGGCTGGCAACAAAAATATTTTTATTTTTTATGGTTGGGGGTCACCACAACATGAGGAACTGTATTAAAGGGTCGCAGCATTAGGAAGGTTGAGAACCACTGATCTATAGCGTTGTCCCTGCAGTTTAAAGAAAAATGCACACATATAAACACTTCCACTAATGGATAATAATGGACAATAACGGATCAAAATGAAATCTATCTGCATATTGTGGGAGACTTAAGCAAATCCTAGTAGGAATTACCTTTGCAAAATGTATTTGTCCCACCCTCTTCTTTCTTCCAGAAAGCCTAACAAGCAGCCAAAAGAAACCCTAAGGAAATCTAGACACAGCTATATTGTCGTGTGCTGCCTATTGTAATGTTAATTGTGCTTTCACCTTTTTTGCGGTGCCCTTTGAATTTTTGCTGTTTGTGTTCTTAACACTGGACTCTTGAATAATCCACTGTACCAGATGTGGCATCAAAGACTGCACTCATGCTTGGCACTTAATGATGCCAATTACTGGGGGGTCAGTATGTAAGTTCACATGCTGAGCTTTTATCAGTCTCTTTAGACTGTTAAAAAATATAGTGACTCTTTTGATATTTGCAAATAAGGGGTTATACAATGTTCCCTGGAGAACTGGTGCATGGGCTTAATTGAGGGACATTTTCTCATGCTCACATTTGAATATTGTGTTGAAATGCACACTTTGCCTGAACGCCTCTGTCTGTTTTCTTCTCTGAATTGGCATACAACATGGAGGCAGATGTGTGCAAAAAGAGGACGCATTTACAGCTAGTATTCTCTTGAAGGATTTCATGCATGAAGAATGCAGGGCCATGGTTTCCAACAATTGTACAATTAATTCTTCACTTATACAGCTCCAATTAGGGCAAATGCTGCTCAGCTCTGTTAATTAGGGTTAGGTACGCACATTGTGCTTGTTTGTATAAAATATGTGCTCATTAAAAAAAAGCCCAAGTTTGTTTCAGTTTGAAGTGTTTTTTCTCACAGTTGTTTTCATTTAACCCTTGTATAGTATCACTTCTCTGTGTTTACTAGATCTGCACCTGCTGCAGGGTTTGTTTACCACATATCATCCAGCTATTAAAAGCATTACAATATAAATCTGGTTTCATTCAAATATGTCTTTAGATAGCACTGAATGCTTTTGTATGCATTAAATAGTGAGTGTTAATAATGCAGGTAGAATTCTGCAACTTAACATGGATTCACAGGCAAATGTTTCCAGTTTTGTCCATGGATAACAGATATGTTTAAACACAAATACACAGAGTATATGCAATTCAGATTGGGTTTTAGCTTTGGGTGCTCTCAGTTCTAGGCCCAGCACTGTGAGACAGAGAATGCAAATCTGCTCAGTAATTCACTTTCCTCAGCATTTAAGAAAAACAGTATCATAAAATAATCATACAGTGACACACTGAAAGTAATAATCTGATTGGTTGGCTTGGGTTACTGCCCAGATGCAATTTTTCCTGGTGTTTATAAATTAACCCCAGTATGTCAGGAACTACCTGGTTTAGAACCAGGGACCTGCTATGTACTGGCTGCTGCTCATCCTGCCTGAGCCATAGGAGGCAGTGTGGTTTGAGCCTTGTGGATATTGTCGATGACTTTTCCCTCCTGTCTGTATTCTCTGGTCCATGCCCACGATCCAGCTGCAGACAATAAAGCTATTAAGTCTGCCTCCCATTATAACGTACCCTTCTGTGTTGTCCAAACCATCTGAGTTCTTATCCTTAGCCTGAGCTCCTGTTTCTGCCCTGTCCTTGTCTAATGGTTCTGAATCCCTGGTTCTGACCTTGATATTTGGATTTCTGATTGTTTGCAGCCTGCCCTCACTCTCAGCCTCTTTCATGGACTGTGTTTGATTGCTGCCTGCCCAGACCTTTGGCTGTTTTTGGAATTATTATTTGTCAACTTTTACACATCTTCTAAAGCCATTTTGTTATTAAGGCAAGCCTTGCATCATCTCAAACTCTTGTTTGTGCACCAGAATGGGGGAACCAATGTCCATCCCCATGCACTGGCTACACAATTAAATGGTGAAGAGAATGGGGGAATGTGTGGGGAGCAGTGGCATCTAGGAAGTGCTGAATGGAAAGTGAAAGTATTTGTCTGCCCCGCCTCTATTCCACTGGCATAGAGGAGGGGCAGACAATATTTGATTGACAGCTGATATTTGTAAATGAGCTTACAACAGCTATGAATGCTTTAATAAAAAATAGAAATTGGATTTCATGTTTAATTTGAAAAGGACTATTATTATACAGCTTTTTGTGTCTGGATGGCAGGTCCACTTTAAACATTAATTCAAAAGCAGTTTGTTTCACGCCTCTGTCATGTTATCAAGTGGTTCCACAACACATCAGTTCCTTATAAACAGCCATTCTGACACAGTATTATTATTTCTACAGCAGACACCCTATGCACATTTAGTTGGATAATGTACAAGGTACTGTTTTATTATTAAAGAGAAAAAGGAAATCATTTTGAAAAAATTGGATTATTTAGATAATAAGGAGTCTATGAGACTTAAAGTAGTTTAGAGTTTTCTGAATAACGGGTTTCCACATAACGGATCACATTCCTGTAGTACAGTGATCCCCAACCAGTAGCTCGCAAGCAACATGTTGCTCTCCAACCCCTTGGATGTTGCTCCCAGTGACCTCAAAGCAGGTGCTTATTTTTGAATTACTGGCTTAGAGGCAAGTTTTGGTTGTATAAAAAACAGATGTCCTGCCAAACATTCTCTCCTGTAGGCTGCCAGTCCATATAGGGGTTACCAAAAAGCCAATCAGAGCTCTCATTTGACATCCACATGGACTTTTTCATGCTTGTGTTGCCCTCCAATTATTTTTTAAATTTAAATGTGGCTCACGAGCAAAAAAGGTTGGGGACCTCTGCTGTAGTACAATAAACATGCACTCTGTATATTTGTAAGTAATAGATACCAGAATACCACAACAAGGGGTAAAAGCTACTAAGCAAATAGATGACATCCAGGATTAGGAGTTTGTTGTTACAGATAACAAGATATATAAATAGCTATCTCTATAGAAGTAGCTGTTTTTAACCTAAAAAACATACTTTCTAGACTGAACACTGAGAAACTACTGGCAGCAGAGCAGATTTTGGGCACCATGGCTGGCTGAAATCCACCCAAACTCCTGTCAAAAAATTCCATATAGTCACTTATTTTACCAGAAATGACCAAGAAAACATTTTGCTATAAAATTATACCACAAAATAAACTCACCATAAAGGCAGTAAGGATTGATCTAGTTATTTTAAGTTGAATATAAATGACTACTTGTATGCCATGCCATTATTTAAAATCCAGTAAAGCCAGACAAGCTCATACTTTTCCTCAATTAATTCTTACTTAACTTGATCCAGGAAGAAAGAAAAAACAGCTTTGTCCAATCTGCCTCATAAGGGGAAGAAATTACATCCTGTTTCCAAAATGGAAAACAAAGCAGTCCCTAGATCAACACTGTACAATGACTGTTTACACCAACAACCCTGTATTTTCTCACTTGCTAAAAGGCAGTTCATGAAACTATTTTATATGCCAATGTTACTGCTCAGAGAGAATTTCACAGCCTAACAGTTGTCAATGTAAAAAAAAAAAAAAAACTTTAGGTGAAACTTTCTTCTAAGCTCTAGGGATACCCTTGTGGAGTGTGGAAGATCTATAAGTGAATGAGGCATTCATGTATTTTTAGTATAGCCCCTTATATATTTTATTACTTATACATTATGATGATAGGGATGATTTATTACTTTTGGTACAGTGCTAAACACTAAATTAGGACTAGAATTGTGCACAACAAGTATCATTCATAAAGAGCATACCCTTTTCTTTACTTTCTACTTTCTTTCTATACTTCAACGCACCACTTGCTAGAAACTGTGCCAAAATCAAGGGCTCATTTACACATTTCAATAAGGGATGCTGCCTGGGTAGATGTTAACTAGACTAGTTTCTTGTCTAGTGCACTGAGCAGCAATCTACAAGGATCATGCTAGAATATATTAATAGTAGTACTTGGGACTTTTTTTTACTGTGTAGCCTGTTCCCTTCCTGTTAAGGCAGTTATTAGTGGGCACAACCCACAGCATAGCAAATGTGCAAGTAAATGTGTTATTTGTAAACGAGTCATCACAAGCTGATCACAACCTACATGCCTTATTATTTGATGTGAACCTTTGTCTGTTACTAGTAAAATAATTCTCATCTCATTTTTCCATTTTATTCATTAATTTCATATTTTACAACACCTGTGAGATTATGTGCTGACTATGATTTCAGTACATCATTTGGGTTATATGGGATCAGAAATAGGATTTTGATATGGCTAGGGCCAGACAGGGCAGACATCAGCCTGCTGAAATCTGTAGAGTCTAGCAGACACAACACTTCTGTACACAAACACAGAAGAGGATTCTGCTAGTGGTCAGGGGCTGAAATCAGCCTGTGGATTTCAGCAGGCTGATTTCTGCCCCATCTGAGCCTAGCCTAAATCGTTCTGTACCTTGTGACACATAGCTTGCTCTGGGTTAAAATTAAATAAATGTTTTTTTTTTTCTAGTACTTCTCCATATTTCCTAAACATTGCATTAGAAACTGTGATTTGAAGACTGTCTCTTTAATGAAGTGAAAAATAACAAAGCACCAGCTGGTTAGGAAGACCCTGACATTTGCACATCCAGGCACAGTGGGCAGTTGAAAGGCATTCTTAGATCATTGCATTCTCTTATCTTTTATTTGAAGAGAGTCCAAGGAAGATAAGGAGATACAACAACACAGACTCCAATTGAAAGTCTAAACAGACAGTAAAAAAAGTTTTAAAACGTTGCAAACACACACAGACCCACTATAGCAAAAATGGGATAGTTGTGCTCACCATTACATTTTAAACCATTAGGCAGGGGTGCAATGAGGCTGCAACCACAAAATCCATACAGACAAATACAAGAGGTCCTCTGCACTCAACCCATTATCTGTATATTAAGAACAGGTGGCCAAAGACATTACAATTACAAACTTTGTTAATTTCAATACACAATTTCAGAGCTACATTGTCAGCTCTATGAGTAGAAACAATAGAATTCTACTTGTATCGGACAATTCAGCACTAACAATGACCGATGTTCGGCTGCCTTCAAAGGTGACTGATCAAAATTTTCCAGCTAGCCCAATCGACAAGCTGACCGATATCTATTAAAGGTGCATCTTCGGACACCTTTAGGCCAGGACCATATGAATGAGGAGGAAAGCAGGCCGAGAATCTGCTCTCCTGCTGAACTTCTTCTGCTGCTCTGCCTGCACCCGGAAGCATTGTCTCTGCTTGGATGCAGGCAGACTTGGCGGGTTTTGGCAAAAAAAAGCGACAGTTTGCATTTCACAGACGATATCAGCCCCATCTGCCTGCACCCGAGCAGAGGCAATGCTTCCTAGTGCAGGCACATCAACCAAAAATGTGGCAATTCAACTAGTGTGGAAGGCAAAATGCAAAAATATGGAAAATTGAAATCAATATTACAATACATATAGAAAAACTGATGCCTTTTACTTAGCATTTTGCAAAAAATATCTCAATGTCATTATTAAAATGTGTTAGTTCAGAATAACTCTTTAGCTTCAGAAGCTCTGGGCTAAAAAGGAGAACAATGACACAAGGAACAGAAACTTGAGCGGAACATATTGCAGAACATCCTCCTTGTGAGAGTTTACAATCTAGAATAAAGGAAGTAGGCACACAAATGGAATAGGTTATTAGTTTGGAGAAGTGTTGTTTTGCTAAACAGGTGCCAGAGCCGAATGGTGCCAAATTGGTACTTGAAATCATTGGCTTCTCTGATGTTAATATAATAGTTTATAAAGCTCTGTAGTGCTTTAAGTAATATAAGGAGAAGAAATGCAAGAGACAGAATTTAGTAATTAAGAAAAATGGGCAGAGGGCCCTGCATGTAAATGTTTATGACCTAGAGGAAATGGGGGAATATAAGGTACTTTATTCTGGCAGTACAGTACAATAGACCAAGCAAATGCCAACCCTGGTGGTACAGCATGTTATTTGTTTAATTGAAAAGAAGGTTTAGATGGTCAAGTCAGTATAGAGAACAAAAGCTAAACTTTAAGGTTCAAACTTAAAATGTAGCAAACATTGTTGTAGTAGCTCCATTAAACTTACTCTACTCGAATAATCTATTAATTCAATTTAGTTGATTACTGTGTTGGGATAGGATAAGCTACAATAGGATTATTAGGGCAAGATGGTTTTTGATTATGAATTTTATTGATTATGACCATTTCTTGTGTAAACTGAAAGATACTTTTTAATCCCTCATTGGTAAACATCCATCTAAATTTGTTTTTAACTATAGAAATGATCTCAGGAACCACTCAAACCTAACCATTGTTAGTTTGGTAACCATAAAATCTCTCCACACCCAAACTAGATCTGTCATAGTAGCACTCACCCAGTAGCATTAGTTATACCTTCTGTAAGACAATTTGCCTAGAAAAATATGTTTGCTGGGTCCATTCAGCAATATAATATGCTGTGATTGATTTTGACTTCATCCTCATATTTCCTATAGCATGTTTAATAGCTGTGCTACTGACCTGAAAGTGTTACTGCATTGGATTTGTTTTTGAAAATGTATTTCTGCTTACACACACACACATATATATATTTTAATATATTTTCTACAGTATGCAACAATTTTGCTATTAATATGTGTCCCTTTGAAGTTTTATAACTTCTGCAGGCATAGCACAGCCTGGGGAAATTCATATTGGGTTGTTTTCATTATGTGAAAAACATTATTAGCTGCATCTGCGTGTGCATTTTAAAAGCTGGCTCAGCATGAAATATTGTAAGAGTTGTATTAATCAAGCAGGCACACATCTGTCACAAACACATTGGTAACAGAGGAGTGTTTCACATGGCTTTTCAATTTTCGAATCCTTAAATAACCTTTATGTAGAATATAGGGGACCCTCTATTGTACAATATTATCATGCAGAGGTATTGGACCAACTGCCATCCAGTTGTTGACAATCAGCAGTTGCGAAGTGTTCTCAATATTGATACTGTACAAATGTATATGGATGGAATGACAATAAACTCACTCTTAACCTTACTTGAAACCCAATAGACTGGATTGAACTTTACTCATTGCACTTGTGGACGTAAACGACCCCTAAAAGTTCTTTCTGAATTCAGTCCCATTTTAGAAAGCTATTACATTAATACATACAATGGCAAGACATGACCCCATCCATTCTCCTGGAAGCTAGCTCCTGTGAAATAAACTATCACACTGATGACATCTGGATCGTTTCTCATTCAGCCAGTCGGCTGGAGGTCCTGCAAACAAATGCAATGCATCCAAACAAAACATAACACATTTACAACAGCTATCAGTGTGAGAGATTAACCAAATGGTAAATTGTTTATCTAGGTGCTTTGAAAAAAAAGTCACTGTTTTCATTGACTGGTTACTCTAAAATGACTCTCTTTGACATGCAAAAACAAAATATCTCTGAAGTTAGGTTGTGATCGAGTAAAGAGGTATGTGGTCAGACAACCAGGCACAGAGGGGGAGTTGATTATTTTAAGATTTGTCCATGCATCAGTTGTTAAAATAAATCACACAGTGGGTCGTCTCATCACCTCTCCAGCTAAAGTGCACATTTGACTTTTCTCAAAATGGAAAATGAGCTAGCAGTGTTAGTACAATTAAACAGAGAGAAAGAAATGTAAATACACCACATACGTTTTATTTAAAAGTTACACTAAGATATTATCCTGAATGTGTGGTCACACTGTAATAGTGAAATAACCATCCCAGGAAAAATATATTGTTTCTGTGGAACCATTTCTTATTACAAAATGCACACTAGCCCAAGTATCAAAGTCATATTATTATTTATATCACCAGTCCATGCCTCAGTGATATTAGGAAGAAACCCACTTAGACAGAGGTAGAACATACAAACTCCTAGCAGATAGTGTCCAAGCAGGAATCAAACTCGGGGCTCCAGCCCTGTATTTACATGGTGGCTTAGTGGGTAGCATTTCTGCCTTACATTCATTTCTGGTTGAGGCAGTTCCATTTAAGGAGTGGGTGTAGGTGGGTCCCCACTCCCCACCTGCATTTTGGGGCACAATATTCATGGTCTGAGCAATATATTTTGATGCACTAAATAGTAGAATAATCATCTCCTGTCTTGTCTTGATATATCCACATACAATAGTTGTACACAATACACAGTAGTTCTTGGTGTACAGTACACAATATGTACAATATTTTTGGCATATTTCTAAATGACATTAAAATAATGTTTCTAATATTCTATGCATAATGCTATGCCTTTGTGTATAATGTAAGATACATACAGATATGCAATAAATCCCACTATGTCTGGTGTCCTCTCCAGCTGTATGAGGTGCAAGATAGCTAGCAATGAATAAAAGGATTTAAATTACATTGCCCAATATCCTATCACCGCCTCTAGTGTTGCAGGGATTCCCTCTTAAAGAGACAATGATATGTTCCCCTATGGACACTATAATCATCATGCCAAATTATCTTACAGTACTTCCTTCAGGGTGTTGACATAAAGGAGCTTTCTCTGATGTATATGTTCTTCCCTTTGATACATTCTTCCTTGTGTTTGTATTTTTAAGGTAATAATATAAGGATCTCAATAGCCAAAAGGCTGCATGGCTTTTGGTAATTGGGTGTTTAGATTTGTGGCATGATAATGGCCAGTTGCTGATTTCTGGGCAATCTGACCTGTTTCTGATTACTCTTCACTCTCCTCCTCTCAGAATCTCATTTTCTTTTCTTTCACTTTTCATTCAGGAGTTGGGAGTCTGATTTTTAATGACAACTAGGTCTAATACAGGCTTTGGGGGACTCCTTTTGCCTAGAGGATGTCTTAGAGCTCACTCTTTTAACATCTCCAGCAATTTTGTTTCGATATGCACAGTTAGTGCGGAAGTCAGTTATTTTGTTTGTGCTGGATCCCCCCTGTAAGATAAATTTACCTCACAAGGAAACTTCGGGCAACTTCAGAAAATGAAGCATTGCGAGTGCCATCCTGCTGCTGATTTTCCATTGTAGCCGGCGAGAAAGCAGTTTGGGGAGATTGGCCCCTCCTAAGAAGAGGCGATTAGTCTCCAGGTGATTAAATCTCCCTGAATCTGCTCATGTGCCCCTGCCCTAAAGTTGCCCTTTTTTGTGTTACATAGTTAAGTAGATGCAATTCTTTTGATCAAGGATGGGTTTTAGGGTTTATTTTACAAGGTAGAGGAAAAGTGCAAAATGCAAAAAACACACCTATCACTGTCAAGCACAACAATTTTGCACCCCATAGAGCTCCAATAATTGCAACCCTGCTTGTAATAAGCAATCACTCAACATAAACTGAGACAGAAATGGCATGGGCAGAGACAATGGCTGCAGATGGTGGTGATGCATCTAGGGATGGACATGGGGCCTGTAGACTTCAGCAAAAAGTTTGTATAGGGGGCAATTGCAAATGGTTGACACCTGTCCATCCAGATCTAAAAATGATTACACATTAATTTGTTTGAGCATGCTGTCTTGTTCTCTGCAAACAGCATCTTCCTAGATTTGCCTTCTGTAATTTTTAAAACTAATATTTGCATGGAGGACAATAAAGAAAGTTTAATCACCTGGGTTTTACCTTACAGTACATTTTATATCATTTCTATTACCATCAAGATGAATAGCTTACTAACTAACGTGAACCAACACAGTCAGCTGAAATAGCAGTGTTATCATTCATGAGATGCCATGATGAATGAACAAAGGCAGATGTAAAGGTAGACTTGTTTGTAGGAAGGATTTCCCACAAAATGGTAAGTTGAGATGACAATTGCAAAAGACATGCGTGTTTCTGCATTAAGACAAGAGATATTAATCAGGATCAGGAAAAAAATGTTTTATTGGTTAGGGATAGGGAGTGGTACAAAACAGTGTATGAAATATTGTAGAAAATATGTTGAATGGTAGCCAAAAAAACTAGAAAAATATCTTTCTAACTGATATAATAAATCCTAAGCAAAATAAACCAAGAACATTTAATGTCAACAGCTACAGCACACCCAGCCCTTACCAAATGCAACTAGCCAAGGGGATCTGCAACCCACCCAAACAGTCCAGAAAAGCTAAATAGAGGCACAGCAGAATAAGTAAAATAAGGGAGAACCCCCACCTCATTTATTATGGTTCATCAGACATACAGATCATTATGTTCTCAATATATAGAATCATATTAGCATATACTTTGCCTCATGCATCCATAAAACGTCCATGTAGCTAGAAAAAGTCAGAAACTTCTAGAATTCAATGGTCCATATAAACCAAAATGCTCCAATATGTGATAGAAGGACTAATGTGTAAAATGGAACAGCCAATCATAAATCTTAAAGTTCAAAATAGTAATAGGACAACTGTCACATAAAAAGGTTTTGTCATGATCGGCACCCTAATCCAGAACCAGTGCTAAGCACCCTGTTCTAGGCTCATACTTCTGCTTATAAAAGCCGCCTTTCACCTCGGGAGGATCCCTCGGCTAATCAGATGCCGCCAGGTCTTAAAAAGAGAGGTGCAAAGCAAAAGGTTCTGGACAAGCAGAGGGGCACGAACGTAAATACAAAGTCTTTGGGCAGAAGGTCGCAGTACAAGGCTTCAGGCAAAAGAGTAGTCAGATCAAGCCAGATCGAGACAGGTGGAATTCAAAGTCAGGCAGGCAAGGGTCAAACCAAGAAATCAATCAGGAGGAATTCAGAATAAGCGGAGTCGGTTACCAGGCAAGGGTCAGGATACAGAGGTCAGGATAGTCAGAATCAGGCAGGGGTCACAGACAATGAAAAAATACCAAAGGTCCTTGTAAATGCCGTTAAATTTCTCTCCATTGCTCGCGAACGCTATAACGTTTTATTCATATCATTATACCCTTACCTTTTACCACTTTTCCCCTCCAATTTGTGCCTGTACGTTAGCCACCCACCCACTTAGACTGTAAGATCTATGGGGCAGGGACCTCCTTCCTATTGTGTCTCTTACCACATAGCAATTATGCTCTGTGTCCTTATATTAGCTCTGTATACTGTGTATATTGATTGTATTAATTTTTTTGGGTATTTTTTATATATTGTACTTTTATGCATTGTTATACTGTACATACATTGATACTCCTTGCAGTGCTGTTTAGGAACCAACAATATTTTATATTAATAATACATTGCTAAATGTGTAGACTCCAAGTTTGCATCCTAATGCAAAAGATTAAATAAATAAATGTAATAAATCCTATCTATTCATCTACGCCCACTTTCCATATCTGAACTGAACAGCCGCTCCACTGATGTTCCGCCAGACTTTGAAGTCTATCTTAGCTCCTTGGAATTTGACCAGACCATGTAATGCGTTGCAGAACTCTTCACATTATGTATTCCAGATGGTCATACCATATTTATTTGTAGATTTCCCCATTTTCTCCCTTTTCTCTAATTTAGGTTACCAGTATCACTTAAAAATAAAACAAATGTTTACCTTCCAGTGTAAGATTCTCCCATGGCTGAAGCAGGCAGAAGAATGACAGTCTGTTTTGAAAAATCTCTCACATCGCTATTTATTTATTTTTTTTAGCAAAAGTTTTTTTTTTTTACGAACAGAAGGATAAACAGTTTACATAAGACATTTGTGTCCAATAATTTCACAAAACAGTGTAGCATCACGAGGTTTCAGTTCTTTATAGCTGACATCATTTATACCAAATTTCAAATAGAAGGCAAATCAATTAGTCAGATTCTAAATGTGCTGAAAGGTGGAGGTTTTAAATGAACGCAACATGAAATGCTTCTTATATTACTCAATCATAGCACCTCAACCACGAGTGGCATATAAAAAATAGATTGGGTTTCTATAGAGGGGAACACAAAATAATCAGCTCTGTCACTTTGTGCCAAGTGGTTGGTGGTTTAGAAGCATTGGTCACAGTCTACAAACTGCTTATGTGAGACCACAATATTTATTTAAGGAACCGAAAGTCCCAACTCTACTTAAATGATCTATAACTTTTCTAGGTCAAGGCTGGCTAGGAGCCATGGAAATCAAAACGCTTAGAAAATAAGGTGTTCTATCTTCATTTAAAAAATGATTTGAGACTGAAAATATTTTGAATGGTTTAAAATATTTTTTTTTTTTTTAAAAAGGCCCTCACATTTTCTGCCTGGAGGGAAAACACATTTCCCATTATTAATGAGTTTCAAATGGATAAAAATAAAGCAGTGTGGCGAGAGTCTAAGAAATAAAAAAGCTGATGAAAGGGTAAATACAAAGAAAACATATGGATACCAGCAGGATTTAAAGGGATAACGAAACCCTGAAATGTTTCTTGCTAATGTTTGGTTTGCAGGGTAAAATATGTATGTCTAGATGGTTCTTCCTTTTGCTGCTTTGCATGGTATATCTAAGTCACATGGCCCACTAGTTTCCTAAAAAAAAAAAAGCAAGTCTAGTGACAGGAGGAGGCTTTTGGGAGGAAATGAAGAGGCTTGATATGGAAAAAGACAATGGAAGAGATTGGTCTGGTTGTTTTATTTTTGACATGGAAATCTCTATCAGAGTGACACACGTATATGTGGTTTGGCCTTTGTGTGTTTGACACAAATAATCACATCTCTTTACTTGGCACAGTAATGAGTGTTTATCAATCTGTAATTCTGTCGACCAAACTTCCACTCTTTATCTTGGAAATTCAAAGGATTACTTATGCTGGAAAGTTCTGAAAACTCTTCAAATCTAGTAGAGGTATGGGACCTGTTATCCAGACCTGGGGTTTTCCAAAAAAAGATCAAGTAGGCCATGTGACTACTAAAAAATCATGTAAACCTTAAATAAACTCAAGAGGTTGATTTTGCTTTCAATAAGGATTCATTATATCTTAGTTGGGATCAAGTACAAGTTACTGTTTTGTTATTACAGAGAAAAGGGAAATCATTTTTAAAAATTTTGATTATATGGATAAAATGAAGTCTATGTGAAACATCCTTTCTCTAACTCGGAGCTTTCTGGATAATGGGTTTCCGGATAATGGATCCCATACCTGAACAGGTTTGGGATCTCTTTTCTGAGAACCACAATATCCAAAATGATGTGAATTACTGAAAGTCCATCTGCTATAGAGTTCATTTTAAACATATAGTTGTTTTTAGTTATTCTGTTTTTCTCTGAAATAATAACACAGTTCCTTGTACTTGATGGTAACTTACCTGCATACATCCATATTGGTGGCAAAACAATCATACTCAATGTCCATATGTTTTTAGCACACCTGAGGTATCAGTCAAATGACAAAAACACCCTTATCCAGAAAACCTCAAGTCCAAATCCTTGGTCTGCTCTTTTTTTCCCTAAGGTTTCTTACACCACCTTGTCATCCTGCAGTCTAAAGTGACCCACTACAAAATGTCATATTATTTATAGCATCTTGATTAAGAAACAAGGCATAGTAATAAAGATAGTAAACTAGAGCAACCAGAGGCATGGAGCACAGTGTGGCCTTCTGTATATGGGATTTTTTATGGAATACAAATCACTATGCTCACTTTTTCAGTAAACTGCATAAACAAATGTATGTGTAAAGTATTCAAACCTCCTATAGGCTAGGGTCTGAAATCCACTAGCCCCCGACTGCTAGCCGAATATTCTTGTCCGCTCACGTCCGGAAGCCTTGTGTCAGCTCCGACGTAAACAGACTTGACGGATTTTGGCTTGAAGTTCAATGTTTCACATTTCGCAATGACAAACCGACGAGTCTGTTCGCTCCGGAGCAGATTTCAGCAGGCTGATTTCTGCCCCGTATGGCCTTAGCCATAATGAAGAATCCAATGTACCTTACCAACAGAATGATACAGCATGCTCTTGGTGTTTATATCAACAACAGTTGTAGTGTTTTCTGTTTGTTAAGATCTCCTACTTCAAAGAGCATGTCAATTACAATGCATCATGCACAATGGGTGGCAAGAAACTCAGTTTAGCAGATTTTTGGCAAATAGTTGATACTTTCTGCACCTCTTTGTGCATCTGTTCTACAGTCAGTTCTGTCACCTGAAATGTTGTGAATTTTTCCCATGGCTAAGATGCTGGAAAACATATGTTGTGTTTGTTAATTTTTATGTACTAAGATACTTCAGTAATACATTTGCAGCAGCACTAAAGTTCTAGACACAAAATGGTAATTTGTTTCTTATGTATTCATTAGTATTGAAAATATTTATTTATTAATGTTAATAAGAAATTGGTACATTTCATTAATGAGCCACTGTGCATTACTTGACATACCTCGTAGTGATGTATGGGTAGACTCGAAAAAGTTCTATGGCAATAGCATTCAAGGCATTCTATAGCATTTTCTTACCAGATTTTTTAGTTATAAATGATACGTCACACCCCCCTATGCTACAATCAATATGCAAAGAGGGCATTTTTTTGCAGCCCAAAAAAGTAGCAGTCTGAGAGACCCTGTCCATGGTCCTTATGCCTTGGTTGATTTGTGTAACTAGATGCAGACGGTGGGTACAGAAGTGCTGCTTTGAATAAACCCTTAGGGCAGGGGCACATGGTCACATTTGGGGAGATTTAGTCTCCTGGCAACTAATCACCTCTTCTTCTGGGCGACAATTTCCCCTAAC
Organism: Xenopus borealis; assembly: GCA_024363595.1. Classification (NCBI taxonomy): domain Eukaryota; kingdom Metazoa; phylum Chordata; class Amphibia; order Anura; family Pipidae; genus Xenopus; species Xenopus borealis. Next base: position 146,210,970 of record CM044431.1, read on the forward strand.
TGCATTCCCCCCCCCC
>CM044431.1:146212341-146233328 GCA_024363595.1 Xenopus borealis
GTATTGTTATTGCTATCCTCTCCTATCCAGTTTCTTATTCAAATCAGTGCATGGTTGCTGGGGTACTTTGTATGGAAACAACATATCTTAGTAAAATAGGACAACCTCTGGACAGGGTCGGACTAGGTCAATGGGACACCGGGAAAATAGCCAGTGGTCCCCAGCCCTCATTTGCCCCCCCAGTCCGAAACTGCCTCTGGATATGTTGGGCCCCTAAAAGTAATTTGCTGTGGGGCCCAGCAACATCTAGTTTTGCCACTGCTTTAAATGTTAAATCTGAACAATTTTATCCCTGATGCACATTTTAGGCCTGTACACGTGTATTCATAAAAAATATATTACTGTGCAAAATTTAGTTCCATTATGTAACTTCTCTTAACTATATGCTTTCCACTTGACATGTCATTTGCATATATTTGCTTTTAACTTTGGGCTGCTGAAGATTAACGACAGGTACCCATGTAAACAAGTTAAACTGAGTCAAGCTTACACACAAGAGTTACAAAAGCCAATTAAATCCCTTTCAGTAGGAGTGGAGGCCAGCCACTTTAAACCTAATGCCATGTTGAATTAACTTGTAAATCAAGGCACTTGTATTTGATCTGTGTGAATTACTGTTTGCCCATTTGTTTACATAAACTCTAACACCTTCTTCATTTTCTTACAAGCTAAATAGTATAGTGTTTGCTTTAAGTCCTTCTCCAGCAAATGCTAATTAACTAACAATGTGGGTGGACTTTTTGTCCTGTTTTCTCGTGTCAAACCTGGCATAAATCTATAGTTTACCATGGCAGCAGTCAATTTGTAAAAAAAAAATGGAATAACCTTAGTTTACACTAGTCGTGATATTCTCCTTTCCAAGTGATTTTTTTTTCAATACTTGAATTTAACTGTAAGGGACAGGCGGTCATTGGTGAAAATACACTGTAAATTTAAGGTCTAGATATAGGATATAAATGTAAATGTACCTTTTAAATACCACCATTATTTAATGGTGAACACTTATTATTAATTATTATTATTATTAATAAAAATATGAATATATAAACCCTTATTTACCAGCTGTTTATTTATGTTAACATTTTACCAGGTGTAATGAATCATCCAATAAGGTAATGGTCCCATATAGACCGACACCCCTAAATCGTGTGAATAATAATATCCAAAAAAATAACATATTCTTTATATAAAATGCAGAAAAAGCTAAGTGAAAAAGTGCTGTGCTAAAATGTCAATTATACACAAAACAATAGTACTGTATCAATTGTTTCATTGTTATAATCTGGGTCTGTAAAAAACCAAAAAACATGGTAATTAACCCAGTGAACCATAAATAACATAACTATTAAAATCGGCACAGTAACAAACTGGCCATATAAAATAAAATTACCTGTCTCTGGGGAAATAATCACACGATTTAGGGCTGCCGGTCTATATGGGACCATTACCTTATTGGATGATTCATTAGACTTGCTAAGAAGGGTCAACCCACTAAAATTTTGTATGCAAATTCTTATATGCCATTTTTGTATTCTAATGTTGTAATTGAACACACTATTTATTGTCTGCACATTGGTTGTGTTGTATGCTTGACAAAGGGGTACGCCCCGAAACGTTGCACGTTCGCTCACAATAAAATAGCAAGGGGTAACCCTGCTTGGAACCTGCCCTTGAGTGCCAGTGTTTTTTGAAGTACTTTCAAGTGTTTGAGGGTTGCCAAATCCTCTATGCTGAGCACCGGGCTATCTTATCCTCATTTTTGGCTGGGTGAGTGCGGAGCTATACCTATTTTTATTCATAACATTTTACCAGGCTTTTACACTATAATGCTATTTGCTGGCAATTTAAATTCTGGTTTTCTGTTCATCCTGTGATTACTTGTTGGTGCTAAATATTATTTACATTTACACTGCATTTTGAATTCCAGTACGTCAGTGTTGATTTTTCCAGAAACCTTTCGTCAAAAATAGCCTGGGGCTCGTCTTGATTGCAATGTGACTGCTTCTGGCACAAATCATTGCACTTGCATGAGCTTTAAATTAGCCAGACCTGCTATAACGATATTGATATTGCTGTATAACATGTCTTCTGATCTTACACAGGGTTCTGTCTGGGTACATATTACAGGTAAACCAACAGAAGGCCAAAACTTGCATGAAGAATAATACAGATATTGGATCTATTTTCCAGAATTATGGATCTCCATTCTATCCCAGTAGGATTCATTCAACTTAGTAACCATCAAGTACAAGGTATTATTTTATTATTACAGAGAAAAACAAACTCATCTTTAAAAATTTAAATTATTTGCTTAAAAGGGTCGTTAACCTTTAGTATGGAATAAAATTGATAATTCTAAACAAGTTTTTTAGTATAGTTTGTACATTATTTGCCCTCTTCTTCTGTCTCTTTCCAGTAGTGATGGGCGAATCTACCCCGTTTCACTTCGCTTCTCTTTCCAGAGAAATTTGCGAATAGGCGAAAAAATTTGCGAAACGAGCTGTGCGTCGTTTTCGTTGCATCGTTTTTGTCGCATTGCAATGTTTTCTTTGCGTCGCGTTGCGTCATTTTTGTCGCCTTTTTGTCGAATACGCCGCAAATTCGCCCATCACTACTTTCCAGCTTTCAAATGGGGGGTCACTGGCCCCATCTAAAAAACAAAGGCTCTGTAAGGCTACACATTTATTGCTATTGTTACTTTGTATTACTCTTTATAATATTTATTACTCTCATTATATTTCTAAACAGGCCGTCTCTCCATTCTCTTATTCAAATCAATGCATGGTCACTAGAGTAAATTGGACCCTAGCAGCCAGACTGCTGTAATTAGACTAGAAACTAGAAAGCTACTGGAGAAAGTGCTAAATAATTTTTTTAAAAAAGCACATATAATAAAAAATGAAAACCTATTGCAAATTGTCTCAAAATATCACTCTCTACATCATACTAAAAGTTCATTTAAAGTTGATCAACTCCTATAAAATAGAATTTATGGGAGATGGCCTTCATGTAATGCGGAGCTTTCTGCATAATGGGTTAAATGGGATAAATGATCATATATACCTTTATTGGCATTTTTCGAGGCATGCCATTCTTAGGTAGTGCATCATAACATATGACTTATCTTATGTTATTGTAAAGAAATATCTAGTTAGTACTTTCATGGGTAGTGTTAACATTTGTGCTTTCTACTTATTTGCATCTATACAAATGATTGGGAATCACATTGATTATTGTGTCTCCTATTTACTTACAGAGGGAGAGCCTTAGAACAGCAGCATCAATTTATGGCTATGATTGTGTGTATCAAATAGCACAATGAGCAAAGAATGATTCACAACACTTCCCATAGAAGCTAAGACCAGTACATGCCATGTGCCATGCCCTAACTGGTGTTAGGCGAAGATTATTGCTATTTACAGGCACTTCTATTTATATGAAATTATCAGAACAAGAATGTTTTGTTTAAAAAGGCACTGCAGCTAAAGGTAGATATTTGTATGTGTGTCAGTGTCCCCAGTGCTCCCAGGTTGCAGCTGGGTGGCATTCCATCCCAAAAAACTTGCCACCCCTAAAAACATGCCACCCTAGGCCAGGGCCTTTGTGATCTCGCCACAAATCCGGGCCTGAGGACATGGAGACATGTTGTGCTTTAAACTACTAAAAATGACCTCCCCTTTAAACAAAACAGGGTTTGTTTGTACATATAATGCAATATATTTAAGCCGGCCAACTTGCATGTAAAACTTAGTCCCTGTATAAAATGTATACAAAAGCAATAGAATTCTTAATTACCAGTTGAAAGTTGAGTGTATGACTGGGCAAACCAGCAGACAGGTCTCAATATCTTTAATATATTGATGATGGGTTGAGTGCAGAGGACCTCTTGTATTTGTCTATATTTGTGGTCACAGCCTCATTGCACCCCAGCTTAATGGTTAAAAAAAATTAGTGGTGAGAACAACTTTCCCTTGTTTGTTTCTAAGCAGCATGCACAATCTATCATGTTTATGTGAACTTGTAGTGTGAGTTAAATGAATTCCATGATGTTGTTACTTTGAAATGAAAAGTGCCACTTGCTGTGAAAGGCCTCTTTCATCCCTTCAGAACATAACAGTATCATCCTGGTTCCCATCAGGTTACACCCTGAAATCCAGTTTTCAAGTGTGAAGTCAGGCAGTGCAGTCATTTTTGAACTTGCGACAGACTGCAGCCTCTCTAAATCATGTTTGTGTTAGCATTGGTCTTCAGGAAAAAAGGGGGGGGGGGGAAGAAAACCAATTTGTTTTTCCCCACCCTGTTTGCAAATAAAGTGTCTGGAGACTTCTTTGGATCTTTCTTGATGTGGACCATGTGCCATTCAAAATACCTCAAATGTGAGAAAATGTAAAAAAGCACAAAATGTGTTGTTACAATAACAAATGCCTTCCCATCCCAGAACCAAGGGACTGAATGTTTCTCTTGCCAGCACCTGTGACTAACCAGCTGTTACTGTGGAAAGTGGCCATAATGTTTAAGGGTGTTTTTAAGAGCTCTGAGACAGATGTGAAAAGTGACAGAATTAAAAAAAACAAAAAACTTTTTTTCCCTTTGCTTGTTCTATGGGAAATGACGCACTCTAGTTATTCAGTTCAGTATTATACACTGGAGACATGTAAAAGAACTCAAAACTGAAGGCAGGAGTAAGCACGGCATATAATGGCAGGCTGCAACACAGCTAGACCTCAAAAGATTTCTTTTTTTTGTATGTATGTATTATACATACATACAATGCCCAATAGATATGATACACTCAGTGCTACTCTGTTTTGTGTTGTCAGTTATGGGGCTTAGATTCAATTGGGAGAATGTAATGAAAGTTGGTAACAGAAAACATTTTCGCAAGGCGAAAAAAATTATGTCTTTATGCGAACAAATTTAAAATAGCTTTTGCTAACCCGAAAACTGTTTAGCAACCACTTCTGACAGGGAAAGAAGGTTTGCAAATGTTATAGTTTGCACCAGTGCAATGCAATAACAGTATAAGGAAGAGAATCACATTGCAAAATGTAAAATTTTATTTCTATTAGTGCAAATTGTTTTGCTCTTTGCAACCTTTAATATAATTATTATTATTAATAATAAGCCTCCTGTCACATGGAAAGTCCAACCATATACACATTAACATGTTAAAGGAATTGTTTAGTACAAAAGCAAAAACTGGGGAAATAGATAGGCTGTGCAACATTAAACATGTTTTCAGTATAGTTAATTAGCCAAAGATGTAATGTATAAAGGCTGGAGTGACTGGATGTGTAACATAATAGTCAGAACACTACTTCCTTGGTTTCCACTGATTGGTTACCAGGCAGTAACCAATCAGGGACTCGAGCGGAGGGCACATAGATCATAGCTGTTTGCTTTTGAATCTGAGCTGCATGCTGAGGATCAAGCAGAGCAGGAGAGCAGGAAGTAGTGTTCTGTTCTGTTATGTTAGACATCCAGTCACTTCAGCCTTTATACTTTACATTTTTGGCTAACTAACTATATTAGAAACATTTTTTATTTTACACAGCCTATCTATTTAGACAGTTTTAATTTTACACTGAACTGTTCCTTTAAGGTCCCCAAGATGAGAGAGGATTAACATCATATATGTCGATACCTAAGTTGACTGTGCTCTACAAAGCAGGGACCACTTTTACTACATGGCATTTAATATTTGTATTTTTATATAATTCTTTATCTACATAGTGTTAATGGATTCAGCTGGGATATGCAAGGCCATAGTGCTAACCACTGAGACAACTTGCTACCCCATCTAATTTATTATAATATTTGTCTCACCTGTATTTACTTTTTCATATTGTAAAATTGTACAGTGCTGCATATCCAAGTAGACTATATACTATATAAGTAAAGTTATACATTCATACATATGGCCCATGTTGTAGGAAATTCTGATAACAAACAATTCTCTGCTTTTAATGTGGTCATACCCAGGCCAATAAAAGCTGCCACCAAACTAAGTCATGATAGGACCAGCCCAATATTATCAACTCAAGGCCATATCAGGGCAAGATCAACCCATTTCACAACCTCTCCCAATGAGCAGATCTGCCTAATGACAATACTTAGGTCATCATCTTGGAGTTATGTAAAAAAAATGCTCTGGACGCAAGTGCTCTAATACTAAGCATGATTTTCATGGGGCATGAGTTTGCACCTCTTAATGCTTTTGTATTTGCATCATGGGCAAGTACATTAGGCCTAGTACCTTGATGTTTTCTATAAAATCGCATAAATTAATGGTACTGGAAAAACAACCATAGAATGGTATTCTGTATCACTGAATCCAGAATATATATATATATATATACTGGAGCCTTCGTCAGGGCCCAGTATGGAGTTGAAACTAATAAACCTGAACTTATTTTGAAACGTTTTTGGCCTTGCTGCTGATTGTTTTTTGCTGTGCCGTCACTCACCACAATACATTATATATATATATATATATATATATATATTATATATATGCACAATTATTGACATGGAATTAATTAGAGTTTAAGTAGTGATTACATGTACAGCGCACTAATCCAAAGCAAAGTGTTTAGTCTGCTTGAGGCGTCAGGCATTGTACCAATGGAATGGTTTTATAATCCCATTATTTTGCTTATTATCATTTGACCAGAATAGAATTCCCAGAATAAAAAGCATGAATAAATGGGAAAGTAAAACGATCTTACTAATCTAATAGTTTTGGTGCTGCTCATTGTGTAGACACATTTTTAATTAGAAGGTTATTTATACCCCTGCTAGGCTCTAAAATTACACTTTGCTAGGGATACACAAGCATTTAGTATAAAGAGAAGCTTTAAAGTGCAGCTCTAAACATAATCTGAAGGCAGAGAAGAAAGGCAAGGGCATGTTAATAGATAATCTCATATAACACAAAAGCTTTTCCCTCTCTACACCTGTGTATGTACACGTTCACACTTTGAGCTAATTCCATGTATTCATTCCTTCTCAGATTTCCAGATTTTTTTTCACTCTCATCTTTTTCCATTTACTCGCTTTGTCCTTTGCTCTGAGTATAATCAGCTAAAAGCCAGTAACCATATTTAACACCATCCTATATGCAGTTTTGCATTTGCCATTTTTGTGTCCCATACTACATGAAGCATTGTTACTGAATGAAGTAGAGGCTTAGTTGTATATTGATATAAAATAAAATGACTAGAATTATACAATAATTCAGAATGAATATTTAACCAACAGATAATTTACGGTGATGAGCAGCATTTTTTCCAGGCATGGACCAAGAACCAAATTGTTGAATTTTTCCTTCTGCTGGAAGTACAGAAACTGGAAAAAAATTTTTGGCAGTGTACAACTATATCACCTATATACAGAAACACATTAAAATCAATAAGATGTTCGCTTATTACCTGCTGATGGTTACTATAGGTGACTAGACCTGTACCATACTTTGCACCTTTTATTTAAAAAAAAAACACCTGTTTCTAGACCAAAAACCAAATTGTTGATTTTTCCTTCTGCTGGAAGTACAGAAACTGGAAAATGTTTTTTGGCAGTGTAGAACTATATCACCTATATACAGAAACACATTACAATCAATAAGATGTTCGCACAGTACTGTACAATACATGGTTTTATATATTGAATATACAGATTTACCTACAAAGCAATCAATAACCAATACAAGAGGTGAAGAGGGCCCTGCCCAAAAGTTTCATCTTAATTTCATTTGAATGAAATATCACACAAAAATGTATATTCCCCACCAGCAGCAGAAAAAGATACTATGGGGTCAGTTTACTAAAGTTTGTAAAAATTGTCTATAACCCATTGCCCTTTATCTCTGAGAATATTATAGAGACAAACTTAATGCCACTCTCATGTTTACTAAAGTGTGATAAGACAAGTTTGTCTTGCAACAAGTGCTGTTAATTATACAAGGGTAGCAGTTCATTTCAGCTTTATTTCTGGCGAATTACAAGTTTTTTGGCAGAAATATGCTTTCAATCTTGCAGATTTTTTGGCACCTCTGCCAATGGGCACACTAATGAATATAAATATATATATATATATATATGGTTTATATCAAATAGTATTTATTGCCAGTTTATAATGTATTATTAAATATACTTATGGCAAATTCAGTACTATCAGGAATACATTATTATCATTATATACATGTTTCTTAATAAATTCATTAAAAATACATTTATATATGTATATGATTCTTCCTCCGTGCAATCACTGATTTTCACTACTTATGTTTAAAAAACTGACTATACTCTTCTTTTACTATACAATTTATGTCTTATTTTCACATAAAGCCAATCTCTGGGTGACAATAAAAATTGAAGACTATTTTGTCTATATTTGGAGACAATTCCAGCTCTAATCTTTAGTAAACCTTGAGACAACTTATGTAGCATGAATACAATAATAGACATTAATATACATGTTTGCTAGAAAAATCGCAAGTGCTAGTAAAGTGCTAGTAAACTTGCTTTTGCAGATCTTCTGGCATTTTTTCTGGTGCATGCTATTATCGCTGCTTAGCGCACATTAGTAAACTGACACATATATTGCCATATTTATTCATATTTTATTTATACATCCTAACGTAGCATTTTCAAACAAAACCAATCTGCTACTACATAGAACATGGCACAGTTGCAGTGTTTCCCATTGATAAAGATAAGATGTTTTTTCTCCCTCCTTCACCCAGTGTGCAACTACCTTTAAAGTGGAGAAACATCTGTTATCACCCATGTGACTCTTAGAGGGCTTTACACTTGGAGGGCAGTGAAGGCTCAAACCCAAACCTTCTGCCATAGTCCCCCAGCTGTTTGTGGAGCTTGTACTGCAACCTTATATAATAGAACTCAAATTAAGATCAAACTAAATAAAGATGTACTTATTTTATTTTTATAACTAATGTACGCAGAGGAACTCTCTGAGACTTCAAATAAATATAACCTGTATTTCTGAAAAAAGGGTATAGTTTTCCAAACATGTTCAACAACAATAGAAATCATTGTGCTTTCTTGGCTATCATATAGCAAGGGAAGGGGCATCTGCAGGAAGAGGATTATTAGAGTTTTGTTTCTGCATCTTGAAAGATTTCTGCATTATAGCAGAGCTTTCAGCTTTAGAATTAATAGTAATAATAGATGTGTTGTTTATAAATTGGCAAAGATGGAAATGTTATTGGGATGCTGCCATAAAAATATTATTTTGCTTTCAAGATTGACGAATGAACATAAAAAGATGCAAATTATTCTATGTGTTTATTTTGCATCTCTTTGAATTTTGTTTTCAATGGAGACAAACTGTTAAATGTCCTGCAATAACATTAGTAAACAAATTTATTAGAAACAATGTAAAGCTAGATTAATTTTATTTATACCCTATCTAAAGGAATTTTGCATTCGTATATGGTCAGAGAGACATTAAAGGGTGCTTTATGAAAAACCTTGAAGTGGAAAAGGTGTAAAAGCTAATGTATCCTGATCTTATAAATGTTGTCAGTTTTATAAAGTGCTTGACAAACTAGAATGTGCACTTTAAAAACAAAAAAAAAAAACCTTGTGTCGAAAACACAATCATGTAATGTAAAACTGTGAAATGACAACCCAAACATAAACTCATTGAAATTACATTCTACTCAACGAGTCTGCTGAATTTCAAATTGTTCTCAGCAACTCCAATTGAAAAATAGCTTAAATTTAAGCTAATACAACTCCTAATGACTACTTCAAAAAAGCAATGCCAAGTTTTTTATGAGCTTAATATAGCTCAAACATTTCAGAAATTCAAATTCACAGATTTTGCTGCAAAAAACTGAAACAACAGTAAAAAGTCACGTTCAAATGCGGGTACATGTTTTCTCTACTACACAAGTAATTCTGCATATTTTCTGCATATATTTTTCATATGGCTAGCCTAATGAAATATGATTATCCATAGTTTACAATGATACAGTGTCCTCTAGTTAACTTATTATCATGAAAAATAATGCTTTCTTAGCTAACCCTGGCAATAGCTTTTGACTCAAGCATTTAAGGCAATTCCCCTGTTTTACTCACACCTGTTATTGTTTTGGTAAGCTTAATGAATATAGTATGCTCAATGAATAGTGCTTGACGCATTATTAGCCACAGAGAGTGACATGCAAAGTTTTATAGGGGGAGCTCATTTTGGCGCCCCCCAAGCAATCTGTTTGACTGTGCCATGGGCATAGCTATTCCCATTCATTTAATTGGGAGGACAGGGTAGATAGGAAAGTGTGATTGAGTATTGACAACCCAATAAACATGGCAATTGTGTGACCTGGGTTAAACATATCCTCAGAACCTATTCACAGTAAATTAAATGAGGAAGTGTTCCTACCTTGAAGTGGAAAAGGTGTAAAAGCTAATGTATCCTGATCTTATAAATGTTTTATAAAGTGCTTTTCTAAAATTATTTTAATGATCTAACCTTATAAATCAGACTTGGTATTTACATATCCTACACACAGTTTAGCAAATACTAAAGGGCTCATTATGAACACTAGCACTGGTGCAAAGCACTAAGATGGATTCAGAACTCATTGAACCTTATTATTCACATAGGTACTTGCATCTTTACTGCTGTCCTGAATCTAATGCTAATGGTATTTTTGTTATTGTACACCAGAAGTGACACCATTTTCACACCAATACATGGGGAGGTACATTTATCAACGGTCGAATTCTGAATTCATGTGAGTTTTTTTTTTACTCTAATAAATTCGAATATACTCAAAATCTGATTACAGGGTTGTTTCATTAATAATTTTACACAAATTTTACCAACTTGAAAACTCGAATCCAAGTTGACTAAACCCGACTCAAGCTTTTTTTCCAAAGAAAACTCAAATGTCAGGAAGGCTACTAACAAGTCCAAATGGGTCCCTGGACCTCTCCCATTGACTTAAACATGAACTCGGCAGGTTTCGGGTGGCAAATAGTCGAATTCAAATTTTTAAAGGGCCAGAGTTTGATAAAACTTGAAATTCGAATTAAAACGTAAATCGAGTTTGGATGAGTCACAATTCGAATTTGAGAGTTTTAAACATAAAAAAAAAAATCTAAAATTAGTAAACCTTCCCCTATGAACAAAGTTTACTATAACTTGCACATTTTCCAAAACAGACACTAATTTACATCCATATTGGTGTATTGAGCACTTACTGGGGTGGATGCTAAGTAGCAGGGGCATGTTATTTCACTGAATTCTAAGCGTAAAGGCTACATTATAAGTAAAAAAAATTTTTTCATGAATCTGGCTATACATTATTGCCTGTGTTGCTGGAGACATTGTGCATAAGGTGTTATTATGTGTGTCACTAATAAATAAATGTAAATGCTTGACGGCCATTATACCTGTTCTCTGTTCTTAAGAGAAACTAACCAGAGAATTCTTTTCCTGCTGGCTACCATTGATCACTTTTTTAATGATCTACAGTACTGCTCATTCAATTACACACCTCTAAACAGAATGTTTCTAGCTGTACAAACTGACCTTACATGGAATTTGGTTTAGACTTCAGAATATTTATCAACAATGTCATCATGCTCTGCATTTATTTATCATTGTTCTGGTTACAGACAGGACAATGGCAAATGCAATTTTTTTGTTTGCTGTGTTGAAGCGTTATTGCAGTAAATAGAAAAGTAACTGTCATGACTGCTACTGTTAATTAACAAATATAATTCTTTTTAAATGCACTATGCCTTCATGTAAGGGTAAAACTAATGTTTGCTTTAGAACAGTTTTATTAGATTAGATATCAGTTGAGCTGCTTTTTCTAAAAACATCATCACCCTCAAAGTAAAGGAAACCTATCAATTTAATTTAGGGTTATTTGAATGCAAGCAGTTCTACATGCAGTTACCATGTGCTTTGATGTGCTCCATAATACAGCTATGCTGTATTTTGCCTGTGACTGTGCATTATTAGGCCACAGTACTGGATTCACAGTCTGTACATTCCCTGCAGTTCCCTGACTGAGAGTTTTAGCCTCTGCCACTTTTGTTTTCAATTCGGCTAGCAACTGTAATAGCTTTTGCAAGGGTTGAATCCTGTTCTAGTAACAGTCCCTCTCTAATGCGTGGTAAGTCTCATCAGGTAAGGGTAATTTGTATTAACACCACAAGCTGAAAAGCAGAAAGTTGGGTTCTGTTCTGTTAGACATCAAGTCACTCCAGCCTTTATGCATTTTTGGCTAACTAACTATATTAGGAACAATTTTTTATTTTGCACAGCCTATCTATTTACTGAGTTTTTATTTTTACACCAAATATTCCTTTAAAATATAGTTTTTCTATCTGACCATTTGTACCACAAACAAATCTCACTTAATGATTTAAAATTAGAATGTAAAATCTATTCATTCTCTAAAATGTTAACTCAGTTAAACAGCATAGAAATCCTCCTTTCTAATGGAAATGTTAGTTTCAGTTCACATTTCCTAGTAAAATAGCTCTGTAAATTGTGCAGTCAAGGATCCATTAAAAAGTAGAAAGGTGTTTTATTGACGCAGTGTACTCAAAGGCAGCTATTATACCACGGAATGTAATCCTAGCATGCAGCTGCACTATGTAACAGATGTCCAATAATAGGCTTCTAACATTATCAAATTCTTGCTTGTCACTTTAATGGTTAAAGTCTTACTCATGCCAGCCAGTTGCGCAGACAAACATGCCTGAGTGACTTTGGAATCTCCAGCCTGATTGGTTCATTTAAAAGAGGGAGGTGGTAGACTACCTTGCTAAAATTTTTGTGCTACAGGGAAAGAACAACATTATGTTCTCCAGAGAAATAATTGAGTTAATTAGATGCTAGGAAGACTGTGCTTGAGTAAACATGGCTGCAGTCTGTCAGCATTTCCAGGACATGTGAGAAGTGATTGTCAAATCAGTGGGTTGAAAAAGTATAGTTGTTACTCAACAAAAAAGTTATTTTAACTTAGAAAAGGAATAGCTACATGAAGTTGTTCATGTGTTACACTGTAAATTTACATTTCTTGTATTTTTGTGGAGGATAGTTAAAAAAAAACCCCAGTCCGCCCCAGTTCTATAAAAAAATGTGCTGGGAAATGTAGTTTGATCTTAGTAGTAGTATCACTGTTTTACATCTCTTTCCTCTAATGTTGGAGCACCAAATTCTGAGCCTGGATGCGTGTGTGTACATTGATTAATAATATAAAATAGATCATTTCCTGTTTGCTTTACAACATATATATATTTTCCTAACCTGTTTTAGAACGCAGAATAAGTTAGCATGGGAAATGTCAGTGGCACATGTGTGCAGAGCAAAAGTATTTAGATTGTTTCATTGGAAACCTTATCTCTCACCTTTCACTGTTTATTTTAGCAAGCCTAACAGTCCCTACATCTCCAGCTACTTGTCATCACGTTGACGTAGCTTTACAGTTAACAATTTTTAGAATTTTCATGTATGATTGCTCAAAATGTGTCAGGCAAAGGTCGTACTGGTTTTTTTTCGTAAGAGAATGTTATTGAAGGCAATATAGGGAGTAGTGAAGAAGTAAAGGAGCAAAATAAAGCAAGTATGGGAAGAAATGGCACAGGAAATACACTGAATGGTACAGGGAGGGTAGGTGTGAGACAGAGGGCGGTACTGGAATAAGGCTAAATGAAGTAGGGGAAAGAAATAGACAGAGGAGACGAAAGGGAGTGCAACAAGAAAGGGGATAGAATGGCACAGAAAACAGGTGAGAAATAATATTGAAGAAAGGGAATTTTGCAGAAAAAGGGCAGTTGCGTAACTTGGTTGTGCCAGCGGTCCCACTGCAAAAAAAAATCTGCAACAACCCCTCCAACCCAAGTTCCCTCAGATCTCCCTGAGCCATCTTTTCAAAGGCATGAGAGATCTTGGGAGGGGGGACTATGATGAAGCAAACCCACAGTCCATGCTCCCAGTTGCAGGTTCTGCCATATACATAGCTATTTACGCCACTGGAAAAGGGCAAGAGGTGGTAAGAGATAGAATGAAGCTGGAAAGATGAGGAGGAATGATAGAGAAAGAATGAGATATGGAACAGGAAGGAGAGGTAATAGTTCAGAAAGTGATGGGATGAAAACACATGAGGGAGGCAATAGTGCAGGAAGTAGGAGTGCAGAAAAAGGTGAACAATATGGAATAGAAAGTAGGGGGTGGTATAGTGGAAGACGGTGAAACGGTTGTGGTTCATGTAGAGGATCCCCTGATACCAGTGACATGAAACCCACGCTTCCCCCAGGTCTTAAAATCCAAAGCTTTCTAAATAACAAAAAGGCCAAATGCATGAGAATGCACAAGATGTTAACAGATAGAAGAGTACTTCCCCCAAATTTCATAATATTACCACCAGACCTAAAACTGATCCATCTCTTTCAATATGCTCAGCTCTTTCACTAGTATCACAGGACTCTGGGAGTAAAACAAGATGCAGTGACATAATTTGAAACCCTGGTAATGGAGTCTAGCACTCCAGTGCACACAATTTCACTTGGAGTAAAAATTATAAATGATTTATTTAACTGCAAGTCTACTTATGCTGTGAATTAGGAAAAACGAGCTAGGGAGATCATCCTCCAAAGTAGCCTGGCACAAGGTTTTTGTATTAACACATAATATGAGTATAACAAAAACAGCAGAAGAGACAAAATTATCTTGAGATGGTACCTATGCCTGTCCATACTAAAGTGAATCTACCCTATCACTACCAACACACGCTGGAGATGTGGTAAAGATAAAGGTATTTCAACACACATTTGGTTGGCAAGTACTAAACCATTCTGGGAAAAGGTACTCAAACAGGTCCTGGAGATCCAGAAGACTCTTATTATGAATGTTACAGGACCCCATATAACAGGTTTGTATTACAGGCAGCTAGGGCAGTCAGTCATGCCTAGACACTGACACCTTCAATGACAAAAAGGTTGTTGGAAACAAGAACCATAATGAGAATGAAGGAACTGATATACTTAATACACGGTACCCAGGATCAATACATAGTTACCTGGGCTGCATGGACACTATACATGGGAAGACAGCAATAAATGTATTATAGATCACATAAACACTATGCAATATGTGTAATAAAAGTGATAAACCTGTATTTACTGATGATAATTGGAAACCTGACATTGCATTGTACTTGTTTCTATACTTTATTTAAAAACTATGTTCTATTTTCCTTTCTTGCTTCTCACATTGTGGTGAAAAAAATAAAAAATATATATAAAAAAAAGGTGAGGATAAGTGTAAAGTATCTGCACCGAATTCTATTGTGTGGGTGCTGATGTTAAGCACCTGTCACAACACGAACAAAGAGGCAGTAGGAAAATAAGCTTTTCAAGCATGAAAGGGAACAAGGAATACAGTGGATTAAATGCAAAACATGCTAATTTAGAATAATGCTGCTTTTCAACAATGATCATCATGTATTTTTTTAAAGTGCTATTCTGTAGAGCTGTAGAATACATCAGTGCATACATGGAAACATATAGATATTACACAAGAATATGACTGATACAAGAGAAAAAGATGGCCATGCTCACAATCTAAAAGAACATGTGTGTCAGGTCTAAATAACATTAAATATTACAAACTTTACATCATACACAAACAAAGTGGGCTATGCACTCTAATAGTCATTTATTAAATGAAATGTTATGCTGAAGGATGTCATAGATCAGTTATAATGAATCCAGACCATGATTATATTGGTATATCCTGCATCATTCCTAAATAACATTCCTGAAAGGATGCAGTAATACGAGCCATGTGAAAGGAAATAAATGGATCTCTTGGCCAGATTGCTGCTGATTTAAATGCTTTCCATATTAAGCATAATGACAACTGACAAAAGTTCTTGCAGGTTTGTTACTGGAA
The DNA here is from genome assembly GCA_024363595.1 of Xenopus borealis. Taxonomy (NCBI): domain Eukaryota; kingdom Metazoa; phylum Chordata; class Amphibia; order Anura; family Pipidae; genus Xenopus; species Xenopus borealis. Next base: position 146,228,284 of record CM044431.1, read on the forward strand.
AACAATAAAATCATGGGTAATTTGGGTAAGCACTGTTGCAAGAAATGTATGTACTGCATGCAGGCAATGTAAATATTTATACATTGTTTCTAAACCAACTAATACCAATAATTCTGCAACGTTTCTAAATAACACTGCTTGAAACTGATGTTTAGGTAAAGGTAAATAAAAATAAGCTGCATGTAGGTAACATTAAGATTAAGGTTTCTTTCTTATTTCTCTCCTTCTTTTAAAGGAAAAGTTCAGTGTAAAAATAAAAACTGGGTAAACAAATAGCCTATGCAAAATAAAAAATGGATCTTATACAGTTAGTTAGCCAAAAAATGTAATCTATAAAACTTCCTAATTTTCAGCTCTCTATAACTCTAGTCAGCGACTTGAAGGGGGGTCACATGGGACATAACTGTTCAGTGAGTTTGCTATTGATCCTCAGCATTCAGTTCAGATTCAAAAACAAACAGTATTGAATAGCATGTCCACCCCCTCAAATCACTGATTGGTCACTGCCTGGTAACCAATCAGTGGAAACCAAGAGAGCTGAAAAGCAGGAAGTAGTGTTGTGGCTATTGTGTTACACATCCAGTCACTCCAGCCTTTATACATGACATTTTTGGCTAACTAATTAGATTGGAAACATTTTTTTTTTTGCACAGCCTATCTATTTACCCAGTTTTTATTTTTAAACTGAACAATTCTTTTAATATACGACACTGTTATGTCTTGAAGGCACATTCACTGGCACACCCATTAGATTATCTAAAGGCTGAGCTGAGCTTTCTCTGCCATGTAAACCATCACCAATATTAAAAGGTGCAAGCAAAGCCACAGAACAATTGTGATGTAATTGTTCTTATCCAATGGCTGGACTGTATTTTTATCAGATATCAGCACTGGCCTACACTATGTTCTATTGCCCTTATGTGGCACTTTCTGCATCAATGTGAAGCCAAATTTACTATAAAAGTGTTAAAAGGTAAGATGTTGACTTTAACTGAAAGAGTGGCAGAGCAATAACGTGTTTTATTCAGTTTACTTATCATACAGGAACGTGTTAGATACTAAAAAACTAAACCCTACTCACCTGTTGCATTTATGTATGTGCACTAACTCACCTTTCAACCCACTCGTAAAATAACATGCATGATTTTCTTTTCTAACAAGCTGAAATCAATGGGCTAAACAAATATATTTATATACATTATAAGATGATAAAAGGCATTATAATATTATCTGATGGCATTCTTTACCCATAACATCCTCCTAATAGACAAATCAGAAAGTACTTATTGCATAATGTAAATTAGGTTTAGCTGAAAAATAAAAATTGGAAAGTGATTTTCAACTTTGTTATAGCATTCAGTGGGAGCATGAAATACCTAGTAGTAATATAACACCGTGCTGCTTATAAACAATAGTTGGAATGTTCTTGCATTCAGTCTCCTTGCTCAAAGTAAAAGTGTAGACCAAGAATCCTAGGTCACATTTCACCTTCCCTTTGGGATTCATTTTGCAAATCCCTCATCTGGTGAAATAAATTAAGTTAGTAAAGAGATTGTCATGATAATTGCTTAAATCCCTTCTCTGTCCTTCATCAGGTCTGGCAATGAAGTTGGAGCTCAGTGGGGCGGATCCTAATACAACTGCTGAACGGTATATGAGAAAGGCTGAAAACTGACACTATCACAACAGAAGCTGCAGTGATTGGCAAAACCAGTATCCATGGGAACCCATTTCCCCTCTGATGTAACTGAACACAAGAGCCAAAGTATTTGCAACAGTTTATGCTGAATACAAAAACCCATATTAGGTTAGTTTAAATAGGAAATCACAACTTATGCATTAATTACTGTAGGTCAGGAATTATGTTGTTTAGCTTTTCATGGTGATTATTTTCAATTATTATTTCTTTAAAACCTTTCCTAGGCGTGCACAAGATTTATATGGTTCTTTAATAACATAAGGATAGCATGTTATGTGCAAAACCACAATTCCAGATATGTGGTTGGAGACATAATGAAACACTGCAGTGCAGAATGAAGTTTGTGTTAAGTGTTGGCATTAGGAATTGCATGCACTGATAAAAAGAAAACATTTAGTTAAGTCACTAAACTGTGAATGTAAAGAACAGTTGTACCATTTTACTTATAGGTGGCTTAGAACACAATTCCGGAAATGTACAACTTAACCACCAAAACAGCAACTGGCATGCCAGAGTTACATATTATTCTGGGCATCATTCTAACCTCCATAGTCTGATGGCCAGTTCAACATTGTGACTCTTCAGTGGTGGATGAAAAAAAACACAACACGCCATTTCTTGTATGTTATTGTATGTTATTTATGATCATTTGTTAAAAGCTAGCTTGTAGAAAATAAAAAAAAGATGGAATGATCCTGAGGTTAAGACAAGCTTCGGCTTAATAGTATGCTAGCTTCGGCTTAATAGTATGTTAGGAGAAAGGAACAGAAGAAAAGTTAGAAAGATCAGCCTGTGGTCCAAGGATTATTAGCTGGAGATAGCTCTCCCCTAACCTATCCAAGTCTGAAGTTAAGGGACCACAGCACTTCACTTAGAAACTCTAAAGGTGAACCTCTGCAGCGATGACACAGAACCTTATTCTGTCTATGACTGTATCAGACATCAAATCCACCCTCATTGCTTGTGAGTATTAACTTGTAGTGCTTTGACAGTAAAGCCTTTGTTCTTTTTTGTTTGCCAGAGCTTCTGGTGTCCTCTACCTTTATTTTTTACAGCAAGAAAGGTATATGGATAATGTATCCCATAGCTGTATATCATGTGTACATAGCTGTATATCATGTGCAATACATGCTTGAACACTGCCACCACTGGTTGTGCTTGTATATGTAGATCCTTGTTTAAACCAATGTGAATCTACACCCATGCAGAAGTATTGACACATATCACATATTCAGAGCTGAGACGGGCATCCATCTCCTAAGCTTGCGGCATTATGAGTTTTTTCTGAAAATAAATGTTTTGATACAAAAACAGTAAGTGAAAAGATAACAATAAAGAAAGGATTAAATTGTGTTTGTATTTAATTTCAACTAATCCTGAAAAATCAACATATCCAATATTGTATATATTAGTTTTCTCTCAAGCAAGGCCTACTTCTAATAGAAACAGCTCAAACCAAAAGCACCACACAGCTTCTTTTGCAGGAACACACACTAATGTATGTAGTAATGTGACATCTAAGTTCATTTGGCGATCACTGTCATATTTTATGTCCTCTGGAAAAAAATAGGCTTTGGCATTTGTTCCTCAGTATTATTTTAATACATCTAATGAGATGAAAACGAAACCATACTGTCAAAACTAGTTTCCCAAGCAGTTAACTGGCTTGTGATAAAATTGACAGTTGATAGTGTGATCAGATTGATAGAGTGTGTGCCTGTGTGTGTTTATAATTAGAGGCCTTAGACTGTAAGATCCAGTGTGTCAGTGCTTAATAAATAATTTATAATAATACCTTTGACACTGTGTTTAGAGCAGAAAACGTTGATCTTGTCTTAGCATACCTGGATGTGTCAGGGGTTTATAGCAAAAGTGTCCTAAATTGACCCAATTTCCCAATCTGAAATGTTAGGAAGTATGAAGACTGTTCACAAACCATCCCATAATTGTTAGGAATAGTTTCAACACATAAATAATCCCCTTTTAATGTAATTAACTTAGTTAAGCATTTGTTGCACTCTGCATCTTGTGCCAGAAAAAAGTTAAAGTTAGGGGACTGGTAAGGGAATACAGTGCTGCTAAAAACAGAAATTGCTGTATTTATGCAGAAAGCACAGGTTCTTGTGCACCGTTCTGGTTTTTTTCTTTTTGCACCATGCCCCATGAGTGATAAATTACTTATTATATCTTGAATCTCTGATTGAAAGCAAGATATGTGTTGTTTGTCAAAAAGGTAATAGAAAAAGCCAAATTAGTACCTGGTTCTTTCATTGAGACACAAAAAGTGCCAATATGCTTTTTCTGATAACCGGACAATCGGCCTATACATGTTGAGATGGTTGGGCTGCAGGGCCAAAACTGAATAAAACTACCTAATTTGCTATAGGTACATACTAATGCTATATGTGTGCATATGAATGACATTTTTAAAGAAGTCTTGCACTAAACTTTATCATTGTGACTCTGCCTCCATAGTTCTATTTCCCCATTAGAATTTAGGAGACACACAGGGACAAAACAAATCTGTTTATAGTTGCATGCTACTGGTTGTGCATAAAAGCACAGTGACATTGATGTGCGATTAAAAGGCAATGAATAAGTGTTCATACACACCTTTTGTAAATACAATGCCTGTTTTTTTCTTTTATTCTTTGATGCTCCCTCTCTGTCTCTAAATAAAAAAAAAAGTGACAATTATTTAACACTGAAGAAGTGACAAGAACCTTTTGTGTTGGGAGAAGATCAGAGGGCTATAAGTAAGCAAATTTCTTGTAAGGGCAAGAAGACCTCCCTGCCTCCAGGGCTTTCTAAAGCAGGAAGGCTTTTTGAGTGATGGCTTTGGGCAATGATCCTTTTGATGTGAAAATGAGTTTGTAAAACAAGGGCTCAAGTTTAAGAGGCAAGTTATATGGTAGGTGCAATGCTAGAGTAGGCAAAGCCCTAGTGGTTTATGTGTACCTTCATAATCAATTATGTTAATGTTTTTTTTTTTGTATTTAGCCTTTAATGTTATTCAGAATCCATGTGCTATGTAAATTGGCTGTGCTGGAAAAAACTTTCTTTTGCCCTGGTGATTATCTCAAATGTAATATCCTATATTTTATTTATTTTACAATATACTTGAGACCCCATAACAGCTACTTGTTTTGCACAATAAAACACATAAACATAACATTCCACATAAAAGTTGATACTTTTCACATAAAAGTTACCACCGTGCAAAATTTGATGCAGTATTGTATATTTATCTGACAGCAAAAAAGTAGCTAGTAGTATTTTCCTCATGAGGCAACTTCGGGTGACTATAGAAAACTATAGTACGATTGCTGTCAGGTTCTTTTACTGC
>CM044431.1:146264531-146278517 GCA_024363595.1 Xenopus borealis
TAGACAACTTGTTATCTATAAAAAAACAAGATCCTTCTCACTTAAGGAAACTCCCAACACGCTGCCAGTTAGTGTATAACTTGCATTTATATTATTTTTTCCAAAGTGCATAACCTTGCATTTATCAACATTGAACCTCAGTTTGATGCCCAGTTTCCCAACTTAGACAAATCATTCTGCAGAGTGCCAGCATCCTGCATGGAACCTATAGTTCATATAGACTGTAGTATATTTTAAATACTGGGTGATGCGTATATTAAAGAGGGAGTAGAATGGTGCTGAATGACTAAATTGCCAGCATAGTGCATCAGAGACCTATAAACCCACCAACATGATTACTACTGTTTAGATTTTCCTCACACAAGTCCAGGCCCAGATTTGTGGCAAGACCACAACCTAAGGACACTGGGGATATGTACCCCTGTACACTTAATTCCCAGTGATCCTGAACATGTGAGTGCTCTCATGCATGCAGGGGGTGCTCTTGCCCCTGCACAAAGGAAAGGAAAGTTACAGCAGTCAGCATTGATTTTCTGCTGATACATGTGGAAAGCAGGCCCGTCATCCCAAATAAGTTCTCATAAATGTCACTGAGGTTCAAATACCCACCTGCCAGTGCACAGTACTGTTCTCTGTTTCTCTTTCCTATTACCTGCATATTTACTTTTTGGTTGAGGTGGAGATATAGAAAGCAGTTCAGCTCCTGTGCCAGATGCTTGCTAATGTTGCTTACTATACATGGGCCTCTCTGAGTAGGAAGGATACCAGTCCAATGAAGAAGCTCTCAGAAGGGTTAGTGCTGTCTGTCACAGACTGAGTAGAGGGAAGACCCCTAAGTATTTTTACTTTCTAATATTTCTACTTTGCTGGTAGTCCAGTGTAGTGGGTAAACTCCCAGAGGAGTTAGTTCCCAGAGGGCAGGAGTTGTTTTCATGAATTATGTTTTTTTTTTTTTTACTGAGATAAAAAATTGAAGAAAGGTTATATAAATGTTTATATTTCTTATTATATTTCTTAATAAATGTGAACTGACCTGGGCATGCTGTGTCTAATGGAACATGGGGCAAATTCACTAAAGTGCGGAAATTCGCTAGCGACGCCTTTGCCTCAATTCACCGCACTTTGCCAGGCAAATTTTCGCCAGTCCGCCTCTAATTTACTAAAATGCTAATTTGCACTCAGGGAGGAGAGAAGTAGTGAAGTTGTGCTACCGTTACTTCGTCAGGCAAAGCGCATTTACACTAGCGATGCCTAATTTGCATACAGCGTGAAATTAAAAGTGTAATAGAAGTATATGTTACAGCCACTACATTACACTACACAAGCCCAGGAAACCTTTAATAGATAAAATAAAGTTGTCCTATTGCCCTACATGTGCCCCCTGTATAGTTGTGTTGGCAGATGTTAGGCAATGTAGGGGGGAAGGAGGGTAACCACCAAAAAAATTACACAATTTTTTAGACTATCACCCTAAAAAAAAGTAAAAGACGCCAGCGTTTTGTTTTTTTTTCAAACTCCTATCTATTGTATGGAACTTTGCCAGGTCTGATCTGGCGAGGTAAAGTCTAGCGCAAGATGAAACGTTCAGTAAAATGGTCATCTTAGTGAATTAGCGTAGTTACTTCCCTTCGTCAGTGCGCAACTTCTCTCGGCTATGGGTGCGAAGTTGCGCTAGTCTATCTACTTCGCTAGTGAACTTTAAAATAGATTAAAATGTATGTTTTCATTATGCAGATTTTTATATTAGGGTGTACGTTCCCTGCATGCCACTACTATCCTCAAGTAAATAAATACCTCACAGTACATTAAAAAAATGTATATCTTGACTTTACAAGCAACAACAAGAACCAACTACCCTTTTAAATCCCATCGCTGCCCTTATGTTAATATCAAATAGGGCCTCATGAGACATGTAGTCTTTTCTCACATGCTAGTGTGATGACCGATTAAAGCGGCCATAAAAAACACGTTTTCATAGTTAAACAGTGAGGCTTAACTGCTTATTTTATTATTGTTTTGCAAAATTGTTCTGTAAAGGATATATAAAACAAATGTTTTGCAATACAGCTTTTGTTGGTGCAATTAAGCTATTAAAAGGACTTCCTATGGCTATGTTCAATGTCTTATGGATCAGAAAGGCCCTCCTGATTACTTGCATCTGTCCTCCATGACATTCATAAAGAGAGCACATAATGTCTGCACATGTTTATTTGCCCAGTGGCTGTTCGTGCAGCTTTTCCTCCTAACAAACTTAAAGAAATCTAATTCTTTAATATTTAATAATCTCCAAAGCTACAATGGAGTTTGGAGTGCGTTGGCTTCTGGCAATGGAGATGCTTTATGTGAGGTCCAGAAGAACATGGAACAGAAGCACATGAAAGACAAGACTTTTTTTCTATTCCTGTGGCAAATTGGCAGATGCCACAAGTGGGGTATCTTGCCTTCCTCTGAATCAACAGAAACGGGTTTAACCTCAAAGTGCAGAGCAGCACAGCACAGGGCATCAATTATGCACACTTTCAGCTTGGAAATTTAAACATGGTTAATGCTTCATCTACACATGGGCCTTATATACCATATTGTATTACCTTTTTAAAGGGGTGCTTCAACTTTAAGTTAACTTTTAGTATATTATATAATGGCCAGTTCTAAGCAACTTTTGTCTTCATTATTTACTATTTGCTACTGTTTTTCCATTTTCAAATGGGGGTCACTGGCCAGGCCCTATCTAAAAAACAAATGCTCTGCAAGGCTACAAATATATTGTTATTGCTTTTTATTACTCATCTTTCTATACAGGCCTTATTCATATTCCCGTCGCTTATTCAAATCAACGCATGGTGGCTAGGGTATTGTGGACCCTAGAAACATGCTGAAACTGCAAACTGGACAGCTACTGAATAAAAAGTAATATAACTTAAAACTACAAATAATAATGCATGAAAATCAATTGCAATAACGTTTTGAGAGTTATTTAGGTGTACTTCATAATAATTGACTTCTACACCCAAAAACATTTGTCATGTTCAGTCAAGGAAATCCAAGCAAAGACACAAGAAAAGATAGTCTCCTTATTACAGACTCTAGTTTATGACACTTGTTTCATTATAGTCATAAACTATATTTTAATTTATTTCCACACACACACACACACACATATATATATCAGCAGTGACATTTGGCAGCCCAAACCCATATAACATTTAAAGGGAAGCTCAAATTTTTTGTATTGCTTTTGAAAGCATTGTTTCTCTGTCCTGATGACTGTTGAAACAATGTAAGACAAGGCAGCAGACCTGTCTTTGCTGGGGAACTAAGACTTTTGCAACATTATTTAAACTGTAACAAGCAGGAGTTAAGGCCCATACAGGGGCTAAGTCGGCAGCTGATTGGCCTGTGTGTGGGGCTCTCCGACAGGCTCCCGTGATCGAGATCTAACTGAAAGTCATCCAGATGTCGATTGGGCAGGGTTAAAAATCCTGTCGGATTGTGTCTAGATCTGTTTGTTGATGTGGTCCAGCGAACCAACCTCCCTTATTGCCTGCATTGTGATCCAATTGCTGGGCCCTAGGACCCACGATCAGATCACCCCGATATATGGGCATATTGTGAGAGAGCCGCTCATTTGGTGATATCGCCAAATAAGCGTATCTCTATGTGTATGGCCACCATTAGGCAAATGCTTCTTGCAATAGCAATTGTTTTAACAAATAACTTTAAATGCTGAGAATTTGCAATAAATGTATATTGAAAAGTTGCTTAGAATTAGGTTTTATTTTATTAGGAACATTTTTATTTTGGAATTGACCTGCCCTTTAAGGCAGTGGGTACTGAAAAACCAAGCACATTTTACAGTTAGAGACTGTACTAACAACTAGCAAACCAGCAGTGAGAGGCAATGACTGCCAGCACCCTAGGCACATTGTATAAGGTGAAAGCCAGTGGGTACTGGCACCCAGTAGTCATCATGCACCTTTGAGTGGAGGATACTGGCACCTTAAACTACATTCTATAAATATATATGGGGATCCTGGCACTAGAAACTCCATCATGACCTCAAATACCCCAGGGGGGTCCAGTCCTCACAGAAGCCAGCTTCCCAAAGATTTCTTACCTGCCCTGCAAATTGTGGAGGAAAAACTAGAGTGTGATCAGGAGGGAGAGTACTATGTGGTGACTTGAGGGGGGGGGGTTAAATAACAGCACAGCTCTCTACTGCATTTTGCACAGAACAGATTATAATATAGATGATTTGGCTTTGGTCCCCTACCTTGTGACATGGGTTCTGGGCAGCCACCCAGATCTCTCTTATTATAATGCATCACTAATTTTATATGATAAATAAATCACATCTAACAGCACTGACCACAGAGCATTGCCAAAAGTATTTTCAAAGTGAAAACTGGACATTTGATGATAATTTGCAGGTTTCATTCTAGATCCCCTGGTGATTTATTATACGTCTAAGATAGCTTTGTGTTCCCAGTTCATGGTATAAATGATATATTTCAGAAAAGCAAGCTCAAGGCCTAGATCAATTTACAAAAAAAAATGTTTATTCTTTTCTCTTGAAGTTATTTTCAGTAACTCCCAAAGCCCTCCAGCTCACCATAAAGAAAGTACAAATTGAAGGCGACTGAAAAGTTGGTTAACTTATTTTTTTCCCCTTGAACAGTAGTTTTCAAACAGCATTGTTTATTCTGTTTATATACCCAATTATCTATAATAAATTATAGTAAATGGAGTGTGCAAGACTTTTACAGGCAAACAGGAATTAAAGAAGTATAAAACGTTCAGGATAAAGTATTTAGCATTGAGGTAATATATGAGATCCAATAAAAAAAACATTACGGAATCATTATATTGAAACCTTCTTGCAAGTGACAGGTCATACCAGCTCAGTCATTCACATACATGAAAGGGGCTGACTGTGGTCTCATTTTTATATTCCATTAAATTATCCAGCATTTTCCATATAATATTAGTAATGTAAAAATGGCAATTGTCACTATTAGAAAAAATAATAATCATATACACTGATTATGGAGCCATATTCTGTTGGCTGTGTTTGTAACCTTAACTCCCAGCACTCTCACACGCTGCCTTAATCAATTTCCTCTCCTGGCTCTCTTACACACATGGTTCTCATTCTGGTCACTTTGGCTGACATTTGAGCCACTTTAAGGTAAATCTGCCCACTGTAACTGTTTTCATTTTAAACATGACGCTGAGAGATGGCTGCACTGCCAATACCCAGTCAGCATACCTTTCTTGTATAAAATTTTTCATTACTTTTTTGGAATACACATCTTTTAATAGAGCACCCTGTGTAAAATGGAATTGTGATGGTTTCAGGTACGGGCAACCTGAAAATCCCTGCATCTTCTCTGACTCCCATAAATCTGAAAAGTTACAAAGACCCAAGACAGAATACACGTCCATCTTCCATTCACCTAGGTGAAAATAGGAATTTTGATTGCTGCTACAAGCAGTGAAGATTAAAGTAATCACTACCTGTCCCCTAAGGGTAAGGAAAGCCCTGGATGCACAGTAGTTTGGGAACCTGATGCATTTCTCTGCCACATTCATTAGTTGTAGCACAGATCAAAACACCCATTGTACCATAGTCTAGCCTTGTGCCCCTATTTGGCTCACTACAATTAAAATAGTCTCACACTCCACACTTTGGGGCAGTTTTACTATTGGTTGAATTTCGAATTGAAAAAAAAAACGAAATTCGACTATGTGAATAGGTAGGGAAGTAAAATCCTTCGAATTCGACTATTGAATTCAAAGGATTTTACCGCAATTTGATTGGTCTAAAATCTTAGACCAGGGGCCCACTCTCAGTATTATTATTCTTCCTCTACTCATTCAACCTGCATTCTCCTAGTCTATTTTCTTTACATACTATAATCTATTATTATATCTATTTAGCCTCTTTGTTCTCATAGAAATATGGAATGTCCATGATTTAGGCCAAATTAGCAGCATGAGGGCCCACTGACACCTGGGCCAACCGGGACTTTTCCTGGTATCCTGGTGGGCCAGTCCGACACTGGGTCGAACGATCGAATAGGAAATATTTATATAGGAACGATTTTTTCGATCAATTGAATATTTTTTTATTCGATCAAAATGAATGAAACCCAATTCAGTAGCTTTGATCTGGCGAACTAGGTGGTCGAAAAAATTTTAAAGGGGAAGTACTTCGACAGTGGAATGGTTGAATATTCGAATGAAATTTTATTTGAATCATTCGATTCGAGCAAATTTACAAAATTCACCAGTCGAAGTGGTCTTCAAAAACATTTGAAAATTCAAATCCTTCATGTGAATTTAGTAAATCTGCCCCTAGAAGAAAATTGTAGATTGATTAATGAAAAAGAAAGAAAATTTGTTCAGATGTGATGGTCAGCTGAAATAAACTATTATAGAGTTTATTAAAGCGGTTGTTCACCTTAAATTTGAGCATGGTTTAGAGAGTGATAATCTGACTGAGATCATTTGTAATCGGTTTTCATTTTTTATTATTTGTCGTTTTTGAGTTATTTTGGTTTTTATTCAGCAGCTCTGCAGTTTGCAATCTGGTTGCTTGGGTCCACATTACACTGGCAACCATGCATTGATTTGAATAAGAGACTGGAATATAAATAGAGGAGAAAAATAAATGAGGGCATATTAACATATTCTGAACATGCGATAGATACTAAAGTTCTACTTACAATTATAGCAGGAAGATGATTACATAAAGACATGGTTTGATAAGGAATAAAGCAGAATAATAATATATAGCATAACATAAACATAGTGATCTGGTGCATGAACGGCTATTGTGCTGCATCTGCATGTATTTACTTTATTCACTGAATTCGAGCACCATAACTGTCCACCCATGCAAATACTTCTAAACAATTATTGTGGTCCAAGGAACTAACAATTATCAATGTATCAATATATATATATATTTATAAGTTGATACATTTATACTACCTACTATACTACCTACTATATATACCTTCTATTATTAGTAATATACTGCACCCTTTCCAGCTGTAGTCAGGTGATCCCACTGGTGCCTAATAAAAGGGCAACCAAGTTTGGGAGTTTTACTTTTAAAGCAGCAAGTAAATTGCAGGTAAAACTTAGTCCCTTTATAAAATGTATAATGAAGCAACAGAATTCTCAATAAATCAGTTGCAAGTTGAGTTGGCCTTTTATTTTGTAGCCCCACCCTTAATAAAAGTATAATGAAGCAATAGAATTCTTAATGAATCAGATGAAAATTGAGTGTAGGACTGGCCAGATATGGGATGACTTTGACAGTGTTGACCAGCTTAAATATATTGCAATATATGGACAAACAATCCCTGTTTTGTTTAGTAAGGCATTTTTTAGTAGCTGTATGCACAAAATGTCTCAATGTCTTAAATATATTGAAAATGGGTTGAGTGCAGAGGACCTCTTGTATTTGTCTATATGTATTTTGTGGCCACAGCCTCATTGCACCCCCGCCTAATGGTTTTAAAAATTAGTGGTGAGCACAACTTTTCCTTGTTTGTATATACATACATTTAAATTGAGTGACCTAAGAGAAAATGGCTAGATGCCCAATTCTTCATGGTATAACATCTATAAAAACCCAATTGTCTACATGCTTTAACAGAGACGGATTGCCTCACATAAAATGACTTATCTCTGGGAGCACATACCTACTATTATTAGTACTATACTGCATGGTTGCATGACATTGTTCCCTTTACTTCCCTGCCAAATCCACCTCTCCTCCACTCTCCTGCTGTGAAGATCATTTACCCATTCTTTTTTCTCCTTTCAAACACTTTCAAGAGGAACACAATAGAATGGACTAATTCAGTGACAAGTGCAGTGAAAACAGGGAGACCAGATGTGCTTATAGTGTTTCACATCAGTCTAACAGCTTACATTTTGAGTATATAAATATATATACTTTTTTTTTAATTTGTGGTGTTTTGAAAACTACAGTGAATTCAGATCGACTTATAAGTTGTGAGATTCAACCAACACGTGCCTAGGCTTGTATTCACAAAATACAATTTCTTTTTTCTTTAATTCTGTTTATCACTAATTGATGTTAATTATGTTTGAAGCGTTTTTGTGTGTGCATGCCAGTATATGTATACATTTTGAGACATACATAACATACCTCCCACTAATGCCCTGGAATTCTTATAAATATTAATTTTGCAAAGCCTCATATTATGTAACTGCCTTGCTGTATGCCCATTTTAGGTAAATAATGGGTCACTTCCTTTCACTTGATTATTTTTAAATTTCAAGCAGTTATTAAAATTACTGTAATCAACTAAGTAATGAGATGTGCTATTAAAACTTTCTTATGCCAGACCTCTCACATTTCTACTGCCATTGTTCTTTAGTATTGCCACAAGTGTCTTTATTTCCACTGTATTAGTAGTATTGTTATTGTTCTATGACGGGGGTCCCCAATCTTTTTTTACCAATGAGCAACATTCAGATGCAAAAGAGTTGGGGAGCAACACAAGCATGAAAAATGTTCCTGGGTGGTGCAAAAATAAAGGCTAAAATCGGCCCTTTGGTAGCCTCTATGTGGACTGGCAGCCTACAGGAGGTTCTGTTTGGCAGTACACTTGGTTTTATGCAACAAAAAGTTGCCTCCAAGCCAGCAACATGTTGCTTGCGAGCCACTAGTTGGGCATAACTGTTCTATGAGTATTGCAAGTGTTGTGGTAATTTTGGCAAGATAGTAGTACTGATAACCTTCTATAACTATTGCTATTTATCTAGTAATATTGCCATTATCTAGTAGTAATTGAAGCATTGCATGAGTTTTGCTGTCCTTCCAGTAGCAATGTCTTAAATATATTGATAATGGGTTGAGTGCAGAGGACCTCTTGTATTTGTCTTCCAGTAGCATTGCCATTGTTCTAGTAGCATTGCCAGGGTTTAAGTACTATGGTGACCTATCTAGTCCTATTAGTAGTATGGCAGGGATATTCAATGAAAATAATGTATACATATAAAGGCTACCATTTTATGTAGCTTTCACCTCAATATTCAAGTAATCAAGTAAACAATACTTGAGAAAATGCTAGCTGAAAGACCATTTGTGGCTCCCCATTGATGATGGGAGGGGTAAGTGGCTGAACAATTCCCAGGATCATTGCCTTTCTTCCTCTCAACAGGCCCCTAACCTTTGGTTTTTTTAAGAATAAATTGTTTGTCTTGTTAGAAGAAAAATCAAAAAGAGGTTTTACCCTGAAGGTCAGACTAGAGTACCAGAGAATCTCACGTTGGTTATTTCCAACCTAGACCTATACAACATTTGGCACTGTACAAATGTAATAATTGTGAGAGAGGTCCTTTTGTGGGGGTTATTTAACTTACCCTACTACAGGTTATGCAATCACTGGTACATTGATAAAGATGAAGATACACTTTTTGAATACACTTTTTGCTGTTTTGTCACATGTGCTGGACTTTTTTTTTACAATTTTGATAGATCATTATTATTTATATATATACTATAAATATATATATACATATATACTACACTACACTACACTGAATATCCTGTAAATTATATACTTATAAACGGTGCTAAATGATGTCAAACATTTTAAACAGCTTTATAACTATGTTGAAGTAGACCCCATAGTTTATATATCTGTGTATACACATGAATATTTGTTTTTTTTTTCCTGAACAGTATTTAGCTTACATAAAAGGACCATTAGCAAAAGTTAATAAAGTTAATGCATCTTTTATGCTAGACTCTTTAACCATTGTTTCTGCAGATTACCTGCATAAATGAAAATAAAATGATTGGAGGGTCGATTATGCTCTACACAAAATGGTTTTTATTGTACCCAGTAGTAAGGAACCCATATTCAATGTAACCTTAAAAAGGCGATTAATTTAAAGTGAGTGAAGTCTGTTTCTTTAAGACAAGCTCATAAATCGTGAAAGATCACCACTTCTTTTGAAAAGACTCTCCACGGTCTGAATTACCCTTCTGGGTCAGTAGAGGCATTGAAGTTTTAATGGCATGCCATGGCAGATTACACGATACAGCTGTCCCGGCACCGTGAAAATTAAGTTATGCCCCGTGTCAGCAAGATTTTTTCCTTCTTTTCTCTCCCTCTTTCTGGATCTGTCTCTTTCTTTTAGTCTTCAGGAGCCTTTCCTCTAAGCTGCTGAGAAGTGCACATCCAAAAGGGGCAGCAGGGGGGAAGGGAGGAGAAGTGTAGGCAGCACTGCCAACATTAGCATTGTATGTATAGGAGGCTGATGAAGAAAGGGGGGACTTGAAGAGGGCTATGTGTCAACTTCCTGCATAGCATGTCAAGTACCACTACAAAGGTTATGTCATTAAAGGGAAAAATATACTCTCTTTATCAGTGGGGGTTATCTTCCATTTATAGTGCTTTAAACAGATAATAAAGGGATTGCTTCTTATAGGAATTCTGCCATTTTGCTTGCATAAATTACTGCAGGCTGAATATAATAAAGATTCTCCATAGACAACCACATCAGTAGTAGTTGTTAATAGAAGATTAGATGGTATATTATGCAAAATATTATTCACTAAATAATTTTAAAACATCTTTATTATTGTAGGATTACATTGAATTGCATGTCTGTGTGCTTAAATGAACACCTTTTTGTTTACAAGAGTTGTTACCATTCCCATAGGTAAAGACCATGGGGCAGATTCACTAAGGTGGCTAACGCTAGCGACAATTTGCTAGCATTGCCACAAGCAGGGGCATCGCCAATTTACTAACAGATGCTGGCGCCAATTCACTAGCGATAGAGACCGGTGCTAGCGGTGATGTGCACTCTATCGCCAGGCGACTTTTCGCTCTGGTGAATGGTCATTACTTTGCAAATTCACTAAAAAGTGTATTTTACTGAATGTTACTTCTTTCGCCAGACTTGCCTTCACCAACTCAGACCAAGTGCAATAAAGTAGCTAGGTCTTCCTCAATCCTCTGTCACTAACATCATATCCTGTGATCCGAAAATGCATCAAAGACCAAAAAAAGCTGGTGACTTTTCCTTTTTTCAGCATGATTGCCTATAAAAGACCTAACAAACTTTTTTTGGGTAACCAGTTTCCCCCATACATTTTCAAGCATATGGAACATTAATTTTACAGTGGGCTCGTGTAGGGCATTATAACAACTCTATTGTCTTTAAGGTTCCCTGGACATGTGTTTTAAAAAGTGGAATTTGTAAGTATTTGCACCAACATTTAACATAAAGATGTCCATACAATGTTAAATTTCCCACCCTATGCAAATTGACCTGAGCGCAAGATCACTAGCAAATTTCTGCTAGGCAGAAATAGCGAAAAGGCGACAGCGTTCTGCACCCAGAAAGATTGGATTAAAGCCCAATATCATTAATTTTAGCGGCTCTTATAGCTTATGGCAACTTTAATCTGCTGTGAGAGACAAAATAATGTTATGCAAAATGAGAGGGGTTTATAGTTAGCCAGGGAAGCTGGTGTGTCATAGGAGAGAAAGTGAGGGAGCCTAGCTGTAAAAAAAAGTGGTCAGAGGTTGAAACAAAGCGAGATCAGGAAAATCATACATCATAATGGGTACATACTGGGGCTGAGATGACTGGATAAAATACTTCTTGTTGACAGTGATTAGCTTCGACATTACACTGATAAAATATAATAATTCTATTATTATTATTAACATGTATTTTTAGAGTGCCAACATATTGCACTTCTCTGATTATAATATGTAATATTCTTTGACTGTACAGATGTACAGTACTGGCTTTATGTGTATAGGATTTGATGTTGCAACAGTGTCTTAAAAGCTGTAGAAGAACTTAATGTCCGAGAATAATGTAATTGAACTAAAGGAGGGATAGATGAGCACAGGACAGATGAGAACAGGAAAGAGGAGTTTTTTTGGAGACTTGAAGGAAAAAGAAATTGTGGAATTGGATGCAAGAGACAGAAGAAAAAAGTATTTGGTTTAAATATTGTAGTATAATAATGATAACACAAATAAAAAGCTAATATTTCTGTGTAAGGGTTACTGGAGGGTTCTTTTTGTTGATCCCAATGATATCCAGTTTAGTATAAATCTATATGTTGTACTTATTAAAACTGGTAGTAAACAACAATTCATGAGTTCATGTGGCTTCTCAGTGGATGGAATCTTGGGGGTGGGGAAAGCTGGAGTAAGAACACTCAAATGCTTATTGTCAGACAAGGAATGTGGCCTGTGAATACAGCCAGAAACGGTAATGCAATGGCAATAAAAGGGGGCCTCGGCTAAGACAGCTTTAGATTGAGTTTACAATGCTAAAATGATAAATTTGACTTGTTATTTGATATACTATTATTTGACATGCTATTATTTAAAAAGCTTTACTACAGAAATATAGTCTAATAAAGCGCTATATAGCTTTAAAATGAGAGAGAAAGAAAACTTTGTTTTCAAACTGCATGGATTTCACATGCGCTTAAAAAATATATTAATTTCATAGATAAATGTATGCAATGTGAGATAGATATTTCTTGTAACTCTACCGCAGAGTAAATCCAATCAAAGATTCCTAGAAATGAAGGCCATATTGAGTATGCTGTTTTGTAAATGCCTCAAAGTTCACTTTCACTAAGTTTCCTGAAACTCTCTGGATCCTGTCAGCTATATCCACTGTACACCCATGCAAATGATGTTAAATGTGGACCACACAAGTAATATAAAACAAGCCAGTCTCCTTTCAAATTATTTCATTGTCAGGAAAGGCAGATATTCTTGCTCCTTAATTTAGCTCTCTGCTTTGTTATACTTGGCATATGAAAAGCTTAATTGTAGAATGCAGCATGAAGAATCCGAGTCACTTAAATGTCAGCTTTTTCCAGGTTTTATCCAGTGGTACATTTCAGAGAAAGCAATCATGTTATGTTGCCTATCTGAAATATGAATTGCAAAATGAAAATGCCACAGGATTGTAGGAGACATTTTGACTATTATTTTGATTGAGTATTGAATGGATTTCCTTGTTTCCATTCTATAGGCACTATGGGGTCCGTTTACTAAAGTGCGGTAAATTTGAACTTAAGTTTCCGCATGTTATCGCTGAGAATATTTTTCTGCCAGAATATTCGCAGCGACTAAGTTTACTAAACAGCGATGTGCTCAGAAGTCATTGCGATCACTTGCGGTAACTACGTTAGCGAACCAGCTTATGTTAGCGGTAATTTTAGCGAGTTTCGAATTTTCTGGCGACAATTTACATTTGCATATATTTATTCTAGAAAATAGTCTTGCTTTATGCGTTAATAATGGCGTTAATTATGGCAATTTTTACTGTGACATTTATTGCCAGAAATGCATCTTCAAAACTCATAAACTTTATTGACTGATGATTAAACCATCCAACAGCATTACAGAGTGACACCAATCAAACATGTAGGCATCATATAAACCCATACTTCATCTATCCACGCGCACACCCTTCTGCCAATAGAATCGTATGAACAAGAAATCATATCAGTTATCTCTTTGTAGCATTTCAATGCACAGTTTAAATGAGAATTAAACTCCCATTGAGAATTTTCTGGCCAAAAAATAAGTTAACGCCACTATATAGATGGCGGTAAAATGTTGCGAATAGTCTGGCGTTAATTTTGTCTTTCACACATTTCGCTGCTTAGTAAACCATGCGTTAATATGTACGTATCGTTATTTTCAGCGGATGCGATAATTGGCGAATACATATTCTTGCGCAAGAAAATTTGCAAATTTATATTTACCACAGGTTAATAAACTCGCGGAAACATTTTCTGCGTTAAATTTGTCTGTATTTTGTGCGCAAATTTTTACCGCACTTTAGTAAACGGACCCCCATATTTGATTATAAATAAACAGAACATGTTCCATCAGGTGAGTATTTAAAGGACCAGTAACATCAAAAAATGAAATTGTAAGTAAT
>CM044431.1:146315317-146325353 GCA_024363595.1 Xenopus borealis
TGACAGTATCCCTTTACATTCACACCATTTACACCAAATTCACACCATCTACTTCTTGCATAGAGGGCATTCATTGCACCCAATATCATACATGAACAATTGAAACAATGTTAGCAGCTCTCCTTCAGCCAAGACTCCTTTCCCCAAAATGACTTCTGACAGGTCTGTTAGCTTCTTTCTATTCTTTCAATAGTCAGAACCAGTGATTACATTCAAAAATCCATTTTAAACCTTAGCAAATGTGTAATGACAATGATTTACCCCTTACTCTATTTACCAGAAATTTCAGGATTAACCCATTCCTCCCCAGCCTCTACCTACTCTACATACCACCTAACGCTGCAACCCAGATTGAAAGATCTGAGCTGCATATAAATGTATTTGTTATACAATGTATAACTGTTTTGTAAATCTTTCTTTCAAGATGAGTTATTATTATTGAACCCTATGTTAAAATCTCAATAAAATATTAAAAGGAAAATGTGTTATGAATTTACAATGGAAAGTTACTTCAAACCTTTACTATGGAAATGGGAAAAAAAAAGAATATATTATAAATGTGATCACCAGGATGGGTTTATGCAAGAGAGAACTTGTCATCAATTTTGTAGTTTTCTAAAAAGAGGTCAGAGTGTACCACACAGAAGCTAAATTAGCAAACTATGGGTTATAGGCCTGGGGCCAACTATTTGTACTTGGATATGAATCTGGCTGACAAGAATTGTGATTAATGGGGTATTTTCTACATGGACCAGTACTGTACGGGAAGTACCACAGGCTTATGTCCTTGAGTTACTTCTTATTTAATAAATTCCTTAATGACATGGATTTGGCACTGAAAGTAGTAGATGTTTTTGTTTGAAATGATCTACAATTATGCTAATAAGATCCAGTAAGGATATGCGTACCCTTTAGTTATACTTAAAGAACAAAAAAATGAGAGGCATATGGTGTGGGGGAATCAGGTGAAGAAAAGTCTGGCACAAGTTCCATTCATTAGAGCAAACAACAACAAAAAAGAGGATTGGAGCATTCTGCTCTTGCTATACTGACAAAAAAGTTAGAATACCTATAAAATGCTCATAGGTTACACTCTTTGGAATCACAAGCAGCAGGCTGGCATAAATTGGACCAACATAACCAAAGTGGTGCAGATTATAAAAGTTGTTTATTTAAAGAAAATACATGTTTTCTGTGAAAGAAAAGACACTTATTCATAGGTTGAAGATTTCATTCAAATCACAAAGTTAATTGTCCAATCATAATTTTTAAAAAACTCCACCAATTACAGTGATCTTCACAGAACAAAGGGTCAAATACCATTTTGTATGTAAACCATATTTTGTGGGTAATACATAAATTGCCAAGAGAGAGACAGTATATCTAATGAGAATGCTGCAACCATTTTAACAATGCATAAATTTACTACTGATTTTGACCAGCCCAAATTACTACCCTTTGTAGTATACTACCCATAAAAATTGGAAGCACCGAAACTGCAACTTTGAAAGACATCTGTTCACGCCAACCTTTATAGATTGCAATTTTGGATAACTATATTGAAAACATTTTCATTTTTACACTGAACAACCCCTTCACATAGAACAAACATACAAACACACGTATGCCTACTACAATGTCCAAGCATCTATAAATGTAATATATAGAGGCATATTTTTTCTGACAATTCAAAAGAAGAGAATTTTAAATATTACAAAAGATTTTTTACAAATGAACAGAGCTGTGTCTGCTTACCCTTGCATGAAAATTGTTAGTAACCTGAATGTTAGTTGTTTAGAACCTTATTTAGCTCTCTCTCACATCGTGAAAGAGGAAAAATATTTATTTATAAAAAGCTTTAACAATATGGTCTGTGTTATTTAGAGTTTAGGCTACCTAGCCCATTGACCTGCCAGAATAGAATTTTCCTTCCCTGAAGTGAATCTTATTATACTCTCAGGGTCTCTGTACACATACATGTAAAACAGAACTGGAATTTTTGCCACATTTAACAGCACTCATTAACTTGCATATCTCAATAACTCAAAGGTTATTTGATGGGGTTTGGTCCTATGTCTCCCCCATAACAGACACATCCCCATTAATACACTGCATTAAGAGGGCACACATAGGTATCTGTACGCCAAAATGGAGAATTGCCGCAATTCTGAAAAGTACAGAAAACTTTTTTTTCTTTTCTACCCTGCCCTGCTCTATGTAAAAAAACACTTTTTATCACTGAACCTGGTCTCTACTGATTTGTGGGAAGTGTTTGCATACATACTGTAAAACACATACACCATGAAGTAGTGTATGGTGGGTTGAAGAACAGGTTGATGACAAAAGTTTATCCCCAACCTTTTTCACCTGTGAGCAACATTCAGATGTAATTGAGATGAGTTGGGGAGCAACACAAGCATGACAAATGTTCCCTGGTGGGACAGATAAGGGTTGTGATTGACTATTGGCAGCCCCTCTGTGGACTGGCATCCAACAGGAGCCTCTGTTTGCCACTAAATCTGGTTTTTATGCAACCAAAACTTGTCTCCAAGCTAGGAATTAAAAAATAAGCACATGCTCTGAGGTCACTGAGAGCAACATCCAAGGGGTTGGGGAGCAACACGTTGCTCACAAGTTATTGGTTGGGGAGCACTGCTTTAGACAGAGATATGCAATTTTATTAGATAAAAAATTATAATATTTTTTTAAGGTTTGCATTATGTATGAACCTTCACTGGTGGCTGGATAGTTTATTGGTTCCCCTGATATTGCAGTTCTACATTTACCATCTGAGGTGTCTGGAGCATGCTTCTGCTTGCTGTCTCTACTGACTTTGACAATTTTATGACACTCCTGCTGCTGCCTGTCCTGACCTGGATTGTCTGTTTTTCACTTGTGCAGCCCTGACTTCAGTATGTACTGTACCACCTGCATGTCTGTTTCAGCAATTAGGGACTAGATATTTTTTATGTTTATATTTACTGTTGTTGACAATGAGTACTTAGTATTTAAGTCATATTATACAAGTTTGAAATTGTCAAGCATCTCAGTAAATTGCATAACACCTAAGGGGGAAAGTAGTTAAAATCGCAAGCATTGTTTTTTTAAAATGGCATTTTTGCAAATGTTTGCTGCTGTAAAAATTTATAATGTTCTCTATTGCTAAAAAAAAATTGTGGCAAAAACTGTTTTTCGAAATTTTTATTACATAGACTGCACATGTTTACAAAAGACATTTGTTTGCAAACTTTGCAAAGACATTGCTGAGGTCTGAAATCAGTCTGGCTATCAAAATCAGAATGGCTAACCTGGCAAAGTCCTGGATGCAGTTTATATTTGTCCCTGGTTTCTGTCAGGGACAAACATGCAAGGATTCTTGCACTCAGGTGTTCTAATTTAAACAGCTTTCCCTGTGTGTGAGAGTGTGCGAGAATAGGGAAGGAGACTGTGTGTTTTCCATGTAACACCAGGGGGCAGATTTACTATTGGTTGAATTTCGATTTCAATAGTTAGGGAATTAAAATACTTTGAATTCGAATTCTAGAAGAGTGTGTCCTTAAAGGGGTGGCCTAGATAGAAAGGGACAAATAATCTATTTACCAGCACTGTTGACCCTACCCAAGTCTATATAAGGCAAGGGAAGCATCAAGACCTTTTTAAATCAACCACCCACTGAGGAGCTTGGTGCAGAGTGTCCATATGTGAGAATTAGTGAATGCATGGCTAGCTTGTAATTTTCATTTATCCAATGTCATACATTATTTTCAGACACAAGCAATTAAGTCTGCTATATTTAAAGATTCCTTAAGTTTTAGAAGGTGACCAGGATGATGTCACAGGAGATCCAGGTTTTCTGTGAGTTCACAATACATGCTGTTTCAGTATCTCATGGTATATTTTGTATTTTTGTGCATACATTGTATCGGAAGAGACAACATACTTGCTTTTGTATTTATCAATATGCTTTACTTGCATTAGCTTAATAACACAATGTCAGACCTTCAAAGCATTGCAGATGAACTGCTACTAAAAAATAAGATCCCAAATGCCAAGGAGCATTCAGAAGAGGGCTTGGAAATTGTTATTGGAATGACCCAAAAAACTCCTTTGCTGATAGCACTTTATGCTAAGTATGTTGTACTATACATTTTGAAGAAGAAAATAATAGTCTTAGATGGAGAGAGTTTCACTTGATAAAGGGTTTGCTTGCTTGCCCCAAACATGCTATGTTTGCATGTTTAATAAAGAATATTCATAGCCATCAAATGAACAGTCTGCAGCTCCATCTATTCTGCTTTATGCAGAGCTACAGCGATATAGGGTTCCAGATGCAAAGAGAAGACAATGAAGGTGACAATGAAATAATGTGGAGAGAGATGGAATGTAGGAGGTGAAATAATAGATTTTACAGAAGTAACTGTTGAAATATTTAGATACAAATAGCACATTGCTTTGATTACCATCAGTTATGGTTCCGCGAAACCACATACCTTTAGCTTCACATATGGTGGTCATAAATTCTGTACCACACTGATGAGCTCTAATAATAGTAAAATAGCAGCCCTTGGCTTGGCTCTAACTTAGTCCTTGCTCTAAGTGTGTGAAAGCCCCTTATCCTTGGAAGTATTATTACAGTGATATGGTAGTACATTGTAAGTCTACGTTTTAAAAAAAAAAAACTTAATCAACAATAAACTTGACTGAGTACATTTCGGAAATGGTGTGGAGTGTCCATTTATTTATTACAAATGTATATATATATTTTTTTCAATCATTTACATCACAACTATGTAAGCCATGTGAAATCACATACAGTCTGTCCAGTGGAGGCCAGCTGTGTATATCAGTAGTGGCACAGGGGGCCATCATGGCGGTGACATCTTGGGAATGGGAGAATGTTACCAGGCTAATGATTTGAGAAGATCAAGGTATGGGGCTTTGCTCCCTTAGATGAGATCCCTCTCAAATCTTCTTCAGTCTTCTATCGGGTCTAACCAAGTGTCCCATACATAAAATACATAACATTTATCAAGAGAGTGTCTTCTCACATATGTAATTTTTTTAAAGGTGTAGCTTTCTGGATAAGATCTAGCCAGCATAGGACTGTTGGTCCAGAGGTAGCCTTCAAGTGCAGGGTTATGGCCTTTTTTGTATACATAAGGAGAATAGATAATAGGGTGTACTGCGCTCTCCTGATTGATACTTCCTCTACTCTGTTCAGGAAAATTATGACAGGGTCTATGGGTACTATTAGGTCTGTTTTTGATTGAATATGCTGCAGTACCTGCTGCAAGAAGTTGTTTATTACCAGGCAGGTCCAGGCAATATCAAAGTAGTCTGCAACTGCAGTGGGGCACCTCAGTCAGGTCTGTGCTAGAGTAGGATGCATTCTTTGAAGTCTTTGTGGGGTAATGTAGGTCCTGTGTAAGTATTCCTGTTGGGTTATCTTGTCTCTGCTGCAGACCATTCCCCAAAACAGGAGTCTAAGGCATCTTCCCACATTTCATTATCAAGTGTGGGTATGTTTATCTGCCATTTATCATGGAGCTTAAATAGTGGGGGATTGCTAGTGACTGTAGAGTTGGGATAGATGTTTCTGGAGTTCTGAAGTATGTACATACTTTTCCAGTCTCCTAGAGGAGGTATTCACTGGTCCAACAGGGAACTGGGAATTCACATTGTGTCCCACCTGGAGATATCTAAACAGCATTTGATTGGGTAGTGAATATTTATCTTTGAAATCCTAAAATTGCATTAGTTACCTTCTGTAAAAATATCAGCCATATATTTGATCCCATAGTGTGCATCTAAATTCTGATATTTTTAAGGTGCTTCAACTTGGGGTTGCACCATAAGGGGGTATACTTAGAGCAGGGGTATGTAGACAGCTGTGGTTATTTCCTGAAAATATGCGAAAGCCAAAAGATCCACATTAAAATCATGTAGTAGATGTGGTTCTACCTAACTGAGCTTATACCTAGAGGTATTTATTGACGTTCTAAAAATACATCATAATTGTTATGAATTGCCATATTGTACAGTCAGTGTGATACATTCTAAGTGGCTGCTTGTGTAAGATGTTTTGTAAACACTCAACTGAGGATCAGCATGAGACTTAGTCCGAGTGTATGCATTTCATTAGTACTAAATTGAATGCAACGGGGAGAACTCGGTGTAGTTTTGATATTATTCTAGTGGTTAACTTTAAATCATATAAGAGAAGAGAAACAGGAAGAGAGGCTAATAATAATATACACTAGTACACACAAATAAGTGGGGTGAATGAATGTAATATCGTAGCAATGATGAAGAACTTTTTGTGATATTGGTCTGTTTTTATAGATCAAGCAAGGTCATTAACACACAACTGAATTTTTGGATAGTTACTGGGAACACTAAAAGAAACAATTATCTTCAATTTACACTGAAAATTTACATTGTGCCTTCTGAATGTCAACTAGACTCACAGTGAACAAGGCTATCCCTCTATTATTGTATTGTATTATAATAGAACTGCCAGAATAATTCATCTGAATGTCTTGTGTGTATTATGAAGTGCCTATTTTCTAATTGCAATTGCTGGATGGTTGTCATGAGTTGGCAGGTTTTTGGCAGATTTTGACCTTACTTATGTGTAACTCTATAATACCCCAGATGTTTAAAGATATACCTGTAAACTAGGAGACAATCATGTTCAACAGTGGCATGATAAGAGGATTAGCTGATGGTATTGAGTAAAAACATTACAAAACATGTCTGTAGAAATCTAAATACCATATAAACCAGTAAGCAGATTGTGATTGTGGTCTGTCTGTAGCTATTACATCCTTTATTTAACCATACCCTCTACCGAGAAAGCTGGGAAAAAAGAGCAAAAGTTTTCAATCTCAATATTGCCTGTCAGATTGAATTAGCAATTATTCATGCCTACAAATATATATATATATATATATATATATATATATATATATATATATATATATATATATACTGTATATATATATATATATATATAATGGCAGGTTCAGGCTGCACACCATGAAAATTATTATATACCTGGGTGCTGCGGTAAAACATTTTTTAAATAGCTATCCACGATACCGGCACTCACAGGATTTGCATAATTGGACAAAGATTGGACAAAGGTTAAATAAACCTTTCATATATATATATATATATATATATATACTGTATATAATATTATATCGAAAAGGTTTTAAAACTCTGATCCGATCTGAAAATATGCCATCTCAAACCTGTCGAGGTCATGTAGAAGTCAATGGCAGATGTCCCTGAAGATGTTTCTTGACATCATGATCAGTGCAGGTTTTCATCCGATAAATAAGAGTTTTCGTGGTGACAATTAGATAAAGTTGAGTTTTGCAGAGCATCAGTCTATGATTCCAATTGATGCACTAATTTGCCGCAATGTTTTGAGAAGGAATATTGATAAATGAGTTAAATTTGTGGATAGTAGTTAGGTCGAGTTTAAATAAAAAATTAGATAAAACTTGAGTTTTTATTAAATAACCCCCTTATTCTATACCTGGGGTCCCCAGCCTTTTTTTACTTGTGAGCCACATTTAAGAGTTTGAGAGCAACACAAGCATGACAAAAATCGATGGGGATGTCAAATAAGAGCTGTGATTGGCTATATGGTAGCCTCTATATGGACTGGCAGCCTACAGAAGGCTCTGTTTGGCAGTACAACTGGTTTTTAATGCAACCAAAAGTTGCCTCTAAGCCAGGAATTAAAAAATATGAACCTGCTTTGAGGCCACTGGGAGCAACATCCAAGGGGTTGGAGAATAACATGTTGCTCGCAAGCTACTGGTTGGGGACCACTGTTCTATACTATACTATTTAGGGCAGTGGCACACAGCAAGTAGGTGTGTCGCGGGCAACAGAATTCCCAAAAATGCATCACCATTGCCAGTAAAAAAAAAAGCTGGCGGTATGTCCTATTGATCCCTAATTTCCCAAAGTTTCCTCCAGAGGCAGCTTTGAGTGATTTAGTGATCAGTTGGACATATTGTAAGCGATTTCTATTACCAGCAATGGTGAGGCATTTTCAAAAAAATTGTGGGTGACAAACCTTTCCATGTGCCACTGCTCTAAGGGATTCATATGAGGATTCCATTGAATTCAGTGACTCAATGACAAAAAGACATGTTCCGGATAACAATTTCATGGATAGATGAACTGATAGCTCGGAAGCATGCTAATTGTACCAATGGAATTTCTCAGCCTGATCCTGATCTTTTGGAGGTAGTAACTCTTTGATAAATGACAGCACTCTCTTATTGGATTAGCAACCTGTTGGTTTTCACATCACATGTAAGACAATCTGCCATTGCAAAATTTGCTTTGGGCCTTTGACACGTTAATTGTTATGTTTGGCTTTTTACTGCCATATCTTTTTTCATATATCTTAATGCATACAGTTTGAGACCAGTATTTTTAGTAATGCGATACCAAGCAAGCTCACACTTGAAAGGCTTCTCATCATGTAGGTTACAGTGATCCCTGGAAAAGGGTTAGAGAGACAGCACACAAAAGGGCTTGTGTCCTAAACAGATTGACTGGAATTTACCTTTAGGCTAGCCATTCAGTCTACTGAAGGGGGAAAGGATTCTGAAGGCCAGTCATGGATGGGCAGCTTCAGAGTATTGCTGGTCTCCTGATATTACAATGTTGTGGTTTGATGGATGCAAGGAAATCTGACCCTTCCACATAAAGTCAGATGGTACATTTAGGACAAAGCTTGCAAACAAATTGTACTAGAAAAGAAATGTCATTATTCTCTCAGTTTGCCAAAGAGTCATTACATTTTCCAGCTGTTTAATCTCAAACAGAAAGTCAGAAAAAAACACAGAAAAGAAAGTGAAAAAGAAAAAAGAACTAAGTACTCATAAGAAGTTGTTATTGGTTGGCATGTGCAATGAGATTAAATGAAACACTTACGTTGTAGAAATCACTTCCCCGGCACTGTACGGAAGAACACATCTGTTATTTTAAAGAATTTTATAAACAACTGGACAAAGACACACAGAACTGCCACAAGGAGCATTCAGCCAAGAGTAGACATTTTGCTATGAAGTCTTCTCTTGGGATGCCTTTTGGTTCTTCTCAAGGGTTAATCATTTCTCACAGACACTGGAATTCAACCATTTTATTAATGGGACTTCATGTTCTGACATGTGAAGCAATTTATCCCTGCACCACTCAGCACAGTCAAAATATAAGCATGGACGCAAAGAACAGGGAGAATGGCAACTACTAGAATACAAATCAGTAAAAAGGACACAGTAGTCATGTTACAGTTTTGTGAATCATTTGCCAATTTCAGCAAACAAAGACACCAATCAGTTCTGAAAATGCAAAGTATTACAGTGGGATCTGTTAAACAGTATTTTACCCAAAAAGGAAATACCATTCTTCAAAGTGCATACATTTTTTAAGCATATGTTTATTCTGATTTTCTGTAATAAGAAAATGCTGTATTCTCATATTTAAGTATTATTAGGCACAACAAAACCAAGGTTTCAATGATTCTGCGTTTCAGATCTCATGCCTGTCTCTACATTAGTTTTTCAGTTTTTTAAGTCTCTGCCTTTACTAGGTTCTGTGAAAAATTAAGACACAGAGGGGTAGATTCATCAAAGAGTGAAGTTCCACCACTAGAGGGAAATTCCACAGCTCTCAATTCATTTCTATGGGATTTTGCAAGGCATATTCATCAATGGGTGAAGTGAAAGTTCACCCTTTGATGAATACGCCTTGCATGACACCATGCAAATTGCCAGGGTGGGACAAGGTGAAATGGAGGAAAAAATCCACCAATTTGCCAATTGTACATCCATCTCTTATAAATTCAATATTAATGAGCCAATTCAAGTCTTTAAAATAATTTCTTTTCTCTCTTTATTAATAAAACAGTACTTGATCCTTAGTAAGCTGCATGAATCCATATTGCTGCCAAATCAATGCTATTGGGTTTCCTTAGTGTTTAAGGGGGTTATTTATCAAAGGTCCA
>CM044431.1:146337321-146351800 GCA_024363595.1 Xenopus borealis
AAAGTGATTGGCTCATTTACATATTATTATACATATTATCTAATTTACATTTTTTAGGTGAGCAGCCCATTTACATTTTAAAGCAATCCGCCCATCGTGTATTTGCCCGAACTCACAGATTGCTAGTCCGGGCCTGAGCATCATCATTCTACATGGTCTTCCTGCAGGGTGCCTAATTAAGCCCAGTCTCCAGGTAGAAGGAGGTGCAAGACAGGGTAAGGAGAGGCTGTCTGATGAGTAGGATGAAGGAAAAGAGGAATAAGAGCCTTCAGAGGAGGCAGAGCAGAGCCATGTTACACACCACCCACATACCCCATGTCATAGACAAGATGGATCAGTTGTAGAGTGCGCCCCACAGGCATCCCACATAAACACCAAGCTATCTCAAGATGAAGCAGGTGAGGTCTAAAGCTGGCCATACACGGGCAGATAAAGTTGGCAATATGGGGCGTTTAGACCCAATTGACAGCTTATCTGCCCGTTTATGGGGGCTTCCGACGGGTCTTCCCAACTGATATCTGGACACGATTGCGCCTCTCGTAATGCCAGTTAGTGGCATATCAGGGAAAGATCCGCTTGTTTGGTCAATTCTGACAATTTGTAGAAAAATTCTGACAATTACCAAATTGCTTGTGTGGTGTTTGGTGTGTGATGACAACCTCTTGCATGTTGGTGTTTCAGTGTTTTTTTTTTTTCGACAATAACTCAGTATTCAAGTCCCCCCGTTGCACTGATTCAAGTTTTTAACATTCAATTTTTTTAATAAATAAGCAACCATTTATCCTAGGTATAAAAAACCTCAGAAACTCGGCCTTTGATAAATAACCCCATAAAAGTTGTATGTTTTATATAAAACACCTAGAAATCTATTTTACTTTTCTAAGGGCACTACTAACCTACAGGGGCAGATTAGGGGAGATTTAGTCACCTGGTGACTAATCACCTGATCTTTTGTCAACAATCACCCTGAACTGCCATTGTGTGTGTTCCCTTCCTGTATAATGAAGAGTCGCCTGCGCTAAGCACACACGGCTCTTCGTTTTCTGAAGTTGCATCACAAAGAAACTTCGGGTGATTTTGGAAAATGAAGCTCCGCGTGTGCGACTCTTCATGATACAGAATGGGAAGACACGCGAAGGCAGTTCAGGGTGATTGTTGCCCAGAAGATCAGGCAATTAGTCGCCAGGCGACTAAATCTCCCCGAATTTGCCCGTGTGTCACTGCCCACACTCATTTGCAGTGAAAGTACTGTGATTTGATATGAGTCTCTAGACTAACATTTATCACCTGCCCTGGCTGAAAAAAATATTTGCAAACAATCTTCCAGCCATATGTTGCATAGCCTGCATTGCTTGGCTTGATGGCTTGCTTGAAGAAGAACAGACCTCTAATAAATTGTAGAGTCATTACCCTTTATGCATACTTGTTCTAATAGGTGTCACAGATTCCTGCCTCCTAATAAGGAAAGGAAGCAGAAAAACATATAAATTCTCCCAAGGGAGTCAGACAGCCTGAAGCCATGGCTGACAGCTGTTAGTGTTGCCATGAACACCAGCAACCAAACAAAGTTACTACAGTAATACATTGCCAAGGATTTTGGCACACTCCTCTTGACTACACAGTATGTTTTTTTAATAACCACAGTGGTTTATTAAAGCACAACCCATATTAAATACATAAAGGAAACAACATTTATTACAAAAATGTGTACTTAGCATGAAATGGACTGCATCCAAGATTTGGATACCCTAATAGAGCTGCCTCTTTTCAGTCTTTCTACTCAAGCAATATGACTTTGACAGGACACAGAATACTTCACTGCGTGTTTCAGCTTAGCTGGAAAGGCCATGGCGTGGAGGGTCGTGTTTAATAACTGCTTTTGGTTCATTTATGGTTAGCAGATTAAGAGGTGATTGAAGGACACAATGAAAATAGACCATATGCAGGTCTGATTACACATTCATTGCATCAGACTTGTTCTGATAGTTATCTAGTTGTTTTATATTTTCTTTCTGGTTTTTTCAGTGAACTGGTAAATCTACAATCATCGTGTAAGGTGATTGGATTTAATGAGAGCAGTTCTTGTGACCTTGGGTGAACCATAACTGCCAAGATTCCCTTCATCTTTAAATGTGTTGGCATACATAGAATTACGTATAAAGTGATTTGACAAAGGGTGAGGTAACTGGGTTTCAAAATCAGGGACCCTTACAGTTCTAAGCAAGTACAACACGATTAAATTTTTTTATTCTTTATTAGCGGTAGACTGTTAGATTTGTTTGCATACTAAGTAGCTTCACAGAATTCAGAGAACAGTATGTATCTATTTCAAGTAAGGCTTGAAATAGAGTTCTGCAGTGGGTTGTTAGGAGGTAAATATTTAGTAACTTAAGCCACAAGGGTCATTTATCAACACTGGGCAAATTTGCCCATGGGCAGTAACCCATAGCAACCAATCAGATTGCTGCATTCATTGTTCTATTTGCAGCTGGCTTCAAAAAGCTTATCACTGATTGGTTGCTATAGGCAACTGCCCATGGGCAAATTTGCCCAGTTTTCATAATTGAGCCAATGTCTCAATGTCCTTAATATATTGACAATCGGTTGAGTGCAGAGAAATTGTCTGTATGAATTGTGTGGTCACAGCCTCATTGCACCCCACCTAATGTTGTAAAAATTTGTGGTGAGCACACCTGCAAAAATGCAAGTATTTTGTGAGTATGATTTGCAGACGCAAGTATGGATCCCAATGCATCTTTTACAGTACTACTTTTCCTTGCCTTGCCCTCATTTGATGTGCTTTTAATCTATGATCCCATGCCCAATCTATGATGAGGTTACTTCTATGTTCATGGTGGCCAGCTGGTGGAGAGTTAGATTTTAGACTAAAAAAGTGTGTGCCGGTGTGTGATAACAACAAATGCAGAGTTTTAGATTTTAGTCTGTGTGAATCTACAAAAGAGGCCTCTAAGGGGAAGAGATGACATGAAACTTGTATATTTGGTCTGTGATGTTCTAGCAGCTGTTTGCTTACAACTCCTACTATCTCCATGGCAGATACAAATGGGATGATTTTGATGGTCCCACCTTTTTATAATGCATAATACATTCTATTCTATTCTAATGCACCATTCTATTCTGGTCTTCTGAAAAATGTTCTATTGTAAATGCTTTGGGGGTTTTTTTGTAATTTTTTACCAAGGCAATTTTTTTGCTGCTCTAAAGCTTCCCCTAAAATTACTTGTAGACCATGTAGAGTTTATATGAATCAACATAGTAGCATACACTGGTGTTTTTTCTTGTTGTTATGGAGTGAAATCTGTTATCTGGAAACCTGTTATCCAGAAAGCTTTGAATTATAGAAAGGTCATCTCCCACAGACTCCATTTTAATCAAATAATATATATTTTTTTAAATATTCCCTTTTTTTTTTTAAAGAGTCACATTTAAAATATAATTGATCCTTATTAGAGGCAAAACAATCTTATTGGGTTTATTTAATGGTGAAGTGACGTTTTAGTAGACTTAAAGCATGGAAATCCAAATTATGGAAAGCCCCAAGTCCCTAGCATTCTGGATAACAGGTCCAGTACATACTATGTCAATTATTTTTTTTTAAATAGCCTCAATCACTCAGTACCCAAACACTGTTAAAAATCAGTCCTGTCTGAATGCCACAGGTTGATTGGACAACTTTTCTTTGTTTAAAGCATATAAACTGAGTTTATATACCTAGTACTACTCTTCCTGTGTGCAGATATAGTAATTTAATAAAGCACACAAAACTCGTGTCACATCCCCCCAACTCTCCAATTCAGCCACTGCTCAAACGTGAATTATTTTCTCAAAAACCAACCTTTCAATAAAATATTTTAATGAATGCTAGTCTTTAAAAGTAATACATAATCTGGGCACATGCATTAGCACCTCCCCCCCCAGTTAAAGTTATTTCCCATATTTTAAATGAACATAAGTTGAAAACTTTCTGCTCTCTCACTCTCTCTCTCTGGAATCAGCTCCTGATTTACAATTATTCCTTGATAGATTACCTGCGAGCAGCCTTCAGGCAGAATGTGATTAACTTGACTAAAGACATCTGGCCAATCCATCTATCCAGTCGAAGTAGTGGCTGAAATCAGACACCAGCATTTAGTTGCCCTGTTTCATACCTTTCTTATGAGCATTCCCTTTCTTGTAACTTTCCACCACTATATCCTCTTAAAATGCTGCAGGTAGCAAGACTGACAAACTGATTGAAAGCATGCTAGTTATGCTCCACACAGATAGAATATGTACAATTAAGCTATTTTGCAGCATTCCTGTATTCTGTCTAGTCTAATTCAGGTATTATGTGCAGTTAAGGACTCGAGTCATATCTTAACATTGTTTCCCTTCTTTAGAGTAGACACGTTCATGGGGAGACAAACAATGTTTCTGCTGTATTTAACTGCTCCAATAAATTAACTGAAAGTCCTTTGTCTGAAACATTCACCTATAAACACTACAGGGAGCATATGCCATGTTAGAATGTCATGGGCTAGTGATTTCTGAGTAGTAGCATGGTAACCAGTTTTACATGGAAACATGCATGTGACTTAGGTGTCTTCTTTCACAGGTTCATTGACAGCAAGGATGGCACCAATATCTCCATGCTGGACAGATATAATTACTGCAAATGAGTGAATGAATGCAATATGCAAAAATAACACACGTGCGTTGTACATTACATAAGTATGTTTTTGTATTTATGTATAGTTATTATGACCTATCTTTAAAGACAAGGAACACCACCCCCCTTACAATAATATAATCACCCTCCAAAATAATTACCATGTGCAGCCACCATATTATTTAACCATCATTGCAAATTATTTCTGCACCTATGCCCTGCCCAATGATCATTCTCTTTACTCTCTTTTACACTGAATTTGAAGCATCTATAGTTGGCTTGTGTCGAAGTCTGAGTCTCTGTAGCTTAGACTTATTGGAAATTATATACTACAAGCATTAAAAATCAGGTGGTGTATTAGTGAGTTGCCAGGGATTGCATGAATACTGGACTAGATTGGGGATACAAAATCATTCATTTCAATGTGCCCCTTCAGGTGACCATTATTCTCTATTGGGGGGTCCTTGCTCATTCAGTGCCTCTTCTACATTGTAAACAATTAGCCAGTCTTTAAAATATTCCATACCATTTATCGGCTTAGTTACTCTTTATTTCAGTAATGTCGCCTTTCAGTACTGCTATACCAAAAATATTCAAGATGAGGCTAGGGTACTGTATAGGCCACATCTTAGCCAAGTCATTCTATAAAATGTAAAAAGCATGTAGTTGTCAAAAATGCCACTGAGTGCTGTATCATTTCCTTCACTACTGTCTTTTCTGTATTTTCTCACAATAGATAAATATTTATAGTCAACTAATTTAGAGTTCATTTTGATCTTTGCTTCGCATGCCAAACCAATGTACAGATTTCTTGATCCAGGAGTAGTTGGTTTTGTCCAGAGCTCTTAAAGAGGACCTGTCACCTTGAGACATGAGTAAAATATTTCTTTGCCCTCCTTAGTTAAACCCTTTAGTCAGCTGTTTTTGTCTATATCTGAAACGGATTACAAAATATCCTACATGTAAAAAGGGCTTCATAGGAGCTGCCATGTTTAAACACCCCTTTGTTTTCCGTGTGTGGGCTGTGCCAAACTGCCAAATCTCATTCATGCTTAGTCAGAGTAAACTCTATGATAGACAGGCTCTGTATAACTCATGTCACACCAGGACTTGATATTCTATGGGAATTATCTGAAACACCTTCTATTGTTCTATTCAGATTGTGTGGGCTACTCCAGCCACTAACAACTGCACAAACTGGTGATATCGTGAGAGGAGTCTGCAGGACTGATTCTACCCATGATGCTTTGCTCTCCTGACTTTCTGGAAAGTCAGGGCTTCAGTTAGTGTCTCATGCACATTTGAAAAGTAGTTATAAATTGAGAATTAGTGAGATTTGAGCATAATAAATAGGGGTATGTGGTTTGTTTTAAAAGTTTTATTTCCTTCCTAGTGTTAACTCAATCATGACAGGTTTCCTTTAAGTGGTTGTATTGTTGTTGCTTAGACTGTCATTTTGACTTGTGGCAAAGATCATTTTGACTGCCAGTTATCACAGGCCTTAACTATTTACTTAACTATATGAGAAACTTGGTATACAGTCAGCAACCATAGGAAAAAATAGGTAGGCATTGCTCAGAATTGCTAGCTTCAACATTTATAGGTGGTACCCAGTTATCACCACTATTGTTTGCCATTGGCTGTGAGTTTCCTGTTTTTTTATATAGGAAATGGTGAGAGGCAAATAAAGGTGTTTTGACAGCTGAGGTTTAACCTGAGAGTACCCACAGCAGTCAAAAACGATGCGCGACTCGGCTTTTTTGGCGAATTTTCGCTGGCGAATTTTTGCTGGCGTTTCGTGAATTTATTCGCCAGCGGGAATTCGCCCCTGGCGAATAAATTCACCCATCACTAACTCCGTCAGGTCTGACCTGGTGAAGTAACATCTAGCGTAACTGGTAACGTTCAGTAAAATGGTCATCTTAGTGAATTTGCCTAATTACGATCCTTTGTCAGTGCACAACTTCGCCTGGCGTTAGGGTGCAAAGTTGCACTAGTCCATCTACTTCGCTAGTGAAAATTCGTCAGAGTCAGTGTTAGTGAATTTGCGTTGTTACGAATTGACATCACGCTGGCTAATTAGCGCTAGCGTTAGACACTTCGTGCTTTAGTGTGCCATAGCCATTGAACATACTGACAAGCCAAAAAATCCACTGTGATTTTCTATTCTGGACATACAGAATTTATTAGAGCTGCCTAGAAAATAAAAAAATAAAAATGTTTTGGGATAGTAGTATACATATCAATGAATGCGACAATATCTGTATTTATGAGAAATTATGTTATTCGTATTATTTTCATGTTTTTATCCTAATACAGGGTATCTAATACTAAAACCAACATCTTTATTAAATATCAATAAGAAAGAAGCATAGATCAGCCTTCCACAAATTTCCAGATTGATGATTCATAGATTTTTACCTTGAGACTGCACAGTTATTTAAATAATCCACCCTAATCTCCTGTGAAGCCTGTGGGCTGGGGCGAGGTTTTTTAGCTTTGTAGACTGACATCACCTACTGGAATACTGTAGAAAAAAGTACTGCCTTAAGGGAGGATTAGGAAAATTGGCAGGAAAACAACATATCACTTCATCTGATGTTTTTGGGATATACTTACAAGTCATTTTTATGACACTTGGAATATCACACGTGATTAGCTAATCTGTTTTCCTTTAACATTGACTGGCTCGTGACTTATTTAATATAATATTTTGTAGCTTTAAAATGTTTGGTGATGAATATATTTTCTGCAGAATGCAAGAAAGCAAGCATGGTATTAAGTCTTAATTGAAATGTAATTATATTTAACATCACAAATTTTCCTCAACACTGTACACAGAAGGCACAGTAAGATTTTTTTTTGACGTAGGGAGCTTTTGACCCAAGACATAAGATACCACCTGACACAATGAAATGCCTACATGTTCAGCTGTATAAATTTGCAGGGGGAAAGGGCAGTGTCGGACTGGCCCACCAGAATACCAGGAAAACTCCCGGTGGGCCAAGGTGTCAGTGGGCCCTCATGCTGCAAATTGTTTGGCCTATTTCATGGCCATTTCCTATTTGTATGAGAACAAAGAGGCTAAATAGATGGAATCATTGATTATAGTATCTAAAGAAAACAAACTAGGAGAATAGAGGTTGATTGAGGAGATGAAGAATATTAGTACTGAGAGTGGGCCCCTGGTCTAAGGTTTTATGGTGGGCCCCTGGTGTCCCAGTCCGACACTGGGAAAGGGTGACTCTTCTCTTAACAAAGCAGTGGTAAGGCCACATCTGGAATATGCCATGCAGTTTTGGTCTTAAGTGCTAAAATATTTTTTGAAATAGAGAAATTCCAAAGAAGAGCAACTAAGTGGGTAAAGGGTCTCAGTATCAGTCAGATACTGATATATCTACATTACACTCCAGTATTAAGAATGGATTGGATGGCTTCTTAGCAAGTGAAAAAATAAAAGGGTTACTGAAATGAAATCTCAGCCCAGTGGCTGGTCCAATCACCATCAGAAACATTATAGCCCTGTATAAACCTGGGGCCTCTCCCCATAAGCACATAGTCCCCTCCACTAAACCCAGGCAAATAGTACCTAAATGTTTGACCGCA
The DNA here is from genome assembly GCA_024363595.1 of Xenopus borealis. Classification (NCBI taxonomy): domain Eukaryota; kingdom Metazoa; phylum Chordata; class Amphibia; order Anura; family Pipidae; genus Xenopus; species Xenopus borealis. The sequence goes on from CM044431.1 coordinate 146,345,597, forward strand.
CCCATTATGTGTGCTACCCAAACAATCAAGGGTCTCCAACCTTATTTACATATGAGCCACAATAAAATGTAAAAAGGGTTGGGGAGCAACACAAGCATGAAAAAAGGAGCATGCAGGGTGCTAAATAAGGACTGTGATTGGTTATTTGGTAGCCCCCTATGCAGTATGACCCTGTTTGGCAGTAAAACAATTTTTAGGTTTGCCTTGTCATAGCTCAATATGCAAGTTACATAAGCTTTTAGGAAAGTCACAAAAGTTTTCCCTGAAGTTGCTGTGAAGTTGTTTACATTTGGAGTGGCTTCAGATGGGTTTTTTTTGCCTTCTTTGGGGGGGCAATTGGAAGGACCCATACATGGGCACGTAAGCTTTTCAATCGGTCTACAGGGGCCAAATCATCAGCTTAAATGTGCCCATTTATGGCTAACTATAGTGTGGTTACTTTCTCTTCTTAGACTGGAGTTCTAAAGGCCTTTAAAGTAAGAGAAATGTGCCAGTTTATTAGGCCTGTATGTGGAAGTTACATCATAATACTCAAATTAACCCTGAGCTCACTCTTAAAGTGATGAAGATATTGTGCTATTAAATTCAATAATATGTATCAGCATTAGTAGTAAAGTACAAATGTATTTTACTAATATTGTGCCCCCAAGCTTTCTAGAAAGTTATTATAGTACTAGTTTCCAAACTTTGGGCATGGTTAGGGTTAAACTTTGGAGAATACCTTTTTGCCCTTGGAGAAAATATTGAACTGCTAATACAGCAACATTTTCATAGGTCTGTAACCTTGTTATAAAGCAAGGGGGCACTGACCTAATGTTGGACCTTAAAGTACGGCTTGGACTAAAAGTCACAGACCCAATTTTGTATGGTTTTCCAGATATGTTTGCATCTAAAAACATAGCTCAGTGGAATAAGTAAAAAAATCATAATGGTCTGCCATGTTGAAATACACAGAATTCTCATTTCAAAGCATATATTGTATAAAAGTATAATATTGAATAAAAAAGTATAAACATAATATGTCAGGCACTTAAATGTTATTTAAGATGTTGTCATGTAGATTTTTTTCAGTGGCTCTCTTTCTCTATTTCAGTTCTTTACTTATGGTATGATACTGTGTGATGCTTCAGCAGTCTGATGAGGATCATAGTATGCCAGATTTTGCAAACTTTTTTTCCATATATATATATTTACTGTATGCACTAAACTTCTGCATCCCTACCAATGCACCCTTTCCATTTCCAGATTGTGTAGAGGAAACCCCCATCACATTAACAAAACCACAACTGGAAAAATAGGAAAACAGAATGCAGAGTTTTTGTATGGTGAGGCTTATTTTGCCTTTAAACTTTTAGGTTTAAGAGCTCTTAGGTATCTGTAAAATGCTTGGTATGATTTGGCCATAAAATACAAGCATAATGGGCTCATTGTTTAATGAAAAAATCTGTAATAAGATGGAGTCAGTACTCATACCAAGAAAGACAAAGAAGCTCCTCTTTTTTTGGGACTAGACAACCCATTGAGTCAGCCTCTATCAGTATCATGATAGGCCATGATGACAGCAGGATAAGGCTCAGCATATCACATTAACTGTAGCTACATGAGAAATCATCAAGAAGTAATTATTACCATAGTCACAGACAATGGCAACAGCTGATTGATCCCTTGGAATCTATGCAGTAATAAAACTAATTAAAAAAATAATGAATGAAAAATATTTGTTATACTAGTATTATTGTTTTATTAAATTTGCCAGACAGTTCTTTAAATCTGAGTATTTTGTACTTTGATAATTTGAAAAATTAAAGGGATACTGTCATGGGACTGTCATGGGAAAACATGTTTTTTCAAAACACATCAGTTAATAGTGTTGCTCCAGCAGACTTCTGCACTGAAATCCGTTTTTCAATAAAGCAAACTGATTTTTATATTTAATTTTGAAATCTTAAATGGGGCTAGACATATTATCCCCCAGAGGGGGAATTTAACCTGAAGAGGATATGAGAAGCAGCATTGTTATCAAGTGGTGACATTGCCAGCCTGCTTAACTGTACAAATCTTAAAGGGCACTATCATGGGAAAAAAAAAATTTTCAAAATACATCATTTCTCAAAAGAGCAAACAGATTTTTTTTATATTTCATTACGAAATCTGACATGGGGCTAGACTATTGTCGATTTCCCAGCTGCCCCAATTCATGTGACTTGTGCTCTGATAAACTTCAATCACTCTTTACTGTTGTATTGCAAGTTGGAGTGATATCACCCCCTCCCTTCCCACCCCCCAAGCAGCTTTAGGCTCAGGCCAGACGGGAAGGCCAGCCTGGCGACTAATCTCCCTGAACCACTTGCCCCTGCCTTCTAGCGGCTTAAATGAATAATCACCTGCGCCTTTTCACACGCAGTGCAGCGCTTTCCCGAAATTGCTCGAAATTGCCTAAGGAGGCAACTTCGGAAAACGCAGTGCCCTGTGTGAATAGGCGCAGGTGATTATTCATTAAAGCCTCTGGAAGGCAAGGGGAAGCGGTTCGGGGAGATTTGTCTCCCCAAAGAAGAGGCGATTAGTTGCCAGGCAAATCTTCCCGTCTGGCCTTACCCTAAAGGTGGCCATAGACGCACAGATAATATCGTACGAAACTAATCGTACGATATTCGGTGCATGTATGGTGGGAAATGAGCCGACCGATATCGTCAGAAGATTAAGATATCGGTCGGCTGTTTGATCGGGCTGGACGGAAAATTTTGATCGGATGCCTTTGAAAGCTCCCTGAACATCAGCCATTGTTAGTGCTGAAGTGTAAGATACAAGTAGAATTCTATGGTTTCTACCTGTATATTTGACGATTCATCTCTACACGTGTGTTGAAACTAACGATCTTTCTTGAAAAGATATTTTACTAGAAAGATCGTAATTGTTACGTCTATGGCCAGCTTTACAGAACAATGGGAAGATAACCAGATAACAGCTCCCTAACACAAGATAACAGCTGCCTGATAGATCTAAGAACAGCACTCAATAGTAAAACCCATATCCCACTGCGTTCTATTCAGTTACATTGAGAAGGAAAAAAAACAGCCTGCCAGAAAGCAGTTGCCTCCTAAAGTGTTGGCACAAGTCACATGACCGGGGCAGCTGGGAAATTGACAAAATGTCTAGCCCCATGTCAGATTTCAAAACTGAATATAACAAAAATCTGTTTGCTCTTTTGAGAAATGGATTTCAGTGCAGAAGTCTACTGGAGTAGCACTATTAACTGATGCATTATAAAAAAAAAGTTTTCCCATGACAGTATCCCTTTAAGATCACAACAGCAGTATTAGAAAACAAAGATTTTGCCACAGATGCAAAATAAAAAAGGCACAGCAATACGTGTTTTTTACATGATACTATGATAATTTGTACCAGGTACAGTTTTACTTATATAGAATGAGAAATGAAATTGCAAAACCCTGTAATAAAAAGGCAAACATTCAGATTTGAATCTTATTTTTTTTTCTTAAGGCGGTATCAACTATTGTCCTCACTCAGGACTCAGGCCCAGGAAAATCAGTTGATAACCTGATGCATGGCTGTTAAAGGCTACTCACAGTAATTCCTATTGAGGGACTATATAAACACTTTCTATTTTCAATCCCATTAGGGTTAGTCTCAAGTGATGGCGTGTAAAGCTTGAGAACACTGCACAGGATTTTAGAAAGTCAAAGGAGACAGAAGTTTCTGCGTTTCTGCTTTGCACCAGGTATCAATAGTGAATTAGCCTTGGTTTTGCTTTGTGTCAAACACTAAAAACCTGGGGAGGGGTAGGAGTGAATTTCAGATGAGGAGACAGAAGGAACAAAAGAATGATCCCATTGCAATACAACTAATGTTGCATTATTTCTGATTATTATTACATTTTTTATAGCATTCCTATATTGCACAGTCATTTATCTCTGCCCTGTTTAACCTACAATATACTGCTCAACTAAGGCAACAGTTCAACTGAAAGTTTCCTTACCTGTTATGAGAAGTCCTAAAACATTTCACATGTGCACACTCCTGTACATTGAGGCTTCAGGCTTTTTTTTGCGGATATGTATTTATGTATGTTTAACCGCTGGGTATGAAAGAGGAGCCCTGGTGTCAAATAGTTTGCTTTGTTTTGATTAAGAGAATTTGTTTGCGGATTTATATTATTTTTGTAACCCGGTGATGAACTGGGCTTTGCGCCAGTTTGTACTTAGGGCTTTCCTAAAAAGACAAGCCACATATTGGAGGGGAAAAAAAAATTCCATATGTATATTTATATATTTTGTCTTTCACTAAAAATGAAATGCAAAGTGGGATCATTACATATGATTACATAATAAGATATGGAATATTTTATTAAATATGGTAAGAGCAAGATTTAGTTTCTGAGTTTACTTTTTATATAATAAAACCACTCCAGAATTCCTAAGCACAGCTGACGAAAGGGGGAGGTCCGATAACTTTACTTCCATAGACATGATGGCTTCATTATTTAGAACATAGGGTGCACTATCACTTATAGACATAGTTAAGCAGCAATAAAAATGAATATTCAATAATAGAATCTTATAAAAAAAGAGTTTGAATTAGGCTTTTTGTTAAGGTAATTACCCTGACAGAAAATCAGTGCAAGCCAGCTGGAAAGGGAAGGCTAGACTAAAAGGCTCTCACTGCCCCGTGTATTTGCCAGAATCATTCAGTTTTAACATTTAAGAAAGTATTTTAGCAGGCATTGGGGAGTTATGTTGGCAGTTATTATTTTAAATAAACCGTTGCCTGGGAATCCAATGATTGTGTGCAAGGGAACGCTGGGATTCTTAAAACTATTTTAGCTTGTCAGGCATTCAACAAAAGCTCAAGGTGGAATTCATGAAAAATTAACCATTTTATGACTGAGATATATATATATTGTACAGCGAGTAGTCAAGAAGTGGGCATAATTAACCTTAGCTTACTATAGTAGCCCTTTGCCTACCCTACACAGATTTATAGAGCTCACATTTGGTGGACCATTGGCCCCTGTAAAGATGGTCAAGTACATGAATGCAAAGTAGGTACAATGGTGTGCAGCTGAATGATATATGGAATAGGTTACCTAAAAAGAGGTATAAAATCCAGAGCTGTATTTGCAGCCAGAGCTGATCTAGGCAAAGGCCAGCCATTCACCCCCTTTCCTCCTCAATCAGCACATATGTAATATAATCATTGTACATGCACCATAGACTCCACTGCTGGAATTAGACAAGTGTCTTGTGGCAGGCTGGGGGCAGTTTGTTTTCCATCTAGGTATCAAAGGGATTCCCCCTCTAAAGCTACTCCATATACAAAGACCCTCAAATTCAAATGTGGCAAATTCTGTTACACACCTTGTGACCTAGTCAGATAGCATTTACTGGTCACCTGTTGGAAGCAAATGCCTTATTGATTATTGTATGTTACTATACCTGGCCAAACTTCACATTTTCTTTTTACATTTCTGCTTAAGAGCTTAATTATATAAATTAGTATTTGTTGAGCTGCATAAAAGAGCAGCAGCCAACCTAAAGATATCATAATTATCTTGCAGAGCAGCTCATGGACATTGCTTTACATACATGTATTGGGTTTTGCATCCGTTATTGTTAAAGGGATACTGTCATGGGAAATTTTTTATTTTTTTTTAATAGTGCTGCTCCAGCAGAATTATGCATTGAAATCCATTTCTCAAAAGAGCAAACAGATTTTTTTTTTTTTTCTGTCACGGTTGGCACCTTAAATTCAGAATCGATCCTAAGCCCCCTGTTCTCAGCTCTTGCTTTCGCCTATAACAGCCGCCTTTCACCTCAGGAGGAGCCCTCAGCTAATCAGATGCCGCCAGGTCTTATTAAGAGAGATGCAAAGTGAGGGGTTCTGAACAAGCAAAGGGGCACAACGGGTAGACGGTCATGGTACAAGGCATAGACAGAATTCGTAGTCAGATCAGACCGGGTCGGGGCAGGCAGAGTACAAATGAAGTCAGGCAGGCAAGGGTCAAACCAGGAGATCAATCGGAACGGATACAGAATAAACTGAGTCAGTTACCAGGCAAGGGTCAGGATACAGAAGTCAGGATAGTCAGAATAAGGCAGGGTTCACAACAGGTAGTCAAATCAAGAGTTAAGCAGAAGCTCAAATAGCACAGAAGCACCAGGAACAAGATCCTATAACGGGCAATGA
>CM044431.1:146354120-146393188 GCA_024363595.1 Xenopus borealis
CAATATGATTTTTAATGTACTGTATTTTTTTGCTATTACATTATATTGTTAGGGGATTAATAGGATTATAGTATGTCCTGACTATGACTTTATTTCCATTAAATAACTTCTGGACTGAAACCCTGGAACAAGGTTCAGTGCTATATTACAACTCACACATTTCCATTATGGTCTTTCAAGGACTGTGCCAACATGTAGTTTGACAAAAAAGGTAACTATAGAATGTGATTTCAATGGGTCCAGTCAACAGGTTGCCAAAGCAAACCTGTTTTGATTTTACCTCTGGGCTGTGTATGTCTCAAATACCACCAAAAAATATACACTTTATGTAAGCAGATGATCTCAAAATGCCAGAAGTAGATTTCATAATCATGCTGCTAAAATGTTGTCTTTCAAATTAATGCAAAATTAAAACACAACATTGCACATATTGTAGAATAGAAATTTATTTAGCTGCTTGGAGTTTATTTGGTAACATGTGTATTCCATATTTATCCAGTACTATATACCGTATGTGTATACCATTGTACAAAATAAATTATATAATAACTTTTATCATAGGCTTTTCAGTTTATATATATTTATATGGTCATGGAGCTTCTTGATGACTTCGGATATCCTTGTTCCCTATAATTATTCCCAGGTACATTCCTTGAGAGATCTCTTCCACTAGAAACAAGTGATGCGATAGTCTAATTATAACAAATACAAATAGCAGTAGTGTCTAATACTGGGGTGTCCAAACTTTTTGCATCAAGGGCCGGATTTGGTGAGGGGAAAATGTGTGGGGGCCAGCCATTTAGGGCTGAATTCCACAGACTGTTCAGCCCATAGCCTGACATTCTTTGAACGTTATTATTTAATTGGAATGCTGCTGTTAATCAGCTGTGTGGGGCTATGGAGGGTACAATATATTTGCCCTTATCACCTCATGTGTTGCCCTCATTCGTAATTAATGAGGCAAAAAATTACTGAATGCAAATTAATATATCTGAAGCCCTGGAATCTAGGGTGTGACAAATACAGTTTTAATCTGGCATTTTATCTAAAACTAAAGAAAAAATCAGGCAAAATGTTATGTAAAATGTCCCCTTTAAATAGACTTAGTATTGCATTATTATTACTAACTGGGCAATGGGCAGAGTCCCCCCCTCCTGTATCCTTTGCAACATAAAGCTTCCTCGGGTATCGAGCATTTCAAGCTAGGCTGCATTCATTTCCATTCTGGGCCACAGTTAGGACACCCCTGGTCTAATATATAACAGTGCCTTGACTAAGTTATGTGTAGATGTGTGTGGTGAGTAGGGTGGGCGTAAACCTTTATTCTCTGGCTCCTCCAAAGAACACGGCTTTGGGTTCATCCTTCAACAGGTCCATCTTTCTAACAATTGCACCTGTGTTCCTGCAAGGCTCGTGTGACCAGTAAGTTGATGTAATGACTGTAGTTAAGAGTATTGTTATTCTAAGACATTCCAAATCCTTCTAATTCCTAGGACTTAGAAAAATTTTCAGGACATGTTCTAGGAGGTCCCCCATAGGCTAAAATGACAAAGGGCCAGTACTTCAAAATTAGAATTTTCTAAATTTTTCAATTCTAATTGAATTTTGGGCTATTCAATAGTCGAAGTAGCCCAAAATTACTGTCAAATCCGAATTTTGAATATTCACTTAGACCCTTAGTAAATGTGCCCCCAAGTGTTCTAGGTGTTTACCTTAATGTGAAGTTTTTGGCATGTAGTACTATGCTGATTGCATTAACTTCAAATAGTGCATTAAATGATGCTACACATTGTACCTTAGGCATGCATGTAAGTTTAAGTGGCTTTGGAAATAGTCAGCAATGGAAAATTCCAGTAATCTGGTTTGCAAGGAGCCGTTTGAAGGATGAAAAAAAATAATAGAAATGTAATTGAGCAAGGGGGCAGCTATCAGCTTTCATATTTCTATATCTATTTCTAAGTGCGCACATTGGGGCTCATTTATTAATACTGAGCAAATTTGCCCGTGGGTAGTAAACCACAACAACCAGCAGCGATTGCCTTCTTTTCAGCCAGCTGCAAGTTGAACAGTGAATGCAACAATTGATTGGTTGCCAATTTGATTGGGTTACTGATAACAGCAAATTTGCCCGGTACTGATAGTCTTGTATCTTTATAATATATTTTCTCTTTTCATTTTATATACAGTTCTGACAATTTTCCAAGTGGTTCCTAACACCTCACCATTATGGTAAGTACTAGACAGTGCTTCTCTGTCTTCTGAATATGCATTCTTTATTTCTACAGTGCAATTTTGGACAGCAATCTTTCGAGAAGAATATTAATCAAAGGGACAGAGTGAAATGATGTCCAACTAAACTTGTTATAGAAATGGAATAATGAAAGGAAAAAAAGCCGGGGTCGTTTTTTTCTGGAAACAAGGTACTTGCTAGGGGATTACAATTCACAGTGAATACATTAGAGGACAAATAGACATTATGAATGTGTTTATATACTGTATATGTATGTGTGTGTATTTGTGTTTTTACAGGGAAAGCACGCAAACGGTAATTTATTCTCCTACTCAATATCGGTCTTTAATGCTGGGGGATCATAAAAATGATACAACGGGTATGGACTTGATAGACCTTTGTCTGTTTTCAGCCCAGCATGACTGGCCCCTGTTCATCTATAAGGGGATGGTGGTGCTTAATAAAACCAGAGATGTCATTGGGGCCGATTTACTAAATTCACGTGAATAGATTGAAGTTCGATCGAATTCGATCGAATTCTGATCGTAGGATTAATTCGATTGGTTGAATATGAAAATTAGGCTTATTCGATCATCGAATAGCGAATGATCGAATAGATTTGAATGATGAAATATTCGATCGTGCGATCATTCAATCAGCGAAGGATTTAAAATTATTCAATTGCCTACCAGATTGGACCTACCGAATTGTAATAGAAGCCTATGGGACCTACCGAATTGTAATAGAAGCCTATGGGACCTACCGAATTGTAATAGAAGCCTATGGGACCTACCGAATTGTAATAGAAGCCTATGGGATCGAAGTCCTAGATCGTTCGAATCGTATGAATTATTCAATGATCGAATAATTCATTTGAATGATCAAATGATCCTCATTTGATCATCGAATGACCGTAGATCGAATAACAGGGTAGCCTAAAACTATTCGATTAGCATTCGAAAATCAAACGCTAATCGAATATCGAGCAAAATCAAATTTTTTTTGGGGAGTAATAGTAAATTTGCCCCATTGTGTTCATTGAGTAGCCTCTAAGTAAGGTAAATATGTATGAAAAAGAGAGGACTTTATAATGAACTGCTAAATCTTGACTACATTAAAATGATTTGCAACAGTATGATTTCAGAATGATCTAAACTGATTCACTCACTCTGCTGAGTCTATTGTACTCCATCTCTTGTCATCCTAAAACTCTTTCCCTGGCGACAGATATTGGGGTATAAAGAGCACCATTTCTGAATGAGTCTGCCAGAATGTCACGATTCTACACGTTTACTAAAATTATTGAGTGATTGATACCATGATACTCACTCATGTAATATCCTTAAGAATCTTAAGAGGTGCCTATATACAGATTTTGTTTTTGAGATATTTATTCTCTCTCTCTCTCTCTCTCTCTCTCTCTCTCTTTCTCTCTCTCTCTCTCTCTGATGACTTAAAAAACTATTAAAAGTATTATAGTGCTTGATGCCATTATATTCACTCATGTAGTATGCTTTATACAATGTCTTCCAATAAGGTTAATGGGGACTATATACAGTTTTTTTTTTTTAAAAGATATTTATTATCTCTCTCTCTCTCTCTCTCTATGATGACTTCAAATAAAAAACTGAAAATCTGTGTGCAGCTTCTGTAGGGCCACTGGCAGCAATTTAGGGTGTCTCATGTAGAAACATAAATACAAATATTTACTTTGGATCAGTGCCTTTTTATTGTAATGTAGGGTGTCTCTCTTCATGACTAATGAGAGGAACATCAGGATAGAGCTTCTGTGATCTACATCTGGGCGTTGTGACCTAGTATTCTTACATGCCTGTTTATGTTGTGTTTAAGAAGTTATGTATACCTCTCTAGTGACCTCTAGGAGTCAGATATAGATTAGTTGCAGCAAAATAATATGGCTTTAATTAAGTAAAAAGGAAGACAAAGAATTATAAAAACAGACCAGAGTCCAAATGTTGACCCATAATTCCTAGTATAGCTTGAGTTTTTACTTTCCTTCGGGCAGAATAGGAAGGAAGCATCTCTAACAGATGTCCATTGTTATCAAAATGTAGTTTAATTACAAGAACGAATTGAAAAAGGAGTTGCCTTTTAATAAGTAAGCAGCTAGAGGTCAGGTATAAAATGTTTGGCAGCTGAAAGCAGATATATTACTAAGGAAGAAAGCTGAGCTTGGAAATTTCTAGTGTACAAGAGAAGAAAAGAAGGTATTATCTTCCAGCAATTACCTGTGACCAGTGTAATTAAATTGGAAGCAGTCACATAGTTTAGATATTAGACAAAATCATGGAATATAAACTTGGCCTAGTAAGAAAAGTATGGTGTTTATCCAGTCAAGTCATTGTGTTAATAATGTAAACTATTGTTAACGCTAAAGACCATCTTTCTTTAGCAGCTGAGCAGCCTAGGAAAAAGGTTAATGTTGTTTATTCCCATATATATATCATTTGGGTTAATGTATAAGTTATTATTAATTTGTGTATTTGTTGCTGCCTGCACTTTGCAGAACTGTTCAAAGGCACAGAATGTTTTGTTAATATTACTTTAGAATATAATGTATTTGTTTCCAGGATTTCATAATGAGAAATCAAGAATGGCATCGGGTCCACTGAAGTCCTACCCATTGCTTAGTTAGAATTATTCTATTCTATTGTTGCATTCACAAATAAAAGGGTGGATCACTTTACAAGTAATTTTTGTTAGATGTCGACAATGATAATTCCTTTCATTGTCAGCCCTTCTGGGTGGGGCCCTAATTGCCTACTGTATCAGTTTGTCATTTATTATGTACCCTTTTATACAGCACTATGGAATATGTTGATGCTTTGTAAATAAATGTGGCAATAATACACAAATGGTGTAGTTAAGTTTCTGTTTTGTCTTTTTCCAGCCTTGTCAAATGTTATTATTGGGGCTTCATTTTCAAATCATTAAGAGGCTCTTAAGAAGTTGGCCTGTCCCCTTGGAAAAATCAGAGAGCAACCTTGATTCAAGTGATTCTATAGTGACTCAAGCCTACAATTTTCTTTTTTAAAGAGTACTTCTCCCAGGATATTGGGTCTGCCAAGGTAAGGTGACCCTGTAAAGCAGAATCAAATCTATAATTTCATAGGGCCATCTGTTTCAGATTAGATGGTTCATAAATCCTAGATTGTCTCAATACCAACATCGTTATCAACATTTATGTTGCCAATTAGGACTTCTTTTGGAAAGTTGTGCTCTTTATCTGATATCTTCACTGAGATTACGGAGATTAGTATGGAATGTCAGCCAATTAAAGAGCTCTATTTTGGTTCAGGAAATATTATTCCAATAAGATAGATTTCAATCCATCAGTTAACATATGTTTTAAAGCGAGCCCTCTATTTTTTAGCTCCTTCATAAACTATATTAAACAAGTAAGGTATTTAGGTATTTAAATATTTAAGGAAAATATTACCCCCTAAAATTAAGTACATATTGTTTATATCATATTAAGCAGGTTATTTACTATAATCTGATTTTATCTCATTATTTTATTAATAAAGCTCAACCAAACTCCCATCCATAATTTTTCCTAATTTATCATTAAAATATCTCATTAATTATATTAGTAAATACATTGTTAAAATCAAGTGAAAACCCAAATCATACAGTTTTTTCTGACTTTTTTCCCAAATTGCTTGATTATTTTTTTTTGCCTGAAAACCCCAAATTTTTTAGCAAACCACAATATCTTTAAATTGGGATAGGGACATCTCTCACTGACTTATAAAGGACCTCAAAAGGTATGTGATGGTGGATTTTTTTACTCTCACTTTCTTACAGCATCAGACTATATAATAATAATAATAATAATAATAATAATAATAAATCTTGGGAAAAAATTTTTGCCCCAAAAAGCCTGACCAGTAAAATTTGAGTTTTAGTAAATAACCCCCTAAATGTCATATTAAAGAATCTTACCCAACTGGAATATATATTAAAAGGGATACTGTCATGGGATAAAAAAAAATTCAAAATGCATCAATCAGTTTGTTGTGCTGCTCCAGCTGAATTCTGCACTGAAATCCATTTCTCAAAAGAGCAAACAGATTTTTTTATATTTATTTCTGACATATTGTCAATTTCCCAGCTGCCCCAAGTCATGTGACTTGTGCTCTGATAAACTTCAATCATGCTTTACTGCTGTACTGCAAGTTGGAGTGATATTGGAGTCCATTGTTTGGGGGTATCATTTCCTTTAATACATTTTTGGAGTTTTAGAGAAATGTAAAAAGCTGTTTTTTAACAAAAATACGATTTGTGAAAGAAAATAGAAATCCAACTATTAGTAAATTGTCCTCCTAAATATGAACAAACAAAAGAAGACAAGGGCATATACTTACACCTCCATAAATTACTTGTGAATCAACTTGCCAGCATGCAAGGGAGCTTGGACAAGGCAGGTCTTATGTAGGCTCACATGTACTTAACTATGCATGTACAGTAGATATATATAGGATCAGGTACATTCATGTATAGTGTTTTGATCTGTGAAATTCTGCAACCATATTAGTACCCAGCATTTACAAATTAGCCCTACTGATTTTCTTGTATGATGTGTCCTATGTCCGGGCTGAGAATTAAAATAGGCCCTGGCATTTCAGGTACACAGAGGCCCAATCAGCCCACATAGAGGCCCAAACAGCCCCCACCAGCCCACTAAATTGTGACTTTCTATGGCACCTTATAGCAGCCCCTCTGGCATTTACCAGAACCCACAGATTGCCAGTCTGGGCCTGACCTGTCCCCTAAAAGAGAGATATCCCCTAAAATGGTAATGAGAAGGAGCTATGGACACATTTGCTTCCATATTTGGCAATGCTTTATATATTTATACTGAGAAAGGGCTTTGGGTTTTGTCTCATGACATACCAACAACAATCGGATGAGACCACATTTGGAACAACTGGCCAAGCTTCCTTCCTTCAGCTGATGTACAGATGGTTGGGAATTGTCCTAAACTGAGCATCAGCATTGTTGTCTGCACAGTTATATTTAACTATATTTGACTTCTATACCGACTTTATACTACAGTATATCCCAAAATCTCACTAAACTTTAGAACTTTAGAGCTCAAGTAGTTAGTACAGTTCTTCATTTGGGTAATGTATCTAAATTCTGATTCTGTGTTAAAAGGGTTTTTCACCTTTAAATTAACTTTTAGCATAATGTATAGAGTAATATTCTGAGACCATTACCATAATTATTTGTGTTTTTTTGTTTATTTAACTTTTAGTTTAGCAGCTCTCCAGTTTGCAATTTCAGAACTCTGGTTGCTAGGCAGGGCCTTGCCATGCCGAACAGGTGCCATAGGCTTAGCTCTCCTGCGCAGGACCGAAAAAAGTAGAAAGCGCAGAGCCAGAGATGCAGAGGGGACCAGACTGGGGGTAGGTGACAGAGGAGGTACGTGCCTGGCGCCCCTCTAGCTCTGCGCCCTAGGCACGTGCCTACTCTGCCTACCCCTTGGCCCGGCCCTGTTGCTAGGGTCCAAATTCCTCTAGCAGCCATGCATTCATTTGAAAAAGAGACTCTAATATGAATAGGAGAGGGTGTGAATAGAAAGACGAGCAATAAAAAGTAGAAATAACAATATATTTGTAGTTTTACAGCGGATTGATTTTAGATGGGGTCTGAAATCTGGGCAGAGTCACAAGAAAAAGGCAAATAATGAAGACCAATTGAAAAGTTGTAATCCTATAACATATTTAAAAATGTACTTAAAGGTGAGCCACCCCTTTAAAATTGTATTTTTAAATGGTTGTTATGAATATAGTAAGATTCCCAGATATATTCATGTTCATGTTTTACGCATTATACTCTTCAAGATTCAGCAGCTTGTATGGTGTACTCTGAACCAGAGTGTGAAAATGATTTTATGTAACAAAATGGATAACAAAGGAAGCTACTCAATGTGTTTGTTTTGTGATTAGTTCTCAAAGACTTTCTTCACCGCAGGAATTTTAGCATGATGCTCTGTTTCATTGCTGCATTCTTGCAACAATATTACCTTTCACCACAGGATTTAAGGTTCTTTCATATAACTGTCATGTACAGGATATTTTCCGGAACCATTTTCTGTTTTCTTTAATCGCCATTATAGGGATATAATATTCAAGAAAAAGACTGCAGGGCATAGGTGTAAAGTGCAGTAACCCACATCATCCAGTCCAACTTTTGTTTTTGTTGTTGAGACTACACAAGAGCCATTTAAGCCATTCATTGATTGGATGCTCTTTGTTATTGTACTGGAACAAATTTCACCTATGTCAGTAAATGAGCCTTAGAAAGTTACTACAAGAAGACCCCTTCCTAGTATCTCCACACGATGTGGTGCAAAGTGATTGATGAATAAGAAATTGCAACTACATTCCAATAATAATAATAAACTTTAATCATGTGCTATGGCTTAAAAATAACACCTGTCTTCCTACATATCCTTGTATATGTCATGCTGTCACTCACTTACCAGTCTGATCCCCTCTCTTTGTAATCATGCATATACCGTTGTTGGAACCATAATGTGACTATTCACTCATTGAAGGCATGATATAATATTAGTGTATGTGGGTTTATTTAGTTTTTTCACTGTAAATAATCCTGGGCAACATTAGGTACACATCTCTCATGGTTCCTTACTCAATGTCTGCAGTGAAGAAAATGTCTGACTTGTATTAAGTTGTCTAATTAAATTAAACAGAGTTGCTGTTTCCTGGATCAAGGTTTTTCAGCATAACCCAATGAAGAGTAATTACCATCACTAAGTGGAGCTGCAAAACAAGCAGAATACATCATCAGGAGCCATAGGGAAAACATTACCACATTGCTTCTGGAAAAAATAACATCAGCCACTTGGATTACATGAAATTCTTAATTATCATGCCATAAGCCCTTAGCAATTTTTATTTGGAAAATCTGCTTTATATTCTATTTAGCCATGGAATGGTAAAAAAAGTCACAGCTTATAAATGTATTATTATTATAATTTATATAGTAGAGTCATCTGAAACTGCCCCCTACAGAGTAAAGGTTAAGGTGCAGCAAGGCATAGCCATTGCCATACATTAAACTAAGGGTAGAACATGATTGCAACACCAAGGGAAGGAGAAACAGAAGAAATGGGGATCTGGTTTTCAGAGCTTAAAATCAGGTATATATAATATATCATTCATAAAAGTTTCCATTGAAAAGTCTAGTTACAGTGGTTTGAGGCTGTATGCCTGCATGAAGATGTTTCTTTTTAATGATTTTAAGGTTTGAATATTTGGGAATGTCAAAAGCATAGAATCAGGGTGTGGAATATATAGGAAAACTTTAAAAAATACTTCAAGTCCAATTGATTTGAATTATTACTATAGATAGTTATGCATATGATTATTGTCCTAGAATTGCTACATTTATGCCTTTATGCATATACTGTACTTAATCTGTATTTTTACTTTACCTTGTGCAGAGCAGAAGAGCGGAGGTGGGGTCGGGCATACTATGGAACATCCCAAATAAGCTAGCACAGATTTTATAAAATATTAGCCCTTGGGGGTCTTTTTGTGACATGACAGTTTAACCATGGTACACCATGCTTCTCCAGATGGCTATTGGGTATAATTTTAAAGAGGTTAAGGTAGAAGGAGTGGCTCAGTGGTTAAATTATTGAAATTGCCTATGGAGGTACAAAGAAAGCTTTGTGCAGCTTTTTACCCTTTGCTCCGGAGACCACATTATACATTCCATATGCATAAAAAGGGTCTATGTATAGCAGTTCATGCAAAAGAAGAATAAATGATAAAGGAATACATATATATTTAGGAAGGCCATCGGTATTTAAAGGAAAACTATACCCCCCAATATGAATACTTGTGCAGCACTTCGACCAATGAATTTTGAAAATTCGATCGAATCAAATGATTCGAATAAAGATCTATTCTAATATTCGACTATTCGACAATCAAAGTTCTTCCCCTTTAAATTTTTACTCGACTGCCTAGTTCGCCAGATCAAAGCTACCGGAAGCTACCGTTATTTTTGATCGAATAAAAATATTCGATCGAATATTTGCTATTCAATTGTTCAACCAATTGAATTGCGGTAAAAAAAACCTCGAATTCGACCAGTAGTAAATCTGCCCCTAACTGTAAAGGGAAGAAGTGTGGAAGCAAAAGACACAACTCTGTCTGTTAATTGGCTCATGTGACCTAACTTTATAGTTTGTTTGGTATGTTTGTGTGCACTGTTGAATCATATGATCCCAGGAGGCTGTCCTTATTTTTTAAAATGGCTATTTTCTATTAATGATTACCCAATGGCACATGCTACTAAAAAAGTATATTATTATGAAAATGGTTTATTTACATGAAGCAGGGTTTTACATATGAGTTGTTTTACGCAATATCTTTTTATAGAGACCTACATTGTTTGCGGGTTATAGTTTTTTTTAATGTTATTTTTCAACTAACAGTTATTCTATGTCTGAGGTGTTTCTATTGCTTGAGTATTAGTTTTATGGTACAAGCTGAGTTTTCTCCTCTTGAGGAGAAAAGGGACAATAATGGTTGATTCCTACTCAATGGTGAATTTACAGACCAAAATCAACCTCTCTGTACATTACTACAAATACTGGTGTTTTTCTCCACCGGTGAAGCAGGTTTTCATGGTTAATACTCTCTACTTAAACAGCCCCCCTAATTATACATTTATGAAAGATAAGAGCAACTTTATTGGCATTGGCAACATATGGAACATATGGAGTTACGTACATCACAACCTAGTAGCTCATAGCAACCAATCAGTAGTTAGCAATTACAGGTCTCCTGTTTGTAGGTTACTTGTTCTGAAACAAACCTTGTGAATATTATTCCATTGTATCCTAAGTTTTTTCATTTGGAGCTGCCAATTCTGAACACGATCCAATATTTGTGCTTTGTTTGGTCTTAGTGCCTAGGCAGCTATCTTCTTTTATAAATCCCTCTCGCAGTATGAATATACACAATAAAATGTTCTCCTTTATTGCCTTTGTGGTAATCTGTATTTTCCATTCCAGTTTTGCATTCATCCGTGCTATAGACATACAGCAAATTGCAGAAAAATAGATTTATTATTTAAAATAATAATTTAACATTGTTTAAAATCCCAGGAAAAGAAATTCTGACTTCGATGTTTGCTGAAATCTTGTTCTAAAGTATGTGTTGTTAGGCATTACAAAAAAAAGGAAAAACCAATCCATGGATTGTTCAGGAGGTTCCTGTTTTAGGTTAATTGAATATTTTACTGCTGTACTTAATCCTTTCAGTCAACACCAAGTTACATTGAATTAGTTTACAACAAACCACAAATTACAAATATATGCTTCACATAATAAAATCTTTCCTTCAAAGGATTGTTGGTTTTCTGCACGTGTATTTGTGTGTTTTACTTAATCTTTTTTATAAGCCTTTTGTTTAGATTATTCACAGTGCAGCATTCTACTTATATTTCACTCTTCTTTTCTTTTGTTCCCGATTATATCAACAATCTAAAAGTTCATAAATTGCAGCATGAGAAAAATTATTCAAAGGCCAACGCAGATCTATGCTCAACATAATCCAGATAAACTGGGCTTGTGTTTGTGATTTTTATTCTCTCTCTCTCTCTCTCTCTCTCTCTCTCTCTATATATATATATATACACAGTATATACTGTATGTATGTTTTAATAAACTCTTTTTCCTGGCATAAATTACTTTACTAATTTTAGCTCCACCCATCTTTCTCTGCATAGTGGGAGGAGATTACATGTAGTCCTTACGTATAAAACATCTGGACTGAATCATCTTTCTCTCTCCAATTTTCATAGAAAAGAGGGTTAAAATAGTGCCTGGTCCATATGTTTTGTTTACAATACCAGTAGGATGTAGCCTGTGTTTTATGCAAGGTCTAGTGACACCAATGTTTTGTTTTTTAATTTGACAAGACATACTATTTATTTATACCATACATAAATGTTATTGTAAGTGGTGACACAGGGATATGGTTATTTTTATTGCGGTATGTTTACTATCAGTTCTATTACTCAGCTGTCATTTAACTGCTAAACTAAACAAAGGCAAATATTCTTACATGACAAGAAGTGATGGGTGAATCTGGGGCGTTTTGTGATACGTCGCTGCGTCTTGTTTTGGACGCCAGTATCCGTTTTTGGATGCCGGCGCCCATTGCCTGCTCTGAACAATAGCCCACCTGTTGTCAGAGCAATATGGATGTATACCAGTCTCACTACCCAGCAAACAGGGGTAACAAATAATATTACTTTCCATTGGGTTCATTGGCACGCCAGGTAATTCATAATCTGTCTCATACTTTTGCTGTTTGTGAGTTGATAGGTACTGATGTTGATCAGCTGGTGTACATTTTTGTAGAAAAGATGATTCTTTAAAATCAGTAAATTCAAACTGGATGCTATTGGGATCCAGAGCTAAAACATAAGTTGTATTAGGACAAATATTTCCAACTCTTCTTAGAAATGCAATAGAAGTATCACTTAAGTTCTTAGAGATTTATTATACCTCAAGCTGCTAAAAATACAAATCCGAAAATACTCTATCTCACACCTGTCGAGGTCATATAAAAGTCAATTTCAACTGTTCCTGAAGACTTGACATCGTGATCTGCACTGGATAATCTGATAAAGTCTGAGTTTTTGTCCCGTAATCTGAAAAAGCAACAATTCGACAGGTGAGTTTTTGGAATCATCAATCATACAATATGAATTTCTGCTCTGTTTTGCAAACATTCGAGTTGTGAGTTTATTCGAGGTACAAAAACGTCACAAGCCTCACAATCAACCAGCATACACATGCATAGTTATGTCCAATCAACTAAACCCATTAAAATTTGACCCACAATATTAAAAGGGCCCTAGGATTTATCTAAATGTAGATAAATGTAAGGTTAGGAACATAGATTCAACAATAAACAGCAGAATGTAAGATCCACTACACTGTATTGTCAATTAAAACTTGTAAATATATAGAATAGGCACATTCAGCATATTAACATTTATTTATACAGCACTAACATATTTCACAGCACTGTAGCATAGCACCCTCATACATTGCTTATAAAAGTGTCCTGTACCATGGCTTGCCTCTGTGCAAAATAGATATTACTAGAGCAGAAAATGAAACTTGATAGACAAATGTCACGCCAATGCTAATATTTTAATATTAGTATGCTTATCTATGTGAATCTATATAGCTAACTCTATGATATTAGTTATTTTGATATTAGTGATTTCTTTTTCTTTTTTTTTCTCCACACTTCGTAATTTATTCTCTGCATATGCTGGCAAATGTCAAAGCCCAGCTGTTATAATACTAGTAACATTTATTTCTTTGAGAAGGAAAATCAATTCATTTTCTTGGCCTTTGAGCTGGGAAAAAGTAAGCCAAGTCCCCAGTTAAAGACCTTAAAATATATTATTGTTGCTTGGAAACTTCAAAAAACAAAACAATCAAAATGTGACGGGATAAAGCAAGTTAATCCATCTCTAATTTGTAACAATTTATTTGCTAGCCAGTCTGCAAAATATTTCAAATGAAAAAAAAAAAATGCTGGTGTGACTTGTGCAATATATTCCATATGTAATGTTTGTTGGACAATAAAAAATGTAATAAAAAAAAAAAAGAATCCAAATGGTCATTTTGTCTTTGGCTTACCACTTCATAAAATGACATTAAGAATCAATTTAACTTAATTAAAACTAATATTAATCTTACTAATATTTGACTTGCCCATTGCCTAAAGAAATTAAAAACTTGATCCTACCAGACATACAAGAATTTAGCAAAATCTTCTGCAAAGTGAAAAGCCTGTGACGATCACCTAAATATTGGTTAACACTAGATAGATGCCATATACTGTATATACTCCAAAAAGAATTTTCTCATTGCATTTGGTGGCTAATTACTAAACTATGTAATTTAGAAAGCTTACATCTAAAAAGATCTATACATAGTTTAACTGGTGCTTGCCCAAATTGCATTTAGCAAATAATTACAACTTGGCTGAACATTTCAGTATTTATTTGGTATTCACTTTTTGAAATAATTGTGACAAAAATCTGTTTGTCTTAGTGATGAAAGCTGAAGTCCACTCTACATATCTGAATGAACATCTCTATTCACCTTATCTTATTTCATGTAGCAAAGCATAAATATTGCCAGTTAGACCGTTTTTCTCTTAACTGGAAGTTTATGGATTTCTTAGCCTTCCCTTGTAACTTTAACTTCTTGTGAGGTTCTTTCAATAACACTTCCAGTAAATTATGGAAAATAAAATCACAGAATTAGTCTGTGAGCAAAGAATCTGGCAATAATTCAAGCATTTCCTTTTGCTGTTTACTACAAGATGTAGGTCTTACCAAATGTCTACTGTCCAAGTGTCAAACAGCAGAACAGATAAATCTGATGTTTTTGGTCTGTATACATAACAGGATTTTTTTAAGGCTAGATAGTGCAAGGGTGTTCCATCTAAATCACTCATGGATACCAATGCCAAGCTCTGACTCCGGCGAAAAAAATAGAATACAAGAAGTATTTAACATGAACATTAAAATGATTAGCAAATATCTTACATATGACAGTTCTTAAAAGTTCCTTGTAACTTGGTACTTTTAGTATGATGTAGAGAGTAATATTCTGAAACAATTTACAATGCATTTTAATTTTTTACTATTTGTGTTTTTTTCAGTTATTTTCACTGTGTTTTTTTCAGTTAATTCAGCAGTTCTCTAATTTGCAATTTATGCAATCTGATTGCCAAGGTACAAATTACCCTAGCAACAATGTATTGATTTGAATAAGAGAATTGAATATGAATAGGAGAAGACCTGAATAGAAAGATAAGTAATAAAAAGTAGCAATAACAATAAATTTGTAGCATTACAGAGCATTTGTTTTTTAGATGGGGTCAGCTCGCCACAGCCCGCCAGGTTGAAATTTCACCATTCATTGCTATAGGATTATTAGGCGTCAAGGATTGGGTAGGGGGCGCTGTAGAGTCTAAAGGGGGAGGAGCGAGTCCTTAAGGCAAGGGTATCTTGTGCCCAGGGAACTGGTACGGATTGGCTGGAACAGGAAGATAAGGGCGTAGACAGACTGGAACAGACTGATGGAACAGGACGGTGCGGGCGTAGATCTGGGAAGGAGTGGGATGGAACAGGGAGCAGGAGGAGTGGATAGCAAGGGCGAGAGCAGGAGCAGAGGATAGCAAGGGCGAGAGCACGAGGAGTGGATAGCAAGGGCAAGAACAGAAGCAAGATGAGGGGATACAAGAAGCAGACAGGAATCAAGAATCAGGAACAGGCAAGGCAAGGTCAGTACAAGGTTAAGGCAAGGCAAGGCAAGGCAAGAGCTAGGGAAAGGCAATAGTCAGGGATAATGCCACAGTACTAAGGCCTGATAATGCTCCGGCAAGGTGTGCATGGAGGGCTGGCCTTAAATAGGGCTGAGTCAGCCCTGATTGGCTGACTGCAACCAATCAAGCTGCTGCTGGGCTGGGGCTGCAGAGGCCAGGAAATCTGGCCTAATGGATAGAACATCGAGCCAGAAACCCAAAGGTCCCTGGCTCGAATCCCAGCAGAGCCTGACATTAGGGACTTATTTATCAAAAGGTGAAGAAAGATAGATCCTCCTCTTAAACTCTCTCATCTCCTTTTAAAGCAGAACTAAAGCCTAACTAAAGACTTTCCAAGATGGTGACCCCCTTTTAAACCTACAATTATGAATAGAAAGAGAGAGATGACATTTTACTCAAACCCCAAACTAATATTTTTATATATAGATCTTTGCTCTATCAATAGTAAAAAATCTAGGTCTTCTAAAGTTCCTGTCGGATACATTCACATACCCAGGGCACATGTTTAATCCGGGTTTAATCCAAAGTGAACTTTCTATTCAAACACAAAAATATACACATTCATAATGAGGTATCAAGGCATTGAAATGCATTGCCATAAATATTTTCAGATCTACACAATGTCCTATGTTTTACATTACACTGCATAAATAATTGTACTTTTCAAGTTTGTTTTCAGAGACTGTGTAATCCTTAAATATTAGCCTGGTTGAAAGTAAGGCAAAGTGTTTCAACAATCACCTTTATAATCACAGTGCATGGTCCTTGTAAACCAGCACTATAATCCTATTGCTGACCGAGTAAGTAAGTCCAAAGGCCAGATCAAGCAGCTCTCATCTCATACTGTATTATGCTACATATAACTTTTTTTGGCAAGTGCAATGTTCAATGCCTGGATTAAAGAAACAGAATCACAAGGGAAAGAAGAAAAAAAAGTAGGGCTTGTGTATGGTGACCACTGATTGGCCTGCCATAATCTTGCCAAAAAGCAAGATTTTTTTGGGCAAGTGACTGATAATCTATTTGTGTTTTAAAGGGGGTAAAATGTGAATCGTGACATTGGTTAATATATAATTAGTTTGGCCAGGTAATGGAGCCAAAGAGTTATTAGGTGTTGTCCTACAATGTAGGAGCCTCTAGAGGGAGTTAGTGGGTACAAGTACTTTCATAAGAGCTGAGGAAAGTCCGAATGAAGGTGGAGAGGAGAAGGTAATAAAAGGAGGAGGTTCTGCAGAAAATAGAGAGATGTGTCATGGGAAGAGTGACATGCAGGAAGTCACTGAAGCAGTGGAGGCAGCCCAGTAAGAGGTACTGAATTTAGCTAGTGAGAGGCCTAGTTTGTGAAATAGCACACAATAGAAGTATGAGGTGAGATAGGATGGTTAGCATGGGCAACTGTAGCCCCAACAAGAAGTTAGTTGGTATAGTGGCCCAGAGGGTACGCCGCTAGTCAGGACTGGTGTGGATAGATGAGGCACTGAAAGTCGGTGAAAAGTGTTAGAGTCCCACTGGAATGCACCTGGCAATACTGGTGTCTGGGCAAGGCCTTGGAAATGGTTGTTGATTGAACCCCTAGTAGCACACAATAAGTGTACTTGATATGTGCCTGCGTGTATTCGACCTGACTGTGCAATTATCCTGGATGCTGTGTACTGTGAATTTATGTCCTGTGGGAGAGCTGCTGCCTATTACTGTGAAAAGTGTGACCAACATTAATAAACAAGTGTCTGTTTTATTGCAACTCCCAGTACCCAGTGTCTTTAGTATGGGCAGCATCCAGGAAGTACTGCTTACCGGGTGAGTAGTACATCGGCATGTTGATTCTGTCCTCTAACAATGGATCTTCATCGGCTCCCCCATATGATCCTGTTGTTGGCCAAAATACCCAATTTGGCCCAAAGCATGGGTAGCTAAATCGGGAAAAGATCCCTTTGTTGTTACCACAAACACAAATATTTAATTTGATGTGTACATTATGTAACTTGTTTAAAGTGTAGTTGGATGAACATTACTTAGTCATTATCCATATGTCTTTCTCTCTTTGCCTTCCTTAAAATATTTTTAAAAATCCAAAAATATAATGTGTCATTTTACATTTAGATCCCACTCATTTCCCAACCACTGTTCAAACCATCCACCCACCCCCCACCAACAGTATAAGTTAGGAGTTTCCAAAATATAGCACTGCTTCCCAGCCATGACCTCATGACAGCTGTGATTGCTAGCATGAAAAGTGAAGTCAGTGGAATTAGTGTGCAGAGGGAGAGTTCTCACTGCGAATGAATGAAAAACAAATTACTCAAATTAAAATGTAAGCTCACAAAACAGTAATACTGTTATAATGAGTACAAACAAGAAATATAAATAAAGGTTTCAGTTATGCCTGGCCAACACACACTAGTTAGCATATTTCACACAAACATATATACTGTATGTGTGTGTGTGCCAGGCATAACTGAAAACTATATTTATATTTCTTGTTTGTCTTCGTTATAATAGTGAGTAGAGCTATGGGGCCTGTTATCTAGAATGCGTGGGACCTGGGTTTTTCCAGATTATGGCTCTTCATACCATAAGTCTACTACTAGAAAAACATGTAAACTTTATGGGGGGTATTTACCAATTTTTTAATTAAACAAAGTCAACCTAACTCCCACCCACCAATTTAACTCATTTATCAAAAAATCTGATCAAAAAGGTCAGTATGGGAAAAGTCTCAACAAAATCATGTGATGATTTGAATGTATGACTTTTTCGAATTTGATGCTCAAATTCTCCCTAAAACCTGGACTTTTTCAGGTTATCATACAAAAGCCAGAGCAGATCACAATGTAAAGAAACATCTTCAGATTGTAAAAAGGACATCTGACATTGATTTCTACATGACTTCAACAGGTTTTAGCTGGAGTATATTCAGATTTTTAGCAGCTTTAGGGTATAATAAATCGCTAAATATTCTAGTTTTTTTTCCCTCTAAAAAACTGGACCAGAAAAAAACAAGGCATCATAACTAGGCCCCTACATACCCCCAGTAGGTTGGCTTTGCTTCTAATAAGGATTCATTATATTTCAGTTTGAATCAAGTACAAGCTACTGTTTTATTATTACAGAGAAAAAAGATATTTTTTAATGATATTGGATTATTTGAATCAAATGGAGCCTATGGGAGATGATTTTTGATTATGCTAAACAGAAAAAATTGTAAGAATTGTAAAAATTTAGTAAGAGTTAAAACCACAAAATACAAAATATAAATGTATGCTAGTACAGGTATGAGATCCGTTATCCAGAAAGCTCCAAGTTAGGGAAAGGCTATCCCCCATAGACTCAATTTTATCTATATAATAAAAAATTTTAAAAATTATTTCATTTTTCTGTGTAATAATTAAACAGTAGCTTGTACTTCATCCAAACTAAAAAATAAATAATTCTTATAGGAAACTAAATTAGCCTATTAGGTTTATTTAAGTAAGTTTTCTAGTAGACTTAAGGTATGAAGATCCAAAGATCTGTTATCTGGAAAACCCAAGATCCTGAGCATTCTGGAGCACAGGTCCCATACCTGTAATTGCACGAAAAAATTAGAGGATTTTGTTGTCTTATTCACATCACAAGATTTGGATCTTTTAGTAAATGACATGGCATTTGTGGTCTTAGAGAAAATGCGCTTATTCATTTCACCAATCAAACCACTAAAATGAGAAGTTTGATAAATGGGCCTTTAAGTATACGGTTCCCTAAGTGATGCCATTTTGAGCATACATTCTATAGTATCATTAGAGAGGGAAAAATAAATGAATAAAAAAAACTGAAGTGGCAATGCTGTATTTCTGAGCTTTCTGCATAACAGGTTTCTGCATAATAGATCACATACCCACCTATGGTTTACTTACCTTAGCTATTGTATTTTTGAAAAGCAGCTTCATGCAGTATAAGAGCATTAGTGCAACATGAATGTGATGATAACTACTTGAGTACG
Organism: Xenopus borealis; assembly: GCA_024363595.1. NCBI lineage: Eukaryota > Metazoa > Chordata > Amphibia > Anura > Pipidae > Xenopus > Xenopus borealis. Next base: position 146,373,760 of record CM044431.1, read on the forward strand.
CTCCTCCATAATAACATACATCAGTGAAGTCAATGAGACTGGCTGGACAAGCCACTTGAAGCTTGGCCAGGACTTATAATTTCCACTCGTCCACCAAAGTTAAGGCATAATTTACCCTATGAGGGTAATCTCAAAAGCTTTGTAAAATAAATGGCGTTTGTATTTTAGCACCTTATGAGGCAAAGTTCATCAACTTTTCTACACTTCATGCTAAATCTACCCTATGTATCTTGATGTAATTCCAATAGCATAGAAGGCAGTCCACATAGGGTCTGAGTGTTCACAGCTATAAACTGGCAGTACGTTCAATTGATTTCCAATGAGGACAGAAGTTAGTGTCAACTTTGGTAAATCACATGCAGCGCTGGTGATGGTAACCCTCTAATGTGGAAATGTGCACAGCATCAATGACCAATTCAGTTGATTTAGTGTAGGCACAATCCACTAAGGAAACCCGCTAAAAGGCATCAAGGGATTATTCCATCATGACAATTATTATTATTGTTATTAATACCTAAAAGACTAAAGTCCTGTGGTGTTTATACAAATGGCCTGTAGGTGTCACTGTGCACACAGTACTTTCTATACAGCTTAAAGTGTTAGAGTTGAAGTTCCTGTTGAAGTGTAATGGCTGCATGAACCTGCTAATAAATCACTGTTATACTCTACTCATCCTCGGCTACCAAAACATAACAGATCCCATCCCTCAGTTACAGCTGTGTGCATAAGCATAGTTATGGGCACTGTCTTGTTGACTTTGAGTTAGGTCACACTGGTGCTTTTATCTCTATTATTAATTTGTTATAGGCCCATCCCTAGATTAACATATCTCCTTGCTGCTCTGTTATTTTACAGTTTGTCTTTGCCTTCGATGTATAAAACTGCCATGAGAAAAAAAGATTCCTATGTTTCTCCTCCACTTTTTAGCCTCTTTTAATCCTTTTTAAGGATAAAATCCTAGAAAATGATGTCTTATTGCAAAGTGAGTCATAATCATATGCCTTGTGTTCATTTTACATATGGCAATCAAATTTGTGACATGGCAGCTGGAGCAAAGCATTTCGTCCTTATGGCAGGTGACTGCATCATTAGATACTTCCTCAAAACTTGTCCTTCCAGATGGAAAGCCCAGTAGAAAGAAACGCGGGAATCATTTTAATCTGTTACGCAAAATATGACCACTGTGTTTCTGGTGAATATTCAAAACATTAGCCATTGTACACTGGGGAGTTATTTACCAAAATCCAAATATATCTCATTATTTTAATAAAAAAAAATCTCAACCAAACTCCCATTTTTGATTTGCTTTGTTTATTACTAAAATAACTCAAATAAATCGGATTGGGGAAACCCATTAAAATCAAGCTAAAACCCAATGACTACATTTTTGGGGGGTTTTTCTCCAAAAAACCTAAATTTGTCAGTTTATCGGGCTAAACCCAGCACAAACCACAATATCTTCAAATTGGAATAGGTACATCTCCCAATGACTTACACATGACCTTAATAGGTCGTAGATGGCAAATTTTTTGATTCGGATTTTTTGCAGCATCAGGGTATAATAAACCTTGAAAAATTTGAGTTTTTGCCACAAAAAGCTCGACCAGATAAGTTTGAGTTAGTAAATTACCCCCTAAATACAGTTAATAGCAGTGTTGTAACCATAGAGGGGGAGCCAGGGAACTATAGTTGTAGAAAACTTAGTACAAAGATCACACCAGAACATGGCTATTGAAGAATAAGAATATATTGTAACTTCCTAGGAGCAATGTTCCTTCTAAGATGTGTGCACCCAAACTTTGAGTCCAGCGCGCACAACAAATTGTGGTGCGTGCAAAGAATTTTGTGTGAAACATTGAGGGAAACATTGAGTGGTGAAAACACAATAATAGTAAATATATTCTTCCCCTTTCACCTTCCTCTGAGTGCAATTCTATTTCCTTCTGCATTATTTCCTGATTAGCTTTAGTTTTGCTTTCATGAAGGCTCAGAATTTTGATGCAGCACAGCTGGCAGATATCAATGATGCAGCTGCTTAACAGACCCTTTATTTTCTCCAGGTTTGCGTTTAATTGGCAATTCCAATGGCAGGGTGTTTGGTGGAAGAAAGTATATTGGATTTCCTGTTACTTTCTCCTTGTTCCTGAAAGAAAAGAAAAAAGCAGATGCTGATGTATTTTAAGTGTTGATGAGTTCTTCTTGAAATACAATGAAAAAGTGACACATAAATCAGCACATGTAAAATGGATGTAACTCACTCCTCCCTGCAATTTTTAATCTGTCATGAAAGTCAAGCTGTTCATGGAAAAGGGTTCATTATGCGTGAGTGGAGCTGTTGATACTTGGCCCACATATAATGAACACATTCTGATTATCTGCTGTCTCAGTTTTGAAATGTCATTTCCTGGCAGAGGGAAATTACTACATGCAAGCTAATCCTCAGATGGCTGGCTCCTACCAACACTTGTGAAAACCACAATGACTTGAGAGACTATTTATCCTAATGGTGAACATGGAAACTATAAAGAAGCTTGTCTTGAACCTTCTCAGCCTGTTTCTTTAAAAAAACAAAAACTGTGTATTTCTGCTTCTCCCAAGTGACATAAATACTTTTTAATTAATGGTAGCACCAAATTCTTGACATTCTTGACATAAAATCCCGCTAGGTTGTGTAGTTAAATAACTTGATTTTGAAGGTTAGTATAGATCAGGCATTTCAGCATACAGGGTGTGCTTTCTGCCTTGCAAAATGTAGGAAGGGTGGAAGCCCCATGTGGTACAGGTATACGACATGTTATCAGTGGCATAACTAGATATTACTGGCCCCCATAGCAAATTATTTTTCAGGCCCCCAAAATATCTAGAGATTGATCTGTTTTACCAATATTTATTGAAATTGTACATAAATTAGGGCCTCATGGGGCCCCTATGCCTTCTGGGCCCCCCTGCAGCCGCTGGGTCTGCTTCCTCTGTAATTACGCCCCTGCCTGTTATCCAGAATGTTTGGGACCTAGGGTTTTCTGAATAAAGGGTCTTTTCCATAGTTTGTATCTTCATAACTTCAGTCTACTAAAAAATAATTAAACATTAATTCAACCCAATGGGATTGTTTTGTATTCAATGAGGATTAACTATATCTTGGAATCAAGTACAAGGTACTATTTTATTAATTCATAGAAAAAGGAAATCTTTTTTTAAAATTTGAATTATTTGAATCACTTGATTAAATGGCCTTCAATTCAGATATTTCTGGATAATGGATCCCATGATTGTACTTCATCTAATTTCCTACCTTTCTGATCCATTTCAGGAGACCACCGCTAAACCTTTTGGAGAATGTACACTACACAGTTAAAGGAAAACTATACACTCAAAATGAATATATACAACAGACAATATGATATAAACCAAGTTGAGTTTTAAAGAATCTTACCAAACTGGAATATATATTTAAATAAATACTGTCCTTTTATATCTCTTACCTTGAACCAAAAAGATCATCTACATTCTACAGTATAAGTAAATGGTAAAAAAAAAAAAATCTCCAAAGCAATAAAAAAATACCTGGACTAAAATGTAAGCAGCTTGTAGGAAGGAAGAGGAGAAATGTACATTGCAGTGAGGGTATGATGAGTGAGTTTAAAATATGGAGCCTAAGGGGCCTAAATCAATTACTTGATTGCATACCGACACAGAATACTTGAGCAAAATAGATTTGTGAAAGGATAAAGGTGCATAACCCTTTCCTTAATGACTGTAGTTTGAATTATGTGTCTATTGGTGCTATGGAGTAATTGTTATATGGTAATGACTGCTGTTTCTACACTTCAGTAGATAAAGTATATCATATACAGGTATGGGATCCATTATCCAGAAACCCATCATCCAGAAAGCTCAGAATTACGGAAAGTCTCCCATAGACTCCAATTTATCCAAATAATACTGTAATAATAAAACAGTAGCTTGTACTTGATCCCAACTAAGATATAATTAATCCTTACTGGATTGTGAAGATTATCATTCATCCAGGTCATAGTATATCTGTAGAAATAAGAATGCTTCTGAATTGAGAAAGCCAGTTGGATGACTGGTGAAACGTCTTGAAGGGTAAAAAAAAACACAGCAAAGTCCAGTTCATTTGACTTATTTTTACAGATAGTCCTTATTGGAAGCAAAAGCAGCCTATTGGGTTTATTTAACATTTACATGATTTTCTAGTAGACTTAAGGTATGAAGATCCAAATTACGGAGAGATCCATTATCCAGAAAACCCCAGGTCCAAAGCATTCTGGAAACACAGATATAAATCAATGGATGGCACGCCAATTTTATTTATTTTTTTAAATTAGTGGTCAGGGCCCCCCTACATATTACAAAAAAATTATTGGTGACTAGGGCCCCCCATAAGTAAAAAAAAAAAACATTGGCGCAAAGGCCCCCCCATAAAAGTTTTTTTTTTAAAAACATTGATGCCAGGGCCCCCCTTACAAGCTAAAAATAAATTGGAACTCCAGAGAATATTTTTTTAGGAAAACATTAGCGCCAAGGCCCTCCTTACAAGTTAAAAAAAATTGGGACCCTAGAGAATATTTTTTAAGAAAACATTGATGCCAGGGCCCCCTTACAAGTAAAAAAAACTGGTGCCCCAAAATAATTTTAAAAAAAAAACATCGGTGCCAGGGCCCCTTACAGGTGGCAGCACTGATGGGCCCCCCTTCAGGCGGCCCTGATAGGGTCTATTATTCATCTGCAGTATATGAGCATACAGTGTTATATTCCTTATAAACATATATCTAAACATAGTTTAGCATCATATATTCTAGTAATCCATGGTGCTTTACATAACAGTTTACTGAAGAGTTAACTTCATAGGGTGTGTATTTTGTTCACTGTGAAAGCATTAAGATTGCAATTGGCAAAATCCTACTAGCTCATAAGGCATAACTGAGTCTATGCTTTTTATAATGCTGTAGTTATGGTAAAACAGTAATATAACATGTTAAAGGGCTTGCGCCTAATGTTTGCTTGTTACGAAATCACATTTTTCAGTATTTTTGTAGGGATGTGTCCATTTTCTGCAGCTGTAAACAGTGTATGCATTTATTATGTATGGATCATTATTCATTTGCTCTCTAGGGATTGTACCTTTGCCAGTTAAAGAATGTTGTAACTATGCTGCCCTAGCCAGCCAAACCAAAACCACAAATATTCCTTCTTGGTTGAGAAATGAAATCTTTTAGGATAATGGCAGCCAGCTGAAAACTATGTTACCAATCTAAAAATGGTAAAGTCTGACACAGTAAAACAAGTATTTAATCATAAAATGATTTTTTTTAATCAGTGACTTTTTAAAGTTAATTTTTGGCAGTATAATTTGCAAACATTCTGCTATAGGTGATTGCCTAAGATCTCACTTAAAGCCACACATCCACAATGCAAATCCACTTATTTGGTAAGTTCACAGCATGAAAAATGTAATTATATATAAAAAAGTATTTTTTACTGATTTATACAAATATAGGTATGGGATCCATTATCCAGAACCCCATTATCCAGAAAGCTACAAATTATGTAAGGGACATCTCCCATAAAATACTAAGATATAATTGATCTTCTCTGGAAGCAAAACCAGCCTATTGGGTTTATTTAATGTGTAGGGAATAATAATGTTAATGTGCCCCTATGGATTTAATTCACTACCCCTCCTTTTTCCTATTTGCTGGGCAAAAGCCCATGTATCTAGTTTATAATTTGCATATATTTTGGTATAGTGAGAGAGAGAAGAGGTGGATCTTCCTCTTTGGCTTCTGGTGTCTGACCCAGCTGGATGTTCTAGGGAGCCTGGGTATAACAAGGCCCAGTAAAGCCATGTGCCCTAGAGGGGCAAGTCAGGGAGCAGGGACCCCATGAATGAGGCCATATGTAGTGTCCTATATCTAACAGTAGTCTCTAGGAAGGTAAGATAGACAGGTTAAGTAGCAAGAGCAGTTAGGCTCCACCTAGGAGGGATATTAAGGAGGTAGCTCTCCCCTCAGGCTAGACTGGCCTATAATATAGGGACACAGCCTAATAGGGAATTAGGGCTAGTGAGTTCTGATCCAACGTGTGAGGATCAAGGTCAAGTGCTGAGATCCTGAGGGTATATCTATCCTGAAGTGATGCTATTGCCTCAGGGAGTTCCACAGGGACATGTTGAAACCATGTCATGATTATGTGTTGGTGCCTCTGTGGCTTGTCAGTACAAAACCTGTGGATCATTTGTCTCTGACGAATAAAAGTTTATTCAGTTTGACTGCAAGAACCTCCTGGAGCCCATTTTGTTCCTGTGTCATTGCACAGTAGCCTGTGGGAGTCGTAAGTACACTACACCACACCTTTATTCTTCTGTTTAGTGAAGGCCCAAGCCTGAAGTGTTAGAGTCACGTTGGACCCGTGCTCTAGTTTATAGCGTTACAAATGTTTACATGGTTTTCTAGTAAACGTAAGGTATGAAGGTCCAAGTTACAAAAAAATCCATTATCTGGAAAAGCCCAGGTCCTGAGCATTCTGAATAACAGGTCCCATATCTATAAATAATTAAATGACTTTGTAGACCAACTGCATTACACATGTAATTAACGCTGGAATTTATGGCCCCACTAATGAGCTACCCTGCCCCCCAATACGCACATATGGGAACTTACGAGAGTAATAGCACACCTGATTTATTTGCCAGTGCTAGGGCAGAAAAGCATATTGCAGTACATTATGAAATAATTGCTATGTCAGTGTATTACAACCTGCCAACTAAAATAAACCCTGCTTGAGATCATCCCAGACGCAGGAACATTTGTTAAATAAATTATATTTAGTAAAATAGATTCTGAGCAATGTGGAATTACTCACCATCATAAAGATATATGTTTTTTTTTGGCTCATTTAAACCCTCCTTTATTCTGGATTACGTCTTCTGTCCTCAGGTACTCTATTAAACAATACACATTTTTAAACTGTGATATTCTGGATCAAAACTAATTATTCTATCAGAACAAGCTGCAAAAGAGATGTAAAGAGAATGTCTGGCTCCAAGTCAATAATTAGCTATAAATAGCAACATTGTTCTCATTGGGGGTCATTTATCAACACTGGGCAAATTTGCCCATGGGCAGTAACCTATGGCAACCAATCAAATTGCTGCATTCATTGTCCTACTTCCAGCTGGCTTTAAAAAGTTAATCACTGATTGGTTCCAATAGGTCAACTCGTTTGATCTATCGTGCCATGTATTCTAAAGGTGGCCATACACGGGACAATAAAAGCTGACGACAGACTAAAAATCCCGTTGAATTGCAGCTGCATCTGTTCGTTGATGCAGTCCCGCGATCCTTCTGCCCGTTTACCTCCATTCTGATCCGATCATTGGGCCCTAGGGCCCACGATCGGATAACCCCAATATCGACCACTCAAGGTGGGCATATAGGGGAGAGATCCACTCGTTTGGCAACATCACCAAACAAGCGGATCTCTCTGTGTATGGCCACCTTAATATTCCCCTTATGTATTGCAGCATAAATTTCAAATACATTTTTCATTGGGTTTTATTTACTAACTATGGGAAAAGTATAACAATCCCTGCTGGATATTGCTTTCAGTTATGCTACCTATAAACTTATAACTAAACTGATCAAAGCTAATTTATTGGTAAAGATTGTGCTTTTATAGTCATGCTTAGTAATGCGAGTAGATAAAAATATAGGAAGATCCACTCAGTTGTCACTGCTGATTTAATGTCAAGCTTATTTCTACATTCTGCTGAAATATATATACAGTATTTGTTTATTTATCACTACTATCAATGAATAAGCCCCACATGCTGACACTAACATCTACAAGAATATACAGTGCCTGGTTTTTAAGGGAACCAATAAGACATGAAACATAATTAACAAAACTATAAGGCTCCGTCAGAGATGTATGTCTAATACATTTTCCATTATTTTTATTTTGATTGGCCGGAGTGTGGATTCCATTAGTGCCTACCGCTATAATCAATTGTATTATCCACTCCGTTAACAGAAAATCTGTGCGTAGTGCATGCCGACTCCACATTGTATACACATATTGAGTTATCTACTCGGTATTACTTTGGCGCTATTATATTTTTGAGTGTAGGAAACCCAGGGAAAACTTTTACAGATTCAAATAACGCCTTATGAGGAAGCAGAATCTTTCACCCAACCTGAAGTACCAAGTCTTGTCAGGATGAAATGATGTCTTCTCATATATTCTTTGCCATAAAGGTCTGCTCTGAGGTATCTTGAACATCTGATGGCAAATGTACATGGAGTACATCTAGATGATGAAGTATCTATAGCTGAGCCAATATAACTGTACTCATGTAGAGTAAATGCCATGCATGCTATTTGGTGTTGCCTCCTACAAAAATTATCCCATACTCATGGAATGCCTGTTCCCTTGTAAAATCGTTGGATGGAATTTCTCCATACCAAGATTACTGTTAATTGATCAAATGTTAGTTACCACTTATTACAAAAGAGATTTGGAAATGACTACTGAATTGCAGTGTTATCAGGGCTTGTTTAGTTCATTGTGCTCACTGCAAAATTTGGACACCAACTTTTATTTTTTTTTCCAACAATACAAAGCTTTTTCTTACATTTTTATAACCACGTGAATGTCCATACCACATTCATGAGCAAATGGCACCACTTTTGGAATGATGCTGGGTTTGATATTCTGCAAATGGTTTTCAGTTTTTATTAGTAACCTTATGTAGCATAAGGTTACATTTGAAGGTTAAATTTGTCACTATATTCACTTGGAGGATTCATTTTGTTGTAGTCTAGTTGGTGCCAGCAAAAAACAAGATATGAAGGTATCAGAGTTTACTAATGATTCTGGTATACATGATGGCCCGGAGCATACCAGTCATTTTAATGAGAAAAACTACATAACTCATGTGTGCCAGATGCTTTAATTAAGGTTCCTCCATCTATATAGTCTTGGGTATATACAGTATATATCTGTATATATGTGTGTGAGTATTTATATATTTTTGTAAGGAGATTGTAAGGATAACTGTTCATCTGAGACTTTAAAGCATATTTTTGTAAGTATACTACATACCTCTTAGCTTAAAATAACTATAGATGAAACATTTCCTAAAAATATATTTTAAAATCAACATTTTACTCTTTATTCAAGCTTGCCAGAAGGATTTATTTCCTACTAATGATATCATCTGAAATCTTGTCCATCTGACCATGTTTTTATAATGAGTTGTTGTCAAGGGTAGTTGCACAAATCTGTAAGTTGTCTTTCATTTTGGCTGAACATGCAGTTGCTCAAAGTCTTTTGATCTCAAGTGCTAGAATCTTTTCAGCTATTAACCACAGCATTCTGCTGTCTTCCTTGTATAAACTCTGATGTATAATTGCCTTCAGTTGCTGGGCACCTCAAACATTCTGCTGTGCTGTTTGACACTGACCTGGTATACATGCCTGCTACCTTTTGTCTGCTGAATTTATTGAAGGGTGGGGTGGGGGCATGCTGCAGCAGAGCTGGGTACTGGCAATTTTAAAGCACATCTATCTTAGGTGCTTTGCTGCTGCATTCTATGCATTGCTCAAAGTGGCCAAAAGCATCCCATGCACCATTAAACCAGGATAGGAATAAACAGTAAACAGTAGTAGTAGTTTTATTTTATAAGTATCAGTTTTTACGACTTGGCCCTCCTTTACTCATAAAAACATAAATAATTTTTGCAAAAATAATTTACTTTCATTATGCAAGCAATGTAAGCTACTCAGTATTTCTCAGTAGTTGGAGTCTTGCTTACACAATAAGGGGCAGATTAATCAACATGTCAGATAAGAACTCACCACAGAAAAACTCACTTTCTATTCATTCCTATGGGGTTTTTAAATGCATAGATATCCAATGGTGAGCTCCATTGATAAAGATGATTCTAAAAATCTAATAGGAATGAGTAGAAAGTGAATGAGTTTTTTCTCTGGTGAGTTCTAATCTCACTTATTAATTAATTTAAGACTGTAAAGTTCAAGGGGATTATTTATCAAAGGTCAAATTTAGGGGGTTATTTATCAAGCTCCGAATTTATCTCAGTATTTCTAAGATAAAAATCTGAGCAACTTCAAATTCCCAAATGGACCTTATTTATCATTTTAAAAAGTTTGAAAAAATAGGTTTGGGCAAAAATCCCAAAAATTTAGACCTTTTCCGAAAACGTCCGAATTTTTCGGACTTGTCCACAAAAACTACAAATTTCTTTGTACTTTTCAGACCCCAAAATCATCAGATATCGTATAAGACAGCAGCGCAGACACTGGGACCTTCCCCATTGACTTATACAGGACCCTGAGATGCCGGATTTTTCATTTCCGATTTTTCACGTCATCAGACTTTGTTCTTGGTCCAAAAAATCCGAAATTTTCTGATTTCGGGTATTTGGAGCTTGATAAATTAGAGTTATGTGAGGTTTTTTAGACCTCAAATAAACTGACAACTTAAATGTTTTCTAATTTAGGAAAAACTCGAAAGTAAAAAACTCGAACCAGTGTAGCTGGGGTGAAACACTCAAATACCCTATATAGTTTTCAACAAAAAAAGACCCTAATTGATCGAGTTTTCGAGGGAAACCCATTGAAAAAACAGGAGCATCATGAAGTCTATTAATATCTTCAAATGGTTTGACTTCTACATGACCTTGACAGGTTTTAGACTGTGTATTTTCGGATTTGAACTATTTCCAGCTTCGGGGTATAATAAATCTGGAAAAATTCAAGTTTTTTTTTTTTTTTTTTTAAAGTGGAAAAGAAACAAATGGACCTTTCATAAATCTATCCCTAAATGCTATCTATTGCCAAAATCACCTACTTAGGAGTTTAAAATATCACCCATAGTCACTATTTAACTCTTATGTTGCCCTTCATTCTAAAAGATATTATTTACATGAAAGAGGGCTGGTCTGGGGTTTTTCTGGGTAGGAAAGATTTGAGAAAGGTTTCTAATTTTTTCCCAAACCAGAAGAACATCAGACCAGCACTTTTTCTGTCCTCTGACAACTTCCTTGACTACTTGGTGGTCAGACTGGTCTGAAAATAACCAGCAAGTGACAATTTTTATATCAAATTTAACTAATATTAACAGTACATGTATCCTTTAATATCTTGGAATTAAAAATAAATAAATAATGCATATACATTGCAAAAGTGCTCATCAATTTTCCATTCACTTATTCTTCAGGTTTACTTATCCTTTAACGCTCATTTAGGCAACTGCTCTTGCTGTATAGTTACTAGTAACTGAAAACTTTATAGCACCAGTATTACAACAGCAGGAAGGTATTACTAACAGGACGGTAAGTGCAGAGATATCTCTTGATATACTAATGTTAGTGGGGACATTTATGTAAATTATTTTTTAGGAATGATATTGCAAGTGTAGGCAGTTATTCTACCATATCTATACTATTAATCAGGTTCTACCCCTTGCACAAAATAATGTTATTTTAATCTGACACATTGCCCATAGGTCAATATGACTATGAAGATTCTCATTCATTCAGGTCATGGTATATCTAATACAAGTAACTCAAAACAACTGGACTTTTGATGAAGACGTTTCACTGCTCATCCGAGAATGGATGTGTGAACAGTTCTGAAATTGCCAGGGTACAGATGTTAGAACAGCATTTTATGTAGCAGGTGGTGTTGAAGGCCCCCGCTTCTGTTCAGGGATCATTTCTCCACCTTAACATGAATCGCCTTTTTCACACCTCTTTCAAACCAGTGGTCTTCTTTATCCAAGATTTGGACATTGCTATCTTCAAATGAGTGTCCCTTGTCTTTTAGGTGTAGAAAGCCGAGTCTTATCCTGTAGAGTTTGCCCTCCTATGCTGATCCATTCACCATTTGAAAGAGGAGATTTATGTTAAGGTGGAGAAGCCATCCCTGAACAGAGGCAGAGGCCTTAGACTCCACCTGTCTGCTACATACTATGCTGTTCTAACATCTGTACCCCGACGGTTTCAGAATTATTCACACATCCATTCATGCAACTCTCGCAAGTAGCACCTGTTTTTTAGGAGTTGCATGATGCATTGGTAATCCCATCACAGTACACAGAATCAACACCTCTGTGAATTTCAGATGTCACCTCTCTGAAGAGTTACAATGTGCTGTTGTGATTGGATTGTTGGAAGAGTCTAAATGCCGTGAACTCCTCTACACCAGTCAGTTGAGCTGAGGAAGCTCCTCAAATGAGCAGTGAAACGTCTTCATTCAAATTTCTCAGCAAGTCCAGTTGTTTTGAGTTACTTGTGTTAGATACACCCATAGGTCATTTTTTTGTACATAAAAATGATTTATGTTGCTTTCTGTGAATGTGATCATTCCTATTGTTTGCTGTTTTTATATGGAAATCCCAAAACCCTCAAGGGCACTATGCTTATGGTATGTCTGTGTTCAAGCAGAAAACACTGTGAAGTATTCAAGTTCACAGAAACTCAATTATGTTAAAAGGGAAGAGTGCTTTCCAGCTAACATATCTTTTGCATATAAAAACAGAATTGATACTTTGTCCCAGCAGAAGCAAGGTTAAAAAAGCAAGCTATTACTTTAAGAATAAACTTATTTTCAGGGGTTTCGAGTAAAAGATGATCTTGTAGCAAATTTCTGACACATTAATTAAATTTACTCAACATATTTTTCTAATAAATAGATTCTGACAGGTAAAAAAAAATCAGCACAAGCATTTTGTACTGGCAGGCTTAAAGCCTCCAGGAGACAAGGTAGGAAGGGTTATCACAACATTTGAGGTCATTGGAAACTCAGTTTAAAGGTCACTAAAAGTTTTATCTCAACAGAAGATTGCAGTACTAGACCAAACCATGTCTGAAATCCTTTATTTTTATGGAATATTCCTATATTTCTAGAAACCTAGACTGCTTAAAAAAGGGATCAACTGATTCAGACAGGATTCTACCTTTTTCAGCAGGATTCTCATTCGGCCAAATTCAAGTCTTAACGGAATCCTTAAAACAATATTGGGGGAATGTAATAAAAGTCAGTAACAGAAAATATATTCGCAATGAGAAAAGTTATGCCTTTGTGAGAACAAATTTTGCGTGAATTTAATATAACTTTTGCAAACACCTTCAAGCACTTTTTAAGGGCAGAGACAGACAACAAGATTCCGGTAGATTTAGTGCCTGGCAACAAATAGGCTCTTCTTCGGGTGACAAACCCCCCCGAACTGCCTTCCCTCTGGCTAGAATGTAAATCCCTGGCAGGATGTCTACATTCTAGCAGGCGGGGTGGTAGTTTGGGGAGATTAGTCTTCCAAAGAAGAGGTGATTTGTCGGCGGGCAATTAGATCTCCCAGAATGTTCTCGTCTGTCTCTGCCTTAAAAGTGCGCAATGCACAATTAATATTCACAATGCATTAACAGTTTAAGGAAGAATATTTCATTGCTAGATATTCATTTTTATTGTTACTTGTGCAATTTGTTTTTCTCTTTGCAATTTTTATTCCTTTCCCCCTTAAGACTTTTCTTCACACAAACTAGGGGAATGTGTGTTTTTTTATGTGCACAGTGCTTTTTAACTCTTCTTTACCCTAATTTGCATATGCATCAGAGTTCAGATTCAGTTCAGGATTTGTCCGAATCCTCGCTAAAAGATTTGAGGATCAGCCAAATCCAAAAATATTGCATTTGGTGCATCCCTAGCTTAACGTTAACATTTTTCTGCTACTATTATAATGACTAGCAGAAAACGCTTAACACTTCTACTCCAGTATAGAAAGTACTAGAATTACACAATATAAGTTTATCACATAGTGACATCTACTGGCCAGATTTATAAAACACTAGCAAATAAAGTTGTGTAGGGAATTAGAAAATTCTTCCTCCAGTTCTGTCTACATCTTCATCCAGCCCATTACAGGCAGGGGGAGCAACTTGATTGAATTGGATGCGGGACAAGAGTCTGGAGTTTGCTTGGAGTCCAAAAGTTCCACAGAGTGGTATTAAAGTGAGAAACACTGTCCAAGAGAGCAGAGAGAACTTTGCATATTTCCATGCAGAACTCGGACAGGAGGTGAGGCCTGGAGCTCCAGATGTGCCGAATGACCCCGTCCTCTTTCCTGCCAAGCTAATGGAGGTCAAGCAGGTGAGTGGTGCCACTATGGAAAGTGACAACACTGCAGTGCAGCCTATGAACCCAGATATGGCTGCTCCATTGTTTCCAGGTTTGCCAGCAAGTAAGCATGCCAGGTCTAAGGAAGTGTGATCCTATTCTAAAGGAGAGTGCCAAGAAAGAGTTACACTTTCTTACATGCCCACAGCCAGTAGTGAGACATCAGAAAAAAATAATTTATTTATATGTCCCCAGTTAGTTGAAGCCACTATGAATTGGGTCTCAGTGTACTTGAAATGCAAGGGATTGTTTGCAATATCAGTCTCACAATATCACATTATAGTTAAGGTGATTAATGCAGATATTTTTGCTTTACTTGCTGGTTTCACCTACAGGCATCCATACTTATTCTTTTCCCTAGAGTTTACATGTTTGTGAAATATGCCAAGAAATCGTACAGACTAATTATAATGCATGCTTTCTAGAAATGCAGCTGATCATAACTATATGGCTGGCATGGTGGATCAGTGCCTCACACTGCTGTATTGCTACACTGGGGTCCTGAGTTCAATACTTACGTCAGTACATGGTCTGTATAGTGTCTGCTTACGTACCATGGTTTCCTCCCACACAAACAGGCAAGATAATTGGATACTGATGAGAACAATCTTAAGTGTGTAATAGGGAATTTAGATTGTGAGCTTTACTAGGCAGGGACTGTGGTAAATATGTTGGTGCCATAAAAATAGAAGATGATACTTTGCAGAACAATTTGACTAAACTGGAAACTGGCATTAACTTGAGGCATAAAAACATAATTTTGCCTCTTTATAGGTCCCTGGTAGGGCCTTGCCTTAAAGAAGACAAGAGGAACCTAAGAACATTTCATGTGAGGACAGTGAGGCAGTGGAATGCAATGTTGGACGATGCTGAAATGGCAGATTCTAGGTGGGACCACAAATAAAATCAGGGGATGTAAAATTGAGGTTTCACTGAATATATATATATATCAGGATCCTGATGACGACCCTGTGCGGGTTGAAACGCGTAGATATGAGTGTGCAATAAAGAAATCTACATTTTACCTTTTTGACTGCTGAGACAATTTTGCTGTGAGTGCTTTCATCTTGTTGATTATACTGACGCTGTCTGGTTAGCACCCAGCTGTGACCTTTTGAATGGTGAGTGCCGTTGAACTGCTCTCTCTCTATATATATATATATATATATATATATATGTGTGTGTGAGAATATGGGTATGTTGGTATAAGTTTTGCATGTATGTTCACTGGGATTTCCTTGGAGTGTTTGAACTTGAGAAACTTTGGTCTTTTTTTAACTCAACTTAATGATGCAATGACAACAATATGAATAAATGTATATGGCCCATTTTAGTTTTTTGCTTTTTCTAGGGTTTTTTCGGCTTTGTACAAAAGCTACTGTTTTTAAAATCAATTTGTTAATGTTTTCCTAAAAAGGAACAGGCATAATAAACATTAAACGATCAACAGAAGATGACATGGTATTCAGGAGTATTTTTTTGAAGACCTAGAAAACTATTAGCAGGAAGTAGCAGCCAATGATTGTTTTTAGAAAGCTATGTCTGGTCTGTAGTTCTGAGGACAGGGGTTAAGAGATTGTTAGATAAGCAGTGGCAGCAAGTAGCCCAAGGATAAACAGAAGATTGTAACTGCAGAAAGCTAGAGTCTTGTTGTAATACAAGCATTTATTTTGGCTACTAATACATTGACGCCTTAAAAAGGGACATGTAATTTTCCAAAGACACCCAAAAATAAACACGGTTTCATGTCACTGGTTCTAAAATAAAAGAAATATCTAA
The DNA here is from genome assembly GCA_024363595.1 of Xenopus borealis. Taxonomy (NCBI): domain Eukaryota; kingdom Metazoa; phylum Chordata; class Amphibia; order Anura; family Pipidae; genus Xenopus; species Xenopus borealis. Next base: position 146,389,758 of record CM044431.1, read on the forward strand.
GAATTGTAGAATATAACATATATTATTTCACAGTTAAGATTTTTTTAGGACTGGATAACTACATGGGAATCTTGGAAGAAAAAAACAACCTGGACCCAAAGAAATAAAAATTCAGAGTCACAAGGAAAAAAGTTTCTAAACACTGGCCCAGACTAAATTTGATGAGAAAAGCTTATTTTGTGAATACTCCATTAAAGCACAAGGAAATGCTAATTCTTCCAGCGAATTAAATTACATTTTCCATGGCCCTGTGCTCCTATTCAGAAGAAAATGCACTAACACCATTATCTTGCCCTTCAGACCAAGTCAGCAGCTTATCTGCCAGTGGGATCATCTGACCAATATCTGGCCAAAATTATTATTAACAATTATGTATAAAATATCAACCTATTCTGCATCCCTGTACAGTGGAAGGCTGTACACAACAAACATGCAAATTACCTACAGATAATGACCAATATATGAAGTAAAAAGGTGAAATTATATATTTCTTTGGAAATCTTTGTTTGGAACCTTCCATTTTTCAAAACAGGAGCAGAACCAGTGAGTGTGAGGCACTTGGATAAATGTTCACTCAATGACCATGCATTCCAGGATTGTTCTGGGGATTAACATTGTAATCACAATTATAAATAAAAAGAGGCCTCTGCTCACGGTGTATGATGGAACATAAAGTAAATATTTTAATATTTTGACATGAAGCAGATGATCTGCTGTGTGTGGTAAGAAATCTCTCTTTTACTATGTGATACATAAATCATACACATACTGTGCTCCATGAGTAACATTTATATTGTGTTATGTTCGGTAGCCCTTTGCATTCTGGCTAAACCAGAAGACTTTGTGTGTGGTATATACCCCTCTAACAAGGAGTGGAAGATCTTTAAAGGGCTAGCTCTCATTGACAAGTTATTTAGTAATTGTTACAGTTTTATTTAATACTCTATCATTTCAATGCAATAGCAGCAAATTTTGTTAAGATAAGTGATACTCTTAAAAGTAGATGTGTTGTGCTATCATCTCATAAATGCACCTTTATAACATCACCAACACAGAGGTGAATGTAAATGCTCATTTTAGACTAACAAGAAAAACAGATTGCCCTACCTTTGCTTCATGATTTGTGAATATGGTATATTGTTGGTTTATTTTAAATGTTCAGTATAAGATCCGTTGTAATGTTGGGAACCCAGTTCAAGTTTTGTTTTTTTTATTAATATTAATACATATTCTGTTGCACTATACACTCGATATACATCGATCATACAGAGTCCATGCATATACAGTATTGACTGATTCAGGAGTTAAGGCATGCTCTACTCAATAGAGCTTACAATCTGAAAGAAATCATTTGTGGTGAGTGTCTTCACCTTTTACCTAGAATTCATTATTTTCTAACCTTGGGTCCTCATATCTTGCTAGGCTACAAATCCCCAGCATCCTCCAACATATGGCCATGGGTCAAGGCAAGATGATAGCTGCATTTGTCAACAGCTGGAGACCCAGGATTAGAAAACAGGGCTATAGTGGTTGATCAGAAGTTTAAATGATTGTGATAAGTGCTTTTAAGAAAAAAAAACATCCTCTACCCACATAAACATATACTGTACATGTGATATATCTGTATATGTCATACAGTCCGAAAGGGATTAGGGTATGGAACCAAAAACACACATGCATTTCCATTATACTACCAGTTAGAATGTATTTTAGAGAGGACATCTGATTTAGCACCAGCATAAAAGAAGAGCAGTTTTAATGTCTAGTCTTGACAGACTGGGTCTAAGCAGTGTCAGGCTGGGAGGTTTGGACCCAGTGGAGCTGCCACATCAGGGGCCCATACACAGCCCATGGGCCCCCTGCCACCGCCTTGGCCCCTTGCCCCAGCAGGAAATCCCCTCCAGCTCATACATACTTATTTCTTAGGGTAGCCAGGGAGGTCAGAGAGTCGCTTAAGTGGTCATGAGGATCGAGTCTGGTCAGGGCCCACCAGGTTTTTTCCCAGCCCAATGCAACACTGGTTGTAACATAAGAAGAATGTAAAAACAAGATTATTGGGGGAAAATACTTTTCAATGCAAAAATATGTAATCATTTTTGTACCTATTTATTGGCCGTATAATTCAAAGAATAGTTACAAAACAGGTACAAAAATATTTGCACAATTCACCTTGTTCATTTTTTTGATAATTCTGTCTATTATATTTCCCCTATACTTTTATTGCCTAATACCCAAGTCATATGTTAATTTAACCCACTTGGAGAAATGTAACAATAGTCATTTTTTTTACCAATGCTCAGCATAGGTAATGCATAACCCCATTTAAGAAGGTCTTTGAAAAAACGTATATGATGAGATAAAATTTACAGTGTAGTGATATATAATGAACACATATAATGAACAATTCTACATAGAAAAATGTGAAATTGTATTCGAAATCTATTAAAATGTTAGTCTATTGCAATTGCAATGAAATTGTGTGCAGCTGGTCCACAATACGCTCTATAATTTATTTTATGATTATTGTAATAATATGTATTATTATGGTCAGAATATTAATAACACTTGTTTATATAGGATTAAATTGCCAGTCTTTTTGGAAAAGCCAACCAGAATTACAATTGCTACCCTTCATCAGAAATTACTTCCTGAGGAACCCCGTGCAATCAAGATATCAGTTCCAAAAACAACTGTTTGACTGTATTAAATGAGTTAGTAGAAATGTAGTGATTTCAGTTATTAGGTAATTACTAAAATGGCTTGGAAAGTTTGTAGAGTTGGACTTGTAGAAATGTCTGTAAGTGGCAGGGGCCAAACCTAAATTGAGCAATATTATTCTTCTACGCACAGAATCATATTTATTTTTCTACAAAGTCTGCATTTTTTTTTATTTAAGGGGGACATAAATGATCCAGAAAAAAAATAGCAGTGTTCACTTTTGTTAAGCTAGTACTAAAAAAAAAGTAATACATAATAATTTTGACAATGGCCTTATATTTATAGGTTAAATTTGAAAATTTTTTCAGGTCATACTGGCAACCCTCTCTCGTTATGGATCCTCCCAATCAAATTCAGGCAGTGGGTGCGGGAGCTTGCTATTTTGAGGTGCACTTTCATGCTCCGCTTCACTAGAAATGCAGATCTTCCGCTGTTGAAGGAGAATAAAAGGTAGAATCATTGAGGCACTCCTTATACCTTTTGAATTGACCAGGAGGGTACAAGTGAGAACAAAACATATGGTGGTGTGAGGCTCACCAGAAGAATCCCCAGGCTGGTGCATTTTTTGAAAAAGAAGAGCAAACCTATGGTAGGAATTAAGTGGTTAGAAACACTGGGGGGTGCACAACAACATGGTATATCATTAATTCTACCTTTGCATGTCTTTTAAAAAAGGACCTTTAGTTCTTAAAGTTACTAGTGGGCAGCTTGTT